>OX336365.1:16020584-17220584 GCA_946902895.1 Fragum fragum | reverse complement strand
CTTAAAGAGCAACAAGTTGAAAATTTAAGAACTGACGAACAAAGGATCATTAAAAGGTTTGCTCTCGGAATGATGCACCCCTATAATAATACTTCCTTATTGCAATGTACATCGCTACAACTGTTACTTCGCCTTAGCTTCTTAAGGACCCCTTCCCCATATGACGGAGCGCTGGCCAAATACAATGACCACCGATATGCAGTAGATATTAAACGGCGATTCGCAAAGAATAATACCAGTGAAATGAAACAAAATGAATTTGTTGGTTGGCTACCAAAACGCCGTCACTACAGCTTGAATAAGCTGTAGTGACGGCGTTTAAGTTGCCAAACCAACAAAAATGCTGAACATAAATGTTGGGAGTTCAAAGCTCACTCTCGGTCCAGATAAATTGTTTATAGGTCAATCGATATCTGGACTGACAGCTGAAATCCACCAATTACCTTTCCACACGATGGTTAACTAATTAATTTACAATCTAAATTATTGGAGTCAAAAAGAATAAAAAAAAAGGCAAAATCACGTTGAAATTACAAGCAATTTTCGCATTTCCGTCAATGTTTCTACCATTCGCGATTCTTTTTATAAATATTCAACTCTCAAAGAACTACAAATGGTTTCTGTCACGTTAGAGCTGGTGACTGTTTCTGCACGATAGTAGATTACAGTGACATAGTGTTTCTGGCATACAATATCAGTATTTGACAAGGAAAGATAATTGCTGTCGCTGTAATGTAATTTTCACACTCACCACTTGCAACCACAAGGTCAATGGATGAATCTAACATTTTGTTGTCTAATAGTAGTCAAGGACGAACAAACAGTATAAATATATTTACCTATCTAGCACTAATTCCTCCAGTTGGCCAAGGTCACATGCTATATATTCCAAGGCCGCGTCCGTGACCCTGGGACACCATGAAAGGTCAAGGACACGTAACTTTCTCAAGTTTTCCGCAATCAATTCGATACCATCGTCAGTGACCTTGCTACACCCCGATAGGCTGAGAATGGTCAAGTTTGGCAATGAGTGAACAATGTTAACAATACCATGATTTGTTATTTCCCAACATGATTGTAATCGCAACACGCATAATGAATAACTCTGTTTTGCACTAAAGAATGCTAGCGCAGCGTCAGTCACGTGATACGCTTGTAAATTAAACTCGTACAAAGACGGTAAAAGTTGCGACACTGCACCAACCGTATCGTCCGCCACATTAATACAATCACTCACACTTAACGATACTATTTTTGGATTTAAGCACGACCATAGACCCGTTTCCGTTAGCTCATTACACCCGGACAGTTCCAGGCGATATATTCCTGCTAGTCTCTTAAAAAGAACTTCCAGCCCTGAATCGGTAACATTTGAACACCTGAGACCAATTGAACGAATTTGTTTCTTGCAATTTGAGAAATGATTAACAAAGTCCGCGACATCTTCGTCTGTAGCACCGAATAAACACACAGAATCGAAACTTCGTTGTTGTAAACTGTCGTAAAACATGCGCCTTGTCTCTTCCTGTTTGCTTAACTCCCTACACGAGATGATTGGAACAACATTGACCCAGAACTTTGGATGATAAAGAATATTTTTCCAAGTTTTACACACTTGGGACAATTCTCCTCTCTCCTCCGCGGAGAAAAACATAAAAAACTTCACCAGAAAACGTTCATCTAGAAACAAATCTCGTACCGTGGTCGGCTGTGATTTTCCGAACAAACTTCGTATCTTCCGAGCGATCAACGGCTTCGGCGAACGAACCATTCTGTGACCTTGAGCCGGCGATACCGCGGCGCCGTTTGTCGTTTTAGAAATGGTTTCCTTTAATGGCGGAGTTTGTGATGGCTGTGGCTGTTCTCTGTGTAATCTCAATCCACGAATACCGTTCGATATTTCCATGTACGCTTTACGAATAGTCGACATGATAATCCAATATTTCTTGTTCCCCCCAGTCCCCCAATACGACAACAATAATATCAATCCGGAGGAAAAAAAACTATAACACGACACTATTAAGCTCGAGGTATTCCATTATTTTCCTGAAGCTTTAAGAGTTGTATGGTCCTCCACTGCCAAGAATTTACTCCATTTCCAATAAAGCAGTGCGCTCTCACCATTCGTTTTCCAATACATGATCAATGTTTGGGTTAACATGAACGAAATACGTCGATAAGGGAGGCTCGGTTTCTGTTTCAAACTAGGCTATTTAACCCATCATCAAACTTTCCCTAATTCATTACGCCCTCAGAAAATGTAGAGCTTAAAAATGTGATAAAAGGAGAAATAGTTTGTGACAAGCAATTTCTCCTTTTCTCACATTTTTCTACCCTATTTGACATTCATTATTCAATTATAACACATGTAAGTTGTCATTTGCAACTGCTTTCAATTTGGAAAAGTCTAAAAGATTTGCCGTGTTGTAATGGGTTAAAGAATAAATTCACTCGAAGTCACTGGTATCCATGAAGGTCAGATTTTGTTCTCTGAAGAAATCGTATGGAAAAAATAGGAAACTGGATATGGCAAGAATTCTCCCTTTTATTCAAGACCGTGTTGTAAGAAAACATGTTCCCAAATTTACACCTGCCTTGAATCTACAGTTTTTTTGTTTTTTATTTTTTTTTTTTTTTTTATTTATTTTTTTTTGGGGGGGGGTGTTGTTTTTTTTTTTTTTTTTTTTTGCCTGAAATCATGCCGCCTGGTGACTGGACATCACAACTCTTGTAAGGGTCGGCGAGCAAACTACAGTCATTACAACAGTACAATTTTGGAATGGCATACAAAAAAATTAGCTGCTGACATTTGAGAATTCATTTAGAATGAGTAAACTATCTTTAAAAGCGACCGTTGTTTTGTTTTTAAGAACTTCTCCGAGAAAGTATAAATGGGTTATCTTTCAAGGTCACTGGGTGGAAGGGAAACCTTCAATCAATTTGTAGCGCGTCGGATTCATAATCAAGGGGTCCCGGGTTCAATCCCCGGTCGCAGAAAAATATCTTTTCCGACTTTGGTGTCCCATCAATGGGTGGATAATCGTCATCCTAAGTGGGATGAGCAGCTGGAGGCTCGGAAAGGATGTAGTGGTAGTACTGGTGTGAGAAATACCAGGAATCTATGGTTAGGTGCTCCAGTCGTATGACTAAAATACTGTTAAACACACAGCGCCCCCCCCCCTTTTACGAGCAATATCTATCTGGTTTTATACCAAAGGAGATAAAGATTTAAAACAATTCAACAATTTAAAATCGTCGTGTGCAACCTCATTCAATATAGATAGGCTAAAATTTCATTGTGAGGGAATGGGTTAAAGCGATCCTTGGCAGACTGTGCGCTTTCGGTTTTATATCTCTTTCGCGTGACCCAGCACAAAAAAGCAAATATCTCCTTGGGCACATTTCACTGCTTAGCTTATGATAGAATTTGTGGCTACAAAAAAATCTCTTTGGAGCTTAGTTTAGATTTTTCTTTTCAGAGTCTATGGACAAACGCCATTAAACACCGGATTTACGATAAATCAGCACTTCACAATCGCCACATCAATAGCGAGTTAACTTCAAAAGTGCACTTGACAAATGCTAGAGTATAGCGGATTTACGAAAAGACGAATAGAGGAAAGTCACTAATAGATTAACGACAGTACCGCTCTTGACAGAGGTATGTCAATAGCGGATTTACGACAAAACCGTTCTTGACAGACGTAAGTCAATCGCGGATTTACGACAAAACCGTTCTTGACAGACGTAAATCAATAGCGGATTTACGACACGTAAGTCAATAACGGATTTACGACAAAACAGCTCTTGACAGACGTAAATCAATAGCGGATTTACGACACGTAAGTCAATAACAGATTTACGACAAAACCGTTCTTGACAGACGTGAATCAATAGCGGATTTACGACACGTAAGTCAATAACAGATTTACGACAAAACCGCTCTTGACAGACGTAAGTCGATAGCGGGTTTACGACAAAACCGCTCTTGATAGACTTAGGTCAACGGCGTTTAGGACAGAACTACATTTGCTAGACGACATTAAATAGCGATTTCACGATAACATTGCTCTTGACAGGCGTCTGTCATAAGCATTTTTTATATATATTTATTTCGTATACGCTTAATTAATATTAAAAGTCGTAATTAAACGTTTTGTCTAGAATTAGCGAATTTATAAGATAATCTTTTATGTTATATGTAATTGTCAGCCATGTCAATAATGATTTTCTCATAAAATCGCTATTGACAGACGCCTGTCAATAGCCAAGTTTTTTGTTGTCGTTGTTACTGTTTCAAATGTTTTGATTTGACCAAAATTGTGCATGTGGTAAGCATCTGATATACTGAAGCACTTTCTGACTTTGAAAAGGGAAAATAACTGTTTGCAATCAACTTGAAATAACAAATTCTATGCAAATATCCAGGTTGCGTAAGATGAGACATATACAGTTTGCGTAAGATGGTCTAAGAAAAAAAAGACTTTTTATACATATGTAATTTTTCGTTTCATTTACTGGTACATTTTCAGTCCGTGTGTTATTTTGAATAAGCTATAGTTACGACGTTTAAGATGCCAAGAACCGAACAAGTTTAATTTCTATGTCAATTTTAATGTCGGAGTAGATATTCACTTCCGGTCAAATAAAATGATTTGATTGGTCAGTCGACTTTTAATGACATCGGCGATCCGTCAATTTTACACACATCACAAAAAGCAACTGCGTCTTGCCGACAACAAGAAAGCCCTGGCGTAAAACAACAACAACAACAACACATAGCACTTTATTTAACCTTACAACATCCAACGTAATTTACTGTTCAATAAGATAAGACACGAGATCTCCATTATCATTGAATCATACTTGAGAACTGATCGTTATAGCTTCTTCCACTTGAACAACCGTTTATAAGTGATTCCGGTATTCCTGGCAAAATCCCTATAATCGAAGTTGTTTTTGTATATATTGTTTTGTATATATTTTCTGCTGGGAAGAAAATCTATAACTAAAAACAGACGCAGTTAACCACGAGCGCCCAGCATCCCGCAAGACTTTATCTTTTTTTTCAATGAATAGTACATTTAGCACCATCGACGTAACGTAACTGTTTTCCAATAGGGTTGCTTTTTACCACTCTCATTGTCTTCAGATCATTTCAACCCTTGTCAGTCTGACCCAAGATTATTTCTATTTGGCAGGAGGTAAAGACAAAGATCAGTCTGCATATAAGTACAGTCTGACCTTTGTCTTTGTGTGTATTTCCGTTTATTTATCGTCGCTACCGTGGCACATGCCCATATGAGCAACCCCCCAGAAGACGGTTACTTGTTACGGAGGATAGTGCAAGGATACAGGACGAAACTGCTGAGAGCTTCGCCTGGTTCTTTAACGTGCTCGATGAATAGCACAGTCACGAGGGGCCTCGGTTTAAAATCTAATCCGTAAGAAATTTAGTTTGTTAGATGATATTGTCAGCCCAGGACTCGAGCCCGTGATCTTGAGGTTTGGAGACAAGTTCTCTATCAACTGCATGAGTTAATCGGGCTTTGTCTTTACCCCCTGCTTGTCCCTTTTATTTCAGGATGGTTTATAAAATGAGCGCGTGCGTGACATTTCCAACCATTACACATGTGTGGCAAGTAAAGACTCAGATCAGTCTGTGCATCCGCACAGTCTGATCAGAGTCTTCACTCTGCGCTCTGTAGAAAGATACTGACCCAAATTTCTTTAAACAATGAACGATTGTTCTAATTGCCCTGAATGGCTGTCCAGGGTGCTCAAGGTGATGGAGTCAAGCACATGCGAAATTGTTGGAAATGTCACGCACAAGCTCAAATGTTGTTTTCAAAATATATATGAGCCTGCAGGTAACATCGAACATACACGCCTTAAACCCTTTGATTTTCATGCTGTTTTTGAAAAGAATTTTATTGAGCATGATAAGAGTTAATCTATTCCCGCGTGAAGGGAACGTTTCGAAAGTGCATAGACTAGCTAATAGACTGGCTCTCAATCTCTGATATGTATCGGTTAGATATGTAAAATTTTAGTTGTAAGAGTTTCTATTGTCTGTTTATAGCTGTTTTCTATCTATTTTGATGATCAGAGACTATATTCATGAGACGTAAGGGAGGTAATTTCAGGGAAAGGAATCTGAAGCTGGGGTGATATACCTGACAGCCTCGGAGACAGGCTATCTGGCCAAAGATGAGAATATTCGCTCTTGGATTTTTTTTAGGTTGAACGTCATTCTATCTTACTTTAGTCCACTTTAAATCCATGTGTTTTATATCGATTAGAAAACAAGTTCTTAGAAAAAAGAGTCACCCCACTCAATTTTGCTTCCTGGAGAATACAACAGAACTAGAACCGAATGCGGGGCAATTGATAACCCAAAGATCGATAGCCGATTCCGGAAATCTTACATGACAGCTGTTGAATTCCAGGCCTAAGCTCTATCTCAAGACTATGGACAACAAAAATCTTTTATTTATCTATCTACTTAATTTGTTTTTTTTTTTTTTTTTTTTTTTTTAAGTGTTTAAGCCTCTCCCGTTCAATCCCTGTTTTACATCCCTGTGTTTTCATACTTGTGTAAACAATCGGAAAAAAGAAGAAATTGCTTGTAACAAGCAATTTCTTCATTTTCCACAATATTTTCTACTCTAATGAAAGTGGTCTGCAAATCCTTTGATTTTAGGCAAGTCTAATGTTTTTGCAACAATGGAAAGGGTTAACATAAGATAGTATATATTTCTGTGTTGTGAGGCGAAGTGCGATGGGAGTTGATTTATTATAATAGCTCAGAGTTATTAATCTTACCAAGCTTTCGTGTAATATAATATTTCTTTTTACTGTTGTTATTACTAAAATACGACCATAATACCTCATATTTGTCTATATACAGTATATATTTTTCTTTACAAGATTCGGAAGAAGCTCAGAGTTATTAATCTTACCAAGCTTTCGTGTTATATAATATTTCTTTTTCCTGTTGTTATTACTAAAATACGACCATAATACCTCATATTTGTCTATATACAGTAAATAATTTTCTTTACAAGATTCGGAAGAATACATTTTACATGATTATAATCATTAACCCTTTCCTGTTTTTGGAAATTTTAGACTAGTCCAAATTGAAAGAGGTTGCAGACGACAATGAAAACTGGATGCAATTTGAAATGAAACCATCCTATGTAGTAGAAAATATTGTGGAAAAAGGAGAAATTGCTTATTACAAGCAATTTCTTCTTTTTCCACAATGTTTTCTCAAGTATAAAGTCACAGGAACGTAAAATCCTGTATTTGAACGGGAAAGGGTTAAGATTGTTTGAGGTATATAATATGATATTTAGATTTATTATATGCTGTCGTCAAAGGAATTGTCTAAGTCGGTTAATGCACTATTTGAAAGGAGAAAAACATCGACAACAGATAATTCATCATAGAAATTCAAAGATATATTATTAAAATTACCTTTTGATGGAAAGACAACTCATTTCAAGCCAACCAATTTCCAATCGATAGGTTTACCTCCCTTCCACATCAAATCATCTCATATTACTGCATATGTGGAAGTAATCTCCTTGTCCACATACAATTAAATGGGGGAACACACACACACACACTCACACACACTGGTAGATTAATGTTAAGTAATTACAAAACAAAGTAAAACGGACAAAGAGACGAACATGCTAAAAACGAACAGTTACTCCCCTTTGTCCACCATATTTTCATCAGTGCTATCTTTAACCTCAGTTTTAAATGGTTGGTACAAGTCAAAGTCTAGGGAGTTCGAAAAGTATGAACCCTGGTCAGATTGCGAGGGTCGAAACATAACTCTCTCGGAAGATTTTCTTAATCAGGAAAGGTAAATCTACCTTTCTATAATATGTTCATTCTCTAATTGAACTCTACATAATCTGTTTTACTTATTCTAATTTGCAAATTGCTAGGCCTACCCATCTTCCCCCAACTTAGATATCATACGGTGTGATGCTACAAATTGTATGACCAGTAACATATAATATGTAACAGAAAAGTAACGTGGTTGGTTAACGACCAAAACGTCGTAACTTCAGCTTATTTCAGTTTAAGTCGCTAACCAATAAAAAAAAATCACATAAAAATCAAAAGTTCACATCCGGTCTTACTGGATTATTTGATTGGTCGATTGATTCTTTGATTAACAGTAAACTACCTTAAAGATACCTTGCATATGATTTCAGAAAAAAAGTTCTTGATATGACGAAATTTAGAATTCGAAAATATTCAGAGAAAAACTTACTAATTGCTAGTTTATATATAAGAACTGAAATTTAAAACCTGCAATTCCATCAGCACTTCGCAAGTACACGCCTCAACGTAATACAATTTTTGCCTTAACCTACTAAAGCTCGTCCTTTTTACTCGGTGACGTCATGACGTCATGTAAAAACAATAGTGACGTCATATTAACGGGAAAAGATCGCGAAGCGGATTCATACAGTGTGTGATTAGGTTTTTCGGTTCATTCCTCCATGAAAACAAAAAAATATTTCTTCATTTCTTATAATTCAATAGCATCTAGCGAAAAAAACAAAATCTTTAAAACTTTTGATACCTTTTTGTATGAGACTATTTTGAGCGGAAGCATACAAAATCGATACGTGCTCAAAATTTTGTTCATGGAGTTATGATTTTTCTCCCCGACCAATCAGAACGCCTGATTTTGATAGACGAAACTAAAAATTAAATTATTTAAGAAATGAAGAGAATATTTTTTTGTTTTCATGGAGGTATGAACCGAAAAACTAATCACACTGTATGAATACGCGAAGCGGATCATTCATAAGTGTGATTAGGTTTTTCGGTTCATACCTCCATGAAAACAAAAATCATTCTCTTCATTTCTTATAATTTAATAGCATCAAGCGAAACTTTACAAATTTTGATAATTTTTTTGTATGGAACTATTTTGTGTGGAAGCATACAAAATGGCTGCGTGCTCAAAATTTTGTTCATGGAGGTATGATTTAAATTTTTCGGCCAATCAGATCGCTCCTTTTTGATAGACGAAACTAACAATTAAATTATCAATCATTGACCAAGAATGGCACAAATATAGGATATTACGTAAGTGTTCGTTAAACATTTCTTTTTATCTAACCCATTCCAAACCTACAATATTTTAGACTGTACCAAATTGTAAGAAGCCGCAGAAGAAAATTTCAAGTTAACGGAATTTTATCCTCGACTTTTTAGGTAGAAAATATTGTGGGTAATGAAGAAATTGCTTGTAACAAACAATTTCTTCCTTTTCCACAACATCTTCCAAAGTTTTTTCGGGGGGAGGGGAGCTTAAAAAGGGGGGATTGTGTTGGAATGGATTAATGAGTCATTCTTAAAATGAAAACAAACGAGGTTCTAACGTTGTTTCTTTTGCGAGCGTTTTCATTTAGGTCTTTGGTCGCAATTCGGAGATATTTTTTATGTTAGTATGGTAAGTACGTGCTTTCTAGTTGAAGCATGCAGTGCTTAACAAGGCGATATAATTTTCATTATTATTTCCTTCTAATGTAAGGCAACCTTAACCCTTGTCATGCTGAGCCCGAAATATTCCGGTTTTGACTGGAGGTGTAGTAATGATCAGCCTGCACATAAGTGCAGTTTGATCTTAGTTTACACCTCCTGCTTGTACATTTCCTGTCAGAGTTCTTTATGAAATTGATTTTTGAACAACGCGTTTTATCATTGCTTTCAGCCCTTTGATTTTACAGCAATTCGGTAAGGTGATTTATACAGCATGACAAGAGTTAATCTCGAGTCTAATTTTGAAACGCGTTTGCGGTGTGACGTCATTACGTCAAAGCGGTTACCTTAGTTTTGACGTCTATTTTTCTACAAGGATTACTAATAGTGGTAGGGTACGCTTTTCCGACAAGACGATACTTGATAATGGGTAGGTGAAAACTTATAATCATTATTATTATCATTTAAGTTCTTTTAAATTTACCAATATAATTAAGTTATGTCTATTCAATACAACGTCGCATAACTATCGGGCCTAGGAATATGGCTGCTGAGAACGTTGAAAGGACGAAATTGCAAGAGAAACGTTCCCTTTCTGTCAACATGTCTCATAAAAATAATCATTATTACCCAAAAATCGGTCTGTGGGTCACAAATGCTTAGAGTGATACAAATATATACTGATGTCAAATACCCTTACACAAGTTTCCGGATATTTTTCTTTGTTAGAGATTTCCTGTGATTCGTATGATTATAAATTGCAACGAAATTTCTTGTTTTTCTTCAGATAATGCCTAAAAGTTCTAAAAGTTCAAGGAAAAAGGTAAAGAATAAAGATGTAAGAAAGAATACGGAACGGAAACAATCAAGTAATGTAAGTGTTTTTGTTTGGGGTTTTTTGTTTGTTTGTTTGTTTGTTTTTGTTTTGTTTTGTTGTTGGTAGTGGTTGGTTGTTGTTGGGTTTTGTTTTTTGTTTTTTGTTTCATTATTTACATTTCGTTTATATTAAACAAAACAAAGTTTTCGCTGTCCATTTTATTTTGTACTTTTTATCAACTGGTTGGTTGGTTGGTTCATATTAGCTCAGTTTGTCTCTCACCAATGGATCGTTAATCGTAGACCTATCTGGGATAGCAGCTGGAGGCTAGGAAAGGATGTAATGGTAGTACTTGTGTAAGAAATACCAGGATTCCATTGTTAGGTGCTCCAGCCGCCGCGATAAAACTGAAAGATTGTTGAAAGTGGCGTAAAACCCCATTCAAACAAACAAATCATATTATCTCAGTCGGTAAAAAGGTTGAGCTCTCAATCCTTGGATCGTGAGCTCGAACCCCGGAGAGGCCAACAATTCTTCCGGCACTTGATAAAAGTCATCCCGACATGCCTCATATCTCTAAAATACGTAGCGCCCCCAATCGGGGTGACCAGTTGTTGGTTCAGATTGAATCACGCGTTTGTACTTGTGTGAGAAATTATAGGAAACCATGAGTTGGTGAACCATCCACCGAGATATAACTGGAATACTGTTACAAGTGGCGTTAAACTCGATTAAATTTCTAAGGCACGTGGTTAGGATATCATGTTTAGTAACGTGTATTATATACAAGGAATTCCGTTAAAGTGGGAGAAAAATGAAAAAAAGGTTCATTTTGAGGTGCCGAACAAGTGATATATGCTTCAGGCCTCGGGGTACCAAACATTTTGAACCCCAACAATAGCCGACATTTTTGTGAAGCGTTCTAGTTGGTTTGGCGACTGAATCGTCGTATCTACAGCTTGAAAATGCTGTAGTTACGACGTTTAGGTCTCCAACAACCCATTTAACTTTTTCATTGAATTTTACTGGCCATTAATTTTGCAAAATAACGCTGTTTGATATCGGTGGGTGTGGCCAGCTAAGCCAGTGGGCGGGGCCAGCGATCCGATGATTTTATAGTATAGAACCAAATTTACGTTTCCCTTGTAAGCAACTTGTAACATGCATTTATCTATAACCCGTTCATGACTGACAGACTTCGTTCCAAGAGAAAACCAACAATGTGGGTTAAGAATTAAGACAAAGCAGCTACAGGATATACTGAAATAATTTGAGTTTATTAGTCAATCTGTCCGTTTATTTATACTGTCTTTCACTTCAGATTCGGTGTAAAGGTCAAGATCGCCAATACAGCCTCCGATCGAAAAGCCAAACTGTTAGAGAGAAGGAGAAACCCAATCAAAAAACAAAGTCACAGTCAAATCAAAAAGAGAACTCGCAATTAAGAACTGCCAGAGGAAGAAGTAAATCTGTACAACCAAAGGTACATCGCTTGTTTATTCCCTACCTTTTGTGTATTATTATAATCATAATTATTATTAGCTAGCAAAGCGTCAGCTTTGATAGCTTAAGTTTACAGACTAAATTTTGAGGTCGTCTCAAAGTTCAACGAGTGTAAACTGCCACTGTAGGCTTAACCACTATATCAGTGAATGCATACACCATAAAAAGTAGCTCTTCTGTATTTCAGGAATATTACTTACTCTATCTAAATTGTAGAGAACTCTTCTAAAAGCATACTATTTAACCCATCCCAATCAAGTCCACTTTTTAAGCATCTCAAGAAAAAGGCTTTGGAAAACATTGTGGACAATGAAGAAATTGCTTGTTACAAGCAATTTCTTTATTGTCCACAATCTTTTCTACTCAACAAGGGAAAGATATCTAAGTCTACGTCGATCGTACTACGGCTAGGTCGCGCGTGAAACTTTTCATGCCTACATGTCACAAAACGTCGTTTGGCGTGCAGAATGCCGTAACTACAGCTTTATTCAAGCTGTAGTTACGACATGTTGCACGCACAACGACGAAAATTTTCAATGCGTGTTTCAGTAATGGCATTTGTTCGTGGTGGCATTTCCAAGTTATTGGGTATCTTTAGGCTGTAGCTATGGTATTTAAAAGCCTCGATATTATCAAATATTTACTGTCAGCAGAAAAAAGATGAAATGTTTCGTTTCTCCACGTGGATAGAAATTTACTTGATTTCTTAGTCGTGACCGGATTATAACAATCATACAATCTTTTATTTTTAAAAAAAAAAATATTTTAAATCAATTTTGTTCGAAATAAACATAATCAGGTCAAATTTTGTATAATGTGGTGGTTCTTTCGACCATCATAGATGTCGTGACAGCGCTTCGACAGCTTAAGATTAAAAAGAATTCAAGCGCGGTGCTTATCTTTTTCTATTAACATGAGGATTTCCATAAAAAAAATGATATCACTTAGATATCGTACGTTCGTTCAGCAGTTAACTATGAACTACTCTGTAAAATTAGCATACTAAACAGCCCAAATCAATGTGTGTGTTAAAGGGAAACTAATTCGCCCTTCAAATTGTTTGGGTAGGTGAATACTTGTTTCCCATGGTTAGTAAGTGAGAAATAAGGCCAAAATAAAGCATTCTTGGTTTAAAAACATACAAACGGATGGGGTCATTTCAAACGTTATGAATTTGCTGTTCTACAAAAAGAATCGTGAACGGTCGGATTACTTTGGGATGTTGAATTCTAGAATCGTTGGACCTTGGGATGATTGACCAATCGCGGTTGTCAATCATGGAAACAACCGACCAATAAAATCCTTTATTCAGCTCGAACCTGTGCTTTTGACTCCGACATTTGACGCCATTTTTGTTAACTTTTTGTTGGTTTAGTTACATGCTGCTGGCCTTATTTTTTTTTACAAAATAACGCCGTTAAAAATCGAAGCAGAACTTCCGGAGTTAATTGGCGGGCCTGGGGAGTCGATTGGTCGATTTAGGTCAAGAAGTTCTTAAATCGACGGTCAAGTTACAGTGGGAAAAACAAGGCAAGAAAAGTTAAACAGTCGGATCATTTGAGCAAGGGATAGCCAAATATAAAAAGGGAGGTAATGTTTGTCTTTTAAACATTTCTTTAAAAAATCAAAGGACTGAAAGCCATGAGAGCGATTTTGCTGGATTATCAGTAACCGCGCTCAATTATGTCATTTGTGGTTGTGTGGCACAAGGTTAAATGATAAAAGGTAAAGCAATCAAAGCTAACATTCAATTCTTTTTGCATTGAGCATATCATTATTGCAATTGAAGTACTACAAGTCGGTTTCAAAGGCAAGTTGAATTCGAGAGGTAAATTGGTGTTTTATTCGATGGCTTGAATCGCGACTATCACGGGATTGTAACTTGTAACATTTACTGTGTATACGGGTTGTAAATTTGCTCAGTCCTGCCAGGTCAAAACTAACAGGCAGGATAAGGAGCTTGTTTACATGTATTCGCCTACTCAACTAACCACTGACATAGATTTTATCTTGAAACGCGAGAAAATTATTCCTCTCATTTAGACAATTAATTAGACAATTTACTATGGATATATAAAGTCGAAGTTTTAAACCATTTTCCTTGATATTCATGACTAAAAGGAGGCTGTTGGCATTCAGCAAGTAAGTTATTTTCTTCATTAGCGATGAAACAAGATGGAGGCGATCACATAGTTTTTCACTTCAAGTTTATGAGCATGCGTGGAAATGAGTGGAAATGCGTGAAAACTTGTTTCCGGTTGATCGATGTGAACCTACAAAACCGCTAAAAACCTTAACTATCGATCAGCTTCTATCTTATACTGTTCATCTTTTTAGTAACAAAAACAATATCAGGAATTCCCATAGATTCTATGGGATTCTATATGATTTCATTTTATACTTTTGTGAGGATTTTCATTTCCATCATGTCGTAGGGCGGCGAAGGTTCTACGAATCTAACTGTACGAGTTTTTGTTATTGTTGTTTGGTGGGGTTTAACGCCGCTTCTAAAAATATAGTCACTTCAGATCTTAAGTGAAAATGTTAATATTCCCTAAATGTGTATTCTTTCAGACAAAAGCACATTCTTCCAACAAAAAGCAAAAGACTTCCTCCCGTCAAGGTTGCCCCAAAACAATATCTATATGTAGCCGTGCAAGATCGGGATCGCCGTCACCTTCTAGGACATGTCAAACTGACCTTACTGATGTTATAAAGGTAAAAAAATGTCGTCGGTGTTCTACCAAAACCTCGTAACTATAGCTTGGAATAAGCTGTAGATACGAGGTTTCGCTAGAACACCGATGATGTATGTTTAGCTATTAGTTATATGAGCGCATGCGTGACATTTCCAACCATTACACATGTGCGCCAAATAAAGACTCATACATAATTACATAATTTAGATAATTAAGATTTTAAAAACAGTTTGTCGGAATTTGGCAGCGATTTTCTGCAAATTCAGTTTGTAAACAAAATATGATCCTCGTGACATTTGATTTTTAATTATTCGTTTACCGTATTCACATAAAAACGCAAATTAGGGATAACCACAACACAAAAAAGACGTTTTTGGTACAATGGGCGATACCTCGCTTTGCTATGTGAAAACTAACTTTTACAACTGACGCTGCGGGAGTATCCTGGCCGCCATTAAAATTTTTATTATATTACCGTTGAGGTTCCTTAGGGAAATTATGTGCTGGCATACCGCAGCGACGTGACGCTACGTCAGGTGTTTATTAACCAATCAAATTGCGACAATTTTTTGTATTATAAAATATATTACCGCAAAATTACTCACGTTATATATTATATACTACGTTTTCCTGGAAAACATGCCTAAATGGCATAACTTTATGGCGTTATTAAAATTGAAGGGATTTGGTGACGTCACAATTTTCTAATTATTCGTACGCCCCATAAGAAAAAAAAAATGGAGGAAACTTATGGAAAACGAAGAAATTGCTAGTTCCAAGAAATTTCTTCATCATCCACAATATGTTCTTATCTTTGATTATTTGAATCTCTTGTGTCGTGATTCTTGTGTCCTTTTTTGTTGTTATTATCAGCAACCATTCGTTTCGATATCTATGCTAGAATTTCATGAATTTGATTTTCAGTCATTAATACTGTAATTTATCATTTCAATAAAAAGAAAACCTAGTTATATATTTTGCATAAAAAGTAATTAATCAGAGCTAGAATGGGCGGAAATATGATCCCAATTATAACTGTAAAATATATCGTATTTCCGCATGCGGGGTAACACCGTTACGATGCAACAAACAAAGGCACCTGAAAATATTTTATTATCCAATTCAACTTTTTATTAGCGTAACAATTACAACATTGTGGTCAAAATGCATAATGGAATTGAATATCATGTAACGGTATTGATTCAATACTTTAATTTTAACGCTAGCTGCGTAGGAATATTTTGATATCATACGTGTCACAAGTACAATATCAAATGTTCATATCAATCGAGGATCCAATTCAAGGTTCGGATTATTACTAGACCTACATCATTGTTATTTATACCATATCTCAAATTATTCATTCGTTTGATAGTAAAAATTAGTTACGTTTTTCAAAGATGTTTATAAGCCAAGTCAACGTGTTTTCTACATTTGACGTCCTTGTCTTATAACGTTAATTCTCAATGTGACGTCATTTTAGAAGAAACTGACGTCATCAACTACTATGATGATATGGAACTGTATCTGACAATTCATCAATTTAGACCGCTGATCTTTTTTCTCCAACATTGGTAGCCATCTATGTTATGCATATTTGTTGATTCGGCGATTTAAAAGTCGAAAATACGGCTTATTCAAGCTGTAGCAATGACGTTTCGATCGGCAACCAACAATTTTACTTTTGTTTACTGGTTACTGGCCATAAATTCTGCAAATTATATTTACTTACATAGTGTACGTCTTCTGGTTACCGTCTTGTATCTGAATAGCATCTCAGCGAAAGGGAGATAATTTGATTAGACCAATTGTTTATGCAAATCCGTTTGGAAAGATTTGATCATTTGCAAAAGTCCATCAAGGATTACAATAAAAAATGGTCAGTTTTGAATCTCTTATTTTGCTTATTAAGCACCACAACGACTTATCCTATTAACAGACGTTGCAGATGACAATCTTAAGTTGATGACATGTTGAAATTCCTTGTCTTCATTTCTTCATTCCACAGTGTTTTCCCAAGCTATTTTCTTAGGGAGATTGGGGTGTAAAAAGCGTGACTGTGTCATAATCTGAACGTATGTTTCGATTAATTTAACCAATACAATGACGCTTTTTGACGCCCCTCAAGAAAAACAAAGGTGACTACATTGTTTAAAGTGGAGGAATTTCTTATAACAAGCGATTTCTTCAATCTACAGAATGCTTTCGGCCGTGTAATTTGAAAAAAATCTAGAATTTCATGAACATTAAATTGTAGTCTGCAACTTCTTTTAATTTTGACTTGTCTAAAATTATTTCGTCTGAGAATGGATTAAAAATTCGATGGGACCTTTTGTTTTTGTTTTTCATACTTTATCTCCTATCAATTCATTTTTCGTTTCTGCTGATATAGAATGGGAGAGGCACATCAAACCTCTTCCAAAAGTAGTTAGTACTGTTAAACAATTCTCATGATTTGATTTAACCCTTTCCTGTACAATCCCTTATTTTCACGTCCCTGTGAATTTGTACTTGAGAAAACATTGTGGGAAAAGAAGAAATTGCTTGTGACAAGCAATTTCTTCTTTTCCCTCAATATTTTCTAACCTGTAGGCTCGTTACTTTTCAAATTGCACACACTTTTGATTGTTGTCTGCAACTTCTTTAAAATTGGACTGGTCTAAAATTTTGAAAAACGGGAAAGGGTTAAAAAGGTTTCTTTTTATGGTCTTTTTATACAAGATGAATCACGTAGTGTAATAACCCTAAAAATCTTTAAATCTATACGTTTCAACCTCTCAGGATCTGAAAAAGAGAATCAAATCGATTCCTATAAAGGACCGACCTACTCCAAAAACAAACGACGTCAACCAACTGGGGTTTGAACTGAAGACCCGGCTGGCAATGACTAGTCCGGTCATAACAGAAACAGGTCAGCGAGGCGGACGGACACGGGTGAGTAACAGAAAGGTACGAGAGCGGTTTATACCCGTGTGGAGTATTAACAAATTCCAGGACCCAAGCTTAATCTGTGAAATGAAAGTTAGGATGAAGTCCTGACGGAAATCTGCCGGTCTACGATCATCATTTTATGACACGCTCGCTTACAGTTCATAACAATAATTTGCTGCTAGTCGACCCTTTTTCATTTTTATTGTTGTTAAATGTTTTCTTTATATTATCTTAGACATATTTTTAGTTCATTTGAATATCTTTGTTAAATTTTAATTTATTGTAATAAAGTTAATATTTTCTCACGGATTGTCTTCCAGAAACTTATTATTTATTGCCCGTCTAGGTGACGTCCTTAGAAGTCATTAGGTTGTTACGGGAGATCCAGAAAAGGTACAGAACAAACCTTTTGAGAGCTCCGTCTGTTTTCTGTTTAGTTTGTTATTATTGTTGTTGTTGTTGTTATTACTGTTGTTGTTGTTTTCTAAAAAAATATTAACGAGACAGGTGCACACACACTTTGGTTTAGCATTAGTTGGTAAAGCAACATTCCCGGGATAACACTATTTGAAGTCTATTGCTTTACCAGCCGAGCTTATCGAGCGGACTCAACATTTGTATATGAGATGTCCGTTGTCGAGAGATGAAGAGGTCATGACTTCGATTCCCGGGAGCGGCTTTCGATCTTTGTTCTGTCGTTGGACTACATATTCGGTGCGAGTATTGGTGTATTCTTCAGGAAGCAGAATCGAGCGGGATCAATCGAAGTTCGAAGAACTTGTTTCCCAATCGATGTAAAATGAATGGGTTAAAACTAAACCAATGTTTGTTTTATTTGCTTTTAAATGGGAGAGGATTGGACTAGGAAAAGTTCGCTTATAAGGACTTAGTTTTCAGTAAATTTTGGATAATTTCATGGGAAAAGAAATAGGTGAATAAACTGGCCCTTTTCCGTGCAATCACTGTTTCACGACCAGCGGGCTATAATAAAAGTAAGAAACCAATGTTGAAAGAATCGATTTGTTTCGTACAATATTTCCAACTATAGACTAATTGCATTCAATTTACATTAAATTTAAAAAAAAAGTCTTCTTGAATCTTTTCCAACTTGGACCATTCTAAAATGTTCTCGTTTGACATCGGACATGGTAAAGTGTTCAGAATTTATATTTAAAAAAATGAATGAGACCTCATATTGGGTTTCCCATTACTTCAATAGCTACTAAAACAATGGCTTAAAATGAAATTCGAATATGACCGATAGCGATCAATCTACACACTGTAAAATGGAGTACGAAATTGCCTTTTCTTCGTTTGTTTACACTCTTCTTCCCTGGAGACATTTCATTTAAATGAGAGCTTGGTCATAAAAATTAGAGGTATGGTTTAATATTTATGATTCGATCCTTTTTATTCACTTTTATTCGTGTTATTATGAAGTTAATGTACGCACTCTTTTCTGTATTATCTCTTATTCTATTTAACTTTAATAGTCTCTCTGATAAGTCAAACTCACCGAAAAGAAAGTCAAGGATATCAGTTAATTTAACCTGAAGATTTGACCAATCGCAGTTTCTCATTGAATGCTTGTTTGTTAGAGACTTACTTCATCCATGCTGTCTCATTTGTATCGGTATATTCTTTTGAATCAGACCAAGTTCATCGATGACTTAACCCATTCCAACGCAATACAATTTTAGACTGGTACAAGGTGACAGATGTTGAAAACAACAATTTCAAGCTGAAGGAATTCTTAATTTTTTGTCATCTTTGTGGATAGAAAACATTTCGGATAATGAAGAAATTGCCTGATACAAGCGATTACTTCTTTTTCCACAAAGTTTCACAAATCACTTTTCTTGAGGAGTAAACAGGAGGGATTGTGTTCATTTCAGATGTACACGTTTGTTCCGAGAGTTCAGCGAGAGAACCACCGTCCTCGAGGCAACAAGCCTTCTATGGAAGTTATTGATCACCGGAAGCGACAAAACACAATCATGGGTGGGGTTAATAATAGAATCATGGCCAGAAGTCTTCCAACGGAGCAATCGGCATTGGAAATCGTTATGGATCAAAGGAATGAGTTGTTTGATAACGAGATTGGATACAAGAGAAGAATACGCGAATTGGAAACGGACAGCGAACGAATGGCTGCAGAACTCGAACGGGCACTAGCTGAAAACAGAAGTCTAAAGAATAGCATTAATCGAGGGCCTGATCGAGCTGATGTAAAGAAATTGCAGAGTGAGAAGAAAACTTTAAAGAATGTTATAGAAAAACTAGGTGAAGAAAATATTGAACTGAATGAAATTTTAAATCGGATAGTCAAAAACAAGGAATCCGAATGGGATGACGTTTTTGAAGCAATTCGGAGAAGGCAAGAGGAAAGGTATTCAGTGATTGGTCCATTTATATCACGTGTTCAAGGGTTGAAAAAGCGAACGGTCACCGTAAACGACGGACCAGAGAAAAATAAGGACGACTTTGATTCCCACCTTACAAGTGTAGAAAAAGAAACAAATTCTTTGCTAAGAAGACTAAAACAACTCAAACGCGAGAAAAAAGTTATAGATTATTCGCTTGTAACGGGAGAAAGAAAATGTGTAAAAAACATGAAGGAATTCAAGGAAGTCGGTGAAAACCTTAACAGAGATTTAAATAAATACACAGCACAACTTGATAGACTTTCTGGGAAGCATGAAGAAATGATTGAAGATCTTCAGATAGCTAGAGGATTACATGACATAGGAGTACAGACCGAACCAGAAGAAAAAGACGAAGATGTGGTAGACAAAACACCGCGAAAGAAAAAGAAAGGAAAGAAAAAAGGTGAAAAGCTTACAGGTGAAGAGGCACAACCTATGAAGAACACTGTTTCTCTTCCTGTCTTGGACAATGTTGAAACACTTGTCGAACGACAAAGGACTATAATCAAAGCTTCTGATAATCCTGTGTTTAAAAATAACGAGATTAAAGAAACCCGCCCTATCCCTGATGAAAAACGAGTAATAGGCGGAACTATACAGAATCAGCCTTTAGCAAATATTTCAAAAGCGTCCGTCCAAGACACAAATAAAAACAAAAATGACTTGGATATGAAGGGAGGAGCTACTGAATCAAGTTCAAATGATAAGAATGGTGAATTAGGTGATTTAGAGAAAGAACTTGCAAAGAATAAAAGAACCAGAAAAATGCCAGAAGATGCAGGCAGTACAAATATGGCTAAATTGGTTTCTCCTGCCATAGGAAAAGCTCCCCATCGATAACAAATTTAACCCATTACCGCATGGCAAAATCTTAGACTGGTCCAAATTGAAAGGAATTGTAGACAACAATTCAAAGTGTATGAAATTTCAGAACTTTAATCAATTTTCTGGGTAGAAAATATTGTATAAAATGAAGAAATTGCTTGTTACAAGCAATATTCTCATTTTACACAATGTTTTCCCAATTGTTTTCTTGAGGGGCGTCCAAAAGCGCCAATGTGGGAGTGGGATAATGGTGCTTTGAAATGATGTTGCTTGCCAAGAGGACATTGCTTCTCATCCTTTTATCAGTTCACATAGCTCATTTTTAAACGTTGTCTTTTATTCAAAAATTATATTGTTTTGCGTCTTGATTTTTTGGAATATATTTTGCTTTCTAGATATAAGTTACGTTTCTCTCCATTGGAAAACCAATTTAAGCCTCCATGGTAGCTAGACATAATTCCAAAGTCCAAAATTTAATCGGAACGAATACCCAAGCGATAGACTGCGCATGTGTGTGTTGTGTTGCTGTGTGTAGGAACCGGGTTGTACATGATCATTCAATAATCGACTTGAAACTTCGTCATACTTGGTTAACATGCAGACGAAAATTTAGAGTTGATTTTATTTGAAAAATAACCATGTACTTTGGTCGAAAATATTATGGAAAAAGATGAAATTGCTTGTTGCAAGCAATTTCTTCTTTTTCCACAATGTTTTCTCAAATATAAAATCACAGGGACATAAAACCAAGGATTAACCAAGAAAGGGTTAAACGACTTTAGTTTGCGAAATATATTATCTTTGACATAAAATGAAAGGTGTATTGTTGGTTGGTGACTTAAACGCCGTAACTATAGCTTCTGTAAGCTTAGGTACGACGTTTAAGTCTCGCATCTAAGCAAATGAATCAAGTAAATGAGAACGGTATTGTGCTTCTGGATTATATGAATGATCTCGGTCAGTAGAGATTTTTATTAATAACTGCGATCCGCGAAATCGACACCATTCTGCTTTTTTTAAGAAATAAAAAATATTTTTTGCCATCATTATATTCTGCCATCCTATTTAATTAATTTTAAGCACTAAAAAGTTTTTTTAAATGCATGCCTTACTGTCAGTTACTCTTAATTTTAATGTTATAACTTTAAAAGAATATATGATATATAATTGGATAGCATTTTACTCATTTATAAACCTTATTCAGCTATAAAGCTTATTCTTTAAAATGTATCAATAGCTCATTAATCGAATACCAGACGACACGATTTTAGATTCGACCAAATTCCAAGAAGTTGCAGACTACAATTTATAGTTTGTTGAATTTTAAAAATCTTTGAATTTTGGGACCGAAAATATTGTGGAAAATGAAGAAATTGCTTGTGACAAGCAATTTCTTCATTTTCAACAATATTTTCCAAAGCTTTTTCTTGAGGTAGGTAGAAAGGCGGGATTGTGTGGGAATGGGTTAAGTATTTTACCACGAACGAGAGTAAGCGGTTACAGATTGTGGTTGCTTGGCGACCAGATTTTCGTAACTACAGTTTTAACTAAGTGGTTGTTACGTTATTTTTAGTCATCCACTGATAACGTTCTTTTAGAGATCAGTTACTGTTGATTCTCCTTCGTCATACAAAATTTCAGTCAGATTTATATCGAATCGAAGTTTCAAAGATCATATGAATTAAAATATAAATGCACCACGGAGACGATAATAGTTGAAGAATTTTGAATCGCTTTCAACCCATTGTCAGACCACAAAATATTAGACTGGTCCTAATTCAAAGAAGGAGATAACAATTTGAAATTGATGAGATTTTTTTTTTTTTTTTTTTTTTTTAGTTGAAGGAAGCTGCAGACGACAATTCAAAGTTGTTGAAATTTTAAAAATCTTTGTCTTTTGGGGAAGAAAACATTGTGGATAATGAAGAAATTGCTTATAACAAGCAATTTCTTCATTTTCCACAATGTTTTCTAAAGCCGTTTTTATTGAGGGCCGTTAAAAGGAGGGATTGAGTGGGAATGGGTTAATCTTCCCCTAATAGGTAGAAAACATTGAAGATTATGCATGAAGTACTTGTAGTGAACAATTTCTTCTTTTTCCACAATACTTTCCAAAGCTTTTTTTCCCGAGGGGTGTGTGTGCAAATGGTTTAATCAACAAGTGGTTTCACTAATTACCAAAATCTTGTCCCTTAAAGTCATTCTTATTTGTGCATTTACTTTTTCAGTCCAGTCCATTGTTTTTACGTACCTGTGATTTTATTAACGAGAAAAAATTGTAGAAAAGAAGGAAATGTTTTAACAAGCGATTTCTTCTTTGTCCACGATAATTTCTAAACTACTAAATGTTTCGGGTTTTTTGTAGTTATTGTTTGGGTTGTTGTTGTTGTTGTTGTTGTAGTTTTCGATTTAAATCCACTTTATATTTTCGTTGCAAGACCTTTGAATTTGGATAAGTGTTAAATTTTGGAAAACAGGAAAGGGTTAAAGAAGACATTATGTGTCACTGGCTAAAATGGTAGCATCCTATATCCCTTCATTTAATTGAACCGCCGAAGCTCTTGTTAAACTGAGTTATCGCCCCTGTCAATCAGAAAACCGATTGAGCAATCAAATCATTCAGACCGGAAGTGTCATGTGTATATCTGACACTGAGTCCAAACATTTTGTTGGTTGGCGACAAAAAATATCATACCTATAGAACAACCGCTTTAATTTTAGGGTTTTTTTTGTTTTTTTTGTTTTTTTTTTTGTTGTTGTTGTTGTTGTTGTTGTTGTTGTTGTTCCCGGCAAAAGACCGCTTTAGCTCAGTAGACCTTGGTTAGCCAGCCGTGATTTTAAGGCTCACTGACCACGCCCACTGACCTCCAAACAAGGTGTTTGACTTAAAATTAACCCTTGTCATGCTGAACCCGGAATATTCCGGTTTTGTCAGGAGGTGTAGACCAAGATCAGCCTGCACATAAGTGCAGTCTGATCTTGGTCTGCACTTCCTGCTTGTACTTTTCCTGCCAGAGTTGTTTATGAAATTGGTTTTTAAAAGAAATATTGATTTTTGAACAAATTCTATCAGTGCTTTCAGCCCTTTGTTTTTACAGCAACTCAAGGTAATTTATACGGCATGCCAATGGTTAAAAGAGATTGGTTCTCAAAATTATGAAAATCGGTAAAACATCTATAGGTATTTTTATGAAAACTACTAAATCAACGTCTAGATTCGAGTTCAATAAAGAAATGTAATGATGCCATTTTTCATGTTTGGGAATGAATATTAAGCATAATTACACTGACGGACCCGGGGCCATACAGTTTGGTTAGCCTATATTTTCATGCTTCGATGAAAACAAAAAAGAACTCTCTCTTTTTCTTATGATTTAAAATCGCCAAAGCATTCATTCGAAGAGGACTACCAAATATTTACCCTCTTTTCACTATTTTTTATAAGATCCACATTAATTGATCAATGTTGTGTTCAAAGATATTTTTCAACACAACAAGGACAAGAAGGCAGTTTAGGATAAGATCAGACTGCGCATCTGTACAGGCTGTTCTTAGTCTATGCGACTGCCAAAGCTATTGTCAAAGCAGGAATATTCCGGAATCAGCATGACATGGGTTTAAAGAGAGGAATCATATCAGGCAATCATTCGCGCCTCCGACCTCTTTGAACTAGAGTTGGTCACACATTTTGGTTTTGAAACGAGATTTCTGGTATAATGAGTTTTGAAGGCCACTACTGTATACTGTACTTAATCAAAATCTTGTAACCTGCGGTCAAAACCGATTGAATGACTGAATATGAAAACTCAGTTTAACCCATTCCAACACAATGATGCTTTTTGACCCCCCTCCCCCCCCCCCTTAGAAAAACAAATGAGAAAACATTGGGTAAAATGAAGAAATTGCTTTTGCCAAGCAATTTCTTCATTTTACACAATGTTTTTTACCCGATAATTTGGAAAATCTACGATTTCATAAACTTTTTTTTTGTCTACTGCAACTCCCGTCGATTTGGACCAGTCTAAAATCTTTCCGTCTGGTAATGGGTTAAGATATATCGTTTAGTATAGAAATGGATAACAATAGTTTGATAACAAAGACGTCATTCTATATAAACTATTGGATAAATGTCATCACATTTTTACACGTAACGTTACTTTTTTGCGTGGTCTTCATTGACCAATCGCGGTTGTCAATCAAATCATTTATTTTGATCGGCAGTGGAATTTAAACTCCATCATTGTGAAACATCTTTGTTAATTTGACGACTTAAACGTCGTAACTACGGCTTATTCAAGTTAAAGTTATGAAGTTTTAAGTCCCCAAGCAACATGCCACTGGCCATAAACTTTATAAAATAACACCGTTTAAAATCGAAGTGGCACTTCCTGTTGGATTTAATAGGAGGCGCTAACGAAGTAAGTGGGCGGGGCCAATGGAGGTCATCTCAGTTTTTCAGATAGTTTTTTGTTTGTGTGTTTGTTCTTTTATTAACGAATCAAATCAATTATTTAGACCGGAAGTATTTAAACTTGTTTATTAATATAAAGTATCTTGTTGGTTTGACGGCTTGAACGTCGGAACTACAGCAAATTCATTTACTTTTTTGTTTCAAGTCACAGTACGAAAAAGCGCATTAAATCCGATTGATATCTTGGTCAAACGTCCTGTCGCGGGTCAGTGAGCGATTCATCAATTTACCTCTTTTAGCTACCGCACAGTAAAGCGTATTATTACATTTTCTTAAAAAGCTTAACCCTTTCCTTTTTTACAAAAATTTAGACCTGTCCAAATTCAAAGATTTTGCAGACGAAAACTTTAAGTGGATTTAATTTGGAAATTCACCAGTAGTAGAGTGGAAAATATTGTTAAAAAAGAAGAAATTGCTTGTTACAAGGAATTTCTTCTATTTGTACATTATTTTCTCAATTATAAAATCACATGGGCTCAATTATAAAATCACATCCAGGTATTGAACAGGAAAGGGTTTACAAGCTAAGTGTTAAAACAATTAAATCCACCACGCGGAACAATTGTCTTAAAAGGGAAAGAAAGTGAGGCGTTATAGAATAAAACATACAATTTGGTCATAAAGTTTCGATACTAAGCCGCCATTTTGAAGCCTGTTTGTATTTCGACTTTCGTGGGTTTTCTTGAAATAACAACCTCGCCAACCACATCAGTTCTACAGAAGAGGTAAGAATAGATTTTGCTTTAACCATTGCCAGTTTTGCAAAATTTAAGACCTGTCCAAATTCATGGGTTTTGAGGACGAAATTTTCAATCGGATTTAATATGAAAAATAACCATTCAATAAGGCAAAAAATATTGTGGAAAAAGAAGAAATTGCTTGTCACAAGCATTTCTTCTTTTTCCACAATGTTTTCTTAAGTAAAAGAACACATGGACAATAAAACCAGAAAAGGGTTAATGATTTCCGGTGGTATAGTGATATTTCTCGGAGGATAATCATTTGGTTACTTCATCGAAGAACAAGTATATCGGAGTGATATACTTAGTTTTTGGCAAATATAGCCCTTCATTCGTCCATAGTCATCTCAGCGGGTCCAAAGTCGTGATGCGTCTTTTGGTTGTCAAGTAAATCACAGGCATAATGAAGCGCTTTGAGAATTTTTTACCAAAAAAACTTTTCATGCCATATTAATGAGAGCTCCGTCTGGTCCTTTAACATGCTCGATTGGTTACACGGTAAGTCCAGGCCTCGGTTTAATGTCTCAACCGAATGCTAATTAATTAGGTTGGACAGCCCGGGAATTGAAGCCACAATTTCGAGATTTGAAGTCGAGTGGTCTACCAACAGGGCTCATGAGGCAGACTGATTGACCGGGTACCACTGGGATTTTAAATAATTATGCAAATCATCTGTGATGACGTCATTTAAACAAAAGGTTTTTGTTAATTAATAAGTTAAATTTTATTACAGATAAAGTACATTTGTTTTTTTTATTCTTTCGGATTTCCATTATCAACAGAATACCAAAAATAACAAAAAAAAAAAACAACAAAAAAAACTTTTCTAGAATGTAAAGTTTTTATGTGGATTCCAAATGTAACATCGGGTGACTGAGCAATATTTCTCCAGGACTCTTGTTAATTTGCAAAGCATTGTATCAACTTATTGTCAATATCATCAACTTTCTTCTTCCTTGACAAATAAATTATTTCTCGCTTGATTCAATCTTGTTTCGTTAATATGTCAACACATTTTAATAGTATTGAAAATTCCCATCGTTTTATAACCACCAATTGTTATAATGTTACAGATGTATACTGTGGTACAAAAGAACGACATTCCTCGTCACCGGAAGAGGGCTGACAAGCCCCCGCTCGAGGTCATAGACCATAGGAAAGGGGGTCAAAAGGGTCAAGAGACGAATATAGAAGAAGCATTCGAAAAGTTAAGACATCAAAGAGAGGCTCTCCAAGAAGCTGAAATTAAATACCAGAAACGCATAAAAGAACTTGAAAAGGATGCAGCGGACCTAGCTAAGGCACAGGAAGCTACAAACACTGAAAACAAAAGTCTGAAAAACTTCTTACAACGAGGCCCAAAAGCTGCTAATATCAAAAAGGTTAAACAGAAAAATAGTGAACTGCAAGATGTAATTCAAAAACTTCACGAAGAAAATAGAGATCTGGTTCTGCTTATAAACAGAATGGAGAAACGAGACGAAGATGAATGGAAAAACGTGTTTGAAGAAACAAGGAGACGCCAAGAGGAGCGATATTCAGTGGTCGGACCGTTTGTTGCTGGGCTAAATGGAAAGAAAGGAACGATAACTCTGAACGACATCCCTTCAAACAAGGCACAAGACGATTACGATCGACAACTCGAGAAAATGTCAAAAGAAACAAAAAATCTACTTCACAAATTTGAGCAAATGAAAAGAGTAAAGGGGTCTATAGACTATGCTACAGTAATGGGGCCTAAATTTTGTGGCACAAATATCAATAAGCATAGAGCTATAGGTGATAAAGTGAACATGGACCTTAACAAATATTCTGCACGTCTAGAGGAACTGACAACAAGACATGAAAAAATGACAGAGACTTTGATATCATCTCTATCTGCCAAACGAAAAACAAAAACAAGAAAGACAGCTAATGTAGTTTCAGAAGTCGAGAAAGAAGAGGAAAAAATTGATTCGTCAATGGTAGATCGAGACCGAAAAAGTAAACCAGATGTCGGAAATAAGAAAAGGGCACGTGTCAACTCAGCTTCGACATTTCTAACTGAGATTCCTTCCAATACAGACAGAGGAAACGAAAGTAGCGTAGAAAGCGATGAAGAAAACGATTGTGATAGAGAAAATAAAATTCGTCCAAAGAAAAGTCATAAAAAGGTAAAATCTGGTACAACGAGTATAGAACGAGAAACTGACAATTTTGGACGAAACGAGAAACATAAGGAATCGAAACATGCTAAGTCAGCATCATCTGCAAATAGTAAGGGGATACTTAAGGGTCAGGATAACGGGAAAAGGGAAGAAACAGTTAAGTTTGTTGTCGACTTAGAAAGAAACAAAGACAACGGAGATGGAGAAAAAGCAAGCACTTCAAAAAGTAAGCTTGAACAAAACTGGGACATGCAACGTGACAAAATGAAAGAAGTACAATCAGTTAAATCGAGCAGATCTGCGTCTAAATCGGCTTCTACTATAAGAAAGAAGGCTGTTAAGCCTGTGAAAATTAAAAGTGAACTTGACAAGTACGAAGATGAAGGACCAGTCTTCATCAGGCGCGAAGGCTATAGGAAACAAAATATTAAGGAGTCAGCCACCAACAAAAGCAACCCATCTAAACCTAGGTCTCCTCTTGTATATCAAAATGTTTTGAAGCAGATAAGTGCAAATGATATAAGTTCAAAGCTATTCGAAGGACAGGAGGATGTTTTAGCAAAGGATAGAAGGAAAGAGGCTTTCTCGACAACAAAAAGGGGACAAAGAAACGAAGAAAAAGACATTGATAACAGCCCCTTTTCGACTGGCAGATACAGCCACGGTCCGGAACCATTAACCAAAGCTCATAAAACCTTAGCTTCAATTCCAGGGCCAAACCCGAATCAAACAAAAGCTACTAGTCTTAAAAACAGCAGGACTCAAAGAACAGCTGCGTTTAGCTTACCTGGATCAATAGGACTCGATAATGAAAAAAGAAAACTTAATGGTGAGAAAATCAAAATACCTAGCCCTAAAAGACGGGAAAGTAAAGCCACATTCGATTCCGTAACTGAACCAAGATCAGCGAAATCTTCAGCCAGGTCACCACGAACATTTCCAAAGCATCCGCCTATTCACAAAGACAGCATCCACCTAGAAAAGGCACCAAACAGTAAAACTTTATTGAAGTATCTTAGGACAAACACGGGAGGCAGCCCTCTTGATTTTAACGAGCGGTTCACGGACCGGGAAGACAAGATGCAAGCCCCGGCTCCGATCGAATTTAGAGACGATGCAAGAACTTTGAAACAACAGAATATTCGATTTGTTACCCGAGAGGAACAAATTCGTCCAGAGATTGATGAAAGAAGAGGGGAATATTACAGATCTTATTTGACAGCGACTTGACCCATTGCCAGATGAGAAAATTATAGACTGTTCCAAATTGAAACCTGGTGCAGACGACAATTTCACTTTTCACGAGAATGAAATTTATATATGAAAAATGTCTATCAGGAAGAAAACATCGTGGAAATTGAAGAAATTGCTTGGTACAAACAATTTCCTCTGTCTTCACAATGTTTTCCTAAGCTTTTTTTTTTCATTTAGCGTCGTAAAAATGCGGGATTGTGTGGGCATATGTTAACAGAATTTAAAACCAAGCAAGCCTTTGTATGCGCGTAATCGATCTTGTTGGGGGAATAAACGTTGTATGGTTGATCGAGTGGGGCTCAACCTTAGATTATTGTTAATTATATAATTATTTAGTTTTTAGTTTCGTCTATCAATAATGGGCGTTCTAATTGGTCGAAAAAAGTTATTTATAACTCCATGAACAAAATTCTGAGCACGCAGCGATTTTGTATGCTTCCGCACAAAATAGTCCCATACATATTCTCTTTATCTCTTAACTACATTTATAAAGCGCTTTTATCATTCACATATACGTTCAAAAGCGCTTTACAAAAACCAACTGAAATAAAATATACATGTTAAGAGATTACGAAACAAATAATACATGAAGAACACAAGACATATAGAATCATTAGGATAAGTAAGCTAGCTAAGAAACACAATGATATTCTATGAAAAAAGGTATTGGTCGTAAGAAAAGGGCCTTTAAGGAGTTGGTTAAATTTCGTACATCTGTAAAAGTTAGTAAGTCTTTAGGCGCTTTCATAACCCATTCCCACATGATAAAATTTTGGACCAGTCCAAATTAAAAGAAGCTGCAGACGAAAAATTTAGGTTGGTGTAATCTTTAAAATCTTTGTCTGCTAGAGTAGAAAACATTGTAACAAGCAATTTCTTCATTCTCATCAATGTTTCCCAAAGCTTTCATACTGTTACAAGCAATTTCTTCATTTTACACAATTTTTCCAAAATATCTTTCTTCAGGGGTGTCAAAAAGCGTTATTGTGTAGGAAAGGGAAAGAGAAATTTTAGTAAATAGATTTACGAAGTTATTAAAAATTTGGCTTTATTATTCGCTGAAAAAAATCTAATTTACGTCAAATAGCTGATAGAATCTACGTAATGATATTAAGATTCAATATTTATTTTCTTTATATCACAAGCAATAAATTGGTTATTTCAATTAAATTTACTCTAGAATAAACTTTTATATTTGAATATAATTAAGCAAAGGTCATTCGTCCCATAAAGTTAATTTGTACTTCGAATAGGTTCGTTTTGTGACCTGTCCGGCAGAAAAGGGGGCACCTGAGTGTTTCCGTATAGAGTAATGATAAAATCAAAGTACTAAGAGGACTGTAAGTTTTCTTAAGTAATCTTCTTTGTTTCAGACGACAAGTTGGCGGAATTTAGAAAATCTTTGCCTCTAGGGTAGAAAACATTGTTGACATTGAAAAAATTGCTTCTGACAAGCAATTTCTTCATTGTCCACAACGTTTTCGCAGGCTTTTTCCTTGAGATGCTTAAAACAGTTGGATTAGGTGGGAATAGGTTAAATAACATGCTTTTGAAGGAGCTTTCTACAATATGAAAAAGTTATTTCATGTTGCCATACAAAGCAGTGCGCATAGTGAATACTCTGATCAGACTCATTTTGAACACAATAGCTAAAATACCAAGGGGATGACCTTACAGGCAGAGTTTGCAATATTCCTGAAATACATAAGAACTACTTTTAAGGCGTAGGCATTTAACGGATTTAGTGGTTAAGCCTCCAGTGGCAGTTTGCACTCGTTGAACTTTGAGACGACCTGTAAACTTAAGCTATCAAAGCTGACGCTTGGCTAGCTTAAAAAGGGGAAAGGATCTAGCAAATTTCAAACAAGTGTCGCATTTTGAAAATAATCTCGACTGTCAATAACATATGGGTAGACCAATCAAATTACTCCTTTTGACCAAAAGTGAGCTTTGAACTCGGACATTGGTCGACAATTTTGTGAAACTGTGAAACATTTTTGATAGTTTGGCGACTTAAAGGTCTTTGCGACGGCTGATTAAAGCTGTAGTTATTGCGTTTAGTTCGCTAACCAACCATTTTATTTTTTTGTTGCATGTTACCGAACATACGTTTTGCAAAAAAATACCGTGTAATATCTAAGCCGAGGTTGCTTTCGGGGGTCAGTGGGTGGGGCCAGCGATCCCTCATTCATATAGGAACGTATGAAAGACTTCCTGAATTCATTAAATCTACCGAGAACGCCGTCCACGCAGTCGAACTATATAGGTCAACGCTTCTCGCATTTTTCCGACGTACGGGTCACACTGAAGGCATTGTCCTCAGTTCGGAATAGTGAAATGGTAACTACCGCTTTGCGAAAGGTACCCTACCTCCCTAATGTACGCATTGCCTACCGCAACAACTTCAAACGGCATTCGGACAGGGCGGTTTGTCTCATAAAGCAGACGATGTGAAACTCCAGAATCCAGTAGTTTTTGCCAAATAGCCTACAAAAAGACCCGAAACTCTTTATAACAAAAAAAAATCACCAACCTCGATCACCAACCTGCAGTTAAAAGAAAATGCTAGAGAGAAGAAAGTGTGAAGCCATTAAGAAAAAAAGTTATTTATTTGATTACATGAATTGGATGAAAATTATAAATATCAAAGAAATTTGACATAGTCGCAGAAACAGGTGAAAATTGGACTATTTTCCGATAAGCACCAATCTTGCAAAGGCATTGTTATATCTCTTAATCAAATAGATATGGTTTACCATGATTTTCTCAAGTAGTCATACCTTACTATTGAATAATTCATACTCTACTGTACCCTGGGACCTAAGCTTTGTCAAGTGTTGCCGGGTGGTCCAACCAAAAGACTTAAACCTAAACATCACAACTACAGCTTGACTAAGCCAAGTTTTTTCAGTGTGTCGTTGATAGACATTGCGGCCCCAGACAGAAGACGCAATTGAAGGATCACAGGCCACGCCCACTGACCTCCAACAGGAAGTGCGTCATAGATATTAACCCTTGTCATGCTGAATTACAAATCCTCTACAGATTCTAATTAAAATCAAAGGGGTGAAAGCACTGGAAGCACGAATTGCAGGTTAATATGTTCTTCTGAAGATATACCTTATAGACATTGCTTGTTTGAAAAGGGAAAGGCAGGTGGTGTAGATAAAGATCAGACTGCACATATGTGCAGGCTGATCTTTGTCTATACCTCCTGCCAAAGCAGGAATATTTCGGGCTCAGCATGACAAGGGTTAAACAGCGTTATTTCGCAAAATTTATAGCCAATAACACGTTACAAAACAGTAAAATGGTTGGTTGACGATTCCCTCAATGTTGTATCTAAAAATTGAATAAGCTGTAGTTACGACGTTTAAGTCGCTTGAGGAAAAAAAATACCCAACAAGAATGTTGCCGTCCAAATTTCACTTCCGGTATATATGAATGATTTAATTTAATATTCCCTTTTTTTACCTCATAACTGTTTTTTTTTTAGACCTGTCCAAATTCAAATGTTTTGCAGACGACAATTTATAGTTGATTTTATTGGAAAAATGAATATTCAATAGTACAGAAAATATTGCGGAAAAGAAGGTGTTGTTTGTCACAAGCAATTTCTTCTTTTTCCTCAGATATTTCTTAAGTATGAAAACACTTGGGCGTAAAAACCAGGGATCGAACAGGAGATATTTATCATAGGTAACTTTTTTTCTTTTCATTCAACTTTATCCTCCGTACTACAACCTGACGTCACTAAAGATAGGGTTGTTTCGAAAGATTTTGAAACCTATTACCACACCAATAACGCGATTAACCAATTACCAGACATTTTAGATTTGTCTATATTGAAAGGAGTTGAATACGAAAATTCATGAAATTTTATGAAAGTTTATGAAATTATCGATTTTCAACCTTCTGAGCAGAAAACATTCGTGGAAATGAAGAAATTGCTTGTTACAAACAAATTCTCCATTTTCCACAATATTTTCGATATTACCTTTCTTATTGGGTGTCCAGAAGCGTTATCGTTGGGGAATGGGTTGGCATACGGAAGAATAGAAACAGGAAAAGTATTGTAGGAAAAGGAGAAATTGCTTGCGAAGAAAGCCAGGAATGTCTCAATTTCTCGCAATATTTTCTTCCCGATATGGTACGTTCTCTTCGCAAACTTAACCCTTGTCATGCTGAACCCGGAATATTCTGGTTTTTGGCAGGAGTTGTTGACCAAGATCAGCCTGCACATAAGTGCAGTCTGATCTTGGTCTACACCTTCTGCTTGTACTTTTCCTTCCAGAGTTGTTTATGAAATTGATTTTGAAAAGAAATTTTGATATTTGAACAACAAGTTCTATCAGTACTTTCAGTTCTTTGATTTTAAAGTAGTTTAGTGAGGTAATTTATACAGCATGATTAGAGTTAACCCTTTTTTAAGGTTTTGCAGACGACAATTCGAAGTTGACTTAAATATGAAGATAATCATTCTGAGGGGCGGAAAAAATGTGGAAAAAGAAGAAATTACTTGTTACAAGCAATTTCTTCTTTTTCCGCATTGTTTTCTCAAGCATAAAAGCACGGGGACGTAAAAGCCAGGGATTGAACAAGAAAGGGTTAAATACGCCGACTGTTACCACTTTCAATTTGGACAAGTCTAACACATTGGAGCCTGGGAATGGGTTGAAATTTAAAAATCGATTTTCATTAATTTATAATTACTACTTTTGAAACGGATTTCCAATCACCTATCCCACTTATCAATATTGGGACACGAACAGAAACAAAAAAGTCACTATGTAGCCCGTTGTGTAAGGCCGATATTCATCTAGAAAGGCCGCTATTTTAATCCTGTGTTCTGTAGGGAGCAAAGCAAAAATCAGCCATGTCCGTTTGAGCTAATTTAGGGGAATCTTTTGGATAATTTATCGTTTTCTGAGGTAGGTAGACTTTTAACGAGCTTCAGAATTATATTGCACAACATCAGGCTCAATGTTAAGACGTATTTGATTAGTAATTTTCGGCAACAAAAACTGTTATTCGTCTCAAAGATTTTTTAACAGGTTTCTGCAATTATGATACAAACATGATTTCGCAATTTTAAGACGTCAAGAAATTGCGGTGAATAAAAGGTAAATATTCTTGAAAGGGGGGAATGCTTGTAATGACCACTTAATTTTTCATATTCCACAATATTTTTTAAGCCCATTTCCTCACAATGACGTTTTTTGAGGTCCCTAAAAAGTAAACTGGTGTACAACAAGCAATTTCTTAATTTTCCACGTTTTTTTCTACCAAGAAAGACGAAAAAACGAAAATTTCATAGTTTTCAAATCGTCTGCAATTCCTTTCAATTTAGACCTGTCTAAAATTTTGCCGTCTGGTAATAGGTTAATGTTGCAAACTTAGAATTGTAGTCTGCAACTTCTTGGGATATTGACCAGTGTATAATTTAGCATCTGGTAATGGGATAATCGAATCATTTGCTCGTTTGTTTTTATGAATGGACTTTCATGCGAATTCTAAAATCATGTAAATAGAAATACTTACAGTTAAACTTGTATTAAGCGACCACTCAAGGGACGACCAAAATATGGTCGTTTAAAAGAATGGTCGCTTAATTCACTTTTTTGTGATATGTATGAAGGATCGGTTCGACGGCATACATAAATTATATCAGCTTTATCACTTAATCCTATGTTGACAGAACTCATTAGAATCGTCTCATTGAGACGATTCTAATGAGATCAATCAAAATAGGATTTAATTTTGATAATACCATAAGGAAAAACGCTAAATTATGAAGATCCTCTGGTTCTGAACCGAAATTTTGATGCTGGTCGCTTTATGGAAGTGGCAACTTAATAGAGGTGGTCGATTGAACAAGATTGACTGTTTATATTTTAAAAGAAATCAAATTTGAGTAATAACGCCAGTATCACTGGAAGCGGTCTGTTCAAGTAACCCATTCCATCACAACCAAATTTTAGACAGGTCCAAATTGAAAGATTCTGCAGACGACAATTTCAAGTTGATGGAATTTTGAATTTTTTAGTCCTTTTGGATAGAAAACATTATGGATAATGAAGAAATTGCTTGTAACAAGCAATTTCTTCATTTTACCCAATGTTTTCTAAAGCTGTTTTATTGAGGGGCGTAAAAAGGAGGGAATGAGTTGGAATGGGGTACTAGAAGTAGTCACTTGAGCAAGATAAACCGTACATTTATATGTATTTACGATTTTAACACTGTTAGTGATATAATTTGAATAAGAGAAGGACGAACTGTCTGAGTGTTTAATTTTCATTTTCAAATACGATTCCGCGTGTGAGCACGTGTTTATTTCTTTTCCGTTAATATTTGTTCATTTCATTTCACAGTGCAAAATATCGTTAGGACACCTGACCAAAGATCATGGTGGCTAATTATGATCGAGTTTCGTCCATCGACGTGCGTCGATCGACTCTAGCTTTTCACATTTTCGACTTTTTCTTAAGAACCACTTGACAGATTTCGAGCAAACTTGGCAAAAAGCACCCCATGGGAAGACCCCTGGTACATCCGAAAAAATCCCCTTAGCGTGAACCAACTGTTGGATTTATGTACTTGCCATGTCCTTGAAAATTCTTAGCATTGAGTCATCCTTTACTTGCTAGAACCATGTAATGGAGCTATCTTCTATTTTGGCATTCAAAGCAATTCTACAAGGTTTGTATACAAATAAAAGTCCGCCAAGAAATAGCTGCTCTATGGTTGGGCAAATGCTTGGCGGTAGGGGGGGGGGGGCTGTTAAAATGCTGAAAACGCTGTAAGGTGCGAATTTGCTCGAAAACCTTCACCTTTGTGTCTGTTGAATTAAGATAGCAGTGTCAGATCCATGCCTTTGTGTATAACAAAAAATGTTATTTTGTCTGATAGAACTCTTGTATGGTAAGGTGAATCTTCTATAAAATTTTTTGGTATTTAATTCCTAGAAGAATCACAAGAACTGTTGCCACGTTTCAATGTCTTTCAGAAGGACGAATATTCACTTCTCTTTAACTTTGCTAAAAGTGAGCTGTTATGATCGTATTTTGTCTCTTGTCCATTATACAATGTATTTCTTATGCCCTTGGTTCAATACACTCGTTAGGAATAAAGTAAGTGCCTTGTCCATACATCGATGGGTTTTCTGCTCTTTGGACTTAGATGACCGATAAGGCTTAATACGCTTCTTGTTAACACTTACATTATTACTAAATATTAAGACGTTTGGGCAAAAGTGTGGCCTCTGGGGTGCTCTAAATGTTTTTCAAAGATTTCACATAATAACATTGTCTTTACACAAATTGTCTGAAAATCGAACTCCTCCGCGGCATCATCAAAACCTATAATTCTTACTACGTTTCAAGACAGCTAAGCCAACGCTGCGGGTTGTATGTCGCACAACCTGTTAACGAACGCCGGACAACGGACGCTTGACTCAGCTAGGACAGAAGAGATCACTTTCAGAACTTGAGGTTTAGTACAAAATTACAATAAAGCAGTTACCCTTGTCAAGTAGCTTGGACTGTGCAAATTAACTAGGCCCGATGCTTTTCACTTTCACAAAGTGAGCCCCTTTCCGCATGTCGATCATTAATATTTGTAACCAGACAGGCAAAAAAAGGTACCTCATAGGAAGGTCCTCTTTTGCCTGACAGGTCGCATATAGTTATAACAATTATTTATAAGATAAGATAAATCTGTACAATTTAATTTTTATTTCGTCTATCAAAAACGAGCGTTCTGATTGGTCGAGAAAAATTATTCATATCTCCATGAACAACTTTTTGAGCACGCAGCGATTTGTATGCTTCCCCACAAAATAGTCCAATACAAAAAGGTATCAAAATTTGTAAAGTTTTTGTTTTTTTCGCTCGATGCTATTAAATTATAAGAAATGATGACAATATTTTTTGTTTTCATGGAGGTATGAACCGAAAAATCTAATCACACAACCTATGAATCAGTTTCGCGTATTCATACAGTTTGATTAGGTTTTTCGGTTCATACCTCCATGAAAACAAAAAAATCCTCTTCATCTCTTAAGTAACTTATAATAATACCTAAAATTATCATAAATAAGCCTTTGCGTGTTATTTCAAATCAATTCACGAGTATCTGAAGTGTAGTGTAGACACTGAGCAGCCAGGAGGTCACTTAGGGAATTTCGAAATCTCGCTGATCGCCTAAATGAACATAGAATCAGTATCTATCTACATACCGCATAGTGAAGACTCTGATCAGACTGTGCGAATGTACAGGCTGATCCGAGTCTTTACTTTGCGCACATTTCTAAATGCTACCAACTGGTTCATATGCATGTATATAGAAACATAATGCCAGGCTAATACAGATTGCGAGTAATTAAACTGAATGACGCCCTGGAAAAGTCTGAAGAAACGTCAAAAATACAGTGAAATCCTATTAATCTCCAAACCTACTTATCAACACTTTTATTTGCAATTAATCAAAATTTGCTATTAAAAAGGAGCTACGTGTTCTTTAAATATATCTTTTTGTGTATAAAGTCAGTTGCAATTAGGCAGGTAATTGCTATAATCAGGGTTGCAGGTGAGTAGCCACTGTACTACATAGTCCGAATTTATTGCCTGCGCTGTTTTATCAACTAAAGTGTCTGTTTTATAGCCTAACAGTTTTAATTTTTAATTGAATTCTCTGCGAAGGTTTGTTATTCGAAATGTAATTTCTTTGGCGCCGATATAAGTCTACGGTTGAGTAACATTAGCAAAAGATTTAAGGTCATCATAAAGTCAGTTGACCTTTAATTTCATTTATGGTGAATCATTTAGCATTATGAACTCTAAACCCTATTAACCACATAAGGATTATTTCATATTGATTTGTAAACCTTTCAGGGATATCTGCTGCTGCACATTTTTTTCAGCTGATAGGTTTCAATAGATATGATATCAACTTCTTTTTAAATGAGCAAGGATCCTCTATTAACCCTTGTCCTGCTGATCTCGGAATATTCCTGCTTTGAAAATGGCCTTGGCAGATGTACAGACAAAGGAGAGCCTGCAGATGTCCCCCCCCACACACACACAAAAAAAAAAGCTTTGGCAAAAATTGTTGAAAATGAAGAAATTCTTTGGTGCAATAAATGTAAAACAAAATTTCAACTAAAATTTGATATCTGATACTTCTTTCAATTTCAAAAAGTCTAAAATTTTGGGAATGAGTTAAAATATATTAAAAAGAGGATAAATTAAATGGCAAAGAAAGATCAGGTTTTCCATTGTTTTAAAGGGATGAAGAGAATATTTTTTGTTTTCATGGAGGTATGAACCGAAAAAACTAATCACACTGTATGAATCCGCGAAGCGGATTCATACATTGTGTGATTAGGTTTTTCGGTTCATACATGAGCCGCCGTCATAGCGCAGTCGGTAGCGCGCCAGACTCCTAATCTTCAATCATAGGTGTCATGGGTTCGATCCCCGGCGGCGGCAAATATTCTTTCCGACAATTGTCTCTCACCAATTGGTTAATAATCGTAAACCTAAGTGGGATAGCAGCTGGAGGCTAGGAAAGGATGTAGTGGTAGTACTGGTGTGAGAAATACCAGGAATCCATTGTTAGGTGCTCCTTCCGCCGCGATATGACTGAAATACAGTTAAAAGCGGCGTTAAACCCCATTCAATCAATCATACCTACATGAAAACAAAAAATATTCACTTCATTTCTTATAATTTAATGGTATAGAGCGAAAAAAGCAGAAACCCTTGATACCTTTTTGCATGGGACTATTTTGTGCGGAAGCATACTAAATCACTGCGTGCTCAAAATTTTGTTCATGGAGGTATGAATTAAATTTTTCGACCAATCAGAACGCTCGTTTTTGATAGACGAAATTAACAATTAAATTATATGCAAATGAATGGACAGATCGCCATTCTCACTGAAAATCCTTTCCTAGCCTCTAGCTGCTATCCAACTTAGATTAACGATTATACACCCATTGGTGAGAGACACATGTCGGATAGAATATGTACCACCGCTGGGGATCGATCCCTAGATAACCAAAGATTGGAGATCGGGAGTTTGATGAGCTACTAACTGCGCTATGACGCCGGCTACTTTTTTGTTGTTGTTGTTGTTGTTGTTGTTGTTTGACTTATCTTAGACCAGACAGAATTCAGTATATTTCTATTAATGTTATTCATAATCTATGGTGTAGCTACCAAAACATTCTGGGCTCATTTCGAATAATAAAGCAATTGCTTGTAACTAGCATTTTTTCATTTTCCACAATGTTTTCAAAAGATGTATTTCTTGTGTAACAAGTAACATGAATTACAATTTTTTTTTCTTTTCCTCATATTAACAAATGACAATTTTAAAACTGTTTCAATATAAATGACTTGTTGGCGACATACGATCTGAGGCCAAATTAATCGAATTTGTATCGGAAAGGGTAGAAAACATTGTGGGAAAATGAGCAAAAAAAAGGGGGTCGACTCGGTTCAAGTTTCAGTAATTTGTCTGCTTCATACTGTGTTTTACTTGTTTTTCCCCTCTCGGACATAATTGACGAATTACTGGTGAGACAACTAGGCTCCTACACGTAGTTCCACTTAGATTCTAACCCTTCTCATGCTGAACCCGGAATATTCCTGATTAGGCAGGAGGTATAAACATAGATCAGCATGCAAATAAGTGCAGTCTGATCTTGGTCTATACCTCCTGTTTGTCCCCTCTAAGCCAGAGTTGTTTATATAATCAATTTTCAAGAGAAATATTGACCTTCATTAAGATTATCTAGTGCTGTCAGTCCTTTGATTTAAAAGCATTTCTATATATGAATTTATTTCGGCATGACAAGGGCTAAACGGCGTTATTTTGTAATATGTATGGTCAGCGGCATGTATCATAGAAGTAAAATGGCTGGTTGGTGTCTTAAACGACTTTATTTTTGTTTGAATTGGCTTTAACGTCGTTAAACATTATTTCAGTCATATCGAGGCGGATTGAGCACCAAACCGTGGATTCCTGGTATTTCTGACACCAATACCACCACTGCATCCTTTCGGAGCCTCCAGCTGCTCATCCCACTTCAAAATCCTTCTCGAGAGATATGAAAACTAATTTGATTATAAAATTTCGAAAAAGAAACAACATTCGTTCTAAACAGAAAGCCCGTAATGACCACGGTTCACATATTTCGAAAAAAACGATCGCATAGGAGTGTTTGGAGTTTTCCATTCTACAAAATCGTGCGTGTTATTCTAAAACATCGTAACTACAGCTTAATGTTTGAATTATACTGACGAAAAGCATGTTCGAAAATTAATCCCATGTATGCTGATATTGTTATACCTCATTCATACGGTGAATTTGATGTATTTGGAATACTCGGATTTATCGAATCCAATTCTATCCTCCGATTCCTGTTTAGATTCATGCATGCATGCTATTTAACTATGCTGAGCACCACGTTACTTAACAACCTTTAAGATCAAAAATATATTTTGTTAATTGCATGATTGTCTTACAAACAGTCTTTTACAATGTAATATAGTACTGAGAATACCATATAAAGTAGTTTGTTTTTTAACAGTTTTCAGCCAACTTTTAGGTCCAAATGTTCAGTTCAGAAGAAAATTCGAATGTTATTTATCAGTGAAAAACAAGTGTCCGTTATCAGTTTATAATCAGTGAATTTGCATAAATCTGAGCGTGTGGTACCAAAGGCGAGGAAAGTTCTACGTCCAAAACTCGTTTGTGCGAATGATAAATCTAAAATCATTCAAAATCATTCCATAATTTCATGAAATTGTACAACTCGAACGAAAATCTTTGACAGACAAATCTGCCGAATGTATTATTCTTTCAGATGTTATATTTGATAAGGTAACGTTCTTTATGTTCGTTGTCGTTTTTCTTTGTAGAATGGAAAGCATCTTAAACAACAACTCAGCAAATGACAAATCTGCCGAGGCTGACTTCATTGCTTGGTATGAAGAAATCGTTGCAGAAAGGATTTCAATGTTGGAAACTGAAGAGGGATATAAAAGGAGAATCAACGAGATTGAACAAAATAATCTAGATTTGCTACAAGCGTTTGAAGAAGCACAGAAAGAAATCAAACATATTCGAACCAAATATGAACCTAAGCGGGAAGATAGTGAGATTATTTACTTAGAACCTTATGATAAAGTGTTAAATGATAGGGAACGTTTGAAAGGGGAAAAGAAAGAACTTCAAGAAAAACTGAATAAAGCTAATGTCTTTATTTCTGAACTGCAAGATTCTTTGACGCAATCCAATCGTACAGCTGATAGCTCCCTAAATGGATTTCAGTCCGGATCCAGCTCAATTAGTGATGATTTTGAGTTACCTGCTCTATTTCAGAAAACCAAGACAGAAAAACATGGTCTAGTTAGACAGATTAGGTCAAGACAGTTAACTGATAATACAGTTTCAAAGGAAAACGTTCTGCTACGGACCAATAACAAAAAGTTCGGGAATTCATATGAAAAGCCGTTCCATATTATGAATGAAAAGAATCATATACTCGCTTTAGAGAAGGAGAATAGTACATTAAAAATCAAACTAAAAAATCTGGAATTAGAAAACGAAAGTTTGAAACTTCAAATAGATATTCAGTTCAAGAAGATAAAAGAAGTACAGAATGCTTCCAAAATGTATGTTGATAGTTTTAGAAGAGTAAATGAAACAGTGAAAACTGGTGACAAAATAACATGTAAAAGGGAACAAACTAGGGATGTAGGTAAACTGTCTTCAATGGATTCCTATCGTTCCATGTTTATTTCTAAGAAAATTTCGCACCAGATGTCTTCTATTTCTCTACCGGTGATACGTAAGAAAGTCCCAAAAACGTTAATTAACAGTGAAATATTAGAGATGTATTCATTTGGTGGTTTCCGTCGCAGTCAATCGGATTAAAAGCATTTCATGGTTTGACTGAAAGCTTGCTAGAAACGCAGCTTGAAGATTTTAACCCATTCCCACACAATCCCGCTTTTTTAACGCCTCTTTATAAAACAGCTTGTAAAAACATAAAAACTGAATAAATTACTTATCACGAGCATTCCTACAATGTTTTATATCCACAAAGGTTAAAATATTTAGAGTTTCAACTTGATATTGCCGTATGCAACTTCTTTCAATTTGGACTAGTCTAAAATTTTGTCATTTTAATAATTGGATAAACAATCATAAAAAATTAATCTTTGACATGCTGAACCCGTAATATTCCTGTTCCTGTACATAAGTGTAGTCTGGTCTTAGTCTTCACAACCTGCTTGTCGAATTCAAGCCAGAAATGTTTATGACATCAATTATAAAAGAAAAACTGATCCACGACTAGTTCTTCCAGTGCTTTCAGCCCTTTGATTCTATGCAATTCTTAACAAGGATTAATTCAGCATGACAAGAGTTAATTTCTTTTGATTGCGGGTAGATTTACAGACGGCGTTTTAGCACGCCTTGAGTATGACGTTCCATCGGTCTCCTTGGCTAAGGATGGCATTTCAGCCCGAATCAGACCAATAGATGATCTAATGTCTCTTGTCTTCCTAGTCATGATTCTAACGCTTTCCTGGACATCTATTGTGCCAGACTCATCCCTTTCCATATCTTTCAACTTCCTACTGAGCACCCAGTTGTCATACTCGAGTTTTTCCATTTTGGCCATAAGTTCTTGCTCCGCTTGTGTTCCTCTTCTCCTTTGTACGTCACTTGGTAGACTTCTGGTGTGTTTAAAGCGAGTTTGTCTGTCTAAATCTATATTTGCCTGCTCTAAAACTTGCAACCTACGCTTTAGAGCTGTTTCGTTCATTTCCAAATCAGCTTTTTCTAGAATTGCAGATTCCATTCTTATTCTGTTGACCTTGGCCTCATCAGTTAGGTTTCTGTTTTCTTGATTTAATTCTTCAATTTCTAGTTCAAGTTCTTCTAACCTTTTCATCAGCTTTTCTTCACGCCTCCTGAACTTTTGCCTTTCTTCGACTATGGCTTCTGTCCCCTGTTTTCTCACGTCAGCCATTATTGTTTCGTACGATCTAATTTCATCTTCCATTCGCTCTCGGTGCCGATTGCTGTTGGTCATGTTTCTCTGTAGCTTTGACTGTTGTGTCTGAAATATTTCTAATTCTTTAGTCTGGTACTCAACTTGTTTCTTGGCGGCTTCTAACTCAATAATCTTCGAATTGTTCTCAGACTCTAGTTTTGCTAACTTCGACTTCAATGCAATTAGCTCCTTTGCCATATCCCTATTATTCAACTTTGTTTCTTTAAGATCTTCTTCAAGAACATTCTTCTGTTTTTTAAACTTCGTTTCCAGTTTTATATTCTCAGCCTTTAGATCTTTGTATCTGTTCAGTAGTCCATCCGACTCATCTTCGTGGTTTTTTATTCTCATTTCGTATTCCACAACCTGTTTTTCAAGTTTCTCAAGCTTTTCTTCTTTCTCCTTGTTCTCTTGGTCCAGCTTATCCATTTTCTCGTGGTTCAACAACCTCTCGGTTTTCATAGCCTCGTTTATTCTCTTTTTATCCTCAATAGATGTATTAAATTCTTTCTTTTTTGCTTCAACTTCATTCTCCAAAAGGGAGTTCTGAGATTGGAGTTTTTCGACCTTTTCTTCGAGTCGTTTGATTTCCCCTCTGAAGTTTTTAATTCTCTGCGCATCTGGGCCATATTCAAGCTTGGTCATAAGGTGTTTATTTTCAGCATATAAACCTTGATAAGATTTCAGAAGCTCTCTATTTTCGTCTTCTAGTGTCTCTATTCTCTTCTTGTAGTATTTATCAGATTCTCTGAGAGCATCCCTCTCGGACTTTACGGTCTCGTATGTGCGGTAAGCCGCCTTGTCGAAACTGCTCGAGACGACCATGTTGATGGGAGGCGGACGGTTCGTATAAGACGTAGTCATTGTTAATGATCCTTGAAAGTATTTTCTCTCGGGGCTGAAAAAAACAATGTAATTGTATCGACTGGTTACCAAACAGTGGGTATTAAGTGTGTTGTCATTAATCAAATCCCGCACAATTCCTCCTTTTTGCCTTCCTCAAAAAGAAAATTTTTGAAAGCATTGTAGATAATGCTCTTTTTCCACATGTTTTTATTCAAAAAGACGAAAGAATTCAAAATGCCATCAACTTGAAATTTTCGTCTGTTACTTCTTTCAATTTGGACCAGTATATATTAATTATGGGTTAATATTTGATATTACAAAATAATTAACTTAATAACAATCAGTATTGTGATATTTGATGAATTCCAAATTTGTTCGTCGTTTGACAATAAAATCACTGTGGATAATGAAGAAATTGCTTGTACCAAGCAATCTCTTCATTGTCAACCATTTTTTCCAAAGCTGTTTTTTTTTGGGGGGGGGGTTGGGGGGGGTTAAAATGCGTTCTAGTGTGGGAATGGGTTTATATATTTCTTAAAGGTACCAATATGTTATCACTAGAGAATCATACAATTTTGAAGATTCTCCTAATAAGGTATTTAGAGATGTGGTTTCCACTCATTAAATATTACTCATTGAAACAATGAGAAAAAATGTCTATTGTATTAGCCAACTCTTCAGAGATAGAATTTATCTAGATTCAACCGATTCCCAGTCGGCAAATTTTTAGAATGGTCTTTATTGAAAGGAGTTGTAGACGACAATAAAAAGATTGTGTAATTCAACTTTCTGGGTAGAAAACATTGTGTAAATGAAACGATTGCATGAGACAACCTAAAACGAAAAACAAATTTTGAATTTGATCAAAATGAAATTGTCGTCTGTTACTTCTTTCAATTTGGACCGGTCTATAAATTTCTTGTTTGGTAATGTGTTAATATTTCCATCATTTTCACAATGTTTTCCCAAATGTTTTTCTTGGAGAGCGTCAAAAATCGTCACTGTAAGGGAATGGGACTCATTAGAGCTGAAAGGACTTATAAACACACAAAATCCGATCGTTTACCTTTTGTATGTAATTGGCCAATCGCGGCCGTCAATCAAGGAATATATCGACTAATCAAATCATTCAATCAGTCCGACATTTGCCGCCATTTGTGTGAAACATTTTTGTAGTTTGGCTGTAGTTACGAAGTTTAAGTTGTCAACCAACGATTCTACTTTTTGGTTCCCTTCCACTGGCAATAAATTTTGCAAAATAATGCCGTTTAAAATCGAAGCGGAAATTCCTATCTGAGTCAGTGGGCGTGGCCAAAGATGCAATATCATCAATTTTCACAATGTTTTCAACGCAAGAAAGTAAAACAAGAGCACCGCCCATGGGTGCCAACGCTCGGCTGCAGGTGCTGGATACTGCAAAAATACAAAGTCGAAAAAGGGGCATAACTCTTATAAAAACCCTTTTAGAGTTATACCCTTGATAGTCTAGATAGCTCTTGCGATGGTCAATACACATGCAAAGTTTCATGAGAATATCTTCAATAACAACAGAGATATGACCAAGGTTAAAGCTTGTCATACCAACGATAACGCCGACGCGCACGATGCCAAGGTGATCACAATACCTCGGGTTTTCTCCGAAAACAGCCGAGCCAAAAATCAGTAACTTTAAATTGTTATCTGCTTTTCCTTTCAAAATGGACCAGTCTAAAATTTTGCCGTATATTAATTGGTTAAAAGGGGCTATCCATTCCTTGAAGCTAACATCTGTGCATAAAGTCATATGCAATTAAGCAGTAAATTGCGATTATCAGGGGTGCAGTTTAAAGGCTTTCACTGTACCAGTACATGTGTGTTTTTTTTTCAGCGTAACAAAAATAAAAAAAAATAAATGCATGTGAAGCAACGAAATTTGTTGCCAGCCAAATCTCCGATCTTGACTTTTTTTGACGTGTCTTATTTCCTAGACTTTTTTTTCCGATCAGCATTTTTCACAAGTTTCCCCTGAAGTTCTTTTATAGCTTTGCTCCGTCATGCGAAAACGGACCTTACGGACATTCCTTTATACAAACCTTGAAAGAGTTTTGATCTAGCAGAATCGACCAGAGTAAGTATTTCATATATGATAAAAACTATAAAGAACGAATCGGAATCTATATTTAGAAAGTTATCTAACAGCGAACGGTTAGACCTGGTCAGCCTGCACAGTTCGAGCAGGCTGATAAGGATCGATACTTTCTTTTACTTCTAAATAGACCCCCTTTTCACGTTACTGGTCAAAAATACGTCCAATCTCTTTAAGTTTTGACCTCTATTTCCGACAAGGGCCTTTCTTTTTTAATATGACGACATTACCAACAAAACCTCATATATAAGGATAGAATTCAATTATCTTTCTGATTTTTTTGATGTCCTGAAACCTTGATTAAATCTATGTCAAATAAAACACTCCTCTTAATATCAAATCGCTTTGTAAAGTCCGCTTACCTTTTTTTGAAATTTGACGTATCGATCCCTACAAGAGTGCTAAACAAATATACCCATTTAATTCTGCATTTAAAGCCGCGGTCGATTTGTCATTTTCAATATATGAGAGAAAAGTTTTATTCGATTGAGTTCCTTTGTTCCACTGGTTTGAACATATTGTTCTTAGAGAAGATAAAATGAAATCTAATCTATAGATTCTTTTTTCAAATATATGTGATCTGTTGTGCTCAAAGGGACATTTTGAATTAAATGAACGATGTGAAATTACCCCTCTTTTTTATAAATATAAACATATGGTTTGATGAATAAATTTGATCATTGCAATTATCGCCGACGATCGGATTCCTGATAATACATGATAGCCAATGAAATCGCAGATTGTTCGAAGCGATCGGAATGAAGATGCGGATTTTTTAAAACGATTTTAATGATATGAAAAAAAGGTGAATGAGCATTGTGAATGAAACTGGGTGATTGATCGATTCATTGAATGGGGTTTAACGCCACTGTTAACAGTATTTCAGTCATATCACGGCGGCTGGAGCACATAACAATGGATTCCTGGTATATCTAACACCAGTACTATCACTTCATCCTTTCCTAGCCTCCAACTGCTATCCCACTAGGTTAATGATTATCCACCCATTGGTGAGAGACAAATGTCGGAAAGAATATGTGCCGCCGCCGGGAATCGAACCATGGCATACCATGATTGAAGATTAGGAGTTTATGCGCGCTACCGACTGAGCTATGACGGCTGCGAAACACGTAGATTACCAGTGTATATTTCATTAGGTATACACTTTTTAACCTTTTCCCTCACAATCCCACCTTTTTACGGCTCTCAAGAAATAGTTCGAGAAAACAATGTGGAAAATGAAGGAATTGCTTGTAACAAGCAATTTCTGCATTTTTAGCATCATTTTGTACCCAGAGAGACAAATATTCAAACAATTTAAAAAAGAAATTGTCTGCAGCTTCAGTCTTTCTAATTGGACCAGTCTGAAATTTCACCGTTTGGGAAAAATTTAAACTCATGAAGTGTAATTGGAGTGAAAAAAGGGGGTTTGAACTTCACCATGAGAAAATCTTTATCTTGTAGGGTAGAAAACATTGTGGACATTGAAGAAATTGCTTGTTACAAGCAATATCTTCATTGTCCCCAAAGTTTTCCTAAGCTTTTTCTTGAGATGCTTAAAAAGCGGAATGAGGGACATTCCTGTGTTATCTTCCCTTTGTCCTTTGACCATTAAATCAGAGGTGTGCCAAAATGTACATTGGTACTTTCACTTCATTACCTTTGTTTTTATCCTTGTTCAGTATGGGGAAATTGCAATTTTTTATTTGCCTTTCTTAGTTTTATTATAAATGCAAATCCCTCGATGGTTTTAGATTATGGTTCTGAAATAACACAGAAATATATTTCCAAGATGAAACTAATTTTCCAGCTCTAAAGTTTGCATTATACAGCTGATCTTAAAACCAGACAGTGCAAAGAAACCTAGGATAAAGTCAAAGTAAAACACTGATAGGGACCAATGTATTTCTCGAGAGTATTCAAGAGAGATAACCCAAGAATGTCCCTCATTGACCTGCATTGGTTTCAAAGGTTGCCTTTGAAGGAGTTCTCTGCAATTTGAATAAAGATAATTCATGTGGCCATACAGCGATCTAAATGACCCCAGCTGTCGATGTTCCGTAAAACCCAATTCATTCATTCCATACAAAGAGGTGCTGATGGTGATGACTCTGATCGGACTCGTTTGAGAACATTATACTCCAGTAAGCTGAAAAAACCACATGGAGATGAACTTGCAGGCAGAGTTTGCAATATTTCTTAAACACATAAGAACTACTTTTAATGGCGAAGGCATTCAATGAATGAAATGGTTTGGCCTCCAGTTGCAGTTTGCACTTGTTGAACTCTGAGAAGACCTCAAAATGTTATATATCAAGGATGACGCTATGCTAGCTAACAATATTCATATCGGGTTATTTTGCGTAAAAAGTGAACTTAGTTCACTTAATACATGTATTTTAAGAGCAGCGGCCAGAGCGGCATAGTAGCTCGTAGGACTCTCGAACATGGGGCCCCGGGGCCGATCCCCGGCATCGGCGAATATCTTTTCAACATTTGTTTCCCACTAATGGGTGGACACTCGTAAACCTAAGAGGGGTGAGCAGGTGGAGGCTCGGAAAGGATAAAGTGGTAGCACTTTTGTGAGAAATACCAGGAATCCATGGTTAGGTGCTCCAGCCACCGCGATATGACTTAGATACTGTCAAAAGTGGTGTTAAACACCATTCAAACATAATTATATGACTTTCCATTGGTAGGGGAGGTAATTAAATATTTTGGATAATTGGAACAATAATAGTTTCCCTTTGAATAAAGAGAAAAATGAAGGAATACACATAGGGGGAAAATGAAATTTTCTTGCTATAAGCACATTTTTTGTAGGTTTTCCTTCAATCTGACTATGGTTGTTTTTTGTCAAATACACCTTTCTGTAAATGTCCCCTGCGCTTTTTCATACGTGGACTTGTCCAAAATTTTGTAGTCTGGTTTTTGACGTGTTTCTTATTATAACTATTTTTAATATCATTATTAGTATAATCATCATCATTAATATCATTATTATTATCAACAATCCACTTTTCCGATCCAATCGATTTGGTGAAACTGGATCAAACATTCGGGAGCTTATTTGCCGTACTAGGGAAGGGGGTGAGATGGTCTACCGTACTCGTCATGGATCAGCCTTTGAAATATTTTTGAAGTCAAATATAGAGTGAGCGGTACCGACCGAATGGAATGTCGGGTTGACTGGAAAGAGTGTCGGGTTTATCTCAATCGTGCCAATTTTGGACAGTTTTTCTAACTTAACTTCTACTCCAGCATTAGGCCTAATCATAGTCTTATTGGTGTGAAAATCGTGGCCAGACGTAGTGGAGGTCAATTCATTTGGTTGAGTTGGTATGAGTTGGGATAATCAACTAGAAGACGATCTTTTAACTTCTCCCTAACAATCACACTTTTTACCCCCCTAAATAAGGACGTTTTGGGGGGAAATGTGGAAATGAAGAAATTACTTGTATCCACATTGATTTCTGCCCTAAAAAGACAAATATTTTACAAAATGCATCAATTAAAACTGCCATCAGCAAATTCTTTGAATTTGGACAAGTTTTAAACTTTACCGTCGGGGTAATCGATTAAATGTCGGTGTCATAGAGAAATATATTTACATGTAATCGGGTCAAATAGATCGGATTTTAACCGAACTTGACCAATCGCGGCTGTCAATCAAATAATCAGTCGGCCAATAAAATCATTCATTTATACTGGAAATTCAGTATATTCACGACATTGGCCGCCATTTTGGTGTATCATTTTTGTTGGTTTGTCGACTTAAACGTCGTAACTACAGCTTGAATAGGCTGTAGTAACGATCTTAAGGTCGCCAACCAACCATTCTGTTGCGGGGCCAGTGATTGATCAATCACTCCATTATCGAGAAATCGATTTTAAGTTTGTTTAACTTTTTAGAACAGTTCAAAAGAAGGCACGTACACTTGAATATACAGTCCATCTTTCTTGTACAACCACTTCTAATAAGCGACCATTTGTGACCATGATTGAACATCCATTTTGAGGGCTGACAACTCTTATAAGCAGAAATAAATCTGCTTACAGCAACTCTTTCTCTCCCGGCCAGACTCTCTACAACAATTGTCGACGAAACCGTCTAATCGAACCGATGCTAGTTTGTTCAAATAACAGCGTCTTGTGAATGCGATCTAGTTTAAGTGTCTATACATTTGCGCGACAATCAAAGAATCAAAGAATCAATCGACCAGTTTAATCATTCATTTGGACCGGAGATGAACTTCAACATTTGCTGAAATTTGTATGAAAGTTTTTTCCCTTTTTTTTAGTTTGGCAAAACAGGATTATACTGGGAAGATAACATTGTGAGAAAAGTAGGAAATGCTTTGAACAAGTAATTTCTCCTTTTCTCTCTACGTTTTCTTAACTCATTACCAGATGGTAATATTTTAGACAAGTCCAAATTGAAAGGAGTTGCAGACGAAACTTGTAAGTTTATGAAATTTAAGATTTTTTTTTTCAACTTTCTGGATAGAAAGTATTGCGTAAAATGAAGAAATTACTTGGTTCGAGCAATTTCTTCATTAAACAAATTTTTTTCCAAATTATTTTTACTTGTGTTGCGTTAAAAAGAGACATTGTGTGGGAACGGACTTTAAATGACAGTTAATTCACATCACGGTCGTTTGTCTTCTTATGCTTCTACTTCTTCTTTGTTGTTGTTGTTGTTGTTTTCATTTAACTTTACAGACTTCCTGTTAGGTGTTTTGTGCATGACCCGTAACATTTTGTTGTTTGCATTTTAGAACATCGTAAATACAACTTCATCGTAGCCAAACAAACCACTGATAAAAATCAAAGTACAGAAAGTACTGTGAGCTAGCAAAGCATAGTTTTGTTAAGTAATCTCCATTAGGTTATCAAATAAATAAACAAGGTTAAAGTAGCCCAGGAGTTAACCCATTACAATATAGCAAAATGTTAGACTGGTTCAAATTGAAAGAAGTTGCAGACGAGAGTTTCGAGTTGCTTGAATTTTAAAAAAAATCATTGTTGGATAGAAAACATTGTGGACAATGAAGATATTGCTTGTGACAAGCAATTACAAACAATGAAGAAATTGCCTGTCACAAGCAATTTCCTCATTGTCCACAATGTTTTTAAAGCTTTTAATTTAAATACCTAAAAAGCGGAATTGAGTGGGAATGGGTTAAAAAGCATGCTTTTAAAAGAGTTCTTCACAAATTGAATACAGTTGGCAATATTCCTGAAATACTTTTATGGCGTAGGCATTCAAAAAATTTAGTTGTTAAGCCTACAGTGGCAGTTTGCACTCGATGAACTTTGAGTCGACCTCAAAATTTTGTCTGTTAACTTAAGCTATCAAAGCTGACGCTTTGCTAGCTAAAAATGATTATATATGATAATTATCTAGTTTGGTTGTCAGATTGACACAGGACAGCTTTATCAGTGATTTGATTCTATCAAGTTGATTTCGCAAAGTGGTTCTGTCAGAGTACTGGGATAAAGGCAATCGGTTAATTTCTTAACCCATTCCAACTCAAGCCCTCCTTTTTACGCCCCACAAGAAAAAAGCTTTAGAAAACATTGTGGACAATGAAGAAATTGCTTGTAACAAGCAATTTCTTCATTATACACAATGTTTTCTATCCCAAAAGACGAAAAAAAAAAATAAAATTCCATCAACTTGAAATTGTCGTCTGCAGCTTCTTTCAATATGGACCAGTCCAAAATTTTCTTGTGTTGGAATGGGTTAATCGATTGCTAGACACAGTTAAAAAATAGCATTCATTCATTTAGACCAAATGAGTAATGATGACCTGCGACATCCGTCCAATATTTTTTAGATATTCTTTAACTTAGTTTTTTTTTGTTGTTGTTGTTGTTTTTCCGTTCTTCTTTTATTCTTCTTTTTATTCTCCTTGTTTCTTAATCAACTATGGTAATTACATCTTATTCAAGCTGTAACTGCCACCATTGAGTCGCCCAGTAATTGTTTGATTTTCGATTATTCCCCGACCATATTTCTGCACATCAATGATGTTTGATATCTCAGACAGACGATTTTATCGGAGTACATGAATTGCAAAGTCAGCATCTCTTTTTTCGAGGAATTTCAGAGCACAAAGCTGGTACTGGAGGTACAGGGACACGCGTTAATAAGAAAACTGAAGGACTGCCAAAAAAGGTGAGAACAATTAAGCATATTAAGTTGAATGACTGCTAAAGGTGATGAGAATTTTTACATAATTAAGCATATATAGTTGAAGGACTGCTAAAAGTGGCGAGAAGTTTTATACAACTAAGCATATATGCTTAATTGTATAAAAATTCTCACCACATTTATAGCATAGATGCTTAATTGTATAAAAACTTCTCACCACTTTTAGCGGTTTCTTCAACTACATTACGACAAAGTTTAGTTTTCTCATATACATTTATATAAATGATTTTTTACAGTTTCAGGATCCACGAAGCTTGTAGCTCTGTCGTTCATGAAAGTAATCAGGAAGCATATTGACGAAGTCTTCACGAATCGTGTAGTTGTTATTGTCAGCATGTCTTTTACTAGCTCCTGTTTCTGCATGGCTGTCACTCCTTGTGCTTTTGGCAACCTTTCTTGGAGAGACAAGGGCCTCTTGAGCATATCGTGGACTGATAATCTCAGGTAGTTTAGTAGGTGCTGTCCTCTGATGACGCGGTGTGTCTATGTACGGGTTTGATTTCTCCTGGATTTTCTTTAGCTCTTCGTTCTCTCTTTTCAGTTGTTCATTTAATTTTCGAAGGCGGTTGTTTTCATCTTTGAAGGCTTTCCCATCCCAATAGGTTTGGCTCACTTTTGCTTGTGATTCTAGTTGTTGCCTTACTGTTGGATATTTACTCTTCAGATCAGCGAGTTCCTTTTGAACCTTGGCGTGAGTTTTTTGTAACTCCTTTAATTGCGACTCAAGACTAGCAATGATTGCTTTATAACTGGCCTCGGAATCCCGAAGAATTTTTCTGTCTTCATATACTCGCTGGTAAGGCTCAACTATTAATTGTTCCCCAGCGTTGAGTTTACTTCGAAGCTGTTCGTTCTCGCGATTGAGAGTTGCAAACGATTCTTCCAATACTTTAACCTCGTCTTCCAACTGTTTAATTCTCTTCCTTGAAACACGGTCAAGCTCGAGAAGTTTGCGTCTTTCTTCGGCGATTTTATCAACATCTTCCGATGACTTCACCATTAAAGCTTTTTGTGTACCACTACTTACAGTACTATCGGCATTTTTATTCTTTTGGCGTTTAGGACCGAGATTCATAAACTTTCTGTAATCTTCTCGTGTCTTCTTTTTATTTAGAGGGTCTTTAAGTCTCTCTTTAAACGGTCTAGCAGGAGGCTCCCATGACTTTGTAAGAGTCTGCGGAGCGAACTTTCTCTCTTTCTTTAGCTTATCAAGTTCCTCCTGTTCATCAACTTCTTCTGGTGGTCCTTTTAAAGGTTTGCTTTTAGTCCATTCCTTTTCCTCATCTTTGCCAGTAAACACGTACGAGAATCCCCGACCTTTACCGTACTCTCTGTGGAAGTCTTCCCTCTCTACAAAGTATTCCGAATTAGACTCGGGTACCTCCGGCTTGCCCTCGTTCAGCGAAAGCCGTCGGAGAATCCGTCTAGGTCGCCTTATTAGTCTGCTATCAGGCTCCGGACCTCGCACAATAAACGACTCCTTCTTGCCGGGTATTGTAGACGCGGTATTGCTCATGCTGAAACAAGAGTATTTAAATCTCATATAATTTAATTTTTACTTTCCCTATCAGCTTCGCGTATTCATACAAGGTGATTAGGTTTTTCGATTCATACCTCCACGAAAACGAAAAACATTCTTTTCATCTCTTAAGTAAATTGTATCGTAAAGTTTCGAGAAAAGAAAGAAAAGAAAAAATAGATAGCCTACCTAATGGCGTTCAGAGCACTCTCCCATCAGTAATCGATACCCGAAACCTTAGAAATCAAAACTACAGAAACAATCGATCATTTATCTATCTATTCTTCGATCTTAATGTGAATTTTATATCTTGCTTGAAATCGAACACGTTAGTTTTAATTCACGTTTCAGTTATTTTTAAAGTAACGACCTATATAAAATGGTTTCAATTATTGTCTTTCTTTAATAATTGACAGTAGTATTTTAGAACAAAACACTGTCAGTGAACCATTCATAGAATTTATGAAGAGAAACACGATATGTATTTCGAATCGTCAATGAAACACTGTTGTATGTAGTTGTTAATAGAATTGCCACTTCATACGACATTGTATAGACTGTTTTCTTTTCTGCAAAGAGGAAATTCTATATGTCGAAACACAATGTGTCTCAAAATACAACATGGCCGACGGTGAGAGGTGTCTATTAATTTGAGGTTTGTAAAGCTTAATTTTCCTTTTACAAAAAAATCTCGTCGATTTGAATGCTTAAAATTCAATTTATTGCACTGGGTCTAAAATGTTTTGCAAAGTTGTTCATGGTATATTTATATCTCGTTGGCCTGTTCACCTAAACGAGTTTTCCTTTAATTTTTTCATGCAAGTGCATGAACATGTGTGGAGGAACCATCTGCTCGAGCAATCATTTGGGCGATCTTATGACAATCGCGTGTGTATTTCGGTTTATTTATCGTCGCTACCGTAGCACATGCCCATATGAGCGACGCCCCCAGAAGACGGTTAGTTGTTACGGGGGATAGTGCAAGGATACAGGACGAAACTGCTGAGAGCTCCGCCTGGTTCTTTAACGTGGATAGCATCGTCACATGGGGCCTCGGTTTAACGTCTCATCCGAAAGACAATTAGTTGAGTTAGTTGATATGGTCAGACCAGGGCTCGAACCCGTGATCTTAAGGTTTGAAGTCAAGTGCACTACCAACTGAGCTAATCGGGCTGACAATGACAATCGCTATCACACGAATCATATATATAATAAACGGATCACAGACTCCGCCCAGTTACCTCCGAAATATTGGCCGATCGACTTTTGATTGACAGCAGCGGTCTGTCAATTACGTATCACTTGGGGTATTTTGACTTTAAGAGCAAAGTCTATCTGTCTGTCTGTGTGTCTGCCTTTCCGTTTGTCTGCCGGTCTTTCGATTACGAACGACATCTCCAAAAATATTCGACAACCTTTTACCGTAATTTCAAATAGTTATGCTGCATAATATTAAAAAAAAATTGTATTCGCTCGAAGTAAAGCCGCAGTGTCAAAATTATATCTGCATTAACTTGTTCAAACAATATCTCTTCATCTTTGGGTAAATTTTGAATGAAATGTCACATGTTTGTTGCCACCATCCTATGTTATTCAAGGAATTGTAAAATGACGTCGTTTGTAATTAATTGACCAATCGCTGCCCCCACCCACTGACTCCCAAAGCCCATCCAATTAACTCCGACAGGAAATTCCGATTCGAATTTAACGGCGTTATATTGCAGAATTTACGGCCAGTATCATGTAAAAAAAGTAAAGTGGTTACTTTTTTAAACAAGCTGTAGTTACGACGTTTAAGTCGCCAAACGAACATAAAAGGTTAACAAAAAGGGAGGCTAATGTTGGAGCTGAAAGCTAAGGTCCGGGCTGAATGGATTATTTGATTTGTCGGTTGATTCCTTGATTGACAGTCGCGATTGGTCAATTAAAGGACAAGGGCCAAGGCCAAAAGACAAGACTGTATATGCACTAGCTTGTCCGAACAATATCTCTTAAAATAAGGGAGGATTTCGAATAGTCAAAATTCGACTTAAACTAGGTTGCTATGAAACATATGCGCCGAGTGTTAATAACTTTCACCAGGACTGTTCATTTCAATTTTTTTTTTTGCTGGAAATAAAATCCATTTCTTTCGTTCAAAGTTGAAGGAACAAGGTCAGTACGGTAGATCACAAATAAGCACATGATAACCTTGCGGGGCAATACCTCTAAATCGACAAGGTAGATATGGATGCAACATTTCACGCACCTGTCAAAGTTCATGGTCAGGCATAAAGTTTGGAACACCTGTCAAAGTTCACGGTCAAGCATGAAGTTTGGAACACCTGTCAAAGTTCACGTAAATTTTCCAAGACCTGTCGAAGTTCCGAGTCTCATTTTGAAATTATACTTGAACGGTAGTAACGAAGTGATTTTTCCCATTGAGTTGAAATAAACGGAGAGCAGTTTTCAGTCAAAAGTCGATCGACCAATCAAATTTTTCATTTAGACCGGAAATGATATGTGGACTCCGAAATATATGCTGAGTATTTTTGTTTGGTCTTTAACGTCATGCCTACAGCTTAATCAATGTTGTAGTTACGACATTTTTGTCACAAACCAACCATTTTACTGTTTTGTCACATGTTGCTGACTATACACTTTACAAAGTGACAGCGTTTAATAACTTCCTGTTGGAGTTAGTGGGCGTGGCCAGTAATCTGTCAGTTGTTCATATCATTTTTTGTATCAGATCTAGTTGCGCAAGACTGAAAAAGAACGAGTTCAATTGCTTTACCCACTAAACAGACGGCAAAATTTTAGACCGGTCTAAATTGAAAGGAGTTGCAAGCGACTATTTAAAGTTTATGAAATTTTAGATTTTTTCAACTTTCAAGCAATTTCTTCATTTTCCACCATGTTTTGCTAAACTGTTTTAGTTGTTGTTGTTGTTGTCGTTTTTTTTGTTTTTTTTTTTTTACTTTTTTGTTTGTTTGTTTGATTGATTTCTTTTTGGGGGGGGGTCAAAAAGCGTCATTGTGTGGTAATGGGTTTAAGCCCAAGTTCGGAAAACAATTAAATAGATTCAATATGTTACTTTCTATGACTTAATCGTGTTGTGTAGACATCTGTTTTTGATGAAAACGATTTTGTAGTGGTCGTTTATCACAATTGTCAGGAAACCATTTGGCCATCTTCCCAAACCAAGGGTTCTAACTCCATCTCGTCGCTTCGTAAGGAACAATGTGGAGTTAGAACCCTTGACTTGCGAAGATGGCATTTGGCTAATCCAGCAAATTTGGCTTGCAAGCCAATAGAAACTTAGTACTTAGAGCATGAACGGTTAACTGGTTAACATGGCAGGTCGACTGAGATTAATAAAACAACATTGTTTTTTGTAATATACATATATAGCCTCTTCATATCTTATAAATAAGTGATATGTGTCGTTACATTGTTCAAGTCAATGTTTAACTATGCTGTTATTAGTTTAGTTCATACTTATTTATTTTAGTTCGATTGCGATGAAAGCTTTAAGCTTATAAAGTCGCTCTCGAAACCCACAATCCAGATGTTTTCACGTCCTTGAAAGAGAGGCAGTGGCTAAACCCACTGCTACCTAATTTTACAGCTGGGTAGACTGGGGCTGGCTGCCGCCGTCATAGCGCAGTTGGTAGCGCGTAGGACTGTCAATCCAGAGGTCCCGGGTTCGATTCCCGACGGCGGCACTCATCTTTTCCGACTATTCGTCTCTCACCAATGGGTCGATAATCGTAGACCTATGTGGGATAGCAGCTGGAGGCTAGGAAAGGATGTAATGGTAGTACTGGTGTAAGAAATACCAGGATTCCATTGTTAGGTGCTCCAGCCGCCGCGATATAACTGAAAGATTGTTGAAAGCGGCGTAAAACCCCATTCAAACAAACAAAACTGGCGCTGGCTATTAAGTGTCTTGCCCATGAACACACCCCGGTGAGGGTGGGGCTCCAGATCACGAGTCAAGCACCTATACCACTCGGGGCAGTCAAAATGCTGTTATTGGCATTGTGCTGATCTGCAAGACGCTATTATATCTAGTCTACAATCGAAATCAAAATTTGCCCAACGGTTTACTGGACCGAGATAAACATTCACTTTTTATATAAAAGAAAGAAGGGATAAAATTGAACATAAGGCAAGTTGTTGGTTTGCTACCAAAATGTGGTAAATACCGCTTGAATAAACTATAGGTACGACGTTATGTCGCCTAACCTACAAAAATGCTTATCTTAACCCTTTCCTGTTTTGCAAAATTTTAGACCTGTCCCAATTCAAAGGTTTTGCAGACAAAATTTTAAAGTGGATTTAATTTGAAAAATAACCATTCAGTCGGGTAGAAAATGTTGTGAATGTTGCTTGCTACATGCAATTTCTTCTTTTTCCACAATATTTTCTCAAGCAAGTCGAAATGAATGATTTTATTGGACATTTGGTCAATCGATTTTTGTTTGACAGCCGCCATCCGTCCATTAGATAAAATGATCATTTGACCCATTCCCCCACAGTGACACTTTTTTTAAAACCCCTCAAGAAAAATAATTGGGAATTAATTTCGGAAAATGAAGAAATTGCTTGTTACAAGCAATTTCTGCATTATACATAATGTATTCTATCCTTTAAGACAAAGGTTCTTGAAAATTCAACCTCTTTGAATTTGGACCAGTCTAACACTTGAAAAAAGACCACATCGGAGTTTCGAAAATGTCGATTCTTGAGGAGTGCGCAGTTTGATCCGAATCGACGTTTTCATTTCAGGCGGATTTCCTAAATGGGAAATTGTCATTCTACCTTACTGCAAATTCAGTTTTGAAATACCAACACTGACTGAACGTTGCTTGTTCCAATCTTTTTGGAGTTCTATAGGACGATACCTTTTTGGCTGGGGATTTCGCTTAAGCTCGTTAAAGATGTATAACCCTGATTAATTTAAAAATAAATTAATTTTTAGTTTCGTCTATCAAAACGGGCCTTCTGCTGGTCGGAAAAAAATATTCATAACTCATAATTCATAAACAAAATTTTGAGCACGCAGTGATTTTGTATGATTCCACACAAGATAGTCCCATACAAGAAGGCAAAAAAGTATTCTCTTTATCTAGTCTAAAAAGTATTCTGTTGAAAGCGAAAACAGCGAGGCCCAGTGACAAATTAAAATCTTTGTACAACAAATTTTCCCCTATTGGTGGATTGTTACAGATCATGGTGCAGTTTTCAATTATTTTTTTGAGAAAAAATTGGTGTAAAAGTGACCAAGTCAGATTGAGAGGAAAGACAAATATACTCGAATTTCCAAGTATGTGATTGTGGTGCGTATGGAGGGTGGAGAAACGGACAGGGGATTTTTATAGTCTTTCGATAATAATATATTTAAGAGATGAAGAGAATAGTTTTTGTTTTCATGGAGGTATGAACCGAAAAATCTAATCACACTGTATGAATACGCGAAGCTGATTCATACATTGTGTGATTACGTTTTTTGGTTCATACCTCCACGAAAACAAAAAATATTCTCTTCATTTCTTATAATTTAATAGCATTGAGCGAAAAAACTTAAAGCTTTACAAATTTTGATACCTTTATGTATGGGACTATTTTGTGCGGAAGCATACAAAATAGCTGCGTGCTCAAAATTTTGTTCGTGGAGCTATGAATTATTTTTTCGACCAATCAGCACGCTCGTTTTTGATAGACAAAACTAAAAATTAAATTATAACTAATACAATACTTACAATAAAATTAAAGGTTTGGAAGCACTGAAAGCACTAGTTGTGGACTAATAGGTCTTTTGAATAATGATCAAATAAACAGGTGGAGTAGAAAAAGATCGGACTGCAATAATGTGCAGGCGGATCTTTGCCTATATATCCTGCCAAACAGGAATAGGCTTGGCTCAGCAAGAAAAGGGTTAACATTTTGCGTCTTTTTTATAGGTAGTTAAATGACAAAAATACATCGAGAAGAATGAGCTTTTTCTCATCATCAAAGAAGGCAAAACAGAAAGAACTGATAGCGTCTTTAACCGAGGAAAACAAAGATCTACGAGAAAGTGAAGAACTGGTCAGACTAAAACTAAAAGAAATGGAAGAAACAAACGTTCAGCTTGTAAACACCGTTGATACTCTTAAGCAAGAAAACCATCAATTGAAGGAGAAACTGGATACAGAGGAGCCATATGAGAAGATATATAATGAGCGTAAAAAACTACTGGAAGAAACGGAAATTCAGAAGAGCCAAATAAGGGAATTACAAAAGGAAAATGTCACACTGTCAGAGAGTGTTGAAACATTAAAGGAGCAGAATAAATTGTTAGAAGATGATAAAATTGCTCTAGAAGAAGACAAAAAGACTACAGACTCAGGACTTGAGGCTGAAAAAGAGAAAGAGGTAGAGTTTGAACAAGAGAGACAGGATTATGAAAGTAGGATAGAAGAATTAGAAAAACTAAAGGATGAACTGGAAAAGGAACTTCTGGCAATAAAAGAGGAATTTGATACCACTAAGAAAGAGAAAGAACAACTCACAACACAGGTGCAAGAAGAAAAAGAAAAGGGCGAAAACTACGCAAGAGCTTATATTGAAGAAATGCGCGGGCAACTGCTTGAAAATAGAAACAAAATTGAAAACTTGCAGTTAGAGAGTGAAGCTTTAAAATCAGAAAATGAAGCATTATTTCGAGCGAACGAATCCAAAAAGAAGGAAATGGAAGATATCCAAGACGAAGTTAAAACTATTAAAAACGAATTACAATCCGAGAGGGACCGATATAAGAAGCTACAAAACGAATGGGATGACGAGAAGAAGAAAACAGAGTTTGTACTCGTCAGTAAGTCTAACAAGGTGGCCCGAAAATCGCGTATTGGAGTTTATTCAGTGAACGAAGATCCAGATTCGGAAGACGAACATATCGTGAGTGTTCTGGAGGCTGCTAAGAAAGAGGGAGAAGAACTACGTAACAAAGAACGTGATTTAAGAAAGAAAGTAAATCAATTACAAATCGACAAGGAAGAGCTATTCAGATCAGGCACTAGCCTTTTTGCCGAAAATAAATCGATTAAATCAAAATATAACGAGGTTCTTAGGGAAAGGACAGAACTATTACAAGTAGAGGCAGCCTTAAAAAGGAAAGTTCGAAATCAAGAAGAAGAAATAAAGGATTTGAAAAAGACAATTGATGATCTTTACTATCAAAATATGAACATTCGTACAAAGGAAGAAGAAGATAGACAGAATGCATACGTTGTTCTTATGGGAAATGAAATGATTAAGAAACTAGAACGAGAAAAAAGTGCGCTTCATAGACGGGTTAAATTTCTAGAAAAAGAGAATAATGAGATCGAAACAAGAGTTGTTGATTTAGAAAGGCAGTCCGCAGAGCTTATCAATTATTCGAAAAAATTCGACGATCACACGGTATTCCCGCAGGTACCCGAGATGAGGAACCAGCCCATGCGCAGACAACAACCCACACCACCACGGGGACAAAGTCGTGATCAAGGCAGGATCGTGACTCATCGGTCTGACGAAGATAACCAAGCAGGACATTATCAGGGGTACAGGGAGATAACTCGTCAGACCTACAGAACCCGCAGCCCGGACCTGTACAAACCAGAAGAGCCCCCGTTCAACCCACAATCCAGGCAACCATCGAGTCTCAGGTCTGTTACCACGAATACGTCTCGCGTGTCTTTACCGCAAATATCGAGTAGAAACGGACCTAACCCGGGGAACCAAATACGAGGCCAGTCATCTAGAAGAACAACCCCGATACGCAGATAACTTTTTCTAGATTTCGAATAATCAATCATAAATCTGAATTAAAATGTTAATATCAAATCTTGATTGGAATTAAATGAAATATTAGAACTGCTATAATTAATTAAAACTATTAAAACAGAACGGGATCCAATGGTTTGTAGAGGTAACACAAAATTCACAATTTACACCATGCGATAAAAACTTCGGATGAGGCGTTCAAAAATGCCTAAGCCGTTTTCTACATGAATCTTTGTATGACGTTCCCTTCTCTCGGAGAGAAAGATGCGAGGAACACAGAAACTCTAACAAAGTAGGTATAAACTTTTGAGAAATGAATGTCATCATAATTTAAAGTCACATTAACATTAATTTTAGACATTTTGATATGATAGCGAGTTATTTGAGTGGCTTGTCGGGTATTAAAATCAATTTTATCAACCTTTTTCATCAAGTGATAGTTCCGAAAACTTATTTAACGCTGTTAATCATTTCTGACATTGACCTCTTGATTCCCCCTCCTGCCCATTTTTAATACATCCTTTAAAACGTTTGGATATATTTTAGTCATATATGTATTGTCGTGAACCCTTTCCTGTTTCTTGAAATTATAGACAGGTCCAAATTGAAAGAGGTTGCAGACGATAATGAATATTGGATACAATTTGAAAAGAAACCATTCTATGAGGTAGAAAATATTGTGGAAAAAGGAGAAATTGCTTGTCACAAGCAATTTCTTCTTTTTCCACAATGTTTTCTCAAGTATAAAATTACAGCAACGCGAAATCCCGTGTTTGTACAGGAAAGGCTAAAAGTAAAAATAGGAAGTCTTTTGAGCTCGGTATAATTTGGTGGCGATTGTTGTTGAAAATTGAATGATTATGTAGGATTTAACAATACTGAGTTTAAAATCTCACACCAGCACTACCACAACATCCTTTCCGAGCCTCCAGCATAGGTTTACGCTTATTGAAATTAACGAACCGTTTGGAACAATAACAATTAAACCTTCAATAAATCCACTTCAACAGAGAGTTTCACCAGGGTCAATAATATATCTTTAATTTGAGCTTGTGAACGTAACGCAGCTCTCAATCAGAGACAATCGGCTTATCAAATTATTCAATTAGACCATAGCTTTTGCAAAATAACTCCATTTAACCCATTCTAACACAGCCAAATTTTAGACTGGTCCAAATTGAAAGAAGCTGCAGACGACAATTTCAGGTTGATGGAATTTTGAATTTTTCCGTCTTTTTGGATAGAAAACATTGTGGATAATGAAGAAATTGCTTGATTCAAGCAATTTCTTCATTTTCCACAATGTTTTCCAAAGCTTTTTTCTCGAAAGGGCGTAAAAAGGAGGGATTGAGTTGGAATGGGTTAATGTTTAAATGGATATCACTCGGCGCAATTTGTAAACTTCAGGGCGAGTAACGTGTAACAAAAATTGAAAATGGTTGATTGGCGGCCTCAACGTCGTAACTACGGCTTGAATAAGCTGTAGTTACGGCAACTACAGCTTGTATAAGCTGTAGTTACGACCTTTAAGTCGAGAAACCAACAGTTATGCCTCGAACAAATGTCGACCAACGCGGGAGTTCGGAGTTCTCTTCCTATCTAAACGAGAAATTTGATTGGTCGATTGTTTCTTTGATTGACACATGTGATTGGTGAATTTAACCCAAAAAACATACTTGTAAGCAAAATACCAGTAGCTTCTGTTAGACCATGATCATAAGTCACTGCAGTGGATCGTCTGTGGTCTACCAAAACGTCGTAAAGAAAGCATGGAATATTAGGAGTCGACACTAACAGTGCCCCTTGATCCCGTGGATCCCTGAAAATTTGGAAGGGACCCAAGCAATCTCAGGTTAGGGATTTCGTCAGGATCCTTCAATATTTCTCTATGACAATAGATCTTAATGTATCTACAAATGCTCTTGATTTTTTTTTTTTTTTTTTTTTTTTTTTTTTTTTTTTTTTTTGTTTGTTTGTTTGTTTGTTTTTTGTCTTTTTGTTTTTTGTTGTGTTGTTGTTGTTTGTTTGCTTGTTTTTGTCGAAAACATTGTAGATAATGACGAAATTGCTTGTAACAGACAATTTCTTCATTTTCCACAATGTTTTCCAAAGCTTTTTTTCCAAGTTTGCCTTAGAATGGCAGAATTGCGTGTGAGTGAGTTAATGTATATCAAGGGGTTATCCCTGATTATCTAGAGGAAACCCTGAAGTAATATGTATAGATTCCTGTGGGATCCATCTGAAGCAAAGTTAGTGTCGACCCCTGAATAAGTTGTAATTACGAGGTTTTGGGTAGAGTATAGAAGATATCTGTCTTGCAGATCTGTCATGATTTCCACGTCGATCGTTAAAGTTTCACCGACATCCAAAGACGATTCTTACATATGGACCAGCCTTTTCGAACAAAATGCATACACATCAAATACAAAATGTAACTAAATGGGAAAGCTAGACATTTCAGGGGATTTTTTTCCTACATTTTTCCCTTTTCCGTACTATTTAAAAAAAACAACGCCGATTGGTTGTCGCGCTCAACTCGCGAACGCTTACGGTTTCGAGTCCAACCGAGGGCGGGTATTGTTGTTGTGCAAGGCACTTTGCAGACGGGGCTAGAGATCGGTCGGTTTCGCCCAGCCGTACGTGGTTAGAATCCATCGCCTCTCTCAAGTGCGCATGACAACATCTGGAAAGAGTTAGGACCGCGATGGAATTAAGAGTTTGTCTTTTTAACATGTTATCCTCGAGTAAGAAAAAAGAAGTCGTTCATATCCCAACCTTCTTGGGGAAAGGCTTATGTTTATTTATCATTTAGACCATATTCGATGGATCAGCGCGAAACAGTTGTAACAGCCTATAAACATGTAGGTAGTCACAACTGTTTCGCGCTGAACCATCAATATCTAAATAGACTGAAAAGAACCTGAGGAGTCCGATTTTTTTGTAATTTTCATTTTTTGTTTGTTTGTTTGTTTTACACCACTTTTAGCAGAAAATAATTTATGTAGTGGAGGCTGGTGCACCTACCCTCGGCGTTCTGTCATTTTTCTCTCCAGTAAATTCGTTACATTCGACCCGGGCACCCAGCTGCTCATCCCTACTAGGAGCACTTTTTTCAAACGCCTATAGGTGAGAGACAAATGGCCAATGTCTCGATGAATTTTGCAAAATGACGGAAAATAGACTAGCCGAGGTTCGGACTGATGGTCCAAGGATTGAGAGCACATTTCGTTACCGTCTTACATAACCGGGCTCTGGACTTTGCTGTTTCTTTGTTGAATTTTTCCCATGATATATCACATATTGTCGATAAATTACAAAATATTCTCTCTGCAGCTCGTAAAAACTGTAGTTATAGCGTTTTTATAGCCCATCAGCGGTTTATACTCTTCTAAAATTGCGACACGGGCCACACTCTATGAATTCGTTTTCGGTCATATTTCAAACACATTAATTAAGACAAAGATATTTGATCTCTTTTCTTTTCAAGAACGGCAATAGAGTCCCTTTCACCCTTCTCTCGGTTGGAGGAATGTCGTCTTTTGGCCAACAAAAGCTACATTTACGACATCTTGTCAGCCGTTAACGATATATAAAAAACTTTCAGTAACGTCAACGTAATTGACGGATTGCTACTGTCAGTAAAAAAAACTCGACTGACAAATCAAAGTATTCATTTCGACAGGAAGTGAAATGTTGACTTCCGATATCTATTTATTTTGGGTGACTTGTTCAAGGTGTAGCTACGACGTTTCATTCGCCCTCAAACGATTCGTTTTTTTATTTATTTATTGCCTGTTTATTTTCTAAATTAACGTGGTTTATTATCGTCCAACAATCTCGTCGGCGATCAGTGGATTTTGCTAGCGATCCGTCAATTGACCAATCGCGCCTGTCAATCAAAAATCCAGTCGACTAATGAAATCAATAATCGAGGTTAGAAATGAGTTTTGATATTGGCCTCCATTTTTGTTAAGCTTTTATGTTGGTTTTGCAATTTAAACGTAGCTTGAATAAGCTGTAGTTACGACGTATAGGTCACCAACCAACCATTCTAGTTTTTTTACAAGCTGCTGGTTATAAATTCTGCAAAATTAAGCCGTTCAAAATGGAAGCGGGACTTCCTGTTGGGGTCAATGGACACGACTTATGGAGTAAATGGGCGGGGCAAGCGATTGGTCAATTGATAGATCACTGACTCTGCCTACTGACTTCTCTGGTCCGCCCACTGACTCCTCTGGTCCCGTCAACTGACTCCTCTTGTCCCGCCCACTGACTCCTCTAGCCCCGCCGACTGACTTCTCTGGTCCCGTCTACTTACTCTTCTGGTCCCGCCCACTGACTCCTCTTGTCCCGCCCACTGACTCCTCTGGTACCGCCCACTGACTCCTCTGGTCCTCAGGCCCCACCCACTGACTCCTCTGGTCCCGCCTACTGACTCCTCTGGTCCCGCCCACTGACTCCTCTGGTCCCGCCCACTGACTCAGCTGGTCATACCTGCTGACTTCAACAGAAAGTTCCACTTCGTTATTAAAGGACTTTTTTATGCAAAATCAATGACTTGTAACATGTAACAAAAAAGTAGATTTGTTGTTTGGTGACTTAAACAGAGTAGGTACAGCTTGAATAAGCTGTAGTTACGATTCTTAAACGGCGAAATCAACAAAAATGCTCCACAAAGATGTTTGTAAAATTCGGCGTTCAAAGTTCACTTCAATTCTAAAAATTGCTTTTATTAATTGATTGATTCCTTGATTTGTAGTCGGGATCCGTCATTTCTTAACCAAATCAAACTATTGGGGAAAAAAAGCTAGAACCCTATATTTGGGAAGGGATGTTACCCGTTTTATACAATAAAATTTCTGTAAGATTTCAGTCCCATTTAAGGCGGTTCAAAATTTGAAAAATGGGTTAAATTCTGTTCAAATTTATCAGCGGTCTTTAGTGAGTAGAATTGACCTATCGCAGCGTTCAACCAAGGAATATATCGACCAATCAAATCATCCATTCAGCCCGGAATTAAGATTTGAGGTTCGACATTGGCCGCTTTTTGTGTGAAACATTTTTGTTCGTTTGGCGACTTAAACGTAGTAACTACAGCTTATTCAAGCTATAGTTCCGACTTTTATGTCGCAAACCAACCATTAAACTTTTTGAGGCCTAGCTGTTACTGGCCATAGTTTTTGCAAAATAATGCCATTTAGAAAAATATCGAAGACGAACTTCCTGTCGGAGTCAGTTGGTGTGGCCAACGAAGTTAGTTGGCGGGGCAGCGATCCGTCAATTCAGGAGAAAACTCTGATCTATTGGCCCCAGAAAGTGAATAAAAAAATAAATCGAAAGGGTCACGAATTGTAAAAAAAAGAAGAGTTATTTCCCTCGATGTAAAACGTCTTTTCTTTTTAACAAGAACAGATGTATTTGTATATATATATATATATCATTCATATGAAAATGTTAAATAATAGCAGAGATATCGCAAAATATCAATTAGTTTTCGCACGACGACGACACCGACTACAAAACAATGACATAATGATAAATAATCAAAGGACACCAAGGCTCTAACAAAATCTCGCGTTGTCGCCGAAAGGAAATAAATTTTCTTCAGAAATGGTGAAAAAATTTAGTTTGACCTTTACATATTATGGATATTTGTAAAACCCAAGTGGGATTAGCAGCTGGGGACTCGGAAATGTAGTAGTGGTGAGAAAAATACCAGAATCCATGGTTAGATGCTCCAACCGCCACGATATAACTGAAATACCGGTACTGTTAAAAGTAGCGTTAAACCCCACTCAATCCAATCCTTTACCCATAATGTCTTCCTCTGAGATTCTTGAACTACTATACTTATTTAATCTGGACACGGTAGCCCACTCATTACACATGTGCGCTAAGCAAAGACTCAGATCAGCCTGTGCTCCGCACAGTCTGATCAGTGACTTCACTATGCGGTCTACATGTTAATACAGACAGAAATCTGCTTTAGATGATCATTGAGTGTTCTAAATGCTCTGTGTGGCTTTCAAGACTGCTCTATATGAAACGGTTGGATGTCGCGCAATAGCTCGTTTGAACTGCACAAAAGTGTGACAAAACAATTTCATATGATTAATATTTACCCTTTCCTGTTATTCAAAATCTTAGTATTGTATGATTTGAAAGAAGTTTCAGACAACAGTTAGAAAGTGGTTGCATTTTGAAAAGTCACCAGCCAATGGGGTAGGTAGAAAAATACTTTGGGAAAAGAATAAATTGCTTATTTCAAGTAATTTCTACTTTATCAACGATGTATTCTGAAGTATAAAATCACCTGGTCGTAGACTCTGGGTTTGTACAGGAAAGAGTTAAGCCACTGTGATTCATTTTTCGTTTGCATAATAATTTGTCCTCGATTTCAAAATAAATCGAGCCTAGATCAGTGAAGCGTTACCTGAAAGACAAAAGACAATTAAGAAAGGAACAATAGAAAATCACTGCTATGCCCAAACTCTTTCGAATGATCACTGAACGTTTTGTGTCTAAAAGGAGAAATCTCGCGTTATTTGAGGTCAGATGAACGAGAGTGAGATAAAAAGCATGGCAACTGTACCGAGCTAACTTTGACAACAAATTAAATCGTTGTTTCTTCATTTTTAACAGGGCTAGCTCCAATATGGTAAGTAAGCTCAAAGTCGCCACTTTTGAAATGATAAACTTAATTAAATAATATAGCTAGGGTTTCGATACGCGATTGGGGATATTTTCACTGTCTCATGTAAGAAACGAATCTTCTCAAGTTAAGATCCAAGTTGATGATTGTCAATAAAGTAGCGATCTTCTCTAAAGCTTGTCTTGCGTTCAAGATGACAAAATTCTTGCTAGGCTTCGTTCAGCGTGACAAAACTCTAGCAAGCGTTTCCCTCTCCGACGATGGTTCGATGCATTCTATTTATATAACTAGACCTCAAGATTTTCGACCACGTTAAGTCGTAAGGTTAAAGTCAGATATACGATAAACCTACCAGTATAACATTATGACACTCGTAAGGCCATCGTCATCTTCATGAAAGAACTGTCAGTGTAACCTAACGATGATCGTAAGGCAAACGTAATCAATAGGCAAAATTTTATAGACTGGTTCAAATTGAAAGGATTTCAGACGCCAATTTAAAGTTTGGGTTTTTTTCAATGTTCTTGGTAGAAAACAGTGTGAAATGTGAAGAAATGGCTTGCAAGCAATTTCTACATTTCCACAAGAATTCCTTGTTGTTTTACGGAGGGGCAACAAATGTGTCATTGTGTGGGTAAGGGTTAATGAAAAAGTTTATTAATCAGCGCAGAATGACATGGGTCGATAATTGCTAAAATTTGAAGATTAGAGTCCATTTCACCTCACCGACCATATCTATTTAGTATCCGTCAAAACGGGACAAACTAAAATATATTTGAGCACTTTCTTTTTAACTGCAGGTTTGATATGAATTACAAAGTCGGATCAGTATTTAAAATCTAGGAATGGAGTAAGAACCACAAGATGAGCAGTGCTGGTACCACACTTCCAGCTCGGACCTGGTTGTCGTCCAGGGCACCAAACTATACGGTGGGACCAACGCTAACGGAAGAGGCGGATGAATTCGAGAGAGAACCGGATCTATTTCAACCCGAACAGCATGGTATCAAATATGACCCTCAAAGGCCTGGTGGTAATATTTTTCAAGGAAGAACTTTTAACACGTTCAAGAAACAGAAAAATGACGGGAAAAAGTCGATCCTAAAGGGAAGTAACCTTTGGGAAGAACAGCAGCAAGGGCCTAAAAATCACAAAGTACGATTTTCAAAGGAGCCTGACGATCAGAGAGAACTTGTTCAAACAGCAGTTGGGGGAGTTGTTGTGACCACGACTAAACCATACGAAAGTATCATAGCTGAGAGAGATGCGTTGTTAGAAACTGAAGCAGCCTACAGAAGACGTATACAGAAACTTGAAGCCGACAATACTCAGATTCTCCTTGACTATGAAGCGCTATATAAGGAGAACAATGTGCTTAGAGATAAGATCGACAAAGGTGAAGATAATAATATAGAGTCTTTCCAGAGAGTTTACAATGATAGACAAATTCTGCGAGAGGCCGAAACAGCCTACAAAAAAAGGATCTCTCAGTTGGAACACGAGGCCATCGGAATGTTGCAAAATTTCGAATCCCTTTATCAAGAAAATAAAGTTTTGAGGGATAAAGCCAAGAATCTTGAAGATCGGTTAAATGCCATCGACAGAATGGATGATATAAAGAAGATAGCGGAATTGGAAAAGAAGGTCAAACATCTAGAAAAGACTGTGAGAACAATGGGTTATGAAAAAGAAGATCTGACTCAAGAACGCCATGAATTCGAAAATCAGGTTTATAAATTGAAAGAAGAACTTGCCGAGACAAATAAGCGTAACATGATTCTGGAGCGAGAAAACGAAGGATTCAAAAGGGGTTTCATGGCTCTTGGGAAAAATTCTGATGGTAGCTGGAAAGATGATGCAAAAATGAAAACAAGACGACAAGAGGAAGAAGACAAACGAATGAAAGAGGAAAACCAACAGATGCAAACACAGATAAAAGATCTTCAAAAGACCATCCATAATCTCGAGAAAAAGAACGTCGAGCTTTCGACGCAAGTGCAAATACTTCAAAAAGATAGAGACGAATTCAAAGATAAATTATTCAACTTTGCAGAGCAAAGTGGGAAAAGAACGCCTTCTGCAACAAGACGTCAACAAAAAGAGGTAGAGGCGATGAAAAACCAGAAGCTAGACGACATCACAAAAACTTTGCACGACACTCAAAAAGAAAATATAGAACTTAAAGCTAAAGTTGAAATGTTGAACAAAGATAAACAGTCATTAGAAAAAAGGGTTGAAGAAGTTAAGAACCAACCACGGGAAACAGCTTCATCAATCCGAAGAAAGATGGAATCAGAACGAGAGGTCCAGACCTTAACAGGGAACCTAGAGCTTTTCAAAGAGAAGAACAAAAAACTTGATGTTGAAATCACTGATCTCAAAGAGCAAATAAAGCGACTGGAAATTAATGCCAAGGCTGATAAACAAGCTGCAAATGCTCTGACTGCAGGACAACTTGGTCAAATGGATGGCCAAGTGAAGGAATTAAATCTCAAGATCATATCTTTGAACGATGAGATTAAGGTGCTCACTGAAAAGAATCTGCAATTGGTCTCCGAAATTAACACTTCCAAAGACAAGTTACAGGAAAAGTTAGATTCAGTCACAAAGGAAAAGGACGAGCTTATAAAAGAAAGAGAAGAGCTAAGAAATAATATGACACACTCTAATACAGCGACGAGCTCAAAGATAGAGGAACTACAAAGTGAGCTGAATTCTGTTGAAGTTGAATTGAAGATTTTACAACCCAAACACGAAGATCTCATGAAATCGTTCGAGGAATTGAATTCAGAAAACAAGAATTTGCAAGAGCAACTACAGGAAAGAAGTAATGAAATTCTACAATTAAAAGAAACTATTAGGAACGATAAAGATGTGTATGGTGAATTGGCCAAAGAAAAAAGAGAAAATTCAAACTTACGACAGGAAATTAACGAATTGAATAACCAATTAGTGAAAGAAAAGTCAAAGATGGAAACAGATCTCGACGAATTACTGAAAAACCAGGAATTTATGAACACTGCATTAGCAGAACATAAAGTGCGGCTGGACATGCTGCAAAAAGAAAAGAATGATTTGAAAACGGAGAATGTCAAGTTGGTAAAGGCCAATGAAAGGCAAGCAAAATCGTTAATTGATATCAACGCCAATATAGAGAGGGTAAAGGGGGAGGGAAATTCTACGATAACTGCTCTTAAAGAAGAATTGGAAAAGGTTTCAAAGCAATTTAAAATGAATGAAAAGGAATTAATACAGGCTCGTCAAGAGCTTCAAATTTCGAAGAATGAGAGAGAAAATCAGGTGAACAAACTGCTTAAACAAATGGAAACTTTGCGACAAGAACGAGAAACTGAAACAAAACAGTTAAAAGATCAAAGTGATGATCTCAGATCGGAAGTCGCTAGGTTGAAGGTGTTCGAAGAAAAAATGCAAAACATGGAGAACGATTTGAAAGATCTGATTGATCGATTATCCGTGTCTGAGAAAAGGAGCAAGGCGCAAACTGATGAAAGATTGCAAAATCTTGCTGCAGTAGTAAAGGAAATGAAAGACGAAAATTTAGCAAACAGAATTCGCGCCGCCGAACGCGAGGAAAATGAAATTGAAAAGCATCGACTTGAACTTGAAATCAAGCAAGATGCAATTAATGAAATCAAAAAGCTTAGAGATGAGAATAAAAGGTTGATGGCTCTCTTAGACGACAAACGTGCAGCAGAGGATGCCCAAGATGAATGGACAAAAAAGAAGAATAAATTCAATGAAGTCATTGCCCAAAGCAAACGACTTGAAGAAGAAAATCAACGTCTTTTGAGTCTTTATGAACAAAAACAAGCTGAAAGTAATAAGAAAGATGTCCTTTCAAATACAGCCAAGATCAAACTTTTAGAGACACAGCTACACCAAGCAAGCGTCGAAACTGCAAATTTGAAGAAAACTTTAGATGAGAAAGAAGTTCTACTTAAGCAAAATGTTGTAGATAAAGATAGCTTGAAAAGACTTAAAAGAGAAAAGAATGTGCTTTCAAATGAAAATGAAAAACTCAAAGAAGAAAACAACCAGAAAGATCACACAATAGCAAAATTGAAGGAACTTGAGACTGCAAAAGCAAAGTTTATGGACTCCTCAGCAAATAACCAAAGACTGTATGAAGAAAATAAACGTCTTCGAGAAAATCTTGAAAATGCTACCGATTATAAAGCAGCTTTTGAAAAAGAGAAAGAGAAAGAAAAGAACACTGCTAAATTCCACTCAAAATACGTAGAAGAAAATACTCAACTGAGGAAGAATCTGCAGGAGAAAGAGGTAGAACTCAGAAGAGAAATAGAATTACATAGAGATAGAGCAGCTAATATACAAGCTAGAAATAAACGCCTTACAGATGAAATTGCTCGATTAAAAGTTGATTTGGGAAAGAAGGATGATACAATACTTAAGCTCAAAGAACTAGAACAAACGTCGCTTAAGTACAAAGATGCTAATGCCAACATTGCTCGTTTAAACGAAGAAAACCAGCGTCTCCGGAATGCTCTTGAGAACAACTCACCATGGAAAGGTACTTTTTCAAATGCAAATGTGATGACTAGAAAGAGTCCGGTAAAAGCTCAGTACATCGGCGAATCTGGATCTAAAACAGATTCTGGAAAGAAACCACAAGACAAGAAAAAGAAACTAGATACATCTCTTTCTGAGGAAAGCCAAACTGGCAAAAGTAAAGAAGAGGAAAGTGGTGTAGCAAATAAAATGAAAATCAAACCTCTTTTACAGCTTCCAGATATAAACGGAGATGGAGCGGGGCTTAAGTTTGGTTTATCGTATCAAGACTTGCATAAAAGTAAGTAACTGATCTGTTTGCAAATGCACGGTGTCTAAGTCTATTTCTATTTTCAACAATCTTGCTTTTTTTATTTTTGTGACCCATCGGGTAAAAAAAGTCAATCCGCATTTGGACAAACACTGGAAAATAGACAGTATTGAGAAATTTTAAATCAGGAAATAAATCATTCATAATTTAGATTTAGATTTGGATAATTTTTTAAGGGGGGGGGATGTTGACCCTACTGATCAGTCTGACCGACCTGGAAACTTTTCGCACTACCCTTCAGGCCTCCATTTGCTTTACGACCTAAAAATTGATCTTTTAGATATCGTTTAACCCATTCCAACACAGTGAAATTTTAGACTGGTCCAAATTGAAAGAAGCTGCAGACAACAATTACAAGTTGATGGAATTTTTAATTCTTTAGTCTTTTTGGATAGAAAACATTGTGGATAATGAAGAAATTGCTTGATACAAGCAATTTCTTCATTTTCCACAATGTTTTACAAAGCTTTTTTTTGAGGGGCGTAAAAAGGAGGGATTGAGTTGGAATGGGTTAATATGATAATCACAGGGGTTTCAAAAATATACATTTTAACCCTTTCCTGTTTTGAAAAAAAATAGACCTGTCTAAATTCTAAGGCTTTGGAGAGGAAAATTTATAGGGGATTTAATCTGAAAAATAACCGTTAGGGTAGAGAATATTGTGAAAAAGAAGAACCTGCTCTCCCTCCCCCCCTCTCTCTCTCTTTCTTTCTCTCTCTCTCTCCTTCTCTCTCTCTCTCTCTCCTTCTCTCTCTCTCTCTCTTCTTTCTCTCTCTCTCTCTCTCTCTCTCTCTCTCTCTCTCTCTCTCTCTCTCTCTCTCTCTCTCTCTCTCTCTCTCTCTCTCTCTCTCTCTCTCTCTCTCTCTCTCTCTCTCTCTCTCTCTCTCTCAAAACTTCAATCCTTTTAGAAATTTAAAGAAAGGTCTGCAAGCTGTCTACAAAACACGGGTTCTTTGTATTTGTAATTATTCATGTCTGTTGTGATTTGGGCCTGGAATCCTTTATTTACATGAAACAAGTCATTCATTCTTATCGCTGATGCAAGGACATATATTTTTTGGTCTTTCCCTCTGTCAGTCTGACCGTTTGACCACAGACTTAATTTGGAATAACCTTCTCTGTACAACCTCATATTTTTACGTCCCAGTAATTGTTATACTTGAGAAACATCGTGGGAAAAGAAGAAATTGCTTGTCACAAGCAATTTCTTCTTTTCCCACAATATTTCTCAAACTGTAGGTTGGTTACTTTTGAATTGCACTATCTTTTAATTGTCGATGCAACTTTATTCAAATGGACACATCTAAATATTTGAAAAGCGGGAAAGGGTTTATGTCTATTCTAAAGTCACATTACAGATAAAATGTGTCGTTCTAGGAAACTTTTGCGTAAAAAACCCCGCATATTCTATATTCTAGGAAATGGCAAACTTATATCTCGTAAGAAGAGCGAAGAATCTAGCATGCAAATAAAACTGCACAAGAAAGAAGAAGAAATGACACAAGCAAAGAAACAATTAGCCGAAAAGGTGCAAGAAAACAAACAACTTAAGCTCGAGAAAGACTCTCTAAAAGCCGAAGTTGCAAAACTGAAGAAAGAACTAGAAGTTGACGCCATCACAAAAGGTATGGACCACGCAGCTAATCTTTCAGATCACAATAAGAGACTACTGGTGGAAAACCAAAGACTACGAGACGAGATCAGTTTTGCTAAACGGGAGACAACCGTGGTACAAAATGACAGAACAAAGAAACCTCCTGCTACACAAGTAGCTTATTACGTGGACAATAAAGCAACAGTCGCCCTTAAAGCCGGCGAAAGAGAACGAAAGGAACTGTTAAATGAAATAGCAGCACTAAACCAGCAGTTGCAAGAGCGAGATGCCCATATAAAGATATTGTCTACAAATGATGGAATGAAAGAGAAGCTTACCTTGGCTAACGAAAAGAACAAAAGACTTATGGAAGAAAACAGTCGGTTAAGAACGGCGGTTGAACAGTCTCACCAATATGATACGGCTAGTCGATTCAAGAGTCAAAACGTTATGGGCAAGATGATAGAGGGATACAAGGACGCTAAATCAACCAACAAAACTAAGGCGGGCAAACAAGGCGACAAAAATGAAACAGACGATTCCAAACTTCGAAAGCTAGCTGGTGCTAAAACATGAGTGAATCTATTACTAGACGACAACATTTTGGACTGGTAAAAAATTATAAAAGTTGCAGGCGAAATTTTAAATTGTGATTATTTTTTTTTAACAAAAAATGTTATGAAAGAAGGTAGAAAAGAGTGAGAAATTGATAAATGTCTTGAAATATGCAATTTCTCCAGTTCCCACAATGCTTTCCTACACGTGGTTCATTGAGGGCGAAAAAACTGGGGCTTTGTGCTAAAGTTTCGTTGTTGTTTTGTTCTTTTCTCGTTAAATATTTTCTTGCAAAGAAAAAAACTATAGTTTACAGCACCCAATCGTAACAAACAAAACAAGACGCGTTTACGACACATAATGACCACAAGAGTGTCACGATTAATTACAAGCCTTAAAGCAAATGGTTTACGTGAGTAAGTGTCACAGTTTTGTAATTAGAAAATGCTTATACTGTTGATCTATTCGATAATCAGTCACCGCTGGCGCACTTTTAAATTAGCGATATTAATGATTGTTCCTTGTCATGCTGACAAAGCAGGAGGTGTAGACTAAGATCAGACTGCACATATGTGCAGTCTGATCTTTGTCTATACCCCCTGCCAAAACAGGAATATTCCGGATTCTGCATGACAAGGGTTAATAAAAACAACAATAATGATTATAATAACAGCTTCATTTTGTGAAGGTAATTCATCAAGGCATCTTCATACACATATTAAGATCAGAATACTGATTAGCTTATTTCCGTTCAAGGCTTTGAATTAAAGTCAAACTTCACTGGTCGGGATTTTATACAAAGTTTGGGTAAAAACTAAGCTGTTGTATGTACATGAAAGAGTCGGGCATCTCATTTTTAAACACATACAGAATTCCATTTAGGAACACATTTTTCAGAAATGGGTTAATGCTTTTCATGAGTTTTTTTGTTTTGTTTTTTTTTTTCACAATGTTTTCTACCCTATTTGGTACTTGTTTCTTATACTGTTCACAATTTGGTTTGTCATCTGCAACTCTGCTGGATTTGGACCAGTCCAAAATTTTGCCGTTTGGGTAATGGGTTCAGAAAGGGTAGGCAGGAATTTGATACTTTAAATTAAACGTCATCTCTCTTAGTTGTAGACCGGTACCGCCGTCGACTTTAACAAAGCCATATTAAAGTCGACATCGGTACCAGTCTATCTTAGTTGTCGCCGAAAGACGGTGTTGTTAGAATACCTTATCGATATTGGGCTACCAAATTGTCGTAAATACAGCTTAGGAAAGGCTGTATTTACGACAATTTGGTCGCCCACTGTCGATTAACGTGAAATGTGAACTATGCCGATGTATCTAACCGCAAAAGATGCAATAGATCAAGTATTTTAATTTCCGGGTAAATATTTTTAGATTTTTATCCTGTTCCAATTATTGACCAATCGCGGCTGTTAATCAAGGAATCAAACATTCATTTAGTCCGGTATTAGGCTTTGAACTACAACATTGGCTGCCATTTATATGAAACGTTTTTGTTGGTTTGGCGACTTAAACATCGTATTACTCAAACTGTAGTTACGACGTTTAGGTCGCCAACCAACCATTTTTCATTTTTTGTTACATGCCACTGGCCATAGAGTCTGCAAAAAAACGCCTGTTAAAATCGAAGCGGAAGTTCCTGTCGGAGTCAAAGGGCGGGCCCAATAGTGTAAGTGGGTGGGGCCAGCGATTGGTCAATATATTGTGTATTTATTGTGTATGTATAGTGTTTTGTATGTGACGATTAAAATGTATGTTTTCAATAATTTAGCTACAACAAACGAGTTATGAATTATCAGTTTCCCTGCTTAAGCGACTACCTCTATTAAGCGACCACTTTTATTAAGTGACCATAATCAACCCCCCCCCCCCTCCAAAAAAGATAAGCTTTTGAAAAGATTAAAAAAAAATCTAATAAGAATACCGTTTCTAAATCCTATGTTATTTGAACTCATTAGAATCGTCATATTTAGACGATTATCGTGAGTTCGAACAGCATGAGATTGAGTGAGATTTGTGCAATTATTTGTGTATACAAGCAAAATGATCCGTCATAATGTCACAAATAAAGTATTTATTGAACATTCTCTCCAGCGACCACTTTTTGGCTGTCCCTTGGGTGGTGGCTTAATACAAGTTTTACTGTATGTCTAATGGTTTGAGGATAACATCTTCATAGAGATTTGAATGAGTTAAACAATATTATCTCCCTTCAAATTTCAGAAATTCGAAAATCACTTTTTCGCGAAAAATAGATTTTACTCTTATCATGCTGTTCCTTTTTTTAGGGAGGAGGTATAGATGTAGATCAGTCTGAATATGTGAACAGTCTGATCTAAGTATCAGCCACCTCTTTGTCCTTTTAGAGTCGGTTATGGTTGCTTGAATTGGTTAGTTGGTTGGGTGGTTGGTTGGTTGGTTGGCTGGCTGGCAGGCTAGCAGGAAGGCTGGCTGGCTGGCTGGTTGGTTGGTTGGTTGGTAGGTAGGTTAGTTGGTTGGTTGTATTCAAGGTGTTTTATGTGACGATTTTTTTTGGGGGGGAGGGGGGATTAATGACGAAAGATTGGTACTTTCAGAGCTATGATGAAATTTCTGAAAAGTAATTTTATTCATTATGACAAGGGTTTAAACTCAGTTTGCACTACTACAATTTCTTTTCTTTTTTTTTTTTTTTTTTTTTTTTCTTTTTTTTACTTTATAATTTTATCTTGAGATTCTTCGGTAACCAGTTACACTAAGGCTTCGTAGAACTTCGTTGAACTCAAATAGACTGAAATATGAGCTGTCGGGACAAAGGGGCCTTCTTGCAGTTGCGAGAAGTATCGACCAACGTCAGGCTGTGCGTAAGCAATCCTATCGTACATGTACTTTCTTACCTTCCTTATATTTCCGACCAGATGCTGCGAATGTTTCGTCTGGCAAATCAAAAGTCCAAACATCCTGACATTACACTGGGTGATTCCAACTGTACTTATTCCTACAAAGTACATAGCGACTCAAGCAATGCACAGATTTTTACCTTTTTACTTGGTGCAGAGCGAAGCTGGAGTGTTACTATTAGACGGTTTAGAATCTCGTTCTTATTCTTAGAGGCAACCAATTTTCTCTTGAGTAAAAACGAATATTATTTCATGAAACGTAAAGGAATGATTTTTAACGGTTATTATCTGGAGGGAATTTTCAAAATTGTTGTTGTTGTTGTTTATCTGATTGTTGTTTCAACGAATATTTCTATGTGGCATGTCACTTGAAGAGATCAACCGGAATCGGCAGATCTGTGATACCAATGAAAAAATTGATCGGCCGATCAAATTATCTTTTAAGACTGGAATTAAGCTTTGAACTTCGACATTGGTTGACATTTTTTGTATAGCATTTTAGTAGGTATTGCGACTCCGACTTATTCATGATCGCCAACCAACAACTTTACTTTTTTCGTTAAGCGATACTAGACACAAACTTTGTGAAAATACACCGTTTGATTTCTAAGCCAAGCTTCCTACCGGATGTCAATGAGCTGGGCCAGCGATCCGTCAAAAACACTTAAAACACCCCTGGATTAATCCAATTCCAACATGGTAAAATTTAAGACTGGCCCAAATTCAAAGATTTTGCAGACGATAACTTCAAGTTGTTCGAATTTTAGATTTGATTATTTTCTTGAAAAGAAACCATTGTGGGTAATGAAGAAATTGCTTCTAACAAGGAATTCCATCATTTTCCACATTTATTTTTAAAGTGTTTTGGGGAGCGTAAAAAGGCGGGATTGTGCGAGAAAAGGTTAATTGAAAGAAATCTTGCCCATTCAGATATCAATCAGAGTACCTTCCGACTAAAGGAAGAATCGACTCCGCGCAGCCCAACTATAGGGTCAAGACCACTTGCTCTTCCCTGATTATCCCCCTTTCCCTGTACGACCACAAATATTAAGTGAGCATGTGCGTGACATTTCCAACCATTTCGCATGTGCGTGACTCGCACACATTGAGCACCCTGGACAGCCATTCAGGGCAATTAGAACATTCGCTGATTGTTTAAAGAAGCTTTGGGTCAGTACCAATCTACAGAGCGCAGAGAGAAGACTCTGATCAGACTGTGCGGATGCACAGTCTGATCTGAGTCTTTACTTGGCGCACATGTGTAATGGTTGGAAATGTCACGCATGCGCTCAAATGATAGCTAGTCATAATACTTTTTTTATCTAGATAATCTCTAATAACACGAAGAAGAAAAAAAAAGATAAGCGGGTTAGGTCAAGGAAGTATTGCATGCACATTGGTGAGTGTTGAATGATCATTTTTAAGACCTTATGAGTGGTAAATGGTAATTTTTAAGATCTTAAGCGTGATGAATTGCCATGTTAGGATCTCGTGAGTTTTGAATGAATTATCTATGGCTCTTTTCAGTGGTGCATGGTCTTTTTTTAAAATGTTTATATCTTGAGTGTTGAAAGGTTTTTGTTAAAGATCTTAATCTTTTTTCAAGATCTTGTGTGAGTTGTAAGGCTCTTTCAAGGATTTTTTTAGTGATTAGTGGTCTCTTCTAAGTTCTTATGACTTTTGAATTGTCTTTTTAGTTCTACTAGATGAAGGCCAGAAGAGCTATAGCAATGGCGTGTTTCCCGCCCGGCGTCTGTACGTCCGTCCGTCAGTTAACTTTTGCTTGTTAACACTCTAGAGTCGACAGTTTTCATGGGAGTCTCTTCAAACTTTCACAGAATTATCGTACCATCATAAGGATCGTTCCTTTCGACATTGGGTGCTAACCGATTAGAAACACCGGGAAAGGAGCCTTGTGAAAAATTGTTTTAAAAAATCCTCTTTAACATTATAGAGTCAACAATTTTGATTAGGTTCTCTTCAAACTTTCACGGAATGATTGTACCATCATTAGGATCGATGAATTCGATTTAATAATGTAATAAAATCCTCGATAACACTCTAGAGTCCACAATTTTGATCAGATTCTCTTCAAACTTTCTCAGAATGATTGTACTATTATAAGGATCTTTCATTTCGAAATTGTTTCCGATCAGTCAAGACACATGAAGAAAGGGATCTCAAGAAAGTTCGATTTAACAAGAGGACCATGACGGTCCTATATCGCTCCCCTGAGTATGATAGCCCAATACTTTATATATACACACAAAAAACAATGTTAAAGCTCTACGCCTAATCATTTCGCACAAGATTTTCTCTTTTAAAACGGTACGGTAATTTTTTGAGGAATTTTGGAAGGTGGTCGATGGGCATTAATACATACCAAATATCAACGCTCTAGGCCTAATTGTTAAGGAGGAGAGGACTTTCAAAGATATTCTTCTTTATTCTTAACTAAAATCAGGAATTGCACAGAAATGGGCTAATTTTCACAGTGCGGTAATTCTTTGGTAGAGGGTCAATGGGCATTGTAACATACCCCGAATATCAACCCTCTAGACCTACTGTTTAAGGAGGAGAATGATTTTAAACATATTCTTTATTTCTTACTATAATCAGGGATTTCACAGAAAAGGGCTAAATTTAAGAGTACGGTAATTCTTTGAAGTATTTGGTAGAGGATCAATAGATAATTCATCAAATGATCTAAGCTCTTGGCGCTTATGGTTTGGGAAAAGAAGATTTTCAAAGAATTACCTTTTTATTCCTTTGTACAAACTGGGATCACAAAGAAAAGGGCTAATTTCAAAGATGCGGTATTTTTTGGTATCTTGGTAGAAGGCCAATGGATGATGATTTATACTAATTATCAAAGCTCTTGGCCTTAAGGTTTGGGAGAAGAAGATTTCCAAAGATTTCCTTTTTTATTCCAATGTAAAGTCAGGGATCGCACAGGAGCGGGCTATTTTCTGAGTACCGTAATTCTTTAAAGTAATTTGGTAGAGGATCAATTGATGATCATATATACCAAATATCAAAGCTCTATGCTTTTAGTTTGGGAGGAGAAGATCTTTTAAAGTTTTCTTTAGTTTGTTGCGATGGCAACGAAAGTTCTATATGGTTTTCTATTCGAAAGAGCATGACCTGAGGATCATTTCTGTGAAGTTTTGGTGAAATTATGTGGATAGCTTAAGAGGAGAAGATTTTTTCGTAAATTGTAAACGGACGGGCGGAAAGATGGACAGACGAAAGGACGGACACTGGACGATGACAATTTAATTTTAAAAAAATCCTCATTAAAGCAATAAAGCCCATCGGTTTGATCGGATTGTTTTAATTTTTTAAAAGAATGATTGTAGGGCCACAATGATCATTCTTCTCAGAATGGGTCTGAACTGTCAAGAAACAGGGGAGAGGGGCCTTATAAAAAATTCATTTAAAATCAAAATTCACATCTTTCATCAGATTTTTCTCAAACTTCCACAGATTAATTGTACCATCATAATTGACATTAGACCTAATCCGCCAAGTATCACAGAAAAGGGAGTCCTGTTAAAATATTTTAAAATCTTTGTACCATAGGTTTTCTTCAATTGTTCACAGAATGATCGTACCATCCATAAGACTGTTCCTTTACAAGTTCTATCTGAACCGTCAAGTATTATGGGAAAAGGGGCATTACAATAACTTCATTAAAAAATCCTCGTTAACATAATTAAGTCTACAGTTTTCATTTCATTTTCTTCAAACTTACACATGATGATTGTACCATCAATTAATATCGTTACTTTTGAAATTTGGTTCGGTCAAGCTTCACGGTAAAAGGAGTTGTTTGAAAATAAGGAATTTCTTCAAACTTTAATAGAGTGACTGTACCATCATTTTGATTGTTCCTATGTAAATCGGTTCTGGTCTTTTAAGTTTCACGAGAAAAGTGGCCTTGTGAAAAGTTTATTACAAAAACGTTGTTATCACAATAAAGACCTAAGTCTATATTATTTTCTTCAACTTTTTAGAACGATTGAACTATCATTAAGAGTTTTCCTTCGTCAATTGGGTTTGATTTGTTAAGTTTCGTAGGAAAAGGGGCCTAATGAAAATTCTTTTCAAAAAAATCTTGACACAATTCAGTCCACTGTTTTTATTGATTCTCTTTTACAGAATGATTTCACCTTCATTAGAATGGTTCCTTTTGAAATTTGGTTTGTTCTGTAAAGAATCAAGGGAAAATTTGCCCTATGACAATTTCTTTTAGAAATTCTCATTTACACAATAAAATCCACAGGTTACACAGATCATAACGATTGTTAAATTTGACAGTGGATCTGATCCGTCCAGTATCACATGAAAAGGGGCCTTTTGAATAACCTATACAAACAATCTAGTTAAAACAATGATGTTCCTAGATTTCACCGGAATCACTTCAAACTTTCATAGAATGATTGTACAATCATAAGGATGGTTCTTTACAATCTGTCAATTGTCACGTAAAAAGGGGCTCGTGAAAATTTTGTTTGAATATTCTAGTTAACACAATGAAGCCTAGTCATTTCATCGGATCTAAACTTTCACATAATTATTGTGTTGATTGATTCATTTTAAATTTGGTACGGTCAATAAAGTATCATGGAGAATGGGCATAATGAGAAGTGGATTGAAATATCCTCCTTTAAAGTATAAAGTGCACAGTTTTTATCAGATGCATCTTCAAAGATGCATGGCATTTGAACACAGGAAAATGGACCTTACAGTTTATCATTGAAAACATTCTTGTTTAAGTGATGAAGTCCACAATTATTATTAGATTGTCTTTAAACTTTGACAGGACGATTGTAGGGTCGTAAGGACAATTCCTCCCATCAGAAAATACAGGAAAATGGGCCGTATGGATTTTCACTCAAGACAATCCTGTTTACGTGATAAAGTCAACAATTATTATCGGCTTCTGCTCAAAATTTCACAGGATACTGGTAGGGTAATAAGGAAGCTTCCTTTTGGAAATGCAGTGGATCCGTGAAACGCGGGAAAATGGGCCTTAAGGATTGTTGCTCAAATAAATAACTGGGAGACCAATTTGAATGCATTCGTCTTTAAGCAATTAACTTCCTTAAATATCAGAACAGTAGAGCGTCTCAGACCCTCATAAAACTCTTGTTATGACTTTACATGTGTTGACTGTAAGCTCTAATGAACGTTAAATAGTCTCTTTTTTTCAAGATCTAATAATTGTTAATAAGTCTTTTCTGTTAGGTTTTGTGTGTTGAATGGTCTTTTCAGAGATATTATGGTCGTTTACTTATTTGTTAAGATCTTTTTAGTATTGATAGGTCTTGTTTACGATTTCATTTTTACATCTTTTATGTGTTAAAGGCCTTTTAAGATAATATGAGTTTTGTCTAGTCATTCCTTTGGGGGGGGGAATCTTATGGGTGTCAACTGGTCTTTTTTAACCCTTTCCTGTTCAATCTCTGGTTTTTACGTCCCTGTATTCTTTTACTTGAGAAAACATTGTGGGGAAGAAGAAAATTGTTTGTTACAAACAATGCCTTCTTCTTCCAAAATATCTTCTACCCTACTGAATGATTATTTTTGATATAAGATCGACTATGAATTTTCTGCAGAACCTTTGAATTCGGACGGGTCTAAAATTTTGAAATATGGAAAAGGGTTGAGACCTTATGAGTGCTGAATAGTCTGTTTCCTGCAGATTCTCTGAATCAAGAATGATCATTCTACTTCACTTATCATATTTTTTTTTTTTTTTTCAAAATAATTTCTCATGGTGACCTCTGTTGGATCTTATCTCTTTTCAAATACTTTTTATGGAACCCCCCAAAAGGGGATCTTTATTATTTGAAGGTTCCGAATTAACCCAATCCCGAACAATTCCGCTTTTTACGTCCCTCCCCACAAGAAAAGACTTGAGGAAAATAAGGCTGAAATGAAGAAATTGCTTGTTACAAGCAATTTCTTCATTTCATACCTTGTTTTCTACGCAAAAATACAGAAATACTCGAAATTCTCCCTACTTGTAATTGTCGTCCACAACTTCTTTGAATTTGGACAAGTCTAAATTATGCCGTGTGGAAATGGGTTAAACGGAACAACAATACCATGCATGGTCGAGTAACGTCACAATAACCTGATTTAGAAGTATATTGATATTTCGACCCCATTAACACTTTCACTAACTTCCTGTTTTGTGTTCTTATTTCGAAAAAACAAGTGTTCCAAAGATAAAGCACATTGTTTTCGTGACTTATATTGTATCATTGTTTGTCGAAATAGGTTGTTTTGTTGATTTGTTATATTAAAACGACCTTGAATGTTTCTAGCTTTATAATAAAGCTGTATTTACGACATTTTTGTCGCTCATAACGATCATTCCATTCAGCTGGGCGACTTTAGTACTAGTAATACGAAAATGTCGAAACTTTTGGCACACAGAAAAAAGAGAAGTGGCGCATCCTGTTGCATTTGTCCGGGTTTTCTAAAATAAAAGAAATGCAGTCAACTAATAAATGCGAAGTATCATTGCGTTTTTCTATGATGTATCGGACCGTGTTAACAAGACAGCTCTAGGGTACAATAACGAGCATAAGAAATACGACGGTGAGAAAAAAAAAAGAAAAAAGAATGAGATATTATCGCGTTCTTGGTGATGTACTTTCGTGTTTACGTTGTCGAACACTCATGTTCTCTCTGTCGAACTTTCGCGTTCTTATTGTCACACACTCGTAGTTTTTTGGTCGTAGATTAGTGTTTTCGTTTTCATACTTTCGTGTTTTCTTTGTCGTTGTTTCGAGATTTTGTTGTCGTACTTTCGAGTTTTAGTTGTCGTAATTTCGTATTTTCGTTGTGTTTTTTTTTTTTTTTTTTTTTTTTTTCGTGTTTTCCACTGTCGAAGTTTCCGGTTTCATTTGTCGTAGATTCCGGTTTTCGTTGTCTTAATCTCGTGTTTTCGTTGTCTTAATCGCGTGTTTTCGTTGTCGTACATTCGTGTTTACGTTGCCTTTCTCTCCTGTTTTCGTTATTGTAGTTTCGTGTTTTCTTTGTCGTACTTTCGTGTTTTAATTGTCGATCCCTCCTAATTTCGTTGTTGTAGTTTCGTGTTATCATTGTCGTACTTTCATGTTACCATTGCCGTGCTCTCGTGTTTTCGATGTAGTATTGTATTTTTCACTGTCGTAGTTTCGTATTTTTCACTGTCGTAGATTCGTGCTTTCATTGTCATATTTTCGTGGTTTGTCGTACTCTCGTGCTTTTTGTTGTCGTAATCTCACGTTTTCATTGTTATAGCTTCGTTATTTCGTGGTAATACATCCATTTTTAGTTGTCGAACTCTCGTGTTTTAGTCGCTGTAGTTTCGTTTTTTTCGTTTTTGTACTGTCTTGTTTTCAGTATTGTTTAGATCAGCTCATGTTGTGGTACAATACTTGTACATTATATAATACCATACAAAACTTCAATCGCAACACAGTTCAAGCTAGTTTGGTTTAATGCGCGTAAAAATCTAAACGAGATTAAACCATTTTCTTGTTGTTGTTTTTGTTTTTTACATTTTGCTATTTCACGGATAATAGAAATTTCTACTTTTTTACATTGTTTGCTTTGTGACGATTAAAAGATATTTTGCCGTATTAAAAAAAGTGATTCGGTGAATAATTAGTAATTCACAGTTGGACATTTCTTCAAAATCGGATTATCGTAGTCTCTCTTCTGTAACAATGTTTTCTTTCTGTTGAAATGTCATTTTTATGTTATTTTCAAACGTAATGTTTGTGAAGAAAGCTTTTTTTCCCAAATTTTGAAGAGTCTTACCAATTCCCACATAATCCCGACTTTTTACGATCTTGACAAATTTTAATAAGATAAACTTTGTGGGAAAGGAGAACATGCTTGAAACAAACAATTCTTTCCTTAATACATTTTTTTCTACCAGATAGTGGACTTAATGTTTTATTTACAACAATACCGGTGCTTTGAAATATCTTCTGCAACCTTTTTCAGTTTGTCCAGCCTAAATTCTTTTCATCTTGTAATAGGTTAAAACCGAGTATTGTTATTCTCCATAAAAAGAGATAACGTATTTTTTACGAATTTATCTTGAATCAAGCACTCCTATGCCGTAAGTCAAATTAATAATTTCTTATTGAAGCGTCAGAAGTTTGGAACAGTACATTATTGCAACAAAACTCGAACAAATAAAAGTACAAAATATTTGAATAATGTTCTAAAAACGCACAAAAGGAAGTCCTAATTCAGGCTTGCAGTTGAACGAAGACGCGAAAGCATGTCAACTGTGAGTAAAGATCGCTAGTTTTTATCTAACAGTCTGTCTTTCAGGTTAGTGTTTTCTTCGTCTATCTATTTTCATCATTATGAATATTTCATAAATCTACACATTCCGGTAAATTCCTTACAATTCACGATAATAGAATCAAACGCGGTAGAAAAAAGTCGTATTGTAAAAACAAAAATAGTATTCGATAGTGTGATGTGTGACTCGGGCGTAAAGGGACCTTCCTGTTATTCCGTTAACCCGGGATTTTACGTCGCTGTGATTTTATACATGAGAAAACATTGTGGAAAAACAAGAAATTGCTTGTAAAAAGTAATTTCTCTTCTTATTTTACAATATTTTCTATCAAATAAGATGGTTTCATTTCAAATTGCATCCAATTTTTATTGTCGTATGCAACCCCTTTCAGTTTGGACCATTCTAAGATTTAGAAAGGTGAAAAAGAAATTAGACTCGGAGGGGCTGCCTTAGGTCGCATTTAGAAATAAGTTTATACAAAAATATAATGGTCATTGTAGATTAAGAAGCTAATCAAATAGTAAAAGTAGCGACCGAGATTCTAAAAAGTCTAATTTTGGATCGATATTCTTCACAAATCCCAAGAGGTCTTACTTCATCTAACGATGATCATATTTCTGAAAAATGGCCAAAAGCGTAAAGTTTTGACCGTGTTTAGTCCATGCAATTAGCACAGGCTGACCAACTCTTCGTTCAGGATGACAAAACGCTAACAAACATCGCACCTTACGTGGTACGTGCAATTTTGGGCTACGGCCACAGTGTAGTTGGTAGCGCGTCTAACTCTCAATTATGAGGTCTAGGGTTTGATCCCCGGCCGCGCACCAATGAAAGATTAATCGTAAACCTATGTGTGATGAGCAACTGGATACCCGGAAAGGATGTAGTGGCAGTACTGCTGTGGGAAATACTAGAAATCTGTGGTTAGGTGGTCAAGCCGCCACGATATGATTGAAATACTGTTAAAAGTGGCGCCATTCATACAAACAAAAGCAGATATAAGGAGAGAAACGCCTGTCAGTGATGCGTCACCCTGGACGAATCCAATGTACTATATCGACTTTCTGTATGATACTTTTTTGGTGTGAAAGGCATCATTATATTTGGGTTATAACATTAGCTCACCCCTACACAATCCCTCTGTTTTACGACACTTAAGAAAAAAAACGTTGGAAATTTTGTGGACAATGAAGAAATTGTCTGTAACAAGCAATTTCTTCAATGTCCACAATATTTTCTACACTAAAAGCCGAGAATTTTTTAACCCCACCAACTTGAAATAATTAGCTGTATCCCTATAAATTTGGTCAAGTCTAAAATTTGTTTGAGTGAGAATGGGTTATGAAGTGATAAATAAAAATAAAATGTGACCATCCTAACCTTTTTTCCTTTTGTCAAGATGGAAAAAAGGAATATTATTTCTTTCTCTTTCCTTTATTCGGCTATGAGAGAGGAAACTTTATAGATACCGAATGTCCCTTTAATTTTCATTACATTTTTAATGTTCATATAATTCAACAGAAAAGTTAAAAGACAGTAGAAAGGCAATGGAGAAAAGAAAGAAAAGAAAAATACTTGCCAAATCAAAGTTTATTGACGTAGAGCTTCAACTCCTTGTGTCAGAACGAGATGACCTGCTGGAAGCTGAAGCTGGATACAAACGCAGGATCACAAAGTTGGAACATGAAGAGAAAGAGTTGCTTCGAAACTTCGATATCATTTATAAGGAAAACAAGATACTTCGGTCTAGATTAGATTTGACCGATGGCGAAAGTGTGCAGACAATTGAGACGTACAACTCTGTATACATGGAACGTGAACATTTCAGGGAGGCAAATAAAGCTTTCAAACTCAGAATAAAACAACTGGAGGGTAAAGTAGATGAACTTCAAACGATCAATAAAGAGTTGCTTATGAAGTGTTCTTTGTACGAGCGAAAAGCAAAGATACAAAAAGATAACGAAACAGCAGCATTATTTGATCATGCAGATCAGCCTATAGAGGAGAAAAATGAAGCGAGTATAACTTTCGAAAAACGAGAGCAGAATAAAAGGGAAAGTACCTTACATTAATAATTTAGACGCAGATTTGCTTGAATCGAAATTGGACCAAGAATCTTTTGAAAATAAGTCGAAAAACCTGACTGGAAAAGTAATAGAACACGAGTCACCACTTGCCGACCCGCAAATAAAAGAAAATGAAGAAGACCCGTATATTGTATCAAAGGCCAGGGAGGGAATGTTTCCAACGGGTAACAAGGTTGCACAGCATATGATGAAAAATGCCGCGTATGAAGATATGAGAAGTATTCTAAACAAGTCAGTGGCCAAAACTGAAGACGACGATGAAATAGACAGAAGAAAACAAAAACAAATAATCGATAGCTTTACAGAAGAAATGCAAGGAAAGCAATTAAAGCAATCCATTAACCAAATAGCACAAGAAACAGATTCAGAAAATAAGGAGTACGTGGAAATGCGAGCACTTAAACTCAAAGAGACCGATGAGGAGATAATGGTCGTTGTCGATAAGGTAGAGGCCAAAGGCACAGAAAAAATTGATCCAACTTATACAGTGGTAAAGAATGAAGAACTTAATCAATCTGAGCAAAGTATTACAGCAGAAGGGGCATTTGGTTTGAGTAGAAATAAGACAGACCTTGTTTCAACAGATGACGGTAATCTGAAGATTATCTTGGCTAACTCGGATAGGTCAGGTGGTTTAGAGCTCGACGCAAAACAATTGGAGTATCCTGGAATAACAAATTCAAATAGTCAAATGGCAAAACTGGAAGACAACAGAAAAAATGTTGCTAATGATTACTTTAAACTGGTGACTCAAGATAATGCTTGTGATATTAATCAAAACGACCATTCCCTGTTAAAACTGGAGTATGACAGTGAAAAAGATCAGAACCAGAACGCTTTACTCCAGAAGATTATTGAAAACCAAACTGTTGAAATTCGAAATATGAAGACAAAACTTGAACAGATACAAAATATGCTGGATGAAAAGTCAGCTATTTATCCTCCTACAAGGCAAAAAGGTCATGACACATTAGAGGAAAAGGAGCCCAATAGTTTTAAAAGACATTCTAACCAAGTTGAGTTAAAGGATGAAGATCAAGGTGACTTTGGGATAGTTACAAGATCAGAAGAAAGTTCTTCCTCACAACGTATGGATGGCGAAACGATTATCAAAGGGAATAGTGTGTGCCTAACAAAACAATACGAAATTGATGGTTTATCGGAAAGTACTATTTCAATTATGGAAGGGGAGGTCAAACGACATTTGAACAGACTTAAAAGAACAGAAAAATTACATAAAGTACCTATAGCAGCTGGTTTAAAAAGCCAAAATAGTATCATAACTGAAGAAACAAAAGAGATACCTCGAATAAGACAAAATAGGGACGCAGAGAAAGGGGGAACAATCATCATTCAGGAGAGAGAACAGTGGGAAGTTCTGAAAGTCGAACTCATGGAAAAACTCGTCTCACGTTTAAACCCAAACACACTTGTTGTACCGAGAGATATTTCTTTAACACAAGAGAAAATCATGGGCAGAAGGCGAAAGGAATCGAGAAAAGAAGTCCAAGAAAAGAAACCAACACATAAAATTAAATCATACCGAGAAGCTTGTAAGTTATATACAAGCAACGCTAACTCGATAGCTAGGCCGCAACAGTCAAGAAGAAAACCAAATATGTTAATGAAAACAGGAAAAGAAGTAGAACAAAGGACAATCGAACCGAATTCGAGACTGAGATATAGAAAACCAATTATTTTCGGTACAGATTGATTGTTTGAATTGGTTTAACGCCGCTTTTAACAGTATTTCAGTCATATCGTGGCGGCTCGAGCACCTAACAATGGATTCCTGGTATTTCTCACACCAGTACTACCATTACATTCTTTCCTAGCCTCCAGCTGCTATTCCACTTAGGTTTACGATTGTCCACCTATTGGTGTGAGGCAAATGTCGGAAAAAATATGTGCCGCCGCCGGGGATCGAACCCACGGCATCCAATGATTGAAGATTAGGAGTCTGGCGCGCTACAAACTGCGCTATGACGGCGGCACACAACTGTAACAGACATGTATAATCAACAATAACATTTAGATTATCACCGCGACTACTCACTGTGGTCGTTTAACCCATTACCAGATGGCAAAATTTTAGACTGGTCCAAATTGAAAGGAATTGCAGACGACAATTAAAAGTTATTGAAATTTTAGAGCTTTTTTTTTTCTTTTTTTTTTTTTAGTTTAGTTTTTCTTTTTTTCCAATTTTCTGGATAGGAAATATTGTGTAAAATGTAGAAATTGATTGTTGCAAGCAATTTCTTCATTTTACATAATGTTTTCCCAATTGTTTTCTTGTGGGGCATCAAAAATCGTCACTGTATGGAAATGGGTTTAGAGAATGGTCGCTTAATACACTTTTTGTGAAGTATATGAAGGATCGGTATGACTGCATAGATGAATTATTGCAGGATTCTCACTTAATACTATGTTGAGAATTCTAATGAGGTCTCACTTATTCCATTGTTTACGGTTCTAATGAGACCCACCAACACATGATTTGTTTTGATAATTTTATTAGTAAAAAACGTCCAATTTGAAAATCCTTTGTTTTAGTGGGGAAATTTGGATTTGGTCGATTGAACAGTATTGCCTGTATTTTTTTTTTTTTTTTTTTTTTTTTCTGTTGTCGAAAATCCTTGAATAATATATTCGGATCATGATACTGCAGAATACCGAATCGTGTGACCGTTTTAAAGTAATTTTGTATCGTAAAGCCTTTATAAAGCAGCCGCCCAAGAGATTGCAAAAAAGTGGTCGCTTAAGAGAATGAAATACTTTTGTGACAACCTGTTTTCGCCAGATACTTTGTGGCGTCGTGTATATATGGAAAGAAATTTTCTTTCAACGTACATCTAGTGAGGCTTGTTTTAAGTTTCCACTCGTGTGATCACCAAAGTTGATCTTTTAAGACATTTTGTGACATATGTGAATGATTCTATTACATACATAAACACAATTATTCCTATGGTATTAGGATCGTTTCAATAAGACGATACTTTACAAGTTCCAACAACATAGGACGTACTATTTCCCAAAGTTTTTGCTGCTGTTCTTGTTGTTGTTGTTGTTGTTGTTGTTTTATAATCCCTGTTTCACGGAAATGACCGCTTAATCAATTCCGAAACAATAAAGCTTTTTTTACAATCCCCAATTCCTCGGAATGGAAAACTTGTTATAAGGATTTTTTTATTATACATAATGTTTTCTCCCTCAAAAGACAAAAAGTCACCACCTAAAAACTTATGCCGCAACATCTTTGAATTTGGACTAGTCAATCAGAAAATCTATCGACCTATCAAAACATTCATTGAAACCGAAAGCGAACCTCAAACTCCGCCATTAACAGTCACTTATGTGAAAACTTTCTGTTGGTTTGGGGACTGAAACGTCGTAACTACACTAAGTGGACGTGGTCAGCGACCCGGCGAGTTCTAAGTGTTATGACAAATTCTAGCATCCATAAATAAACATAGTGTTACTGCATGGACACACAAAAAAATTAGGTAGAATATAATTGCGTTTTCATGGAAAAATCGGATGTCATTCATTGATGTACTACGTTGTTTGAGGTGGGTTGGATGCGCATTATTTCAATGCATAATTGCATATAGTGCACATCTAGCTGCAAGGGGATACCAGTTGTCAAGCATTCGTTCATCCGCTCTGCAACCAGAAGCTCTGACCGGGGTTTAGGTCTGAAAGAATCAAAGAGACAATTACAACTGACGAACATGAGGGAATTTTGATAAAAGATCCTTTTGAGGCAAACTAGAATTGGCCAATCGCGATTGTCAATCAAATAATAAGTCGACTAATGAAACTATTTATTTAGACTGGAAGTTCAGTTTGAACTCCGACATTGGCTGCAATTTTGGTGTACCATTTTTCAAGCTGTAGCTACGACGTTTAGATCGGCAACCAAACATGCTACTTGTCGTAAATTTGCAAAATAACGCCGTTAAAAATTGAAGCGGAACTTCCTGTCGGAGTCAATGGGCTTGACCAAATTGATCGTTGGGCGGGGCCGGCAATCGGTCAATTCTCTTACGAGAATCAATATTGTATAAATAGTAATGGTTATTATCTAATGAATAGTAGCAAAAAGAAATAACCCTGTATTGTTTCTGGTTGCTTGTAAGAAATTAGACCTAATTACTCCCCCTTGATTACAGACTTTACTAGTCTCTTTGACCGCGGCTTAGTTTAACGAAAACACGTACTCCAAGTTTTCTCAAAACATAAAATACTCTAAAGATAGTTTGTACTAAGTTTGCATTCATCATTTTCAATTTGGACAAGTCTAAAGTTTTGTATTATAGAACAGGGCAAGAAGTTCATTGTCCGCTGTTTCAAGTTATTCGATTGTACGTAATAGCTTGACAACCCACTTTTCATCGTCGGTTTGAAGGTAAAACATAGTAATCATGGCTAAAATCAGTAGTACTTTAAACGTTTTTGCAGTCCGATCAACGATAAAGAAATCCGTTGTTCCAAAGAGTGACTTTTCTCTTTTTTCCATTGTTATAGAGTATAAGACCTACAAGAAATGAACCCATGCCTAATGACATAAAGTCGACATGGTCCCTAAAAACAATAGCGGACCGGACAAAATTGTTGGATGGGCCAAGTTAACCCATTCCAACTCAATCCCTCCTTTTTATGCCCCTTAAGAAAAAAGCTTTGGAAAACATTGTGGAAAATGAAGAAATTGCTTGTATCAAGCAATTTCTTCATTATCCACAATGTTTTGTATCCAAATAGACGAAAAAAATTCAAAATTCCATCGACTTGAAATTGTCGCCTGCAGCTTCTTTCAATTTGGACCAGTCTAAAAATTTGCTGTGTTGGAATGGGTTAAAGGGAGTAGTAGACTACATTTCAAATTACATCATAATTGATAACTAAGTGCCATTCGGGCACTAATATGGTAGAAAACGTTGTGGGATAAGGAAAATATGATACTTTTCACCCTTTTCCTTCAACGTTTTTCACGTCAGAAAGTATCGATGCGATGTTATAGGTAAGACATTTTTCTCCAGTTTGGCTTGAATCCGCAATCTCAATGGGCAATCTTAGGTAGGGTACCATTGGGGAGTTTTTATTAAGATTTTCAGAGTGTAAAAAAGTCGCTCTATCTAACTTTATATTCTTTTTTTAGATAGATTCCCTAATTGACCTGTGCTGGATCCGATCTGTTTTTCAAATATCATTTTGTTTATAGTACAGGCGTTTTTGACGGGCGGTCCTTTTTGGCACGATTAACGGGGCCCGGTTATTCATTTCTGTTATTCGTAATATTATTACCTTTATTATTATTCTCTACTTTTATTTACATCATCATTATCGTCGTGGTCGTCGTTGTTGTGGTGGTGATGGTAAAACTCACAGTGTTGTAGATAATGTTGATTGGTTGAATGGGGTTTTAACGCCACTTTTAACAGTATTTCAGTCATATCTCGGAGACCAGAGCACCTAACAATGGATTCCTAGTATTTCTCACACGAGTACTACCATAACATCCTTTCCTAGCCTCCAGCTGCTATCCGACTTAGGTTTACGATTATCTACCCATTGGTGAGAGACAAATGTCGGAAAGGATAAGTGCCGCCGCCGGGGATCGAACCCACGACATCCAGTGGTTGAAGATTCGGAGCCTGATGTTTTAGATTATAAACCGAGAATATACAAGTCACCGATAGACGCTTATTTGTTAGAACGACATAGTCGCCAATTCAGTAGTTTTAACCCATTTCCGCTCAACAAATTTTTAGACTGGTTCATATTGAAATAAGCTGCAGACGACAATTTCTATGTGATGGAATTTTAATTTTTTTCGTCTTTTTGAATGGAAAATATTGTGGATAATGAAGAGAATGCTTGATACAAACAATTTCTCCATTTTCCCACAATGTTTTCCAAAGATTTTTTTTCTTTTGGGGCGTTAAAAGGAGGGCTTGAGTGGGAATGTGTTAAAGGTTTTTATTTGCAAATAAGTGAACAATTGACAAATCGCTGGTCTCGTCCACTTACTCCATTGGCCACGCCCACTTACTCTTCGATATGTAACGGCGTTATTTTGAAAATGCAACAGAACAGAAGAACGGTTGGTTGGCGACCTAAACATCGTAACTAGAGTTTGAATAAGTTGTAGTTACTTGAATAAATCGTCAAACCAGCAAAAAAGCTAAAGAAAAATGGCGGTTGATGTTGGAGTTCAAAACACAATTCTAGTCTATATGAATGATTTCATTGGTCGACTAGTTACTGATTGACGGCCGCGATTGATCGATTGTAAACACCCCCTGTGGAGTATAAACGAACGGTGATAATATGTCACGTGACGAAGACCGACTTGCGTCTACGACCATATATAATGCAGGTTTAACACTAAATGATTTATGGTTTATAAACAGAGAACACGTGATTAGTGACTGATATACGGTAATTGAGAAATCGTGGCTCTCAAGCAAAGAATCATTCGACCAATCAAATCATTCATTGAGACCAGAAATGAGTTTTGATATCCGTCAATGGCCGCCTTTTTTGTCAACCTTAATATTGGTTTGGCGACTTAAACGTCGTAACTACAGCTTGTTCAAGCTGTAGTTACGACGTTTAGGTCGCCAACCAACTACACTACCCTTTTGTTAAATACTGCTGTCCATGGTTGTTTTTCAAAAAATCGAAGCGAGGGCTAATGAAGCAAGTGGGCGGGGCAAGCGATTGTTCAATAGGTTAGAACAACACAGTCCTCAGTATTGTGATTGAAAATTTGTTTGTAAACAAGTGATATGTTATCCCCAATGAAGTATACAGCCTGTGCAAGCTGTACTTACATGTATTGGGTTTTGGTCACTCAGTGACGAAATAGCCTTTTCCCATACTAACATGGAAACACGTTTGTGATACTTTTATAAGAAAGGAACAAATGCGCGTGTTTCAAGTAATTTCCCTTCATAGATGCTCTCACAATCTCTTGACCCTCTAATTTGTAATACCGTTTGCATTTTTTTCTGGTTTGACTTGTCTATTAATGTCGTATCAGTTAGACAACGAAAGTAATTAATCTTCAATAATGGGGTGCCAGTGGTTCGATACCCTGCGGCGGCACATATCCTTTCCGACATTTGTCTCTCACCAATAGGTAGATCATTGTAAAGTTAAGTGGGATAGCAGCTGGAGGCTAGGAAAGGATGTAATGTTAGTACTGGTGTGAGAAATACCAGGAATTCATTGTTAGGTGCTCCAGCCACCGCGATATGACTGAAAGGTGTTAAAAGCGACGTTAAGCAAGACAGAGAAAAATAACGAAAGTGAAGTGTGAAGGGTTAAATGACTACAACTATCGAATTACATAAAACAAAACAGTTATAAATGTAAATGTAAAAGTAAATGCAACTCTTTACAGGATATTTCAAGAAACAAATAATATGAAGGATTTCTTTATCTGTGAGTATAATTTCTCTGTCTTTCTATCGTTTCTGTCTCCGATTTACCTTTCTCTCCTGATTTCTTTCTTTCTTTCTTTCTTTCTTTCTTTCTTTATCTATCTATTTTTTTTATTTATCTATTGTCTTGCTTGTTTTCTTTTGTGTAGTTCTTCATTTATTTCGTTCTGCCTTCCATTATTTGAAATTAATTAATCTGTATAAAACACTGCCATATAAGTCTCATGAAGGTAACCTCGATCCCCACACACACAGCCCCCTACCCCAGTGTTCTATTAGTTTGGAACTATGAGAATCAATGAATTTAAATAGTATGAGTTCCAAACAGACTGATACTCTAAACAAGATACATCTTGAACTGGAAAAAAAGACTGTCTTACCTCATCAGTCCCTTTTTTTTTATTTTATTATTATAAGACTTGTCTAATTTGAAAGAAATTACACGCGACAATAAATACATAGAATAAGACAATTTGAACAGTTATCAATTTCAAGGGTAGAAAATATTGTGGGAAAACGAAATTATTTGTTACAAGCAATTTCTTCTTTTCCCACGATCTTTTCTCAAGTACCAAATGGCTTCCACGCAAAATCCTGGGATTATGCATGAAATGGTTAAGACTTAACAACTGTTTTCTTTAGGTTTAAACCACTTTATCTTACATATAACACCGTTTCTGACGCCTAGCGATATCATTAGGTTTAAGGTTTAAATCCCAAATCCTGTACACGATTATCATTACCTTACCAATTCTAATCGATGTGTTCTCGACCACGCTGGATTGTTCTGTAAGCAGTCTGATGATTCGCAAGTCTTGCGGCTTCAAACATGATGTCGAGTGAAAAAGTGGATTTGTAGAATCTTTGATATTCGTTTAAGAGCTGTTACGTAGTCAAGAATCGATTGGTGGATTGCTGACTAAGTACACTCTACTCCGACATACATGATTTTGTACAATATGAGTTTGTCAGGGACAAAAAGCAAAAACTCTAATCATCGGTCTGTTACTTAGACGTCGTAACTACAGCTTGAATAAGCTGTAGTTACATCGTTTAAGTCGCCAAACCAACAAAAAGCTTAACATAAATGTTGGAGATCAGCATTACTTTCCGGTCCTAACGAATATAATTGATTGGTCAATCTATTTTTTTTTTTTTTTTTTTTTTTGTTATAAGTCGTGTTATTAACATTATTGACGGTGGCTACCCTTCAGTTAAGTACATTTCTTGTGTTTTTCTGCCCTTTTAGGACTACTTGTTGATCCACTTTAAACCGAATGATGGGGAAAAGTAAGAACGTGATAGTTCTTGACAAACCAAAAGTCATTGATGTAGAACAACAACTTCTAGTGTCCGAGCGAGATGATCTGCTGGAGGCCGAAGCCGCTTACAAGAGGAGGATCGAACAGTTGGAAAAAGAAGCCGCGGACATGCTTCGCAGTTTTGACATCTTGTACAACGAAAACAGACTACTGCGGTCCAAACTAGACATGCCTGACGGAGCAGGTGTTGAAAAGGTCGAGTCCTACAACTCGGTGTTTAAGGAACGCGAACATTTTAGAGAGGCGAACAGGGCTTTTAAGCGAAGAATTAAGCAATTAGAAGACGATGCAGATGATGCCAAAAAGGGTTACGATGAGTTGGAAGTGAAGTATAAATTGCTTACCCAGAAGGCTCAGCTACAGACAGAGTATGCAACGAAGGCAAAGGACGAGAAAATTGACGAGCTTGTTGAGGAACAAGATGAGTTAAATAAGAAAGTTGTGATGTTCATAAAAGAAAGGGAACAGTATGAAGAAAGAATAACTGAAATGACTAAAAGGGAAACTGAACTGCTAAATAAGTGCGATGCCCTCGATACTGAGCGTCATGAATTGAAATTACGTTGTGAAATTCTTCAAAGTGACAGGGAGCATCTGAAAGAAAGGGTCACTGATCTTGAAACCCAGATTCCTGATCCTGAATTAAAAGCAAAGGAAGAGCAGCAGTATCTAAGCTTGCAGGCTCAGGTGGCAACTTTACAGGTAGCTAATAAAGACGCAACATATGAGTTATACAAGCTGAGAGAAGAGATCAGGATCCTCAATAAAACACATAAGGAAAAGGCAGAGACTGCTGACAGGGCGTGCAGTGCACTTGATATATTTGATGTCGAAGAGAAGAAGGAACAAGAAAATCGACTTGAGAAGATTACTGAGCTTGAAGAAGAATTAGAAGCAAGCAAGAATACGGCAATGGTTATCTTAAAAGAAAACGACAATCTCAAGTCTGATAAAGCAATCGCAGAGAGCAAGGTTGCTAATTTAGAGTTGGAAGTAAAACAGTTGAATGAAGATCTGAAGACGAAAACATCAATCATAGATGATATGTCGACAGAAGTTAAACTGGGAATGAGTATTACAGATGACTACAAAGTGATGCAAGATAAGGTGAAAGACATCTATGCAGCAAATAGGGCACTTGAAAATGAACTGCAACAAGAAAAACGGTTACATAAACTTAAACTGGTGGAAATGAATAACGAAAATTCAAAACTTGTAGATGATTTAAAGCTAAAACAAAACGAGTATGCTCGCTGTGAGCACGAAGCTAAAAAACTTCAACATGAAAATGATTCGCTACAAAAAGTTGTCGATGCTCAAGCTATTGAACTCAGGAATATGAAGGCTCAGCTTGAGCAAATTCAAAGCCTACTGGAAGAGAAATCAACCAAATATAATGAAATGAAAAAGACAGAGAAAGAAGCTGTGGAAGAAATGAAGGCAAGTCGTCTACAATTACATACAGTCAAACGAGAGCTAGAAAACCTCCGAGATGAGAAACGTGGAAACTTTGGTATATTAAAGAAAGAGATGGAGACAGCAAAAGTTCAGCGGGAAGAAGAGACTGAACGACTTCGAAAGGAGACCATACGACTTAAAGAAGAAGTACAAGTCCTAAAGAAATCAGAAAGCAAGATATCTATTATGGAAACGGAGATAAAGCGCCTTCTGAATAGATTGAAAAGAACGGAGAAATTTCGTAAAATACCGACGAAGTCTGGCGGACCTTCAAAACCAGGCGAAACAGTTATCGTAGAGAAAGAGGAGATGACGCAGATGAGGAGAAAACAAAGGGAGCTAGAGAAGGAGAAGATGGTCTTATTACAAGAAAAGAGACAGTGGGAAGTACTGAAAGAAAAATACAATGAGCTTCAATTAACTGCAAAAAGGCTTAATAATGAAAATAAACGAGTGAGGGGTAATCTTGACGGTACAGAAACAAAAGTCGAGCTACTGGAGAAACGAATAAAACAACTAAACCCATCAACCGATCACACAACTATACCTACAGATAAGACCGTACAAATGGCAACATATGTCGATAAAACCCCGCGAAGTCATGCATTGGTGAAGAAAATGCCACAGATACAATTACCGACAAGAAGTGAACCAGTTTATAGCAAAACACCTGAAACCAGACAGCAACCACAACAACCTAATCGCAAGTTAAAGTCTATTTTGAAAACAGGAAAGAAATATGAACGCAGAGCAATCGATTCGCATCCGAAATCGAAGAATAAGAGGGCGACTCTACCCGCCATGCGCGCTACAAATGTTGGCTTGAACTATGGTAAAGGGTATAAAGACCTTCACAAAAATAACTACAAACCAACGGCCATCTCGCTAGGTCTACTATAGTTCAATTAACCATAAAACATGATTATATTTTTTTTTTTGCAATGTAATACAATTACGTAAGAGATGAAGAGAACATTTTTTGTATTCATGGAGGTATGAACCGAAAAACCTAATCACATTGTATGAATACGCGAAGTTCGCGTACTCATACAGTGTGTGATTATGTTTTTCGGTTGATACCTCCATGAAAACAAAAAATATTCTCTTCATTTCTTATAATTTAAGCGAAAAAACCAAAATCTTTACAAATTTTGATACCGTTTTGTATGGGTCTATTTTGTGCGGAGGCATACAAAATCGCTGCGTGCTCAAAATTATGTTCATGGAGTTATGAATAATTTTTTTCGACCAATCAGAACGCTCGTTTTTACTTGACGAAACTAAATATTAAATTTCTAGTATTTGTGAGTAATGTTAGACCGCAAGTTTTTATTGGTTTAGTTTTGATTTTGTAATTGTTGTTTAAAGCGAATATTAATTGAAAAGTGGTTTGTCAGTAGTCATATTTGGATAAAAGGAGAAATTGATTGTATCTTAAAATCCTGCAAACTAACGACGATCTCTTTGGGTCTTCTAAAAACTTAAACCAGCTTCGTATCGGCTATGACATTTTTCTCTCTTATGGCATCTTTACCAGGCATATCGTCGTTGGGTGTGCAAAAAGGCTCTGAAAGGATGAAGTGGTAGTACTGTTGTGAGAAACACAATGATTCCGTGGTTAGCCGCTCCAGCCGCTTCGATATGACTGAAGTACTTTTAAAAGAGGTGTTAAACCCCATTCAATCTTTCAATCTCAATAAACGACATCTGCTAATAACATATCATTTAGGAGATAAACTCCGTTTTAGTTTCATCATGACCCCGCGCCAGTAAGGTCAGATACATCTTGTAAAAGCAATGTCCGTCTGTTGGTCAAAATTTAATTTGAAATTAATCATCTGTTACTTCAAAAATTGAAAAAAGTGGTCATGTTTGGTATGTAACGGTTACCTTTTGTCGATACGCATCTGCTTATGCCAAGGTCGAGGTCATCTGTCAAGGTTAATATTTAAAGTCATACTTCCAAAAATGGCGTTAGCGGATCTTCAGTTTATACACACTTCTTGATAACTTAATCTGAACCCGAAAGTTCAGCGCAAAACAATTGTAACTGCCTAAAAACATATAAGCAGTTACAACTGTTTCATGCTGAACCATCGATATGAGACCCTAGGATAAAAGAAACCTCCCGGGTTTACGTAAAACAAATACTTGAATTGAGATCGAACCTGAATTGAGATCGAACCTAGCAGAGACGATATAGACAAATGGTAAGGTGCAGAAGCCATACACGAATCCGAAAATCTACCTAGAGCGAAGATTTCGGCTCTGGTCAGTGTGTGCAATCCGCGCTGTCAGGTAAGGTTCGATAGTTTTAGTACTTCTCAGAAGGTCCCTTTTGGCTTGACGAGTCAAAGTTGTGCACAATTCATCAACAGAAGTATCATGATTTATTAAAATGCGGTGATTGTTCTTTCGATAAATCTTGGGCAAGAATGGACCACAGCCCTTTTCGTCTTTGACGAATAACGTGTTTTAACTAGTCCAAATTTATAGAAGTTTAGAAGAAATTTTACAATGAAACCTTAGAATCTGAGATTATATATTAAATACAGATCCAGAGAAAGACCAGATTCGGGCCCCTAGAATATTGGCACAAGCGTGGTCATCTGATTTGCGAATGGGACTTGCAGTTGTTAATTAAAGTATCATATCATTAGTTGAGTGCTTTTACAGTTGGGTCTCCATGTGACTAGCAGTAAAGCACAAACTTGTTTGCAACATTTCATAAATGATAATAATATCGACAAGGTTGAACAAGGTGCCAAATTGTCACAAGATACGCCCGTCACACTGCTTAATATTAACTGGGGGTTTGAATAGAACTGAGGTTATTTTGAATGAATATTTTTTGTCAAACAAAGTATGAAAAACAATAAAGGACAATCACTCAAAATATACGCTAGGTAGAGTTATGGTTCTTGTACACTGCACTCCCACTTGGTGAGCTCTATCCATCCATGAAGTGTCATGATTCTAGCTTTTATACTTTTAGAGATATACTCCGGACAAGATTCAAGTATGAAAAACAACAAAGGGCAATAACTAAATAATAGGCTAGGTAGAGTCATGGTTCTTGTACACTGCACTCCCACTTGGTGAGCTCTATCCATCCATGAAATTTCATGGTTCTATATATTATACTTTTAGAGATATACTCCGGACAAGAAACAAGTATGAAAAACAACAAAGGGCAATAATTCAAAAAATACACTAGGTAGAGTTATGGTTCTTGAACACTGCACTCCCACTTGGTGAGCTCTATCCATCAATGAAATTTCATAATTCTAGCTATTATACTTTTAGAGATATACTCCGTACAAGATTCAAGTATGAAAAACAACAAAGGACAATGACTAAAAAAATAGGCTAGGTAGAGTAATTGTTCTTATGCACTGCACTCCCTCTTGGTGAGATCTATCCATCCGTGAAATTTCATGATTCTAGCTTTTATACTTTTAAATCTTCACTCCAGACAAGATTCAAGTATGAAAAAGAGCAAAGGGCAATAACTCAAACAAGAGGGCCGTTGGCCCTGGGGCGCTCACCTGAGATAAAGGCTCTTTTTCTTTCAACAGTCTAATTTCATGTTGAGGTTAGGATTATGAAACAAGTGGGCCACAATTACATATAAAGACTATGAACCTGGGAATCCAAAAGTCTAAATTACAAATTCCAAGGCTTGAGTGCTGATTTGAAAGAAGGAAAAAACTTTTTCCATGGGTTATAATTTCAGAAATAAGAAAGAAGTCTGTGAACTGATGCTTAATGCCTATACCCCCCCCCCCCCCGGGTCCGCCCCTGATGACCCTAGGATCATGATTTGAGCTATTTTGTAAGAGGTCAATATACTGATGCTTCATGCAAAATATCAAGGCTCTACGCCTTCTGGGTCAGGAGGAGAAGATTTTAAAAGATTATTTTGAAATTTCACTTTTGTTGCCATGGCAACCAGAGTTTTTATCGGATTTCAATTCTTTTAGCTAATTTTAAACCGGGACCACCTAAGGAACATTTCTGCAAAATTCGGTTCAAATTGGCCCTTTGAATGGGGAGGAGATGTTGTTTAAAAAAATCGTTCTATATTTCTATATAACACCTCCCCCCCCCCCCGGGCTCCCCTCCTAAGGGACCCTAGTATCATGATTTTAGCTCAATTGAAAAAGGTCAATATACTGATGCTTCATGCAAAATATCAAGGCTCTACGCCTTCTGGGTCAGGAGGAGATGATTTTTAAAGATTATTTTAAAATTTCACTTTTGTTGCCATGGCAACCAGAGTTTTTAACGGATTTCAATTCTTTTAGCTAATTTTAAACCAGGACCACCTAAGGAACATTTCTGCAAAATTTGGTTCAAATTGGCCCTGTGTATGGGGAGGAGATGTTGTTTAAAAAATCGTTCTATATTTCTATATAACACCCCCCCCCCCCCCGGGCTCCCCTCCTAGGGACCCTAGTATCATGATTTTACCTATTTTGAAAGAGGTCAATATACTGATGCTTCATGCAAAATATCAAGGCTCTACGACTTCTGGGTCAGGAGGAGAAGATTTTTAAAGATTATTTCAAAATTTCACTTTTGTTGCCATGGCAACCAGAGTTTTTAATGGATTTATTTCTTTTAGCTATTTTTGAAGGAGACCACCTAAGCAACATTTCTGCTAAATTTGCTTCAAATTGGCCAATCAGTTTGAGAGGAGATGTCATTTAAAAAATCGTTCTTTATTTCTATATAAACCCTCCCCCCTGGGGCTTCGCCCCTGGGGCCCCGAGGATCATGATTTTAGCTATTTTGAAAGAGGTCAGTATACTGATGCTTCATGCAAAATATCAAGGCTCTACGCCTTCTGGGTCAGGGGGAGAAGATTTTTAAAGATTATTTTGAAATTTCACTTTTGTTGCCATGGCAACCAGAGTTTTTTATGGATTTCAATTCTTTTAGCTAATTTTAAACCAGGACCACCTGAGGAACATTTCTGCAAAATTTGGTTCAAATTGGACCAGTGGTTTAGGAGGAGATGTCGTTTAAAAAATTGTTCTTTATTTCTATATAAACCCCATCCCCCTGGGGTTCTGCCCCTGGGGCCCCGAGGATCATGATTTAAGCTATTTTGAAAGAGGTCAATATACTGAAGCTTCATGCAAAATATCAAGGCTCCAGGCCTTCTGGGTCAGGAGAAGAAGATTTTTAAAGATTATTTTAAAATTTCACTTTGTTGCCATGGCAACCAGAGTTTTTAGCAGATTTCAATTCTTTTAGCTATTTTTGAAGGGGACCAACTAAGGAACATTTCTGCCAAATTTGGTTCAAATTGGACCAGTGATTTAGGAGGAGATGTCGTTTAAAGAAATTGTTACGGATACGCATGACGGACGGACAACGGACAAAAGAGGATCATAATAGCTCACTTGAGCACTACGTTAGGTAGAGTTATGGTTCTTGTACACTGCACTCCCACTTGATGAGCTCTATCCATCCATGAAATTTCATGATTCTAGCTATTATACTTTTAGTTATATATTCTGGACAAGATTCAAGTATGAAAAACAACAAAGGGCAATAACTCAAAAAATAGGCCAGGTAGAGTTATGGTTCTTGTGCACTGCCCTCCCCCTTGGTGAGATCTATCCATCCATGAAATTTCATGATTCTAGCTATTATACTTTTAGAGATACACTCCTGGACAAGATTCAAGAATGAAAAAGAGCAAAGGGCAATAACTCAAAAAGAAGGCCAGGTAGAGTTATGGTTCTTGTGCACTGCACTCCCCCTTGGTGAGATCTATACACCCATGAAGTTTCATGATCCTAGCTATTATACTTTTAGAGATATACTCCGGACAAGATTCAAGTATGAAAAACAACAAAGGGCAATAACTCAAAAAATAGGCCAGGTAGAGTTATGGTTATTGAGCACTGCACTCCGTATTGATGAGAAGAATATAACTGCCAAGTTTAAAGTCAATCGGACTTACGGTGACAGAGTTATGCTTCCGGACAAAGAAGTGGACACCGCCGGACAACTGGACGCCCGGACAACCGGACGCCCAGACACCACGGGTGATCCCATAATACGTCCCATCTTCGACGGGCGTATAAAAAACAGTAGTAGAGGGACTTATTACATTTCACTCGATGTCCCTTTTCAGTGTCAGTAATAAAAGAAGTCCAAGGCCCGTATTCACCAACGCATTCTGTTAAAAGTAAATGGACCATAACCGAAATAAGATATGCAGATCTGTGCTTGATACTGAGTCTACCTGTGGAGTTTGAATCAATTCCATTCAAATGTTTAGAGAAAATGTGCAGACAATTTTTTTAATCAAAGGGCGATAACTCTGTTAAAAGTAAATCGGTGGTAACTGAAATGGGTTATGCAAATCTCTGCTTGATACAGAGTCTATCTGTGAGGTTTGAATTAACCAACTACCTTAGGGCAAAACTTTAGACTGGTCTAAAATGAAAGCAGTTGATGATGACAATTTAAAGTTTATGAGATTTATATTTTGGGTTAGAAAAACAGTGAGGATAATGAAGAAATTGCTTGTAACAAGCAATTTCTTCATTTTCCACAATGTTTTCCTAAGCATTTTTATTTGGGGGCATCAAAAAACGTCACTGTGAGGGAATGAGTTAAATCAATTCAAATTTTTTCCTAAGCATTTTTATTTGGGGGCATCAAAAAACGTCACTGTGAGGGAATGAGTTAAATCAATTCAAATTTTTAGTGAAAATTCCCGGACATCTTTCATCAAAGGGCTATAACCCAATTAAAAGTACATGTTATTTGAAAATGAAATTTTAAAATTCTTTTCTCTGTAGAAAATATTATGGGAAATGTAACAAGAAATGTCCTTATTTTCCTCATGGTTTTCCAAGCCTTTTGCTTGAGGGGCATTAAAAGAGGGATTGTTAGAGAATGAGTTATCAGACAGACTTTTGTTCATTGAAATTGGTTTAACTTACAACTATAACAGCAGTAATCTGAAGAAACTAGTATTTCATGTAAAAAAGTAATGTAAATACAAACATAGAAGAATACAATTCAAACATCAATAAATAATAATAATTGGGAGCAAATTGCCAGATTAAGTTTATGATATGAAAAAAAAAGCTCAAAATTCTGGCATAAACCTTTTTCGACAGAACCAGATTTTAACATTACAGCACAGAAGTCCTTTTAAAACAATGCTCAAAATAGCACAACGGTAAACCCAATTAAAAGGAACATCAAAATTCACCATGCAGTGATAGGCAAGCTATATTAACTTTAACCTGGCCAACCAAAATTCTTCACAATACCAAGATTTTATCTAACTAGACAAACAGAATGGCCGCATGTGAAAGAAGTTGCAGACTACATTTTTGAGTTGCTTTATAATTGGAAAACAACTGCCAAATAAGGTAGAAAATATTGTGAGAAAAGAAGAAATAGCTTGTTAAAAGCATTTTCTACTTTTCCAACAAAATTTTCCAAAATAATATTGCAGGGCATCCAAAAGCCTCATGGCATGATAATTGGTTAAGAAAAACATAGTGGCAAAGAAAGAAATGGCTTTCGCCAAAATACAATTATTTTCCTTCGTTTTTCATTTAGGTTTTTTTAACCCATAGTATACTCATATTAAGGTGTAACTTCCATATCTCTCACAGTTGTCAAGTCATAATTTTTATTATCACCTACTAATTGACCAATAGCTGGCCCCACCCACATACTCCTTTTGCCCCACTCATCAACTCCAACAGGAAGTCCCACTTCCATTTTAAACAGTGTGATTTGTCAAATTTTATGGCCATTAGCATGTAGTGACAAAGTATAGTAGTTGGTTGGCGACCTAAATGTCGTAACTACAGCTTGAGTAAGCTGTAGTTACGACATTTAAGTCATCAAACCAACAAAAAAGGTTGAAAAAATGGCAGCCAATGTAGGATTTGAAAACTCATGTCCAGGCTGAATAAATGATTTGATTGGTTGGTTTAGTCGATTAAATTCAGGTTCTATAATAATTGACAACGGGCATATAGATTCCTAAACATTTAACAACTTGAAAGAATTCAGCTCTGTAGGTTTACCAGCTGCTTTGTTTCAATCTGACAGATTTTTAGCGGTTTTTTTTAGATCAAATCGATCAACCGGAAACAAGTTCTCACACATTTCCCCTCATTTCCAGGCATGCTCATAGACTTGAAGGGAAAATCTATGTGATCGCCTCCATCTTGTTTCAGCTCTGATGAAGAAAATAACTTACTTGCTGAATGCCAACAGCCTCCTTTTAGTTATGAATATCAATGAAAATGGTTTAAAACTTTGACTTAATATATTCATGGTAAATTGTCTAATGAATTGTCAAAATGAGAGAAACAATTTCCTTGCGTTTCAAGATAGAATCTAGGTCAGTGGTAAGTGGAGTTAGCGAATATATGTAAACTGTCTGTTAGTGTTTTGACCTGGCAAGGCTGAGCAAATTTACACCCCGCATACACAGTGTATGTAACAAGTTACAACCCTGTTAAAGTCGCAATTCAAGCGCCTAGTTAACCCCATCGAATAAAACACCTTTTACCTCAATTTCGACTAAATCTTTGAAACGGAATGTAGTACAGCAATTGCGATAATAATATGCTCAACGTAAAAAGAAGTGAATGTTAGCTTTGATTTCTTTACCTTTTATCATTTAACCTTTATCCACACAACCACAAATTTTCACGCACTTAAGAAGAAAATGTTGTGATTAAATCAAAATAGTGATTTCGGTAAACAGTAAGGGGTCATGATTGATTGAATAGGGTTTAATGCAACTTTGAATAGTATTTCAGTTATATCAGGGCGGCTAGAGCTCCTAACCATGGATTCCTGGTAGTTCACGCACCAGTACTATAACTACATCCTTATCGAGCCTCAAGCTGCTCTTCCCACATAGGTCTACGATTTACTTACTCATCTTGATGATACATGCTGGCATTATTGAGCGCGGCTACTGATAAACCAGCTAAACGGCTCTCAGGACTTTCAGTCCATTGATTCTGCACTTTTTATTCAAGATGGAAACAAGTGTCCTTGAAAAAATTGTTGGCTGAACCTGGAATATTTCTTCTTAAGCATGTGGTATAGACTAAGATTAGTCTGAACGTATGTGCAGCATAATCTCAGTCTAAACCACTTGTTTGAAGTTTTCAGCCAAAGTTAGTCACATAAGAACTTAAGAAATGTTGACAAATAATCAGGATCTTTGGAGCTTTAGTGCAATTTTGAACAAGGATTTCATTCACCATCACAAGAGTTCAAATATGACTGTTGAAAAACCTTGTACATTTTCTTCTGTATAGATATACATATACTTTTGTAAAATGCTAAATGTTTGAAAATCCAAGTGGCTGTGTACCTAAATTTTAGACTTTTCTACATTAAAAGATTTGCATGCTAGTTACATTTACTATTAATTAACGAGTTGAATGAACACAAAAGGAGTTTTACAGTGTTCTTCGATCAAGACAATTGTAATGTTTCCTTTTTCAATTCATGCAGGGAGACAACATTCCAAGTTCACTTCAATCCAATCAACTCATCTAATGACGGATACATCCAAGCATCTTCATGAAGGTATTTAGCTCTGGTGCGAAACTTCTTCATTCTTTTCTCATGATTTTCTGTAAAATATGAGCATTAATCTAAATAAAAGTTATCACAGATCTTTTATAAATACAAGACTGGCCGATATAGAAATAGGTTACAAATGACAATTTATGGTAATTATATATTGAAATTATGATCATTTACTAGGAAAGAACACACTTCAAACTAGAGGCGCTTAAGTACCTGATTTGCTACACTGGCCTGAATTTACCTATCAATCCTGAGAAATTTGGTTTTAAACCATCCTGCAGTTTGCAAGAATAAGATTTTCAAAATTTCACTATATACCATATATGGACACAGGCCCCCTATAAAAGCCATAATTTTCATCTGAGCCATATTTTATGCAGGAATCTGACACAGAGTTATCAAAGTTACATTTTATGAAATTTTGTTGAAAACTTTTAATCATTTATAATCTGAAAAGATTGTAGGTTTTTCGCTGTTTATCATATATGGAAATTACCCAAATCCATTTAAGCAATGTTTACAGCCAATCATCTCTTTTTTAGCAATCTAATAAGGGATCACCAAAGTATCATTCTATTGAAATTTGGTTGAAATCTATCAACTGGTTTCTGAGAAGATTTTCAAAGCTTTAACCATATATGAAAATTAGCCTCGCCCATTAAAACCATGTTTTCTGTTCTATTAAAACTTTTTAAAGGAATTTGATTAAAGGTCACCGAAGGATCAATCCAGTGTAATTTGGTTGAAATCCATCCATTAGTTTCTTAGAAGAAGATTTTCAAAGATTTCATCATATATTGAAATTAGCCACGCCCATTAAAGCAATGTTTTTCATCTGATCAATACTCTTTGAAGGAATCTGATAAAGGGTCATCCAAGGATCATTTCCTATAAAGTTTGGTTGAAATCCATCCACCGGTTTCTGAGAAGATGATTTTTAAAGGTTTCACTATGTATGGAAATTAGCCCCGCCCATTAAAGCCACGTTTTCATCCGATCAAAATTCTTTGAAGGAATCTGATAACGGGTCACCCAAGGCTTATTTCTGTGAAATTTCGATGAAATCCATCCATTGGTTTATGAGAAGAAGATATATTTTCAAATGTTTTTCATCAGATTAAAATTCTTTGAAGGAATCTGATTAAGGGTCACCCAAGGATCATTTCTGTGAAATTTGGTTAATATCTGTTCAGCATTTTCTGCAGAGAAGATTTTATAAGGAAAAGTTTACAGACAGACCAATGGACAACTAGACTGACAGACAGACAGATGCACGCACGACTGACACCATGCCATGACAAAAGCTCTCTAGCTTTCAGTCAGTGGAGATAAAAATGTGGCCTCTAGAGTAAAACAAGGTTTTTCTCATATTTGACTAAGTTTTTGACACCAAATGACCCAAATTTTAACATGGTTAAGATATTTTGAAAACAGATATTCTGACCAATATCAAGCCAATAAGGCCAAAAATGTGGCCTCTGGAGTGTAAAGGTGTTTCTAAGCTATTACCTAGTGACCTAGTTTTGAGCCCATATGACCCAAAGTCTAACTTGGCCTAGATATGGATGCAAACATTCTGACCAACTGAGCCAAAAACATGGTCTCCTGAGTAAAACTAGATATTCCTAAGATTTGACCTAGTGACCTAGTTTTTGACCCCATGTGAACCTAATTCGAACTTGGCTGATATTTCATCAGCAGGAACATTCTTGAAAATATCAATTCAATTGAGTCCAAAATGGGACCTCTAGAGTGCACAAAAGGTATTTCTTAGATCTGACCTAGTGACTGATTGAATGGGGTTTAACGCCACTTTTAAAAGTATTTCAGTCCTATCTTGGAGGCTGGAGCACATAGCAATGGATTCCTGGTATTTCTCAAACCAGTACTACAACTTAATCCTTTCCTAGCCTCCAGCTGCTATCTCACTTAGGTTAACCATTATCCACCCATTGGTGAGAGACAAATGTCAGAAAGGATAAGTGCCGCCAACGGGGATCAAACTATCATGACGTCACATAATTGAAGATTAGGAGTCTGACGCAGCTACCAAATGCGCTATGACCTGGTTGTTAACCCACGAGACCCAAATTTAAGCTTGGCTGAGATATCATGGACACAAACATTCTGACCAAATATCATTTGATTTGACCCAAAAATATGGCCTCTGGAGTGCAGACAAGTTATTTCTAAGATATGACCTAGTAACCTAGTTTTTGACCCATTTGACCCAAATTTGAACATGGCCGAGATAACATGGAAAAAATATTCTGACCAAATATCATTTGATTTGACCCAAAAATGTGGCCTCTAGAGTGCAAACGAGATGTTGACACACGACGGACAATGGACGACAGATGCCAGACACAGCTAGATCACAAAAGCTCACCATGACCACTTTGTAGTCAGGTGAGCTAAAAAGCCCATATTGTCAATCTGGACAGAATAAGCATCATATTGTATGTCTGGACACATAGACCTAACACAATATCGGTCAATTCTTGGTGTGGACAGACAGACATGGTGAAACCAATATAACCCTTTTAACTTCATCTTCAATGAAAATGGTGGTTCTGAACCATAATTTTGAATGGCCAATCCTCCTTTACTGCCATCATAAATCAGGCTGATTTAATATTAGTGACTTTATCCAATGGTAAATATTTTACTTCTCTACAATAGATTTTCTGATTACACAAACTGACTTCTAACAAAGGAGCTTAATTAACAACAAGAAATAATGAAAGACAACAAATGTCGTCGGCGCTTTCAGTCCTTTGATTTTACTGTATTTCTGCAAAAGCTATCATTCAGTGTGATAAGGGTTAGTTTCTTCATATTTAAACCCATTACCACATAATCCCACATTTTTACAAGCTAAAGAAATAAAGGTATGAAAAGCATTGTGAGAAAAGAAGATTTCTTCTTTTCCCACAATGTTTTCTACCTTATATAGTTCTTAGTTTTCAATACAAACTAGTATTGTTTTTATCACCTGCACCTTCTGTCAATTTCGACCAGTCTAAAATTTAGTCATTTGGGAATGGATTAAGGCTTTGCATTTTGTTGTTACTGAAGTTCAGCAGTGTTAGGTTAACATACCTTTTTGTGTATTTTTCAGGGCTGCGTCCGTTTCCATTTCAATTTGGAATTTGCAGGTGACTGACTTGGAATTGATATCTGTAATATACAGAAATTGTAAGATATAAGGGATTGTGTTTCACTCATAAAGCAGGGTTTTCAACCTCATAAATCTGTAAACATCCTGTATTTATTCTTAGAATTTTCTTTCATTTGGTCATTGATTGATAATTTCTTAAGGTTTAAAATGGAATTTTGATCCCATAAATCTCAAGTGATGCACCTTATATAATACTGAAAATCTCATGAATTAATCCTTGTCTTGCTGAATTAAAACCCTTTATAGATTTGTATTGAAATCAAAGGACTGACAGCACTGGTAGTACTTGTTGTTCAGTTGTCAATAGTTCTTTTGAAAATAAATTTCATAAACAACTCCGATTTCAAAAGGACAGACAAGAGATGTAGACTAAGATCATACTGAACCTTTGTACAGTATGATCTTTGTCTAAACCTCCTGCTAAATCTGGAATATTCTGGGTTCAGCATGACAATTGGTTAACAAGTGACTTCACAACTGACTCTCCTCCTTGCTTTGGGTCAATGGGAAACACAGGGCACAGCCTAGCTTAGATTTTGTAGCACTGGCTGATGAGAAAGGGCTATGATAACCTGCCTTTATCTGTAACATTGCACAGCCCAGATAAATATCTGTGGTCTATTCAAAGCAAGATATTTCACACCTTTACAAAGAATATTGAATTAAGATAGAAAGACTTGTATGAAACAAAATCTTTAAGCTGCCGATATGATTTGCTTTTTGTAGACAGCTTAGAAATTCAAATTAAATCTTTCTGTCTTTGAAAAAATAAGAGGACCATGATGGTCCTAAATTGCTCGTCTCAGTCATCTGCTAATTAATGCACTATTTTGTATAAAAAAAGGACACAAATGGAACCAGATATTTATAACAAAGATAAGATTTAGAACAAAGTACAAATCATCAAGTAATACTCCATACCAATTATGAATGCTCTAGACGTTATAGTTTAATCCATTTGCAAACAATCTAGCATTTTGACAGCAGACTCCAAGGAAAATAGTTTTGGAAAATGTGAGAAAAAGGGAAATGCAAGCAATTTCTCCAATTCCCTATATGTTTTCTAGACTAAAAGTTACTTACAATTTAATTTCAATCTTCTTTCAGCTTGGACCAGTCTTAAATTTTGTCATCTGGTCATGGAGAGGAATATGCACTTATTGAGCATTTTTTTCTAAACAGACCATTTTAGCCTATTGACTACTATTTTGGTATCCTTGGTAGAGAACCACCTGGATATACTATAACCAAAATTGAATGCATTACAGCTTATTCCAGGGCTAGGGAGATTTTTTACCCTATGAGTATAATATCTTGTAACGCATTACAGAATCATCATGTTATGTAACGTAGCAAATGAAATATGAATGCCTTACAGCTTATATTTTAGCATGAAAAGACTTTTGAACTTACTGTATTGAGCGTTTTCCAAAATTTTTACCTCTTGGGTAGGGCTATTTTTGACACCAGGAGTATAATTATGGAGAACTTGGTAATTTGTAGACCAGTAGAAATTTATGGATAATTCTGTTCCAATAGACCAGGAAGGTAAGGGTAGAATTTAGTAATTTTCATTACGCTGAATTCTGTTGGTTTCTACTAAAATTTTGTAACTACAGTTGTTGGTTTTCAATTCCCAACTCGTAACATTTAAAAAATCAAGCCTTTTACTTATTAGTCAATGTGGAAGTGTTATCACGATTTACCAAGTGTTTGGCTCAGAAAGTCAAATTATTGAGTTAAACCATAATAACTCCACTTGTTCCGCTGTTTCAATTCTTAGACCCCAACCAACAGCGTTATAATGGAGTTGCAGTGTATGTAGATATGCCATACAAGTATATGAAATATGAATGCATTAATTTATACCATTATACATTGGCAAGAGAAGATACTTGAAGTTGCTATAATTTAGCGTTTTTCCAAACTTTGGACCCCAGAGGCGGGGCCATTTTTGACCCAATGGGCAAAACCCCTGGTTGGTAACTATTATTTTACATCCCAAATATGAATGTATATAGCCTTCTAGTTGAGGAAGATTTTTTTTTAACTTACTTAAATTGGGCAAATTCCATACTTTGGACCCTAGCTGCAGGCCAGTTTTGGGTTGTCATGGGTTCCATCCCCGACGACAGCACATATCCTTTCCGACATTTTTCTCTCACCAGTGGGTGGATAATCGTAAATCTAAGTGGGATAGCAGCTGGAGGCTAGGGAAGGATATAGTGGTAGTACTGGTGTGAGAAATACCAGGAATCCATTGTTAGGTGCTCCAGCCTCCGTGACATGACTAAAAAGCGGCATTAAACGCCATTCAATCAATCAATCAACGACCAAAGGGAAATACTTTTCAATAACATACAACACAAACATCTAGTTACATTACATGCAAAATAAATGTCCTAGGCCATAAAGTTAAGGAGAAGAAGACTTTTGATTTTGCTCCAGTTGAGCATTTTTCCCAACTTTGGACCTTAGGGGCAGGGCAATTTTTTATCCAAGGGGTACAATTTTTCAAAACTTGGTAAAGAACAATGAGATTATGCTATTTATGAAATATAAATGCCCTTGGGCTTGTAGTTTCTGAAAAATAAGTTTTCCAAAGATTTACTAAAACATCCCATTTCAAATGCCACAGCAATAAGAGTTTTCCGCGGAATGAAATTCTTTTAGCAACTATTGTAGAGCTTCATCTAAGGAACATCCATGCAAAGTTTCAGCTTGCTTGGCCTTCTGGTTTTTTTGGAGAAGATTTTTAAAGAAATTGTGGACAATGGCTGATCACAATAGCTCACCTCGACTTTGTGCTCTGGTGAGCTAAAAACGAAATCAACTCTGCTACTATGCTTTACAAGAATAGTAGTCTCTTGTCTCTGCTAAGACCTATTCAGTATTGATACAGAAACTGAAAGGTAGAGATACTTGTCTGGAAAATACCCACCATTCCATTGGGCACAATTTTTAATCCATAAGGCATAAAAATTGCATTGTTTCCAATTATGCTTCTAAAGTTTTCAGATTCAGTGGGTAGAAACCTTTTACTGTGATTTTTCAAAGAAAATCTATTGCTATTTTTACATAGCTATAGAAAGTTTGGTCTTTTCTAATGATTAGTATATTTCAATTACAGGGCAACACATCAGTATGTGTTTTACAGGATGAAATAAACATTTTTAGTACACCAGAATTCTTTGCTATATATAATTAACACTTGAGTTTTTTATAGGCAGGCTCATTCTGACATGATGCAGACCATATACAGTAGGCTTATATCTTTGAGGACAAAATTTGAAATTCAAAATTTCTATGTTCTGAAATTTTATTCAATTTTGATTGTTGGGTTCACTTTAGAGGCTAGTCTTAAAAAGGCAACAAAGATTAGATTTAACCCACATCATTATGAATAAATAAATTTATCAGAATTCCATCAAAATCAAAGGGCTGAAAGTACAGGATGGCTTGATGATTAGTCAATGTTTCTTTTGAAAATTAATTTTGGCAAAACCCATTCCCAAACAGCAAAATTTTACACTGGTCCAAATTGAAAGGGTTTGCAGACAACAATATAAAGTACATGATATTTAAGATTTTTTCAATTTTCTGGGTAGGACATTTTGTGTAACATGAAGACATTACTTGTTGCAAGCAATTTCCTCATTTTACACAATATTTTCCATAACTTTTTTTCTAGAGTGGCGTCCAAAAGCATCATTGTGTTGGAATGGGTTAAAGGGGACAATCAGGTGATGCAGACAAAGATCAGATTGCACATATGTGCAGGCTGATCTTTGTCTATATCTCCTGTCAAAACAGGAAATTTACAGATACAGCATAACAAGGGTTAAAACTCAATAAAAAACATTTATGACACCATAATAAAATGTAGGTCAGGGTTCTATTTTAAAGGGGAAAAAAGAAACTAATGCATTTGAGCGCATCATGTATCACTCCACAGACGCGAATGTACTGATTTTGAAAATGGTATTTTCTTTGAATTCAATATGAACTGAATCATCTTTGTCATTTACCTGGCAAATAAATCTGGTCACTAAAATCTTTGAAACAGTTCTTGAGAAGCTATTCAAAGTTTTCACTGTTTACAACATTCATGTTGGGTAATGTAAAATTCATTTAGTAACATAAAAAGGTATTTAACCAAATTTCCTGCAATATTTGGTTGAACCCCCCCCCCCCCAACAGGTTTCTCAGAAGAAAATTTTCAAATAACAAGATATTCCATGGCCATAAGTTCTGCCCTACCAAAAAGCCAGGATTTTCATCCATTCAAATTCATTGAAGAAATCCAAATAAAGGGTCGCCACAGTTTAATTCTTGTGAAATATTGTTGAAATCAATCAAATGGTGTCATAGAAAAAGATTTCTAAAGTTTTCACTAATTACCATATATGGCAATTTGCCCCGCCTATTCAAGCTGTGTTTTTCATCAGATCAAAATTCTTAATCTGAAAATAAGTCCCTGGAAATTGGCCCTGCCCCATTAAGCCATTTTATCATCTGTTTCAAATTCATTGATGGAGTCTGATAGTTTACCAAGGATCAATCCTGTAAAATTTGGTTGAAATCCATGAAATTGTTTCTGAGGAGATCATTTTTAAAGTAAAAGTTTATAGACGAACATACGCACACTTAACAGACACATTACCATGACAATAGCTTCACTTGCCTTTGGCCAGTAGAGCTAAAAACTAGATGTTTGATTAATTTTGTTTAAAATTTTCTTTTGTTCCGGCAATGATTTGGATGTTTTGGATATATGCTCAGCTGTTTTACGCATTTATGGTATGACTGAATTAAACATAAATGTTTCTTACTTTTGTGTATGTTCTGAACAAAAGCTTTACGCTGATAGGCTGTCATTCAAAAAAAGCTTTGAGTCTGCTAGATTTTGGTACACTCTATTTAGTAACCCAAAACATTATTTTCTAAGCCTTATCACAGTCTAAATATAGTGCTCGGAAGAATAATTACCAGACAAAACCTTTTAGGCACACAGGAAATAATTGGAATACAAGTACTGTATATTTTCTTTTCCAACAATATTTTCTACCCCGTCAAAAATTTGATCCATGTAAATGCAAATGCTTTCAAACAGGTACACCAGGTCCCTACCAATAGATAGCTGAAAGGCCCCATTTCTATAAACTCGAGCATTTAATTGTCCGAAAATAGCATTTGTCCGTATACTAGATAACTTTGAATATGTTATAATAACAAAGGAAAATTTACCAAATTGTTCATTTATATCGACACCCGGAGATGTGAATAATGCTTTTCTAATGTCTTCGCCTTGTGAGGCCATAACTCGTAAATGGAAAATCATTTTATGGAGTTATTGTTCGATCATATCAGTGATCCGCACCACTTGGGTTTCGTGTCCCGTTTAGCTTCACCACTCTCAGATCACTTGCCTGCTAGGAATTTATCTATTAGATGAAAAATTATCTTTAAAGAAAACACTTATACAGAACACAAGCAACTTGAAAAGTAAAGGCTCCAAAAGTTAGAGAAAGAGGGAAATACACAATAATAAGTGAGGTAGCATCTAAGATTATCATAGATCTTAAAAATTTCCGCGTTTCCTGGATGGATATTAATTTATTCATAATTGATTGAAAACACTGTAATAATTAATAAATTACTTTATGAAGTCATTCATTTATACTTATATACTTATATATTCTTAAGTTATTCTTTCACTTATTGACCCTTAACGAGACAACCGAAGATTTTAGACTGGTACTAATTCATAGAAATTGCAGACGACAATTCTTTGGCGAAGAAATTTTAAAAACCTCTGTCCCTTGGCGTAGAAAACATTGTGGATAAGGAAAAATTGGTTGTCACAAGTAACCTATTCCCTTTCCACAACGTTTTCCCAATTTTTTTCCCCTTCTTCTTCTCCTTCTTCTCCTTCTCCTTCTTCTTCTTCTTCTTCTTCTTCTTCTTCTTCTTCTTCTTCTTATACCGTGGGCATCAAAAAGCGTCATTGTGTGAGGATGTGTTAAAATATTGTTAATTATTAACCTAGTTACATATATATATTCAATCATTCCCTTCTTCTTCTTTGTCTTCTTCTTCCGGCCTTACTGGCTTCTTCGTCCTGTCACTATTATTATTATTATTATTATTATCGTTATTGTTATCACGGCCTTTTTTTTTTTTTTTTTTTTTTGTCAATCTTTGGTAGTGTGCGAAATCCTAGAATGAACCATTTAGAAGTAAGGGCCAATTTTCAAGTTCAACGTTTGATAGATTTGTGACGTTGACAATGACTCTGGCCAGTTAGGATTATCTTGAGCTTGGTATAAAGAGAAAAGTTTAGCCTCAACGAACACAAAGTCCGATGTTAAATGATGGCGGTCCTATTATGTACCAGTCAAAAGTTATAGTCAATGTTAATCATTGTCATGCTGAGCCCGGAATATTCCTGTTAGGTTTAGACGATGCAGTCTGTTCTTAGTCTACACCGCCTGTTTGGCCCTTTATGTAAAAGTTGTTTATAGAATTGAAAACATATTAATCCACTATAAGCACTCCTGGTGCTTTTAGTTCTTTGTTTTAATTAAAAATTTGAAAAAAGGATTTTATACAGCATGACAAGGGTTAAAGATTTTTTTTGACAAATATTACCTTAAAGGCCTAGTTTAATTCTTCTTTATTTGACCCCCCCCCCCCCAAATGAGATATACAATTAACCACCCTCTGAGAATTTAACGACCTTATCTGATAAGGAAGATATTTACAGTATACAAGGGATTAAATCTGCTATATTATCATGGACAAGTGTGGCGTATACTTGCACTTTCTTTGTAGCTAATTTGTCTCTTGAAATAGATGTTGAATTTCATTTGGTTATAATTGTTCATAAATAATTAGTCCTCATTTTTAAGACTTTTTCAAAGTGCAGGAGACAGTAAAAATGCAAAATATTAAGCTATTGATATCTTAACAGATTACAAATAGCAACAGGAATAATTTGGATTGACAGCATTGAGAAAAGAGGAGAAACACTGATTTTTCTGTTTCCTCTTTCGTCTCATTTCAACATTTTTTCTCTTTTATTAAATGGAACTTTTTTAGTTTGTAAACTGCTATAATATTCATGAAATACTTCAATATTCTAGGACAGGAGATAAATCAAAAGGGAAAAAATAGTATTTTTACCAGAATTCTTACTTTACCACAATGTTTGAAGAAACTGTTTAACCGCTTAAATTACAAAAAAAAGTAATGCATGTGAATTTCTTTCAATTACAATCAATTCAGCAATCTGCACTTTTCATTCAGTAATTTGTCATTGATTTGAAATTTTAAAGGCATAAAAAAATGATAAGATAAAATTTAATAAAATTACCTAATTTTGTTTTCTATCGAATTTTCATCAGCATAAAGCTAAGGTGCAGCTATTGCATAATACTGACAAATTTTGACCTTGGTCATCAATGGAATATACAAGATGATTAACCCCCTGGTGTGATTTACAGATGAGGCAATTAGCTTACCAGTAGGGTTTCAACATACACAACATTCCTTAAACTAGGTCTTTAAGAAATAGCCTTAACCTGGTCAGATTGAGTTGGCATCAACAGAAAAGTCTTACTACAAAAATATACACGTGAAATATTAACCCTTGTCATGCTGAACCCGGAATATTCTGGTTTTGACAGAAGATGTAGACCAAGATCGGCCTGCACATAAGTGCAGTCTGATCTTGATCTACACCCACCTCCTGTGTGTACTTTTCCTGCTAGAGATGTTTAAAAGAAATTTTGATTATTGAACAATAAGTTCTATCAGTGCTTTCAGCCCTTTGATTTAACAGCAATTCAGTAAGGTAATCTATACAGCATGAAAAGGGTTAAGTTTATAAGCATGCATCAGTCAAAGATTGTAGCCAATAATATTTTATTCAATTTCAATCAATATTATTTGTCCTTTAAAATGTTCTTGACCTTGCCACCATATGAAATTGAACTAGGTACCAACAGAAATCATGTGAATGGGCCCCTACCGATATACGGAGTTCTCCCGAAAATTGCCCTTTAATTAACTCCCTTGATTCTACTGGGTAGTGTCCGCCGTCATAGCGCAGTCGGTAGCGCGCCAGACTCCTAATCTTCAATCATAGGTGTCATGGGTTCGATCCCCGGCGGCGGCAAATATTCTTTCCGACAATTGTCTCTCACCAATGGGTTGATATTCGTAAACCTAAGTGGGATAGCAGCTGGAGGCTAGGAAAGGATGTAGTGGTAGTACTGGTGTGAGAAATACCAGGAATCCATTGTTAGGTGCTCCAGCCGCCGCGATATGACTGAAATACTGTTAAAAAGCGGCGTTAAACCCCATTCAATCAATCAATCTACTGGGTAGTTCCGGTTTAAATTTCAACAAAGAGTATATAAGGGCTGAGACTAAAAGCTTCTGTTTTTGGAGATAATTAATTATTTTTTCGGTATTTCACAATTAAGGATATTGAGTACTTTTGTAATACTTATAGATTATTAAAATGTTTTGGTAGTTTTTATTTACGTTGACACGTTATAATCGTCTTCCCGTCCGAGTTTCATCCAGTTTTCATATTTTACTTCTCATTTTCGAAACAAAATTAGCAAAGGTGTCCTTTATGGTGAATTGTTGCTATTATTTCCTCGGCTTGAGAATATCTAATGAAACATGCAAACAGACAAAACAACAACGGGGAAACAAAAGTATTGCGATAAAAGGAGTATTTTTACAAGGAATTTCTCAAAATCTGAGCGATCCGTTATTGTTGATACAAATGAATTTAAATATTTCGTCTGTATCCTATTTCGTTCTGAGATTTTTTTTATCTTCAAAGGTTTAAATGGTAAGTTAATCTTAAGAACTATCGATGTCCGTCAATAAACTCCTGTTTTAATCCAAGTAACTTACACGTTTTGAATCGGTATCTTTGATTACGCAATAGTCCACGGGTGGTATCCGGATATATCTCATAACGATCGGCTATTTGCTTTGATTTTCACACGACTGCCCAGATGTCCTTCTTTTGACTAATTAACAAGGGAGTCGGTTGACTTATATTATTTGGAATTTATCTAGTTCTAAAGATTGATTAATGTTTTTCTGTCTGTCCATATATTATATGCAAAATGATGTGGTTGGGTCCCTAAGTAAAAGTATACTGTCAGAGAATAGATGCTCCTATTTTGCGTAGAATCAGATATTTTTCAGAATTTGATAAAGTGGAATGTTGAGTACTCTTAAAATACTCTTAGAATATGGAATTGTTGTGGTAGCTTATATTAACGTTGACACGTTTTAATCGTTTTTCTCTCCCGACCTAGGAACCAATTTCATTCTCGTCCAGTATTCATATTTTTCTTCTCATTTTCGAAAAAAAAAAAAATAGCAAAGGCGTCCGTTGTAGGAAATCATTGCGTTTACTTCTTTAACTTGAAAAACAAGGAAACCACACAATAACAACCAAGAATAACAATCATCAATGTTGCGATAAAGAGTACTTTTTACGTCGATTTTCTCCACATCTGAAAGATCCATTATTTTCGGTACACATGACTATTAAAATTTCGTTCGTATCCTCTTTCGTTCTGAGATTTTTTTCTGTAAAGGGTTAAATGGTAAATCAAATTTAAAAGTTAACGATGTCATCTCATAAACTGCTGTTTTAATCCAAGTAACTTACATGCTTCTGATCGGTATCTCTGATTGCGTAATAGACCACGGGTGGTATTTTGGATATACACTGGATATATATCATAATGATTGGTTATTGCTTTTGATTTTCACCCGATATCCCCTTATCACAAGTAACCAAGGAAGTCGTTTGCTATTCCCTCTAATTCTAAGGAAATTACGAGTATGTACATTTTAAATAGGATTATAAATGCAAGAGGTAAAGGAAATCTATTTAAAACGTTTCTCATTTAGAAAATTTTGGAAAAAATGTTTAAGTAAGAAAAATCCGAAAAAAATGTTTAAGATCACCTTTTTTCAAAAAAGATTTGAAATTTTAGTACATATACATTGCATTATATATGTCATTGCATGATATATCTCAATATAGTAATAAGAATTTGGTATCAACTAAATGGATTAAAACGTTAAAAAAGATTGTCTTAGTTTGATCTTTGTAACACTTCTTACGGTCATCTCTTTTATTTTTCCACTTTTTTATTTCTCACTTTTTCTTAAATACATGAAATGATATATAAAACAATGAATTAAAAAAAAACATTCAGCAGGGTTGAAATACTGTGGAAAAGGAAAAAATTGCAACAAGCATATTCTTTTTCTACAATGCATTCCAAATTGAAAGCCACAGGGACGTATAAACCAGGGTTAACCAGAATAAATTTTATATGAAAAATATAAATTTGTGCATACATCTAATATTAGATGCTAAAGCTTGTCCAGGTTGATTGAATTAAATTGGTTTACCCATTCCCACACAATGACGTATTAGGCGCCCCTTAAAAAAAATAATTGGGAAAACATTGTACAAATTGACAAAATTGCTTGTAACAAGCAATTTCTTCATTTTGCCGAATGTTTTCTGCCCAGAAAGATGAAAATATCTACAAATCCATAAATTTAAAGTTGTCATGTGCAACGCCTTTAAATTTGGCACAGTCTAATATTTTGCCCTCCGGTTATCGGTTAAACACCACTTTCAACATTAAATCAGTTACTAAGTATAACTGACATTTCATCTGAGCCACCAGCTGCTCACCCTACTTAGACCTTATCATTTGCCGATTGGTAAGAAATTAATGATATATCTTACTTGCCATTGGTAAGAAACGAATGATATATCTTTGGAGGACCTACAGAGGCAACAACCATTTCCACAAGCCTCCAGACACTTTACAAAGCTTGTTGAGGATCATGCAGTGAAATTCTGATTAAATTTATTTCATATTCATCAATGAAAAGGGTATTTGGTAAATTCCCATGGTCACGAAATGATGACGTATGGAGAGCTTCTTTGTAACAGTTCCCGTTTGTAAAATGACAGATAACTTATAAATCCAATGTGAAACCATTTTTTAAAAAAGGAAATAACGGAATGTATTTCCGTATGTATCATTGTATTTATTTCGATCAAAAAAGCTCTTTTTATGGTAATTAAAACGTATATCCTGAATTAGGGTATATCCGAAAAATACACTTTCATACCGGCTCATTTACGTTTATAAACACGTAAAACGTCATTCAGCTTTAAAATTAAGCTCAGTTGTTGAATAAAGTAGTCTCTAGATAATCTAGGGTTTAAAAATTGGTGACACATAGTGAGAGCTGGCAACAACCTGTTAATGTTTTCGATACCAATATCATCCATTTTTTCACCGGAACTACCCAAAGATTTAAGGGAGGTCACTCTAATACTAAAACTAAGCGGAGTAACTCTGGATATCGGTAGGGGCCCATTATGAAGTCCCTAGAAAAAGATCAACCGCTGGCCCACCCACTTACTCCGTTGGCCCCGCCCATTGAATCTGATAGGAAGTCCCACTTCGATTTAAAAGGCGTAATTTTCCAAAATGTATGGCACGTAACGTATAACAAAATATAGAATCGTTAGTTGGCGTCTCGGACTTAAACCTCGTAACTACAGCTTGAATAACCTGTAGTTACGACGTTTTAGCCGCGAAACCAAACAAAAATGCTTCTCATTAATGCCGGCCAATGTTGGAATTCAAAGTTCACTCTCGGTCTAAATGAATTACTTGATTGGTCGATTGTTTCCTTGATTGACATTCATGATCAGACAATTAAATTATGAAAAAAGCCATTATAGGTGTTTCTGAGTTTATATTTTGTAAAGATGACCCCCTGTCATACTGAAACTAGAATATTCCTGTTTTGACATGTGGTATAGACAAAGCTCATCATGCACATAAACGCAGTCTGATCTTAGTCTACACAATAGGCGTGTCACTTTCAACCCAGAATTGATTATGAATTAATTTTACATACAAAATATTGACTCACAACTAAAGCTTCCAGTACTTTCACCTCTTTGCTTTTAATCCAATTCTGAAAAGGATTTCAATAAGCACGACATGAATTAAAAATGATGGCCCAAGCACTGACCAACTAATTAAGTAATCATGATTTATTACCTCTCTCAAACTTTATTGAAAGGCATTCGGCAAAAAAATATGCCATTGGCCACTTACAATATTAGCATGGAAATATTGCATTACCAATATTTGCAGGTTGTTGGGGGCGGGGGACATCAAAACGAACAAACAGAAAGGATAAAAATGTATGTTGATGCGGGGGATCGAAATCGGACCGATGTTGAACGAATACGAGTTTATCCTTGAACAGGGTCGATAAGTTACTTGTATTATTGTTCCATGAAAACTGAAACATTTGTTTAACATGAGCTAAAGGTCAACATTGGAATATGAAACTTCTACCAATAAAAAACCATAGATTTTGTTGCCAATTAATAATTAGTGTATAAATATTATTCTACCATCATCATCAATGTTACAAGCAATTTCTTCACTTTACACATTTTTTCTCCATTGTTTTACTTGAGAGGCGCCAAAAGCGCCATTGTGTAGGAATAGGGTAAATAATCACATAAAGTTTATTTATTTATTTGTTTATTTTATTTTACTTATTCGTTTTTTTATATATTTTTCAATTATTGAAGACAAAATTGCAAAAAGGGCACTATAAGATTTTTTTGAATATCTATATGTTTTCGAGAAAATTGAATAAGCTGGAGTAACGACGTTTAAGTCGCCAAAGCAACAAAGATGCTTCACATAAATGTAAGCTAATACCGGAGTTCAAAGTTCACTTCCGGGATAAATGGATGATTTGATTGGGTGATCGATCCTTCAATTGGCAGCTACGATTGGGCAATAGTCCAATCGCTGACCCCACCCACGTAAAACGTTTGCCCGCCTATTGACCCCAACAGGAATTGCCTCTCCGGTTTTGAAGGGCTTTATTTTGCAAATTTTATAGCCAGTGGTATGTAATAAAGAATTGGAATGGTTGGTTGGTTACCTAAACTCCGTACCATTTTCCTTCTGTTACCACGTTTAAGTCGCCAAGACAACAAAAATATTTTTAAAAAAAATGACGACCAGTGTTGGAGTTCAAAGCTCAATTCCAGGCTGAATGCATTTAAAAACAATTTCTACATCTCTTACAATATTTTCCTCAGCTTCGTAAGCTTTCATTCTTGTGGAAGTCCGAAAGGGGGATTCGTTAAGAAAGGGGTAAAGATGTAGTTACGAGGTTTTGGTCACCCTCCCACCAACAAAGACCCCAGAAATTCAAGGGTAAAACAAAAATTGTTAGTCGATGGAGCCTCCGAATTTAATGTCGATTTTTACCGAAGTGACCCATATAAGGTCTTCCTATACGTCTAATGTTCTAGCCATTAATAATTCAAAGGCATTATCAGTTTAATCTGGCAGTTTAGCTGATAAAATCAAACTCACTTTTCCGATTATGAATAGTAATGACTATTTAGTATTTACCAATTAGGGAGTAAACCGGTAACACACCAGTGCATTTGCCTGTTTTTAGTTTTGTTTGTTTCGTTTTTGTGGAGTTTCCATTTCGAGGGAGGGTTTTTTGTGTGTGATTGTGTTGTTGTTTTGTTTCTGTTTTTTTTTTTTTTTTTTTTTTTTTTAAATTTGTTATTTTTGTGTTAAACCGTTAATTATTGAACCTTTGCGTGTTATTTCCACAATCCCTGTGCATCCGCATAGTCTGATCAGAGTCTTCACTGTGCAATCCGTACGTAGCTAATGGTCAAACTTTGTATGGATATCAGCAAATATTTTTGATGCGCTTTGTGGCTGATCCTAACCAGGCTGCTCGGTACCTACACTTCATGCACATGTGACAATCACAGTACTGAAATGTACTGTAAGCTAGCAAAGCATATTTTTGTTCCGTTATCATCTTTGTCAAACATCATGATAAAGAAACGAGGTTAGAGTAATCAAAGAGTTAATCCATTCCCACACACTCCCTCCTTTTTATGCCTTTGAAGAAGACAGTTGTGGAAATCAATGTTGAAATGGAAGAAATTGCTTGTTACAAGCAATTTCTTCATTTTCCACGTTGTTTTCTGCGTAGAGAGATAAATGTTTTAAACAAATAACAATTTGAAATTGCCGTCTGCAACTTCTCAGAAGACTCTGATCGAAGTGCTCAAGTTAGATAAAAATATCTAGGAAATGAACTTGCAGGCAGAGTTTGCAATATTCCTGAAATACATAAGAAGTGCTTTTTATGGCGTAGGCATTTAATGTTTTTATTGGTTAAGTTTCCAGAGGCAGTTTGCACTTGTTTAACTTTGAGACGACCTCAAAATTTTGTCTGTTTAATTAAGCTATCAAAGCTAGCTAATAAAAAAATATCATACCAAAACTCGCTCCTTCTTATAAACGAAGCGTGGTGCAAAGTGAGTATTGATTGTCTTTGGATTTGCCATAATCAGAATATTTGTAAATATAAAGTTCTTATGACAGCGAACATTTTCCAAATTCCAGGGAAATTCACTGAGATTAACAGTAATTTATATGCAATACGTTTAGGTAAAGTGGTTGAAGAAGTTTTATTTGTATTTTACAGGGTTTTCGTTTGACCCGAGACCTCGGGTTTTGACGCACAGAAATTCAAAAAGAAGCAATTTTGACGCTCGAAAACTTGTCACTGTGCGTCATTTTGACTCTCGAAAATTAGCAGCCATGCGTCAAGGGTCATCATAAGTGTGCCAAAATTATTTGAAATGGCTAATTGATACACCTCTATCAAGGATAACACCAACCTTGATTGGTAATTAACACTCTTGAGTGATTGACATGCATCGGCGATCGTAATTGACAGGTACTTGACACCTATGAAATTAATGATGAAACCCATTTTCAGAGTTCTAATCCAACTGAAATTTACTTCTTTGCTTTCTCTTTACTTTAAAGCTCACAAAATATAATCAAGAAGTAAGATGATACCAAAAAAATGTTTTCCAAGAAATGTCATTGGTTTTCGTGTATAAAATCGGCACTTCTTTTTATGAAAAATAGAAATAATTTGATCTTCTTAGTACTCTTGAGAATTTCTAAAACTGATTCAAACTAACAATATATAATATGAATACTGATTTTTCCCTTAAATTTATATTAAATTGAAAATAGAATACTGTCAGATGGGAGAAATGGTTCTGAGACAGAGTTTATTCTTAGGCACCATTGGTTAAAATGTTATAAACTTTTTTTTCTGAATTGCACGGGGGGCAATCGCATTTTGACTCTTTGGATTTCAATTTTGACTCTTGGAAATTTTGGCTCAAGGGTCAATGACTCTTGACTTTTGGGAACTAATGAAAACCCTGTTTTACTTTGCGAATGTTCATTTTCGATATTTCTGAATTTAATTACCATGAGAGTCATAAACCTTTGCAAAGTTACAGATATCGAAAGGTATTATGGAGCCAGGATTCAAATATTTCAATAGTATACTCGCAAAAACCCTATATTGTGGGTATTCACTGGAATCCTCTCGACGAGACGATTCTAATGAGTACCCATAACATAGGGCTTCGACAAGAAATAACGATTTAAGGCTTGTGAAATCCCTCCTATCTAGGCCTCTAGTTTAACTGATTTAGTACCATCATGATTATATACGCTATTCAAAAAGTATTTCTAATATCTTTCGTTAGACTTTTGTGGTAGTGACAGTAATGTTACAAATTCTTTACTGGAAATCTGGAATTTTCATTGGAAGGAATTATGAGGTAAAATCACGGAATTTAACTCGTCGTCGTATCTGAAGATCTCCCCGGCCTTTTGTGTGGGAATTCTGTGTATCAGCCCTTGTCATGCGGCATAACTCCTTGCTCAGGATTGCATTGAAATCACAGATAGGCCCTGATTTGGGGGTCAGTATTTCTTTGTTAATCAATTAACAGGTGGTGTAGATTAAGATCAACCTGCATAAATGTGCAGGCTGATCTTAGTCTATATCTCCTCACAAAAGCAGGAATATGCTAAGTTAAGCATGCCGAAAGTTGATTTCTAAGACACGATAATATTTCATAAGGAAGACATAAATATATGAAGGCTGATCATAGTCTATATCTCCCGATAAAATATAGACATATACTGAGTTCAGCATGACAAAGATTGATTTCTAAATCACGTTAATGTTCAAAATGAAAGATATATAAAGAACAATCGTCAAACTGTGTGGTCTTTCTGAAAGAGAAAGGTTTAATTTGAAGTTATCGACATTAAGTAAAAATACTCTTTTACCAAGCTGAACTCGAGAACTTCTAATTAGAATGAAGAGGATTACAAAATATCAATTAGACTAACTCTCGAATAAAAAAAGAAATATTATAAAATCTAGTGGTGCTTCCTTTGATTTTAAACTCCAAACAACCACAAATGATATCTAGGTTTCACGCCCGTTTTTACCATTATTGTGCCATTGTGACAATAGTTTACCGGCTACAGTCCGTGGCTACTTGGATACATAATTGTAGAATAAATACGGATTCATACGTAAGAAGAGGAATTGCGCTTCAAGATGAAACATTTTGGAGCGCAACTACTATGGATGAACTCGAATGTGCGAGACATTGTATTAAACGGAGAGTTTGTCAATCTTTTAACTTCGACGTTGACTTGAAGCTATGTGAACTAAATAAAGGTATTCTGACCGAATATAAAACACAGAGGACTGGGATCAGTCTGAGGTATTCCGAAATTTCTCTATGGCCATCACAGGTGAGTTTTCTAATCTTTTTCAAATCCCATATTCAGCTGCCTTTCCTGACTCCGTTTGGTTAACCCTTTTACCAGACGCCAAACAATTAGAATGGTCCTAATTGAAAGAAGATGAATTTTTAAATTTCATCAATTATTGAATTTTGTATCAGATAGTGAGGAAAGTATTGGGGAGAAAGTAGAAAATGCTGGTTATCAGCATTTTCTACTTTTACCCCAATGTTTACCCAAGTTATTTTTTGTAAGCGAGGGGAAAATGTGGGATTGCGTGGCAAAGGATAAAACTTAGAACATACTAAGTGCCTTATCTTAGATACAAATGCGGATCGATCGATCATATAAGTACAGATACAACTACCAACAAACGAGGTGTCGAAGGATGTCACTTCTTTCTTTCCGTTTTTCATCGTGGTACAAATGTAGAATAAGTTTGTGTCTTTACAATTATATTATTAAATTTCTAGTTTCGTCTTTCAAAACGGGCGTTCTGATTGGTCGAAAAAAAATCATACCTCCATGAACAAAAGTTTGAGCACGCTGTCATTTTGCATGCTTCCGCACAAAATAGTTCCATACAAAAAAGTAATAGGATCTGTAAAAGTTTTTGCTGTATCTTTTTTTTTTGTTTGTTTGTTTATTTGTTTTTTGTTGCTTTTTTTTGCTCGATGCTATTGAATCATAGGAAATGAAGAGAATATTTGTTGTTCTCATGGAGGTATGAACTGAAAGACCTAACCACACTTATGTATGAATCCGCTTCACGCATTCATACAGCGTGGTTAGTTTTGTCGGTTTATACCTGAATGAAAAAAAAATCTCTTCATTTCTGAAATGAGACATGGTCGCTTCGTTGCAATCTTCGTAAAATCACAAGAACTTCGATGACCAGTTTTACGAAGATGTTATATGTGATAGGTCCATCTTTTTATTATTATTTTATTGTTTGCTTTTTTCTCGATTATCATAATCCGTACATTTTTCAATTTGTTAACTTTGACAAATGAAATGAATTATTGATTGGTTTGAGAAAGCCGATAATTGCCTGTAGCAAAACTATTTCTTCTTTTTCTATTGTTTCCAAATCACACTTAATTTGTCAATTTCAAATAATTTTTCAAAAAAAAAAAAAATAAAAAAAATAAATAAATAAAAATAATAATGTAAAAAAATGACACCTACACAATCTTTCATGCTGGGCAAGTCTAATATCTGTTGTCTGGTAATGTTTGGTTAATATTGTATTAAGCGACCAATGAAGGGACGACAAAAAGGTGGTCGTTTAAAAGAAAGGTCATTTAATACACTTTATTGTGAAAGATATGAAGGACTGATTCGATTGCATATACAAATTTAGACAGAATTCTGGCTTAGTTCTATTCTGTTGATACTCATTAGAATCGTCCCATTGAGTCGATTCTAATGGGTTCCAACGTCATAGGATTTTGTTCCGATTTTTTAGAGAAAAATTGCCTTCATTTCTTAAGAGGTTTTGCTTTGTGATAGGGATTTTGTTTACGGTCGCTTAGTGGAAGTGGTTGTTTAATAGACGTGGTGGCTGGAGCAAGATCCACTGTATTTTTATTCCGATGGATTATCGAGATTTTCCGATGAATGGTCAAATAATAATTTCACCGAAAAGGCAAGTGAAATAATCAATAAGACAAACTCACTATTTTAATAGATTAAGTCTAGAAGCTATTCTTTTTCTTCCTTACTCCTCCGGCGACTTTCTAAGGGGTCTGTTTCTCACCTGGTCCTTCCGCGTGAAGTCATAATCTTGAGACAGCTTCTAAGAACCACTGATGAAATTTGATAAATGTTGAATCTCACGAGTATACCGGTCATTTTTATCAACAGATAGAACCCAACTGTTTCGACCGACCCTGCGAAGATGACGAAGTTTGTATACCAACGCAGTTTAATGGCGGAACCTCTTGCTCACATTCGTGCGTCAGACTGCGTAAGTACCCCCCCCCCCGACTGCTAAGTACAGATTCGCAACGTGTGATACGGATTTGGGCTTCTTTATTCAACCCATTCCCACACAATCCCTCCTTTTTACGCCCCTCCAAAATTAAGCTTTCGAAAACACTGTGGACATGGAAGAAATTGTTTGTTTCAAACTATTTTTTCAATGTCCCCAATGTTTTCTATCCCAAAATACAAAGAGTTTTAGAATTGCACCAACCTAAAATTGTCGTGTGTATATTCTTTGAATTTTGACCAGTCTAAAATTTTATCAGGTTGGAATGGGTTAAATATTCTTTCACTTGGATCGAAATGGCAACGAGTCAGAAGCATTGGATTCGGGATTCTTGGTTGCCTTCATGGGACCGTTCAAAATTTATAAGTGGTTGAATATGCCAGAAGCGCATGTTTCATTATATGGTATATTACATGTTCATTAGTTTAAAGGGAGTGGGCTAATGTCTACAGGAATAAGAAAGCAAGCCGTTTGCAAAATTTATATAGCCTATAAAACAGTCTACACCTTTACAACGTTTTTTTTCTTTTTTCATATAATAATAAATTAACTTTTAGTTTCGTCTATCAATATTCCAGCGTTTTGATTGGCTGATTTTTTATACATCCTTCAACAAAATTTTTAGCATGAACCTAATAAATCCATACACTTTTGCTCGAGAGTAGTAAAATGATTGCTTCGTTTACTTGGTGACATTAAATTATACAAAAAGTGAAGAGAGTATTTTTGTTTTCATAGCGGTATGAACCTAAAAACTTAATCACACGAAATTATGAATCCGATCCGCCTTTTCTATTCTATTCTTAAAACCTATAGCAATTAATCTGGCTGCTTGAAATTATACGAGCGCGTGCGTGACATTTCCAACCATTACACATGTGCGCCGAGTAAAGACTCAGATCAGCCTGTGCATCCGCACAGTCTGATCAGAGTCTTCACTCTGCGCTCTGTAGATAGATACTGACCGAAAGCATCTTTAAACAATCAGCGAATATTCTAATTGCCCCGAATGGCTGTCCAGGCTGCTCAATGTGTGCGAGTAACGCACATGCGAAATTGTTGGAAATGTCATGCAAGCTCATACGATAACAGCAACACACCACCACCACCAACAACAACAAAAACCAGTTCAACAATTGATCAACCACGGCTGTCAATCAAATAACCAGCCAAACATTGAAATCATTCATTAAGACCAGAAATGAGTTTTGATCTCCGACATTGGTCGACGTTTTTTGTTTGTTTGTTTGTTGGGGTTTTTTTGTTTGTTTGTTTTTTGTTTTTGTTTTTTTTTTTTGTCTCCAACCAACTATACTACTTTTTTGTTATATACTTCTGGCCATTCATATTTTTTATATATAATCGAATCGGGGCTTGGAGTCTTGCGGGGCTAACGAATTAACCCATTCCAACTCAATCCCTCCTTTTTACGCCCCTCCGGAAAAAAACTTTGGAAAACATTGTGGATAATGAAGAAATTGCTTGTATCAAGCAATTTCATCATTATCCACTATGTTTTCTATCCAAAAAGACGAAAAAATTCAAAATTCCATCAACTTGAAATTGTCGTCTGCAGCTTCTTTCAATTTGGACCAGTCTAAAATTTTGCTGTGTTGGAATGGGTTAAGAGGGCGAGGCCAGCGATTGGTCAGTTATATTACTGTAATGGGATTCGGCGACATTATCAGACGACCGTTTTTGGACTTTAAACTCGAAATTGAAAGAAGTTCCATAACACTTTGGTAATTAATACATTCTCTTTTATGGTAGAAAGCATTGTGGATATTGAAAAAATTTATGCATTTTTTAACATTGTTTACCAAAGCCTTTAAGTAAAAAATGGGATCGTGTGTGAATGGGTTAAACTAGCATTGCAAAAGGCATCGTTGTAAAATATTTTCCTTTCTACGTACACTCGCTTGGTTTGTCGTCTGCAACTGCTATTTAATTTGACATTTTCATTATTTTGACATAATTTCAACACATTGTTAATACCTCGTGTATGGCATTTTCCAACAATTTAACCCTTGTCACGCAGAATGAATGCTTCTACAAAACTTTGTTAAAATCAAAGGACTGATAGTAAAGAAAGCACTAATTTTGGTTTGGTAATTTTATATTTTATTTATTTATTTATTTATTTTTATCAATTTTTTTTTCGATTTTTTATTTTCTTTTTTTATTTTTATTTATTTATTTATTTTTTGGGGGGGGGGAATTAATGGTATAAACAATTCCGGCTCTAAAGGACCAGCAAGAGGGCTTAGTTTAGACCTTCTGCCAAAACTTGAATATTCCGTATTCAGCATGACACTGGTTAATATTCAGTCACTAAATTGCCTATAGACAGCCACACAGCCTGGTATTAAAATCAACTCTTTGAATGTGTGTTAACCCTTTCCCGCACAATTCCTGGTTTTTACGTTCCTGTGATATTATAGTCGAGAAAACATTGTGGAAAAAGAAGAAATTGCTTGGAACAATATTTTCTGTCATATAGGATGGTTATTTTTTGAATCGTACTTACTTTAAAATGTCCTCTTCTGTCCCTTTCAATTTTGGACAAGTCTAGAATTTTGAAAAAACAGTAATGGGTTAACTTACAGAATGCGATGTGAAGACCCTGATCAGACCTTGGGAATTAGGTATCATGGTATTTAACCCACTAGCAAATTATCAAATTGAAAGAAGTAATTTCTACGTTATCCGTAATATCCCCCCCCCCTATTTTTTTTCGTATGGTAGTAAAAATACTAGATTGGATGGAAATTGGTTCTTATATGTATAACCGGAAAATTATCCTGTATTAAAATAGTACTGTTTTTATGTTTAAAAGAGAACTATATATGAACTTAACATACACGCGACTTGCCGCCGTCATAGTGCAGTTGGTAGCGCTTTAGACTCACAATCTTCAAACATGGGATGTCTTGGATTCGATTGCCAACGGCGGCACGTATCCTTTCCGACATTAATCTCTCACCAATGGGTGGATAATCGTATAGCTAAGTGGAATAGCAGCTTGAGGCTAGGAAAGGGTGTAATGATGATACTGGTGTGTGATATACCAGGAATCTATTGTTAAGTGCACCAGCCGCCGCGATATGAGTGAAAAATTTTGAAAGCCACGTGACTTTAAGATAAAGGCAGTAGCATGCATTTCGAGATAAGGAGGAATAGTTAACTTTCCAACATGGCAAGATTTGGGGAACATTTGGTAACTGGGTGATTTAGTGTAAAGCAACTTAAAATTCGAGACTAAATAGTGCTTCATTTTCTTGCTAGTCATTTTTTTCGGGGGGGGGGGGGGGCACGATGTACATTCAGGTATCACAAAAGCTCTCAATCAGCATGCTGTGATCAGATGAGACAAAAAAGCTGCTAGACAGACAGACGACCAATATGGGCAAAAATAACTAATTGATTAAATGAACTTCAACGCCACTTTTAACAGTATTACAATACAATTCCTACGAGCCTACAATGCTGACAGAGAACATAATATCAACGAAGGGCGATCGAAACCTCGTAACTGCAGCTTTAAAGAATGTGTACCTAAAAAGTTTTGGAAGGCAATGAACGATAATGTGTCCAAATCCCCGAATCATCCAAAGTGCACGTAACCCCATTTATTTACATATACATGTACTAGACGTAGACGAGATTGCAATTAAAACGAGACGAGGGGTCAATGGAATGGCAGAGACATTCTATAATGGATCCTTTCAATACCTTGAGTTTTGTATGAATAAACCCGTGTACACGGAAATGGAAAGATTATCTATTTATTAGCTCGATCGATGGATCAAATATAGAATAAAGAATAGAGAATGACTTAAAAAGGGTGTTTGAAAAATGATCATGCGTTTGTTAAATACATATATCGTCAGTTCGCGGACAAAATGTCGTAAATACAGATTTTTTCAAGCTGTATTTACGTCATTTTGTACGACCACTGGCGATATAAGGTTTGTAAAGCGATGTGGGTCTTTGAGAGTGAAATTGTAGATCTTTTGCTTTTTATGTTAGCTCACCCGTGCACAATTTGTGCTCAAGGTGAGCTATTATGATCACTCACTTGTAACATCTTTGAATTTGGACCAGTCTAAAGTTTTTTTGTGTTCTGACTAATTAACGCTTTTTCACGCCCACGAAAAAAATTTTTGGAAACGATATGGAAAATGTAGAAATTGCTTGTCACAAGCAATTTCTTCATTTTCCACATGGGTTTCTAATCAAAAAAGAAAGACTTAAATTCCATTAACTAAAAATGTCGTTTGCAACATCTTTGAATTTGAACCGGTTTAAAACTTTGTTGTCTTTAAAGAGTTAAAATCCAAGCGTACACTGGTAACATTGAAATGAACCTCACCCCTAAAAACATACAAACATGGTTCTCTAGAATTAAAATGTTTTAGCTCACCTGAGCATGAAGTGCTCAAGGTGAGCTTTTGTGGTTTGGTGGATGTCCGTCGTCCGTCGTCCACATTTACCTTGTATGCACTTTAGAGGCTACCTTTTTCCCCCAATCAACCTGAAAATTTGTCAGAATGATTGTCTTAATATAATCTCGACAAGTTCGAAATTGGGTCAACTGGGGTAAAAAACTAGGTCACGGGGTCAAATCTTAGAAAAATCTTGTATGCACTCTAGAGGCCACGTTTTTTGCCCGATCAACCTGAAATTGGATCAGAAATATTTTTTGATGAAATCTTGTGCGAGCTTGAAACTGGGTCAACTTTGGTAAAAAACAAGGTCACTTGGTAAATCTTAGAAAAAACCTTGTTTGCACTCTAGAGGTCACATTTTAAGGTCGATCAACCTGTAATTAGGTCAGAAATATTGCTTTGACGAATTCTTGTGAAAGCCTCAAATTGGGTCAACTTGGGTCAAAAACAAGGTCACTTGGTAAATCATAGAAAAACCTTGTATGCACTCTAGAGGCTTCATTTTTTTAATCAACCTGAAAATTGGTCAGAATGATTATCTTGATAAAATTTTGTATGGGTTCAAGACTGGGTCAACTGGCGTCACAAACGAGGTCACAGGGTCCAAACTTAAAAAAAACCTTGTATGCATTCTAGAGGCCAAGGTTTTTGCCCGATCAACCTGAAATTTGGTCAGAATTATTGTCCTGATGAAATCTAGTGTGAGTTCGAAACTTAGTCAACTGGGGTCAAAAACTAGGTCACTTGGTCAAATCTTAGAAAAACCTTGTATGCACTATGGAGGCAACATTTTCTGCCCCACCAACCTGAAATTTGGTCAGAATGATTGTTGTGATAAAATATTATATGAATTCGAAACTGGGTCATCTAGGGTCAAAACTAGGTCACTGGGTCAAATGTTAGAAAAACCTTGTGTGCACTCTAGAGGCCATTTTTTTGTCCAATTGATTGTCATCAATGAAATTCAATAAAAATTCGAGACATTCAACTCAGGTGAGCAATTTAGGGCACTTTGGCCCTCTTGTTTGTTGTTGGTTTTCCCCTTTTATTTACTGAGACAGTCTCAAAAATTTAGCAAAAAATGATTTCCTGTAAACTTTTATCTACAAAATTAAGGCGAATCAAAGACAATATCAGCAAGATTTAGTTTTAAAATATCAAGAAGTACCTAAATAGATTTAATTCTTGTTTGTCTAGTATTTCGGTGTCCATTACCGGATGGTATATTTTCCAACCAGTCGAGGACAGTTGGCTCGACCCTACATTTTTCCTGCGATAGAGGCTATGTGGGCGGAGATTCAGCAGAGTGTCTGAACACTGGCAGATGGAACAAAGACATAAACACGACTTGCACACGTAATAAATCTTTTTACCTCCCTCGTCTTTCATTTTTCCTGTTTTTTGTACTTATACTGATAAAAAATTTATTCATCGCCTTCAAAAAAATATCTCACTAATCAAGGCGTTTATTTCGACGGGAAGTATGATATTGACTACGTCGTTTAGAATCAAACTATTTCGTTTGAGGCTTAAAAGTCGTAGCTACAGCTTATTCAATGTATAGTTAGCACGTTTTTTTGGCCTCCGACGACTTGTGTGTGTGTGTGTGTGTGTGTGTGTGTGTGTGTGTGTGTGTGTGTGTGTGTGTGTGTGTGTGTGTGTGTGTGTGTGTGTGTGTGTGTGTGTGTGTGTGTGTGTGTGTGTGTGTGTGTGTGTGTGTGTGTGTGTGTGTGTGTGTGTGTGTGTGAGTATGTGTGTGTATGTGTTGCCGTAGGGCCACCAACCACTTCGGTAATTACATGTCCGTTGTATTTGAAATGATACAGTACCTTAAACTGAAGTCTAATTTTTATTGATCAAATATGGATATTTGACAAAAATAACTAGTGATTGACATTTCTTTTAATTCGAAATCACCTGACCATCTCTTGAAGTCGTTATTTATTTGAATTGAACAATCGATAGACCACCCAATAGCTCGTTAAGACCAGAAGTGAACTTTGGACTCCAACGTGGACCGAAAGTAATTTTGTTGGTACGGCGACTTAAACGACGTTTATCTATTCTAATCTGTAGTTATGATGTTTAGTTAGCCATCCAATTATTTTACCTTTTGACACATTGTTCTGGTTGACAAATTTTGCAAAACCGTCGAACGCCGTTTAATATCGAAATGGAACTTCCTGTCGGTGTAAGTGGGAGTGGCAAGGTGAGTCAGTGGGCGTGGCCAGCGATCCGTCAACCATTTTTACTTTATACACACAGCTTTACACGGATCGAGCTGCAATACAGATGAGGAATGCCTCCCGATCAACGGATCTTGCCAGCAAAATACATGTCAATGTGTTGAACCTTACACGTATAACGAAAATGAAACAAACTGTGTCAAAAGTAAGTAGAGTCAGGTAGAATGGAATCGATGAAATTAAACCAACTTCCTACAGCTACATGTTTGATTTACGGGTCGCGTGTTTATAAAACTGGATCAGCCAATCAAATCGTAAATTTGTATCGGAAGTGTGTGTGTGTATTTCCGTTTATTTATCGTCGCTACCGTAGCACATGCCCATATGAGCGACGCCCCCAGAAGACGGTTAGTTGTTACGGGGGATAGTGAAAGGATACAGGACGAAACTGCTGAGAGCTTCGCCTGGTTCTTTGATATGCTCGGTGGATAGCAGCGTCACACGGGGCCTCTGTTTAACGTCTCATCCGAAAGACAATTAGTTTATTAGTTGATATGGTCAACCCAGGGCTCGAATCCGTGATCTTGAGGTTTGAAGTCAAGTGCTCTACAAACTGAGCTATCGGAAGTGAATTTAGAACTCCAATATGTAAGTGAACCATGTTTGTAGCGTTTACGAGATAAACGTCGTCAATCAGCCATTTAACTTTTATGGTTACTTTTGCTGGCCGTACACTTTACAAAAATAACGCCGTTTGATACTAGGCCGAACTCCCCATTGGAGTCAGTCTGCAGAGCCGGAGATTCGTGTATTTGAAACTGAGATTTTTGATTTATAAAATTTGAGAAAAAAATATTTGACCCAAAGTAAACGAAAAATTTTATAGGAATTTATTGATTACCGCAGATACGCATTTCACTAACACGCACAAATATGTTGTATACGACAGAAGTCGAAGGTTGCAGGTTCGGGTATCCGCCGATCCTGTGGCCACGTAGGAATGTCGTAATGTCCCAGGGCAGCACACTCAGATGCCTATCAAAGTAGGGTTGATACCTAGGCTTATCACCAGTACTGATATATACCTACTAGTTATCCTTTTAACCCATTACCAGACGGCAAAATTTCAGAATGGGCCAAATTCAAAGGAGTTGTCGACGACAGTTTATAGCTTGTGAAATTTTAGATTTTCCAACTCTCTGGGTGGGAAACATTGTGTAAAATGAAGAAATTGCTTGTTACAAACACTTTCTTCATTTTACACAATGTTTTCGAGAGTGTTTTTCTTGAAGGGCGTCCAAAAGCGTCACTGTGTGGGAATAGGTTAAGGTACGTTTATGGCAGGCGGACAAAATCGCAATCGACAGAGAAAAGATCCTCATCAGACATACACTTTGCAGATACGGATCTGGATATATGGCGTCATTTTCCCGGTAGAACGACGTCGAGGCTAAAATAACACTGTAAAGATTTTATCTTCTTTTTTTTTCTTCTTTTTTAAAAAAGAGCTGTTTTTTTTTTTGTGTGTGTGTGTGTGTGCGTTTTTTCAAGATAAGTTTCGTACAGTTCCGTTGTATCTTATTTAGTAAAAATCAGTTTGTATATAATGAATGCCTGAAAATTATAATGTAGCAGTGATGCGAAACCTTATATTGGATTTTCGCCGCGTGGGAAAATTTTATATTTCACCCGACCTTCGGCCTCGTGAAATATCTACCTTTTCCTACGCGGTATCTACGTGTACCTGCTGTCGGTGTAGTAGCACTGATTGAGTTTCGGACCGTTAGTACTTTCTGTACTTTGATTTTTCTGAGAAAAATCAGTTTTCTAGACTGGTACCACCGTCTACTCTACATCTATCAAGTCGACAGCTGTTCCCCTCTAATCTTCACTTCCAGCTTGCGAGGATGACTGGATAGAATTTGACGACAAATGTTACCGTTTTTCCCAAAATGAGATGTCCTACCCCGATGCTATGGTATGTAAAATCAACCCATTCCCACACAATAGAGTTTAAGACTGGTCCAAATGAAAGAAGCTGCAGTTGATGATTTTTTTTATCATTATTTCATTATTTATTTATTTTTTTTCTCTCGTCATTTTTGGATTGAAGACATTGTGGATAACGAAATTAGTTTTTTTTTCAAACATTATCAACCTCTTTCCACAATGTTTTCTGCTATATATTACAAATCAATCTTACAAGTCTGAGCTGTAAAACCTTTCTTGAATTTAATATTGGTACTCTTGCTTTATAGCTAATGGTTACGGGGTGGGGGGAGGTAATTAAGAGGAAATCCGCTTTGAAATCTTGATAAAGGCCACTTGCATTGAACATTTGATTGGGTGAATGTGTTTTAATTGGCTTCGCAGCGATAGAGGAGAACTATAACAATGGACGTTTCCATAGAGTTAGGTACTCCAGTCGACCTGTGTCCGAGTAAATACAATTTTGCCGGTGCCCTTTGCTTTTTCGACTGGGACCAACGTTCCTACAATTTTAAATGATATCCCAGTTGAACAAGTAAAGTAGTTACCAAAACCTTTAACCCCTTCTAAACTCTTATTTGATTCGTAGAATTTATCAAGAGGATCCGATCGCATCTACCATAGTAGGATTTTAGTACCAGCCAAAAAAGGCCCTAATAAATTCTCGATTCTCTCTCAAAACACAAAGTTTTGTGACCTTATCGTACTGAGCGAGGTTTTATCTATGCTTTTATTTATTGATTTTTATTTATTTTTTTTATTTTTATTTATTATTATTTTTTTTTTTTTTCTCCTATTTTTCTCTTAATTTTCTCTCTTCCTCCTCAATTTAACCCATTCACACACGACAAAATTGAAGGCTGGTTCAAATTCAAAGAAGTTGCAGACGACATTTTTTCTTTATAAGGTCTTAAAAATCTTTGACTAATGTGGAAGAAAACATTGTTGATAATGAAGAAATTGCTTGTTACAAGCGATTTCTTCATTATCAACAATGTTTTCAAAAGTTTTTGTTCTTTGTGGGCGTCAAAAAGCGTCAATGTGTGAGAATGTGTTAACACCGTCCATATATATAACATTGTTTTCCGTATCGCGACGTATTTGTAACCAACGGTGTACTGTGTGCAAGTTGACTAAAATGTTCTATTCTATTCGGTTAATAAATGGCGAGTTTAAAGATGGTAATTACCGACCTAAAAGGAGTAAATTGTCGATGTAATACTATAACCTCGTAACTACAGTTTGAATCAAACTGTAGTTACGAGGATATTGTATTACGTCGTCGAAAAACGATTTCGCGTAAATGTCTGTGAGGAAGTCAAGCATCACTTCATGAACAACGAGTCATTTAGTAAAATTGAAACAATTCTGGTTAGGCCTACATTTATTGCAAGCCACAATACTGACAAACGAGATTTCGGCGACTTCAGTGCTTTGATTTCCCTTCCTTTGTAGACTTTTTGCGCGAATCATGGCAGTTCATTGGTTCAAGTGGACTCCTTATCCGAAAACGAGTTTTTACGTGATATCATGCGGAATACCAACCCTCCTCCATCGACAGGTAACTTTTTTTCTATGTTTTATGACTAAACTCACAGGGCCTTGTCAGAATTATTTCATACATGTAAATATAACGTATTGCTTAACGTAAGTGCTGCCAGTTGAACATTTTAATGGTCAAGATAAACGATTTGATTGGAGAATTGACCGAGCCAAAAACAACGTACTGGTTGTATTCACTCGGTGGAGCAAATGATTTCAAAAACAATTATCATCTCTCTATATACTACATCAATTTGATAAAAAATTTCGATGATTGGTGTGTATTGTTTAGAATCAAATAGAGTTTCCTGTAATAACATTTACTTCTACATAGTTTACCCCATATCTATGAATTGATAGCGGCGACTATAGTCTACATGCACTTCAACGCTGACCAAGAAACAAGATGTCATCTGACTTCAAAATAGGTTTAAACAAATCTATCGGGAAACAATGTCATCCAACTTATATTAATCCCTCTCGGTTCTGCTTTCTGGAGAGTACACCGGTACTCGGGCCGATTATGTGGGCCAATGACAGAACCAAGATCGATAGCCGACCCCGGGAATCAAACTTAGAACCTGTTGATCCAGAAGCCGACGCTCTACCCCTCGACCACGGACATTATATCGCAAAATAAATCCCCGTCCCTTGGAATCGCCGTCTTTGATTTGACGCGATTTTATACTAATCACCCGATAAAAAAGCGGAATCGCCGACGTGTCGACTTTTATGTAACTTTATAGTTTAAGTGCTTGCAATGGTGATACGACCCCCCCCCCCCCAAATTACGCCAAAGAACACTAAAAGTACCCTCAAACACCCAGAGCTATCCAAAAGACGCCATAAATACCCTAGGAAAATAATCACAAACGACAGAGAAAAATAAATCACTTTGTTATTCAACTGATAGTTGGAATCAACCATGAGGTGTATTTTAATGTAATTGACCAATCGCGACTGTCAGTCAAATAACCAGGAGACCAATTAAATCATTCATTGATTCTAGAAATGAGTTTTGAACTTCTGCTTCGATAGCTCAAGTTTACAAGCAAAATTCTAGGTCTTCTCAGAGTTTAACGAGTGCAAACTGTCACTGGAGGCTGAACCACTAAATTCAATGAATGCCTACGCCATAAAAACTAGTTCTTATTTCTGGAGTATTGCATACGTGTACGCTTTTGAAGAAATAGCTTTGAAAACATTGTGGATAATGAAGAAATCGTTCGTAACAAGCAATTTCTTCATTGTCCACACTGTTTTCTACCCTTCAAGGTAAAAGTTTTCTAAATTTCATTAATCATGATAACCTTTGTCAAAGAAGATTATTTATTAAAATCATGCTTTGCTAGCTTACAGTACTTTCAGTACTTAGATTTACATGTCTCGCCATTTTCAACAGGATACTGGAATGATCTGTTCCAAATGACGACCAACGGAAACGAAATCTGGAGAACAACCGGAAATCCCCGAACATGTACGTAAAGGACGGAAGACCATAAGGGCATACTTGGTTGCCCATGAGAGTATTTTCGTGGTTACCATCGATTCTTCAACTTATCAAAGATTAGTTCTTAACCTATTCCGAAACAATACCTCCCTTCGAGAAAGATAGCTTCGAAAAACATTGCAGAAAATGTACAATCACTTTCTTCATTATCAACAATGTTTTCTATCAAAAAATACGACAAAATTAAAAGCCCATCAACATGAAATGGTCGTCTGCAGATTCTTTCAACTTGGATCGGTCTAAAATTTTGTAGTGTAGGAATGGGTTAAACTGCGATATTTTCAGTGTTTAAGGAAGGAGAGCCATAAGCTTGTGTATTCACATAGCATGGGCAATTGACAAATCGCCGGCCCCGCCCAATTACTTCCTAGGCCCAGTCCAGTAAGTCCGACGGGAAGTTCCGCTTCGACTTTAATTTAAACGGTGTTATTTTGCAAAATTTTTGGCCAGTAGCATGTAACAAAAAAGTAAAATGGTTGGTTGGTGACCTAAGCGTCGTAACCACAGCCTGAATAAGCAGTAGTTACGACGTTTAAGCAGCCAAACCAACAGTAAAGGTTAACAAAACTGGTGGCCATGTCTGAGTTGTTAAGCCCAGGTCCGGGCTGAATAAATTATTTGATTGGTCGGTTTATTCCTTGCGATTGGTCTATAGTTTGGTATCTTTATAAATAAAAGATACAAAGCGCTTATTTTACACTATTAATCCTTCCTGTTCAATTCCTGTTTCTGCGTACCTTTGTTCTTATACTCGAGAAATCATTGTTGAAAAAGAACAAATTGCTTGTAACAAGCGATTTCTTCTTTTTTCCACAATATTTTCTACCCGACCGAATGATTATTTTTTTCTGTAAATAAAATCAACTTACTGTCGTCTGCAAAACCTGTTAATTTGGACAACTCTAAAATTTTGAAGTACAGGAAAGAGTAAAATGATATTATATAATATATACATATAGACTTTAATAACAGGAATGTTTAATAATGTTATCAAAAAACAAACATAGGGTAATTAAACCTTCATTGATTCGACTTAAAACTAAAGTCTGTTACTCAATCTACCCCAACCCTTCTGTAATTTTATTTTTTCTTTAACCCATTCCCACACGACAAAAATTTTAGACTGATCCAAATTGAAAGGAATTGCAGACGACAAATTAAAGTTTATGAAAATTTAGGTTTTTCAACTTTCTGGATAGAAAACAATGTGTAAAATGAAGAAATTGCTTGTTACAAGCAATTTCTGCATTTAACACGATGTTTTCCCAATTGTTTTTCTTTAGGGGCGTCCAAAAGCGTCACTGTGTGGGAAAGGGTTAACCCATTCCCAAAAAGTGAAATTTGAGACCGGTCCTTTTTTAAAGAAGTTGTAGATGGAAATTTCAAATTGTTGAAATATTTAAAATCTTTGTCTTTCTAGGTAGAAAACAATGTGGAAAACAGTGATTCGTGCTTCAAAAGTCGAAAAAGAAGAGAGATTCGTACCAATCAAAAATCGCGAAAAATAGTGATTCGTACAAATCAAAATCGCGAAAAATAGTGATTCGTATAAATCAAAAATCATGAAAAAATAGTTATTCATACAAATCAAAAATCGCGAAAAGTGTTCTTTTTTCTTTTGCTCAGTATCTCGAGATCAGGAACGGGACCCCTAATTTTCTTATTTATTTGTACTTTACCAATTCCCATACGACAAAACTTTGAAAGAAGTTGCTGAAGAAAATATTTAGTTCATGGATGTTTAAAAATCTGTATTTTGGGATAGAAAATATTTTGGATAATGAAGAAATTGCTTGTAACAAGCAATTTCTTTATTTACCACAATGTTTTTCAAAGCATTTTTCTAAAGGGTCGTCCCGTCATTGAGTTGGAATGGGTTAAATAGACCGGTACCGCCGACGGCTTTAACAAAGCTTTATTGAAGTCGACAGTGGTACCAGTCTATGGGTTAAAGTGCTAAGATGAACAAATAATCAAAGGAACAAATTTATTTACGCGCTTATTTCCTGAAGTCGCCCAATCTACAGATATGCTACACATAATTGTTGGAGTTTAATTTCCCTCAGACCTGGTCTAAGTGAACCATTTTGATTGGTCGGTCGATTCGTTGATTGACACACGCGATCCGTCAGATGTTTGAAATGTCAAACACAGAGTCAAATTTTATGATACTCATTTTTAGTTTCAGGATTCGCTGCACCCAATCCCGACGATTATCAGGGCCAGGAGAGCTGTACAGTGTTTTGGGTGATGTCCGACTATGAATGGGTGGATATATCCTGTGAAAACTCTATTCGTACGGACGGGCAGACATACGGATATCCAGAATCTAGAGCTGTTTGTGAAAAATATCTCTAGTTTAACTCATTTCCACACAACGACGCATTTTTATACCCCTAAAGAAAAGCTTGGGAAAACACTGAAAATGAAGAAATTGCTTGTTACAAGTAATTTCTTCATTATCCAAAATATTTTCCCCAAAAGACGATTTTCAAATTTTATAAACTTACACTTGTCGTCTGAAACTTCTTCGAAATTGAACAAGTTTCAATTTTGTCATCTGGTGATGGGTTAATAGTTGCAAAATATATAATACCTACATTTCCATCCAAACATAAAGTATAAGAGTTAAAGATCATAGCAAGAACCTTTTCAAATTGATTGTAAAGGAGAGACTTACCATTTTCAAAAAGCCTACAAACAACAGCCACTTAGTGCGTTGTCAAAAATATGGAAGGGGACTGAAAATGCAATATGTTTGGCTTTTCTTTTTGATATGTTATTTTCTTATATTTTTTTTTCAATGTCAAATTTTTCTACACCTTGCTCGCAAAAGAAAAGATAATAAATGGTTTGTGATGAAAAAATGAAAGAATAAGAATAATGAATCCCCTTATTCAGTTCTCCTTTTATGACATGCGTACTGTCACGTTTGTTACGTCAGATGAAATGGCAGATGTGTTAGTCATGGGGCTGCAACCGTTAACCTATCCTCACACAATCCCTCCCTTTAACGCTCTCAAGAAAACGGCATTTGAAATTTTTTTTCATTATCCACAATGCTTCCTTGCCAAATTGCACTGGTCGCTGTATACATGAATTATGATTACCTTAGGTGAAAGTATTTAGAAAATATAAGCACGATTAAAGGTTTTGGTTAAAGCCTCTGGCTCAAGTTTTTAAAGTAGGTCAAAGGTCAAAAACTTGGTCAAAGGTGACAGCTTATCATCGGTTGAGTGTATAATGAAGTATGATTGCCCAAGGTATAACCATTCAGAAAATATAAGCAAGGTTGAAGTTTTCTGGTTAAAGTATTTGATTAATTTTTTTAAGCAGGTCAAGGTCATAAGGCCTCAAGGTCATAAGTATTGGTCCTAGATGAAGGGCTATCACTTGGTGAGCTCATGAGTGAAAAACGAGACCTCTAAACAATAATAATAATGGACATATAAAAACTTTAACAAAATTGGATGGCAAAGCCAACAGTATGGGAATAGCTCTTCTGAGATACAAGTCCTGGGCGAGCTAAAAAGAGGCATAACAACATTAGTCAAAAGGACGAACTTTACAAAATTGGTCGTATGTATATATCCATTACAAAATCTGTTGGATTGACATGGGCATAGAAAAAAGCTGTAGTAAACAGGTGGCAATATTTTAGACAAATTCAAATCAATTGAAAACGATTTCTTACAGTAACTGAAATTCTATCATTTTTGTCATAAAAGTTGGCCTCAAGTAAATTTCTGACATGCATTTCCTATATTTATTTCAATAATGATTTTCTTTAGAGTAAAGAAAAAACTAAAAACAAGAGGACCATGATGGTCCCAAATCGCTCCCCTGAGTATGATGGTTCATTGCTTTATTATATAAACAAAATAGCAAAGCCCTCTGTCTAATTATTTTGGAGAAGATGTTTAAGGATTTCTCTTTCAATCCTAGGTATATTGATGATCCAACCATATAGCACTAATTTCCTGAATATGGTAATGCTTTGAAGTATAGACATCAATACATACCAAGTATAAAAGCTCTAGGCCTAATGGTTTAGGAGAAAAAGGTTTTCAAAGATATCATTATTTATTCCTTACTAAATTTAGGGATTACACAGAAAAGGGCTAATTTTTTTTAAGTATTTGGTAGAGGGTCAATGGCTGATGATATGTACAAAATATCATAGCTCTAGGCTTTATGGTTTGGGAGAAAAAGATTTTCAAAGATTTCCTTCTTTATTCCTTTGTAAAATCAGGGATTGCAAAGTATGATAATTCTTGAAATATTTTGGTAGAGGGACAATAGATGATAATGTACCAAATATCAAAGCTCTAGGCCTTTTGGTTTGGGAGAAGAAGATTTTTAAAGATTTCCTTCTTCTTTTATACTATGTAGAATCACGGATCGCCAAGAAAAGGGCTTATTTACAGAATACGGTAATGCTTTGAAGTTTTTTGGTAGAGTGTCAATAGATGATGAATTGTACCAAATATCAAAACTCTAGGCCTTATGGTTTGGGAGAAGAAGATTTTTAAAGATTTCCTTCTTTATTTCTATGTAAAATCAGGTATCACAAAGAAAAGGGCTTATTTTCAGAACACTGTTATTCTTTGAAGTCTAATAGTAGAGGGTCAATAGATGGTGATGTATACCAAATATCAACGCTCTGAGCCCTATCAACGCTCTGAGCCCTAATGATTTGGGAAAAACAATTTTTAAAGCTTTACATCTTTATTTCTATGTAAAATCAAGGGTCACAAAGAAAAGGGCTAATTTTCAGAATACGGTAATTCTTTGAAGTTTTTTGTTAGAGGGTCAATAGATGATGATTTGTACCAAATATCAAAGCTCTAGGCTTATTGGTTTGACAAAGAAGATTTTTAAAGATTTCCTTCTTTTATTCTATGTAGAATCTCGGATCGCCTAGAAAAGGGCTAATTTACAGAATACGGTAATTCTTTGAAGCTTTTTGGTAGAGGGTCAATAGATGATGAATATTAACAAATATCAAAGCCCTAGGCCTTACGGTTTGGGAGAAGAAGATTTTTAAAGATTTCCTTCTTTATTTCTATGTAAAATCAGGTATCACAAGGAAAAGGGCTATTTTCAGAATGCGGTAATTCTTTGAAGTCTATTGGTAGAGGGTCAATAGATGATGTATATCAAATATCAAAGCTCTAGGCCTTATGATTTGGGAGAAGAAGATTTTTAAAGATTTCCATCTTTATTGCTATTTAAAATCAAGGATCACAAAGAAAAGGACTAATTTTCAGAATATGGTAATTCTTTGAAGCTGTTTTGTAGAGGGTCACTAGATGATGATTTGTACCAAATATCAAAGCTCTAGGCTTATTGGTTTGGGAGAAGAAGATTTTTAAAGATTTCCTTCTTTTATTCTATGTAGAATCAGGGATTGCCCAGAAAAGGGCTAATTTTCAGAATATGGTAATTCTTTGAAGTTTTTTGACCAAATATCAAAGCTCTAGGCCTTATGGTTTGGGAGAAGAAGACTTTTAAAGATTTTCTTCTTTATTTCTATGTAAACCAGGGATCGCCCAGAAAAGGGCTTATTTTTAGAATATGGAAAATCTTTCAAGTGTTTTGGTAGAGGGTCAATAGATGATGATTTGTAAGCTCTAGGCCTTACCGCTTGGGAGGAGAAGATTTTTTAAGCTTTTTTCACCCCTTTGCCATGGCAACCAGAGTTCTTCATGGATTTCAATTCTTTGAAGTATTTTGAAAGAGCATGACCTAAGGATCATTTCTGTAAAGTTTTGTCGAAATTCCATGGTTAGTTTAGGAGGAGATTTTTTTGTAATTGTGAACGGACGGACGGACAGACAGATAAACAGACAGACAATGGACGATGACCGATCACAATAGCTCCCCCAGAGCACTTCGTGCTTAGGTGAGCTAACAAGAGGGCCAGAATGGCCCTAAATTTCTCACCTGACTAATTTATGATGATTGAAAAAAAAAAGCACAAATGAACACAGGCATGTTTGACCTTGAGCTGTGACATTGGGGTTATATGAAAATCTCTTTCAAATGGCACATCTACTCACGATTGAGATTGTGACATTTATTTTTAGTAACCAGATATGGTCCTCACAAGTATGTGCTCAGGCACATACACCAATTTGTCAAAAAGGCAACTTTGTCTTGCTGACTACAAGTAGGCTCGACAAAAAGAAAGTAATTATAATCTTAAAAGTTGCCCTGATTGTTAAACACTTGAGATCAGTTGTTGTTTCTTGCTAGTTACCTATTAATTTTCAAGAATTTCTTGAAACAAAGTAGCCGAGTGGTTATGGAGGAGATGTTTACAAATTTTTGAAGTCAAATAAGCCACATCCATATTTGGGGGTTCAATTAAAATTTACGAACGAGAAGGGTCATCCAAGGAATTATTCATGCCTAGGTTGGTTGAATTTGACCCAGTGGTTACCGAGAAGATTTTAAAGGATTTCTAAGTAAAAAATGCCCAACCCTAACATGTTCATATTTGGGGGTCAATCAAATTATCACAAACAATTTCTAAGAAGGGTCTGTTTGATTGAAATTGGCCAACTGGTTTTGGAGGACAAGATGTTTAAAGATTTCAAAATCAAAATAAGCCCCTCCCTACCAAGCCCATATCTTTGGGTCAAGCAAAATTTCACAAACAAGTTCTAAAAAGGGTCACCCAAGGAAGATTCATGCCAAGTTTGGTTGAAATGGGTCAAATGGTTACTGAAGATTTGTAAGTCAAAATAAGCCCTGCCCTACCCTGCCACACCCAAATTTGAGGGTCAATCAAATTTTTGTGAAAAAGTTTTGTGGAGGGTCACCCAAGAACATTGTTCCCAAGTTTGATTGGAATCAGCCCAGTGGTTTACCGAGGCAAAGATTTTTAAAGAATTTTGGACAACTTCCGACAGACAAAAGGTGATCACAAAAGCTCACCTTTGGCACGTTGTGCTCAGGTGAGCTAAAAAGTGGGTTTGTTAGGGCATTTAATGGGTTGAGAGAGTGACAACAGTTCAGATGAAGATGTCACGACTCTTGTAAAATATTGGAAAACAATTTGGATTCATTTGGTATCTTTTTTCTTTAAATCTTATAGGGGTTAAAGTAACAAAAGAACTCACAAAACTTGTTTGTATTTAAAAAGAATGTTCTTTATGAAAATATAAACATTTTGTATGTATACAGATCTATGTTGCATAATTATACATTAACATTACATAAAGGCAATAACAGGCAACACATGCACTCTACATTTAACCCTTCACTGTATTCCAAAATTATAAACCTGTCCAAATTCAAAGGACAACAATTTAAAGTCAATTTTTTTAAAAAGTAATCAATCATTCATGCTTGTTACAAGCAATTTCTTCTTTTTTTCACAATGTTTTCTCAAGTATAAAAACAAAGATATTGAACATAAAAGGGTCAAAACTCACTAGCATAGCACTATACACATCATCCTGCCATCTTTTACGATAAATTTTGTTTTTCCAAAAGATTGTGTTACTGTATCCTTTTGGTTCAGATAAGTTGACTTCTACTACTCTTTAGAGAGAAAGTGTTCAGAAAAATTAACTAGATACACTTAAAGTTGATGGTATTAGTATTATCCCTGCATGTTTTTTACTTTAAATTTGTGAATTTTACCATACACTGACATGCTTACATACTTTGCTACAAAATGTGAACACAATTCTTGCACACAATCATTCAAGGCAGTAAATTAACCCATTACAAAACAACAAAATTTCAGACTAATCCAAATTGAAAGAAGTTACAGACGACAGTATTTAGTTGATGAAATTTTAAAAATCTTTGTGTCTTGGGGTAGAGAACATTGTGGAAAATGAAGAAATTGCTTGTGATAAGCAATTTCTTCATTTTCCACAATGTTTCCAAAGATTTTTTTTCTTGAGGAGTGGAAATGGGTTAATAAAGGTTCCTGGAAATTTAGAGCAGATTATATGACTGCGCATATTCGTCCCACCTACATTAATCATCTAACTAATAGGCTGTCAAAATGATTGACCTCAATCACTAGTAAATAGAATTATAATTCGTAATTCCATGTGATTCACCTTAGTAGCGAGACATTTACGATCTACCAATAAGAATAAGCATTATATCAGATCTTCTTGAAATTATTATTTTCATCTACAAATCTATTTCGATAGAAAAGTTAGGGTATTGTAGGTTCTCTTACAAAAGACTTGCAAATTAGACCTTAAGATGTAAACTGGGTCTTGTATATTCATCGAGTACACTGTATAAGTAATTACTCTAGACTGATATCTGATATTAAGCTCAGTACATGGAATTTGTAACTCCTTCTTTAATAAATATTCATTGCTATTTTGTCCATTTGTAAGTGTTTACGTCTTTGCGACCCATCCATCAACACCTAAAAATAATCGTCTTTCACTCAATCTTGCACAACCTCCGTCTCAATTCTGTATTCATTCTCCGGTTCTGGCTGGGTTTCATAGACAGACACCTGTGGTTCTCCAACATCTAGAGGCACAACAATCACTTCTTCATCGTCTACTGGCTCTGTTTGATACTCCGTCTCATAAACGACGGGAGACGGAGCCCGTTTTTGAACAACAGCATATTGCACGTGGACTGGTTCAGGAGATATGACCTCTTGTTCTTGTATGATTGGTGGCTCAACATCCTGGATAAAACCACGATTATCGTAGATCACCGGCTCTGGTTCTGGCTCCTGAACCTGGAAAATCAATCATAAACTTGAGTTTTGTTCTTTAACCCATTACTAGTAGACAGAATTTTAGACTGGCCAAAATTGAAAGAAGTTGCAGACAACAATTCAAAGTTTATGAAATTTTGGATTTTTTCAACATCCTGGGTCGAAAACAATGTAGAAATAAAGAAATTGCTTGTAACAAGCAAATTCTTCATTTTCCGCAATGCTTTCAATAGCTTTTTTACTCGATTGATTGAATGGGGTTTAACACCACTTTTAACAGTGTTACAGTCATATCGTGGCGTCTAGAGCACCTAACAATGAGTTTCTGGTATTTCTCACAACAGCACTATCACTACATCCTTTCCTAGACTCCAGCTGCTATCCCACATAGGTTTAGGATTATTCACCCATTAGTGAGAGACAATGTCAGAAAGAATATGTCCCACCTTTTTTCTTGAAGGCTTCTAAAAGCATCACTGAGTGAAAATGGATCAACTGATTACTAGTAGACTAACTTTTTGAACGATCCAAATGAAAGAAGGTTGATGTTGAAACAAGAGAAAAAAATTGTCACAAAGAGATATTATCAATGGCTTCATCCAAATTAATCAAGAATTGAAGGAGTAGTTACACACACAAGATTTTTGACAGTAAGTCTGTTTTTCAATGATGCAGTATGAAATTACAAAACACAAATAATATGCGCTAGGTAAAATGAAGACAAATGTTTGGAAAAAATTTCATCTGTTTTCCTAATGTGCGTTAAACAATGAGAATTGTGTTGGACTAGGTTAATTGTTAGTGAACTTTCAAATTTCAATATATATGTATAATTTGGGAATCAAAACACAATTGATATATTCATCACAAAGGTGAGAAAAGGATTGAAACTGATTCAACTTGGTATGATGCTGTCACAACCTAAATTCTTTGAGAAGAAAAATTCGCTAATGTTTGTTTTTAAGCCTTTCCTGTTTTTCAAAATTTTTGACCTGTCAATATTCAAAGGTTTTGCAGACAAAAATTGGATTTAATTTGAAAAATAACCACTCAGTAGAGGGGAAAACATTGTGGAAAAGGAAGACATTGCTTGGAACACCAAGCAATGTCTTCTTTTTCTACAATGTTTTCTCAATTATAAATTTACAGGGATGTAAAAAAAAGGATTGAACAGGAAAGGGTTAATCATTTGATTTTTTAACAGAGAAGGCAATACTTTGACTACATTCACACTCATTGGAAAACTTTCAAGTACAGTTGATCTTGCCAGATCAACCACATCAATTCAGCAGCCATAACTGAAATCACCTTTGTAAAGTCAAAATCTCTTAAAAAGTGAAGGCATTTTGCTTTAAAAAAATCATGAATAAATCCTATGTTGTTGGAACTCTTTAGAATTGAGACGATTAAAGAAAAATCACTCCTAAATCCCATGTTGATGGAACTCTTTAGAATTGTTCAACGTGAAGATTCTAATGAGTGTCAACAAAGGATTGAGTGAAATGCAGTGTATGCAATCGAATCAATCCTTGATATCTTTCACAAACAAAGTGTATTGAGAGACCATTCTTTTATGCCACTTTTTTGTATTCCCTTCAGTGGTTGCTTTTTACAATACTGTAAATTTTCAACCGACAAAACTTAATGTACTTAGAGAACCAACAAATGTAGCATTTTCTATAAGGCTGTAACAATTTCAACTTCAGAGTTCCTTCAAATATTGAACTTGTCTTATAATCAATTACCAGATGACAAAATTTTAGACTGGTCAAAATTCAAAGAAGTTGCAGACAACAATTTTCAATTCAAAAGTCTTTGCCTTTAAGGGTAGAAAAAGTTGAGAATATTAAATAAATTGCTTGTAACAAGCAATTTATTAATTTTACAAATTGTTTTCCAAAGCTTTATTTCTTGAAGGTATCAATAAGCATAATTTTGTGTCAAGATTTAGACTTGTCCAAATGAAAAGAAGTTGAAGACGACAATTCCAGCTTATAAAACTTTTCAATATTTCTCGCTCTGTCTTTCTTTGAAGAAAATATAAACATTACTTTCCAAATCTCTATCTTTGAGGGTCTTAGATTATTGTTAGTTAGAATGGGGTTTTACGCCGCTTTCAACAATCTTTCAGTTGCATCGCGGCGGCTGGAGCACCTAACAATGGAATCCTGGTATTTCTCACACCAGTACTACCATTACAACCTTTCCTAGCCTCCAGCTGCTATCCCACATAGATCTACGATTATCAACCCATTGGTGAGAGACAAATAGTCGGAAAGGATGAGTGCCGCCGTCGGAAATCGAACCCGGGACCTCTAGATTGATAGTCCGACTTGCTACCAACTGCGCTATGACTGCGGCGTTGAGGGTCTCCGAAATGTAGGGTTGTATGGGAATGGGTTTACCCATTAATGATTACCAGACAAAATATAAGACTGGTCAATATTGAAAGAAGTTACAGATGACAATTTCAAGTTGATGGAATATTAAAAATCTTTGTCTTATATGGTAGAAAAAAAATGTGAATAATGAAGAAATTGGTTTAACAAGTAATTTCTTCTTTTTACACAAATTTGTTCAAAATAAGCATATTTTATACACAAAATGAGGCTTGAATTCCACTGTCCAACCATCAAACCACTGGTTGACTACGTATGTATACTTACAGCCATTATAACAGGTGCCGGTGGTGGGGGAGAGTTGGTTTTGTGAACTGAAATGTAAATAGAATCATTTTTAGCTAGCAGACAAGATTTTGAGGTTTTCTCAAGAGTTCAATGAGCGCAAACTGTCACAGCAGGCTTAACCACTAAATCGATTGAATGTCTACACCATAAAAAGTAGTTCTTTTTTTATTTCAGGAATACTGCAAACTTTGCCTGCAAGTTTATCTGCTAGGTGTTTTTATGGCCACATGAATTAATTTTATTCAAATTATAGAGAACTCCTTCAAAAGCATGCTATTTAACTCCTGGGTTACTTTAACCCCATTTATTTATCATGATAACCTTTGACTAACAAAGCATGCTTTACTAGCTTACAGTGCTTTCAGTACTTTGATTGTATTTTTTCCACCTACATGCAGAAACGGACCTCTAAATCAGATTCTTGAAAAGGATAAAGCAGAATTAATTAACCCATTCCCACACAAGAACTCCTTTTTACGCCCTTCAAGAAAAAGTTTTGTACCAATCAATTTCTTCTCTATCCATAATATTTTCTATCCAAGAAGACAAAAAAATAGAAAATTTGAATACTGTCATCTGCAACTTCTTTGACTTTGCACCTTCCAACATTTTGTTGTATGGGAAAGGCTCAAGATATGGTATTTCAATAATTATTAGAATACAATGAATAGCCTAGATTCAGACAGGGAAATAACTCGGAGAAAAATCAATCAAACATAACCAAAATAAAATGTGCACATCTTTGCTTGATACTATGTGCATGTTTAAAGTCTAAATCCAATCCATCTAGTAGTTTAGAAGAAAATGGGCAGACAAAAAAGGCTGCTGACTGACCAATTGACAAAATGACTCCTTTAATAAACCATCCAGAAATTTTGATGAATTTTTGCAAGAATTTTTTTTCCATACCTAAAGACAATCCCTACCCAAAATGCATACATTCTAAATATAAAACAAGAGCACCGCCAATGGGTGCCAATGCTCGGCTGCAGGTGCTGGATAATGCCAAAATTGTAAGTCCAAAAAGGGGCATAACTCTTACAAAAAAGCTTTTAGAGTTATCCCCCTTAATAGTCTTAATAGCTCTGGTGATGGTCAATACACATGCCAAGTTTCATTAGGATATCTTCAATAACAACAGCGATATGACCAAGATTAAAGTTTGTCACACCAATGCCAACGCAAACGACACCAATGTGATCAAAATACCTTGGGTTTTCTCCTAAAAAAAGCCGAGCTAAAAAAGGTAAAAGGGATCCAAATTACTATTCCTTTGTATATCCTCTAGGGAATACAAATTCGGCTCAGTTTTAATGTAACCTGGTCAGTATATTTCTCAGAGCATCAGATGCACGATATTGAAAAAGAGAACATTCTAATGGAAAAAATGAGGAAAGGGCCTTTGTAAAAATTTCTTTGTTTACATTCTAGCGGATACATATTCTGCCTGATTATGATGAAACTTGTTCAAATGTTTGATAAAAACTTGGTAGAAGGACATATGGTCCAATTTCAGCAAGATAGGGGTTAAATTTTATTGTGTACTTCAAAAACCTAAAACAGTAATTTTTTGAGTGCCACATTTTTAGGTTTGACCTACTTTCACTCATCTTTAACCCTTTTTTGTTTAATCCCTGGTTTTTATGTCCTTGTGATTTCATAATTGAGAAAACATTATAGAAAAAGAAGAAATTGCTTGTAACAAGCAATTTCTTCTTTTTCTACAATATTTTCTACCCTACTAACTGGTCATTTTTCAAACTTACTGCAGTTAAAATCTTAGTCGACAAAACCTTTGAAATTGGACAGGTCTATAATTTTCAGAAACAGGAAAGGGTTAAGGTATATTCACACATGATACATTTTATCATAATTCATACATGCTGGTAGTGTATAAATTTCAGCTTACCTAGTATTCGCTTCTTCTGTGTTTTCCTGGAAATATAAAAAGGGGATATTGTTAATGAAGTTGAAATGTTATATCCCATAGCTTCAGATTTCTTCTTTGTACAATGTATTGTCATCTGGTCTACATTGTTATTTGCTCCCTTAATTCCAGTCCATATCACATCTTAGGACCTTAAACCCCATATTGATTGCCAGCAAGGTTGTGAAATATTTGTTGATTTTCAGGAACAATATCAAGTAAAGTAACATTATAATTGTTTAAAAAAAAAAGAAAACTTATCTGCACATAGTTAACCAAGTTCCCATTCCCACACAATCCCTCCTTTTACATATATCGGATGACAATCACGTTAATATGTATAAAACTGTTCAGTTCTCACGCAGCCCAGCTAGGCTAGCTCAGTTGGTAACATGCTCTGTCTCAGCCTGGGGTCAAAGTACGAAATTGGATCAACAAAAATCTTTCTGGTATATGGTTTCAGAATGCAACATTTGTCTCTCACTAATGGATGAATCAAAAGCAGTGTACAAGATGAGTGCACCTGGTGGGTTCAAAGACATTGCGACATGCATCATTTCTTTCTCACCAAAGGGCAAAAAATAAGAAGTGGGCTTGAGTTGGATGAGCAGCAGCTGGTGTCTCGAAAAGACTCTTGTAGTTGTAATGGAGTGAGAAATGTGGTAAACCATGGTTAGGTGGACCAACCCCCACAATATAACTAAAATACTGTTTAAAGTGGTGTTAAACCCCAATCAATCAATCAATCAAGGCAATACTTACGCAGCTTTGATGCACATAAATGCAACAATACAGAAGATGATAACAAGGAATATCAACACAGCAATGATGATAAGGATGATGATGACTGCTTTGTCGTCCAATTCCAACTCCTCTGAACTGCTGGCGGCCTGTAGATAAAGGTAAAATACAATGTTGGTATTAACCCATTCCCTCCTTTTTACGCCTCTCAACAAAAAAGCTTTGGAAAACATTGTGGAAAATGAAGAAATTGCTTGGATCAAGCAATTTCTTCATTATCCACAACGTTTTCTATTCAAAAAGACGAAAAAATTAAAAATTCCATCAACTTGAAATTGTCGTCTGCAGCTCCTTTCAATTTGGACCAGTCTAAAATTCCACTGTGTTGGAATGGGTTAACTCTTACTTTAACCCATCATCAGACATTACAATTAATAGACTAATCCAAATAGAAAGAAGTTGCAGATTACATGTGGATGAAATTTAATTGTATTTTCTACTTTTATGGTAGTTAAACAAAAATATGGATAATGAAGAGATTGCTTGTGACAAGTGATTTCTTCATTTTCCACAATTTGCTTGTTTTCTTGTAATGGGTCAAATCGAGCACATCAATTATTAAAAGTCACCTAAATAATAGATATTGTAAATATAATTTTCAAAACACAAGGATATCGACTGACCTAGGATCAATCGAAAAAAAGAGAAAAAGATCTTTCAATGCAAGGACATTACAATAATATCCATGTTTGCAACAAATGGTAGTGTAGGGTATATTTTGTTATCAACTGGTAATGGGTTAATGCTGTGAGTGGTAAGTACCTCAACATCTTTTATGTAAAGAAGATCAAAATCATCTCCTCTGTCTATCCTTTCAGTGTCAATGATGTTCATCAACTCTCGGGATCCAAGAATTCTGTTGCTTCCATCATCACGAACCTTTACACCTGACACATAAACGTCAGACCTGAAAGAAAAAGAAAGGGCTAATAAAAGATTTGGTTTAAATACTATCTTATGCAGAAAATTGCTCTATTAATCAAAAGCATTGCTTATTCAAATACTTTCCTCCAAAAACATATAAGTATTAATTTGCCCAACCCTGGTGCGGCAATTCTTGACAGATTTTTTTTCTTGTACAAACTATGTAGTCCTTGCCCTAGTCTCCAAGTACTAAATGTGAACCCAATCCAACTGCCGATTCATGACTAGAAGATTTTTTAAGATGTACACAATTTGCCCGTTTCTGGCCCCTTATGGGGTCCCAAGGGGGGATAACTCCATTATGTGTACAAATTTGGAGCGCCTTCCCATGGGGATACTCCCTGCCAAGTTTAGGTCAAATCTGCCCAAGGGTTCTTAAGAAGAAGTCCAAAATGAAAAATAGTTACTGCACGACAACACACAAAACACAATTGCAATAGGTCAATATGACTTTTTGTCAGGTGATCTAAAAGTTTATACAGTATGGCTTGATAAACCCATTCCAACTCGAAAAAATTCTAGACCAGTCCAAATTCAAAGAAAATGCAGACGACAATTTTAAGTTGATGAAATTTTTAAAATCTTTGTCTTTTGGCGTATAAAACATTGTAGATAATGAAGAAATTGCTTGTAACAAGCAATTTCTTCATTGTCCACAGTGTGTTTTAAAGCTTTTATATTGAGGGGTGTTAAAAAGGGTCATTGTGTGGGAATGGGTTAAAGTATATAGACTGCAGTAGATACATATTACACTTACCATAGGGTGGTTGTAGCCCCAACTGAGTCTACAACATGGTCTTGAATGTCCACGATACACAGATAGTCAATGAACTCCGACTGTTCCACAATCCTGATAGACACAAAACAAAATAGTTCAATTTTTAGTTTCATCTATCAAAAACGAGCATTCCAATAGGTGAAAAAAAAATCATATCTCCATGCACAAAATTTTTCCATACAAAAAGTATTAAAATTTCTAAGGTTTTTGATTTTTCGCTTGATTCTATTAAATTATAAGAAATGAAAAAATATTTTTTTTGTTTTCATGGAGGTATGAATTGATAAACCTAATCACACTTATGTATGAATCTGCTTCGTTTATTCGTACAGTGTGATTAGCTTTTTTGGTTCATACCTCCATGAAAACAAAAAATATTCTCTTCCTGTTTTTTATATTTTTCTTTCCCATCAGTGGACAGCAATGCTCAACTATTCTGAGTGCTGGATAGTAACAGCAAATACAGTTTCAACCATTTGCATAATTCCACTACAAGAATGTCAGAATAATGAGTATTTGTTCAATCATGACTCTGAACACAAGTAATAGACATTAAAGTCTTGCACTTAAATTCCAAGTCAAAAAAGGCTAGAAACTCCATTAAAATGAATGTCAGAGTAATGAATATTTGCTAAGGGTTTGATATCATGATCACATGAGCATTGCTTCACAGTTGCAAGTAAAATTTAAACCAAGAACTTCAGTCAAAAAAGGTTAAAAATTTCTCTAAAATGAATGTCACAGTATCGAATTTCTGGGAATTACTTGATGGTCATAATGGTATGTGCAACGTTTCAGGCCAATAATATGAATATAAACAGAAATATGAGACTTGCACATTAAACCTTAATCAAAGCATTACACCTGGCTAACTGGAAGAGCCCCCTTACTCTTTGAATATTAGAGCTAGAAAATCAAAATCTTTGACATGAAAAAATTTCAAACCCCTTTTAAGAATGTATGTCCTCTTATAGAGGAGAACAATCATGTTAAATTATTTTTTAACCCAGCCCTTACTATGGGAATTAATGTGAAGACAGAATTGGACAGAAGCACTTAACCCTTTCCTGTACAATCCCTCTTTTTCACGTCCCAGTGAATTTATACTTGAGAAAATATTGTGGGAAAAGAAGAAAATTGCTTGTGACAAGCAAATTCTTCTTTTCCCACAATATTTTCTAACAATTAAGTCTGTTACTTTTCAAATTGCACCCACTTTTGATTGCTGTCTGCAATTTCTTTCAAAATGGACTGGTGTAAAATTTTGAAAATTGGGAAAGGGTTAAGCATTTAGCCCGAACTGTCATTGTGGTGGTCATTTCTGATGTAACTCAATGTGACAGAAAAAACAAAAAATTCTTACCTCTGTATTTGAGACTGGTACAACCTGACTTCAGCCGTGTTCTGTGTAATTACAAGCTTTACTTCTTTCCCGGGTTGGGTAACAAATATCTGAAATGGGTGGAGTTAGTTATTTAATCCATTGCAAGACCATACCAGTACAAATAAACTAAATATCAAGAGATCAAACTTTGCTTCCAATAAAATGATTGGTTAATCAATCTTTTTAAGCCATTCCCACACAGTGATGCTTTTAGATGCAAAGCTTTGGAAAACATTGCGGAAAATGAAGAAATTGCTTGTTAAAAGCAATTTCTTCATTTTGCACAATGTTTTCTACCAAGAAAGTTGAAAAAAATCTAAAATTTCTTCATCTTAAAATTGTCGTCTGCTACTCCTTTGAATTTGGACCAGTCTAAAAATTTTCCGTCTGGTAATGAATTAATGGCATTTTTCATCTATCGATCAATGGATGTCATCCCCGTTATCCAACCTATTACCAGATGACAAAATTTGAGACTAGTCCAAATTGAAAAGAGTTGCAAACTACAATTTAAAGTTTATGAAATTCTAGATTTTTTTCAACTTTCTCGGTAGAAATATTGTGGAACAAGATGTGTTTGTGAAACACTATGCCCCCGAAACGGGAATTCTTTAGAAATGGGTAAAGGGTTAAAATTTTGACCTTGACCTTGATGAAATGACCTTCCCCAGTTGCGCCTTGTTGAGACCTATCTACATACCAAATGTTAGCATTGTAACTTAATCAGGGTTGAAGTTATAGGAAAATGTTTAGTTGGAGATTAAGTTTTGCAGACAGACAGACAGACACCGGTAAAACAATATGCCCCCGATCTTATCGATGCGGGGGCATAAAAAAGAAGAAATAGCAAGCAATTTCTTCATTTTTCTTCAATGTTTTCCAAATCATTATTCTTGAAGGGAGTAAAAAAATATCAATGTATGGAATGGGTTAACTGATAGATTGAATTGGTTTAAAGCCACTTTTAACTGAATTTCAGTCAAAGGTCAGAAAGGCCGGGGATCAAATCCAGGACACCATCCCTTTTATGTAAGCTCCAAAATGAATTTCCACTTCAATATTGAATTGTGTTATTATCATAGTTTAAAGTTTACTTCTGGTCTAAATGAATGATTTGGTTGATTTCTGACTGACAGCTGAATTCAATTATGGTTGTCAATCAAGGAATCAATCGGCCAATCAAATCATTTATTTTGGCCCGAATTGAGTTTTGAACTGGCCACAATTTGTGTGAAACATTTTTTTGGTTTGGCCACTTAAACATCCTTACCATGTTTAGGTTGTCAACCACGATTCTACTTTTCTGTTACATGCTACTTGAAACAAATTTAGAAAATTAAAGCCATTTATAGTCGAAGAGCATCTCCCTGCCAAATTCAATGGGTGGGGCAAACATGGTAAGTGGATGGGGCCAGCCAATTGTAGATTCTGTGTTTAAAACATCTTTCCATACCTTTACATTTGTATTCGATGACTCTGATGTAGCTGGATCTTCACCATCCCTCGCATTGACGGTTAAATCAAATGTGGCATCAGCTTGAGACCTCATCAGAATTGTATTAGTGATGATACCAAAGTCTTCATCAATCGCAAAATAGTTACTCTTGTCGGAACTACCGAATCCACCAACAGTGTTGTTTAGTGAGAATTTGACAATACTGGTACCCACCGCATCACGGTCAACAGCTCTAATGGTAAGAATACTCTTACCATATTCAGATCGTGTAGAAATACCTGTATAAGAGGACAAGAAACTTGTAACACTTCTGTATACGGTGCATGTATATGAAATTTTAATAAATTCAGGATGAAATATGATAAGATAACAACTATAACTCACTACAAGCTGGTTTAACAAAATGATAAATTACTGAAAGGGAAGGATTAATAGAAAATGTTCAACTTACATCCATAGTAATTATCATCCAAGAATACAGGAGCAAGGTCGTTAATGTCACCAACACGAATTCGGACAGTAATGATACTAGGATCGACTGCCCTCCTCCTGCGATTACGAATTACAGTGTAGTCTGGTTCATTGTTAGATGCTTGAATACTCAGATAATATATACTTTTCTGTTCAGTATCCAAGGCTTTTAGTGTGAATATTTCCCCTGTATTTTCATCAAGACGGAACACCATGTCTTCATTGCCAGCTGTAATAACATCAAAATAAAATTAACAAGATGTGTTTGTGAAACACAATGCTCCCGCAACAGGAATAAACGTTTGACCTTGGTATGTGACCTTGATCTTATCACATGACCTTGAACTTGAGATGCGTATTATGGAGATGTATCATCATGCAAAATATGAGCATTGTATCTTGAAAAAGCTGGTAGTAATTGGCAATGTTTAGTTTTTTGGTTAAGTTTTGCAGACAGACAGATTGACAGACAGAGAGATGGACAGACAGACAGATGGACAACGGTAAAACAATATGTCCCCAATCTTTCAATGTGGGGGCATAATAAGATTCACACTATTTCAATTTCATCTGTCGCCTTCATGACCACCCTAAACCAAATAACTCAAAAACTCTCCCATCCTCAACTTTGTCAAAGGTCACTAGCCTAATATCTGGAAATAATATTAACCCTTGTTATGCTGAACCCGGAATATTAAGGTTTGGGCAGGAGGTATAGATAAAGACCAGCCCGCACATAAGTGCAGTCTGATCTTGGTCTACACCTACTGCTTGTACTTTTCCTGCCAGAGAAGTTATGGAATTGATTTTCAAAATTAACATTGATTATTGAACAAGTACTTTCAGTGCTCGCTATCCTTTTATTTAATGCGATTCCTTAAGGGATATTATACAGCATGACAAGGGTTAAAATATATAATAATATAACTCATTAAACTTTATTTTAATTACATGTATCTAAGTTGTCACTTATCACATTCGAAAAATAGTTCCTCAAGAAAAAAAAAACCTGAATAAAAAAATAATGTGGGAAATGAAGAAAATGCTTTTAACATACAATTGCTTTTTCTAACAATGTTTCCTAGCCAGGAAGTAAAGGAAAAAATAAATAAAATTTGATCAATTTGAAAATGTCATTTACAAATTCGTTCAATTCTGATCAGTCTAATGTTTTTCATCTAGTAATGAGTTAAAAGTGAAATAATTCATAGTTACCTCTAGTTTTCAGAAAAACTCCTTATTAAACAGTAATAATAAATCAAATAGTCCATATTCACACAAACAGACTTACAAAGAATCCTGTATACTATGACTGGATTGAGATCCAAGTCCGTGGCTGTTACACTACCGACTGAAAAACCAATACCAACATCTTCATTGACCGTAAAATCAACCTGAAAAAAAAAAAAAAAAAATTGATACTATTGTCTTTATATTGATAAATTAATACTCACTAAAAGTAGCTCTCCAAATGCTATTTACAAAGATTTTTTCTCTAACACCCTCTCTCCCTCTTCTTTTGCTCATCAAAGCTTAACACAAGCTAACTCTTTACAACTTCTAGTTTTTACGATCTGAGGACAATTTAACTTTTAACCCTTTCCCGTTTTTGGAAATTTTAGACTAGTCCAAATTGAATGAGGTTGCAGACGACAATGAAAACTGGATGCCATTTGAAAAGAAACCATCCTATGTGATAAAAAAAATTGTGGAAAAAGGAGAAATTGTTTGTTACAGACAATTACTTCTTTTCCACAATATTTTCTTAAGTATAAAATCACAGGAACGTAAAATCCTGTATTTGAACAGAAAAGGGTTAAAACAACAAGCAAAGAAAAAAAACAATGAAAAAAACACACCCAAAGATGGGTTTGTTAAACACCACACTCCCATAACAATTTTTTTTGTTGTAAATGTGACCTTGATGGGGGGGGGGGAGATAAAAATGTGACAAAAAATTTTAATATTTTTTGTATACACATGCCCATTAAAATTTTGTCTGTATCCTCTTTAATTCTGTGAAATTGTGTTGACCTGTAAAGGATCAAACTACAAGTCAGTTTCCAGAGGTAACAATATCCTACCATAAATTCCTGTTTTTAGCCCTTGTCATGCTAAACCCGGAAAATTGCGGTTTTGGAAGGAGGTATAGACCAAGATCAGCCTGCACATAAGTGCAGTCTGATCTTGATCTACACCTCCTGCTTGTACTTTTCCTGCCAGGGTTGTTTATGAAATTTATTTTCCTTAAGAAATATTTATTTTTCAACAAGTTCTACCAGTGCTCTCAGTCCTTTGATTTTACAGCAATTAATAAAGGTTTGTTTGAATGGGGTTTTACGCCGCTTTCAACAATCTTTAAGTTATATCGCGGGGGCTGGAGCACCTAACAATGGAATCCTGGTATTTCTCACACCAGTACTACCATTACATCCTTTCCTAGCCTCCAGCTGCTATCCCACATAGGTCTACGATTATCGACCCATTGGTGAGAGACAAATAGTCGGAAAGGATGAGTGCCACCGTCGGGGATCGAACCCGGGACCTCTAGATTGACAGTCCGATGCGCTACCAACTGCGCTATCACAGCGGCTCATTAATAAAGGTAATTTATACAGCATGACAAGGGTTAATCTAAGTAAATTCCATCATTCTAGTCGTTATCTTTGATTGTGCAATAGTCACATGTTTAGGTTTGCATATGGACTACGCAAGCAAATATATAAATAAACAAAACATGATTTACTCCATGGATCTTTTACAAATTAACCCTTGTCATGCTGAACCCGGAATATTCTGGTTTTGGGAGGGGGTGTAGACCAAGATCAGCCAGCGCATAAGTGCAGTCTGATCTTGGTCTACACCTCCTGCTTGTACTTATCCTGCCAGAGTTATTTATGTATACGATTTCTAAAAGAAATATTGATTATTGAACAAGTTCTATCCATGCTTTCTGCCCTTTGATTTTCCAGCAATTCAGTAAGGTAATTTATGCAGCATGACAAGGGTTAATAAACTAAGCTTCATGTTTAACCCTTAGAAAAGAGGTACTCTTATTTCCTTAACCAATTACCAGCCAACAAAATTTTAGACTGGTCAAAATTGAAAGGAGTTCAGACGACAATTTGAAGTTGATGAAAGTTTAGATTTTTTCAACTTTAGGGGTAGAAAACATTGTGGAATATGAAGAAATTGCTTGTTACAAGCAATTTCTTCATTTTACACAATGTTTTCCCAATTGTTTTTCTTGAGGGGCGTCAGAACGTGTCACTGTGTGGAAATGGGTAAACATTGTCTGTCATATCTATAAATGTGATAATCTTGTCTTTTAATCCTTTGATGATTTACAAAATTTTAGACTGGTCCAATTTCAAAGGTTTTGCAGACGACAATTTAAAGTTGATTTTTTTGAAAAATAATCATCCAGTAGGATAGGAAATATTGTGGAGAAAGTAGAAATTGCTTGTTACAAGCAATTTCTACTTTTCCACAATGTTTTCCAGTATATAAAAGCACAGGGACTTAAAAAACAGTGATTGGACAGGAAAGGGTTTTAGAGCTTTAACTTTAACATACATTGACCATACAACTTTAACAATTTCACAAATAAGATGGAAATGCTTTAGTTATTTTGATAAGATGTATTTCAAATTTTAAAGGCATTTTTGTATCTTTGTATCTATGCACAGACATATCACAAATGCAGCCCTAAACTACTCAGAGTTCAAGGAAATTAACTGGTCAAGCAGAGAAAGTCAACACATTGGTAGTGGCCCTTTGGATAGTCTAAATGTTGTTGTTTTGTGACAGGCTGAAGTGTTTTTTTTCTAGTTTTGACAAGGCAAAAATAATCTTGTATTAATAAGGTGAACTTAAGACTGATTCAAATTTCAAGTTGCTACAATTTCAAATAACTCTGTCTTTCTGAACAAAGAAAAGTATGTTGACAATGTTTTACATGGAATTTCTTCATTTTGCACATTATTTTTCCATTCTCTTTTCATGGATGTTGTAAAAAAAGGGGGATGATTCTATGGGAGTTGGTTAAGATCAGAAGTGGTCTCTCTGAATACCTCACCTCATCAACAGCAAATGTGGGAACATTATCGTTGACATCTTTGATGTTGATCGTCAAGAATCTTTGAGATTCAAGACTTGTCTCTCCTCTGTCCCTTGCTTGAAGAAGAAGCTGAAATAAAAAAAAAAAATGGCTGTATACAATTAGTGTGTGACCTTAACCCATTACCACAGGAGAAAATTTTAGACTGGTCCTAATTGAAAGAAGTTGTAGACAACACTTAAAAAATTATGAAATTTTGGATTTTTTCAACTTTCTTGGTAGAAAACATTGTGGAAAATGAAGAAATTGCTTGTAACAAGCAATTTCTTCATTTCCCACAATGTTTTCTGAAGCTTCTTTCTATGAGGGCGTCTAAAAGCATCACTGAGTGGGAATGGGTTAAATATTGTAAATACGGCTTGGATACAGCTGTATTTACAATATTTTGATGGTAGTCTGATTGGCTAATCTAATAAATAGTCTGATTGGCTAATCTAATAAATTGTCTGATTGGCTAATCTAATAAATAGTCTGATTGGCTAATCTCAGTGATGATTGACAGCAGCTATCTGTCAATTCCTACCCACATTCTCACAATCGTAAACATTTGACCTTGATATATGATCTTGACCTTATCACATGACCTAGACCTTGACAAGAGGAGATGCGTATCATGGAGATGTATCATAATGCCAAATATGAGCATTGTATCTTGAAAAGGCTGGTAGTAATTGGCAATGTTAAATTTTTGGGTTAAGTTTTGCAGGCAGACAGGGGGACAGACAGACTGAATGACAGACAGACAACTGTAAAACAATATACCCCCAATCTTTCAATGCAGGGGCTTGAAAAATAAACCTACAGTCGCCCCACTATTATAAGGTGTCACCATGTTAATTTCACTTAGCAGGTGAGTGTTAATTTAAACTCGTAGTAAGTGACTACTCATTGGATGGCTAAAAAGTGATAGTTAAACCCTTTCCCGTTTTTGGAAATTTTAGACTAGTCCAAATTGAAAGAGTTTGCAGACAACAATTAAAACTGTATGCCATTTGAAATGAAAACAAATATGGTAGAAAATATTGTGGAAAAAGGAGAAATTGCTTGTTACAAGCAATTACTTTTTTTTTCCACAATTTTTTCTCTTGTATAAAATCAAAGGATCAAAGGATCGTAAAATTCCGACGTTGAAAAGGAAAGGGTTAAAAACATGATTGCTTAACCCATTACGAGACAACAAAATTTTAGACTGGTCCAAATTGAAAGAAGGTGCAGACAAAAATTTTAAGTTTATGAAATTTGTATTTTTTTTTCAACTTTCTGGATAGAAAACATTGTGTTAAATGAAATTGCTTGAATGGTTGGCCTTTCAATTTAAATCCAGTTTTTATCTGCGTAACCTTTGAATTTGGACAGGTCTAAAATTTGATAAACAGGAAGGGCTAACCCATTTTCAAATGGCAGAATTTAGACGGATGCAAATTGAAAGGAGTTGCAGAGGACAATTTAAGGTTTATGATTTTTTTTATTTGTTTAACTTTCTGGGTAGAAACATTGTAGAAATTGCCTATTTTACACAATTTCTTCTCAACTATTTTTTTATTGAGGGGTGTCAAAAAAAAAGCGTCCTTAATGGGGGGGGGGGGGTCAATACAACTCAACAGAAGAGAATTTCAGAGCAGTACACTGCAACCTCTTATAATGCTGAAGGTGGGGTCTAAGACATGAAACTGTAGAAAAGTGGGACTATCATGCTATAATACTGTCCCCCCCCATTTGCCTTAATTAGACCTGCAGATTGGACCCAGACACCTGATAAATAGAAATAATACTTCCAAATTGACAAAAATGTAATAAGTTTAATCAGCACAATGAAATTAAAAACAAATAAAATGAATAAACCTGAAGTTATTAGGTTTCAGCAGAAAACCAATTGAAATCAGCTTAATCAGAGTGAGTTCAAAGCTCAAATTGAAAGTTAGACCTTGAGCTGTGACCTTGACCATGGATTTATCCAAAAAGTTTGTTTCAATTGGCTCATCTACTCTTGATGGGGAACAATTGTGCCATGTTGTTTTGAACTCTACAAATGCAATAGATATCTTCCGGACAAGCTCAACTTGAATATTTGATCTTTTACTGTGACCTAGGCAATATCCAAAAATTTGTTCCAAATGGCGTATCCTCTTATGATGGAAAACATTTGTTCTTTGTTGTTTTGAAAACCATTTACAAAAGTAGGTGATACAGTCTTGGCAAATTTGGAAGGTTGATTGAATGGGGTTTAACGCCGCTTTTAAAAGTATTTCAGTCATATCACGACGGTTGGAGCACCTAACAATGGATTCCTGGTATTTCTCACACCAGTACTACCACTACATTCTTTCCTAGCCTCCAGCTGCTATCCCACTTTGGTTTACGATTATCCACCCTTTGGTGAGAAACAAATGTCAGAAAGAATATGTGCCGCCACCGGGGATCGAACCCATGACATCCCATGACTGAAGATTAGGAGACTGACTGGCTACCAACTGCGCTATGATGGCAGCTCAAAATTTGGAAGGACTGGCACACCCTAATGCACATACACTTACTTGTCATAAATACTAGTTATTATATACCTATAACTTGATTTTTAGTTTCCTCTATCAAAAACGAGCAATCTGATTGGTCGAAAAATTTAATTCATACCTACATGAACAAAATTTTTAGCACACAGCCATTCTGTATGCTTCCGCACAAAATAGTTTCCGTATTCATACAGTGTGATTAGTTTTTTCGGTTCATACCTCCATGAAAACAAAATATATTCTCTTCATCTCTTAAATTTATTATGGTAGAGATGCAACGCTTTTTGATGTAGGGGAAAATTTGATATTCCACTTGACCTTCTGTTTTGTGAAATATCGAAAATTTCCTCCACAGCTCAAAGTAGATACAAGAAGTTGTATCTCTATTGTAACATAATTTTCCCTATATCTCACTCAACAATATAAAACAACACATACCACATATCTGCTAATTCTTTCTCGATCATATGTTATATTAGCACTGATCACTCCAGTGATTGGGTTGATTGAGAACTCTGGCGTATTCTGGGTGGTTGTTCCTTCATAATTAAAGCTGTAATCTACGACCCCATTGTTGCCTGTATCAGGGTCGTCTGCTAACACGTCATAAATAATCATACCATAGTACTGTTCCTAAAAGAAAAATTATAGATGTTACATCTTTTTACAATTATTCAACCCTTCAAAAATGTGTCTCCGAATTTCAAACACACGATTTAGTGACTGGGCATTTTTTAGAAGCTTCAAGATTTCAGAAAATCAAACAGTAAATGGTTGATTTTGAAGTCTAAAGTGGGGGGTCAGCATTTATTAGAGCATGGGCGTTTAATAGAATTTTTAACTAAGCACTGATCATTACCCACAATAATTTCTACCCATCAGACAATTAGTTTTCTGTGGTAGAAAAAGTTGACTTACCTCAAGAACATTAATAGTCATATTTGCCAGCGGAGGTATAACCCAAATTGGAGGTTCATTTCGAGATCGTATTACTTCTACAATAACTGTTGCTTCAGCGATGTTACTGGGTGCACGTCCAAGGTTATCAACTGCTTCAACAACAAAGGTATAGAAACCCGGAAAACCGTCCAAGCTTTTGTTGACAAAAATACTTCCGAATTCCCTGTTGACATCAAAGAATTCTGAAAAAATAAAATTTAGTGATTTTTTTTTCTTCATCCATTGATGGATGTCCAGCCACACCAACAGACTCTAATAGGAAGTTTGCCCTAGAAACCCATTTCCAGACAGCAAAATTTTAGATTGGTCCAATTTTAAAGGAGTTGCAGACAACAACATTAAGCTTGTAAAATTTATTTTACAAGCTTTATGTTACATAATGTTTTCCCACATGTTTTTGTGCGGGGCATCAAAAAGCAATTAGATTAAACAGCCTTAACTTGCAATATTTATGGTCATTTACATGTAAGCAGCTAAAACGTAAAAAGTTTAGTTAGAAACAAAAATGTTCTAACTACACATTCAGTTTGCAGTAAAGTTACATCTTTTAAGTTGCCAAACCAACAAAAATGATTCACATAGTTATCTGGAAACAAACCAACAAAAATGATTCACGTAATTATCGCCCAATGTCGGAGTTCAATTTTCACTTCTGGTCTAAGTAATTTATTTGATTGGTCATTTGATTCTTTGATTGACAGCCATGATTTTTCACTTGACCTCTGAACAAGATGAAATTTGTCATTAGACAAGTGTTACTTTACCTGACATATACTTACCTGACATATACTTAACTTGGGAAAAAAATCAATTTTGTCACCTGACCTTCAGCTGTGAGCTTGACATTTAGTGCATCTAACAACATTTTTTAACACTAATACTTGATTAGGGAAACAACTGTTTGAAGATATATCTAAATCCATTCATAAATTTGAAGCTACGCTCCAGATGAAGTCAATTATGTCACTTGACTTCCAGCTTTGACCTTGGCTATTACTGTATCTAAAACAAATTTTTTGTATGTCACTAGTACTGAATTAGGTTAACAAATGACCAATCACGGCTATCAATCAAAGAATCAGTTGACCAATGAAATCATTCATTTAATCTGGAAGTTAACTTTGAACATCAACAATGGCCACCATTTATGTGAAGCATTTCATTTGTTTGGTGACTTAATGTCTATCTACAGCTAATTTAACCAACTGTTCTACTTTTTTTACAGGCTACTGCCCATTCCTTTTTCAAAATAACACCATTTAAAGTGGTACTTCCTGTCAAAGTCAATGTGCCGTGCCAAAGGAGTAAGTGGGCTGGTTCAACAATTGGTCAATTGTGTCAAGTTATCTTTTAAACCCATACATAGATTTAGAAGAAATCATGGATGATTTCAATTTTTTCTATTGACCTTCATCTGTGACCATATACTAGTAGTGGTAATTTCATATACTATCCAACAATTAGCCCCTTCCTATTCAATCCCTCGTTTTACATCACTATGTTTTTGTACCTGTTACAAGCTTTTTTCTTTTCCCCACTATTTCTTTTCCACCCTACAGAATGATGGTTATTCAAATATATCAACTTAAAATTGTCATCTGCAAAACCTTTGAACCTAGACAGGCCTTAAATTTTGTAATACAGTGAAGGAATATATGGTTTCGTTTGTTTCAATGGGGTTTAACGCCGCTTTAACAACCTTTCAGTTATATCGCAGCAGCTGGAGTACCTAACAATGGATTCCTGGTATTTCTCGCACAAGTACTACCACTACACCCTTTCCTAGCCCCTAGCTGCTATCCCACATAGGTTTACGATTATCTACCCATTGGTGGAAGACAGATGTTGGAAAGAGTATCGAACCCAGGACCCTTTAATGATAGTCTGATGTGCTACCGACTGCGCTATGACGGCGGCCAAGGAACATATGGCCAGATCATAATTATCCAACAGAGCTAGTCAATTAAGAAGGTTTATTACACAATGCAGGTTTAAGACATTGTAACTACAGCTTGAATAAGGATATCGAAAGTGACAGATTTTCTAGTCTTTGTCACTATTTCAACCATACAGTTGTGTGAAGCTATGGCCCAAAAAGGTTTGTTTTATTTCATTGTGTAATGCAGTACCCGGAATATTCAGGGGATATAGAAAAAGATCAGACTGTACTTAAGTGCAGGCTGATCTTTGTCTACACCACCTGTTTGTCTCCTTCAACCCTGAGTTGTTTATAGAATGCATTTTCAAAATAACATTTTGAAAATTTTCGAAAAATCATTTTTTACCCTTAACGAATCCTTCAAGTGCTTTCAGGCTTTTAATTTTAATGCAAATTTAGATAAGGATTTTATTCATTATAACAAGGGTTAAGAAGTTGCAGAGGACATTTTCAAATTGAAAGAATTTCAATGATTTCATTGTAACAAGCACTTTCCACATTTTTTTCTGAGCTTTTTTCTTGAGGGACATAAAACAGGGGGACTGTGTGCGAATGGGTAAAATTTTCTATTTAATTGATTTTCATACCTGTGTCTCCAGCTCTCTTTCTGAAAATGGATCTGCCGAAATCTCCAATGTCAAGGTCAGTGATAAACAGTTGCAGAAAACTAGTTCCGACATCAATAGTATCAAATATAGTCGCTGTGTAAACCAATCGTGTAAAGATAGGGGGATTGTCATTCTCATCCTCCAAAATAATTTGGACCTGAAATAAAACATGCATATCAAAGTATGTATGGAAATACCAAGTCTCCAATGAACTGCATTTTTTCTATGAAACTGCTCGAGTCCAAGGCCAGTTGGATATGGATGAAAATCAAATTGATCTGTTACTGATTCTTGTGGACTTTCTAACAAAAAAAGAGCTATATATTTTCAAAAGTTTAGAAAAGTCTGGAACAGTCAAATTTCTATGTTTTTTTTTAGTTTACAATCTGTATTTCCACAAAAATCAAGTGATTTAACCTTTTCCTGTTTTTCATAATTTTACACCAGTACAAATTAAAAGATTTTTGTAGACGAAAATTAAATTTTGATTTAATTTGAAAAATAACCATTCAGTTAGGAAGGAAGTATTGTAGAAAAAGAACAAATTGCTTGTAACAAGCAATGTCTTCTTTTTCTACAATATTTTTTCAACTATAAATTCACAGGGACATTTTAAATAAGGGTTGAACAGGAAAGGGCTAAATGAAATTTATATTTAATCTGAAACCCAATCAATCTTGAAGAATTGCACATCAAATATCAACTCAATATCTACATGCAAGATTTTGGTGTATTTGTAAGTCCAACATCAGTATTTTGTCATTCTATTTTTGTAATCTAAATAAAACTTTTGAAATGATGGAACACCAACTTTTTAGATGAACTGTTATTGAAAAAATTGCTTTCTGGGAGATTTCTCTATAGATTATCACTCGATAACTTCACTGAAACAAGAGGGCCATTTGCCCTAAAGTGTCACCTGAGCCTATGACTACAAAAGTTAAAATAAACAAAAAACAAGTGATCTAATTTGGCCAAATGTGACCCATTATCAAATCTTGTCTTGAAATCAAGAGCAAAGTTACAAGATATTTGTGCCAGAAAAGTAGCATGCAAATTACAGAGAAGATTTCTATAGATGTGACCTAGTTCTTGATTCCGTGTGACCTGATATTAAACTTTTTATGGAGAAAAACCATCTAAAAAATATCAAGCCAATTGAACCAAAAAAATGCAGCCTCTATAGTGCATAACAGGTATTTATTATATACCTTGCTGTGAAATCTTGGGATTTCTCAGTGTAATAAATTTTGATATTGTCACTGGAGTGATGATGACACTTTTCAGTTTCACTCTCTGCCATAATTCAGGATCTACTTTTTTTCCAACCAAGTGACATTATAAAGAGTCTATCAAAAAGATGGGTCTCGATATTTAAAAAAAAAATTAAAATAATTAGGTATATAATAAATAGAACAATCAACTTGTTATTCCAGATATGAAATAAGATGTGTTTGTGAAACACTATGCCCCCCGAAACAGAAATTCTTTAGAAACGGGTGATTTTTAGTTTTTTTCTTTGTTTTAGGGAAAAGGGTTAAAATTTTGACCTTGACCTTGATGTAATGACCTTCTCCAGTTGCGCCTTGTTGAGACCTATCTACATACCAAATATTAGCATTGTAACTTAATTGGGGTTGAAGTTATAGGAAAATGTTTAGTTAGCAGGTTAAGTTTTTGAATAATGTTTTACGGAAAAGGGTTAAAATTTTGACCTTGACCTTGATGATATGAGCTTCCCCAGTTGCGCCTTGTTGAGACCTATCTACATACTAAATACTAGCATTGTAACTTAATCAGGGTTGAAGTTATAGGAAAATGTTTAGTTGGCAGGTTAAGTTTTGCAGACAGACAGATGGACAGACAGGCGGACGGACAGGCGGACACCGGTGAAACAATATGCCCCCGATCTATCGATGCAGGGGCATAAAATTTTTTCACAAAGATGTTTTGTTAGGCGTTAAAAAAACTCATGCTGCACACTCTTTTTTCAATGCCTAACAGTGCATCCTCGTGAAATATTTGTTCATATCTGGAATAACAAGTTGATAATCCCCTATTTCTATGATTTGACCAAGTGACCTACTTTTTTACCAAAAGTAACCTATATTTGATTATGGTTGAGATATTCTGAAGACAGACATTCTGACCAAATATCAAATAATGAACATGATCAAAATTTGAAGTTTGCCTACATATTACGGGTACAAACTTTTTGACCAATTATTAGAATATATGAGCCAAAAATTAATGTGCTCTCATGAGTGTACACAAGGTTTACTAGGATTTGACCCAGTGACCAACTTTTTAACCGAAATTATAACCATTATTAATTTTGACAGAGATATCATGCAGAAAAATAGTCTTACAAAATATCGAGGCATTTGAGGCAAAAATGTGCCATGTAGATTGCATAAAAGGTCATCTCTAAGATTTGACCTAGTGACCTAGTTTTTGAGCAAATGTGAAACAATATAAATCTTGACAGAGATATTATGCAGACAAACATTCTGATCATTTTATAGACATTTAAGGGGAAAATGTGACCTCTAGAGTGCTCACTTTCTAAGATTTGACCTAGTAACCTAGTTTTTTAACCCCATGTGACCAAATATTGAACTTGTCCGAGGTTTTATGGAGACAAAGATTCTGACCAAGTTTCAAGACAATTGAGCTTAAATTGTGGCATCTATAATGACACACTATTAGAAATTTCCCCCTAAAGCGATCATATTTTGTATATCTTTCCATAGAAGAAATAGAATAACTGTTTGTTTTTCATACAAGGTTGATTTATCTTCATTTTGTGATCAATTATGACATATTTTCTTGTGAATACATAGCTTTTGTTGTTTACTGAATGATAGATCAATCAATCTTACACTGAAACAAATATTTCTCTATGTATAACTTTTCAATTTTCTCATCCTGCCATTTTTGCCAAAATGAGTCAAAGATTTCCTGTTTTTACAGAAATAAAATAGAAATAAAATTAAAAAAATACGAATATAGAGAGGATACTTGTTTGTTACAGTGCAAGATTGATTTATCTATCATCACAAGTGAAAACATAGCTTTTGTTGTTCACAAAATGAAATGTATATGGATCATGATAGGCAAAATATTAATTTTTTGGACAAAATCTCTAAAAGTATGTCATTTTACAAGTGATATAAATGGCAAACCTTATGATGTCAACACAACTTTAGTCCAGCTTAGATGACATTCAGTAGTGTAAAAAAGAAAGAAAGAAGGAGTAAATTTATTGAAACAGCTAGTTTATCATTTGATAATCTTACTTTTTTTGTGGCAAAAGTATCAAGTGTCATTATCCAACAAGATGTATCAATAATCCACCAAAAATGCATTGATAAAATGCACTTTACTTATCCCCCCTCCATTTTTTCATTACCAAAGATTACTACATATATGATCAGTTCATTTAAGATCAGTTGCCATATCATAAGCACTCACCGTTGCTGCTCTTTGGTTTTGAGGGGAACCTCCAGGGTTATCTCGGGCTAATACTTCTGTCAAAAGTATTGAATTAACCTCTCTGTCCAATGTAGCATTGTTTCGTAGCCGTACAAAGATTTCTCCCTGAAAGGAGTTGATATTATTAGTTATTTCGTAAGAATAGGGCCCGATCATTTTTACAAAATTATTTGTATTCCTGCTTATAAAGAAGATCCATAAACAAGTGGATGCCAACTATTGGCTGTTAACCCTTTCCTGTACAAACACGGGATTTTACGTTAATGTGGTTTTATACTTAAGAAAATGACAAGCAATTTCTCCATTTCCCACAATATTTTCTACCACATTGGATGGTTTCAACTCAAATTGCATACAATTTTCGTTGTTGTCTGCATCCTCTTTGAATTTGGACCAGTCTAAAAGTTCAAGAAACAGGAAAGGGTTAAAGTGTTTGATGGTGGGTCAAACTTCAGTCCAAAAAGGGGCATAATTTTTTTCCGAAATTGCATTTAGAGTTATCGCCCTTGCAGACATAGATTGCTCTTTTGATAGTGAACCTACATTTCACGTGAATTCATACAATAAATAGGGAATATTACCACAGTGTCTTTTTCTATGCGTTGTTATCATGTTCGAGAATCGTGTGTAGGTATTTTTTATTGGATGAGACCGAAGGTCGAATCCAATAAAAATACCTACACACGATTCAAGAACACGATAACAACAAATAGAAAAACACACTGTTGTAATATTCCTTTTATTATATACCTTTTAGGAAATGACATTTAAATGGCTAAGAAATAACCAACTTTCCGAAAAACCCGGATTGTCAATACACAAAAAAGAAGTCAGTCAGATACTCGACGAATACGGTTTTTTGCTACACGCCGAATATTGATTTTTTACTGTCGAGTTGTATTTGACAGCCAGGTTTATATATCTTTTATAGGTATATAATAATACCAAAGATATCACAAAATTTCAAAGTTTTCGGGTTCCAAGCTGACACAGTCGATGACCTGGCTTAAAGCAATACCTCAGGTTTTCTCCAAAAATATCCGAGCTAAGACATCACGAAATTGAAAAAACTACCCTTGTTTGACTTCTATTTTGTCACTTAAGGGAACTATTTTTATCCATTTTCATGCTGTATAAATACCTTACTGAATTGAGGTAAAATCAAGGGCTGGAAGCATCGATAAAACTTGTTGTTCAAAAATCAATATTTCTTTTAGAAATAAATTTCATACACAACTCTGGCAGGAAAAGTACAAGCAAGGAGGTGTAGACAAAGATCAGACTGCACTTATGTGCAGGCTAATTTTGTCTACACCTTCTGCCAATACTGGAATAAACAGGGCTCAGCATGACAAGGGTTAAAGTTCTCGCTATATACAAGAACACATGGGAATAAGTCTGGCCTAAAAAAACATTACTTTTCATCCGTTTAAAATTATTTCAGGGACCATGGATACTTGGTTGAAGTTCTAAGAAGATTTGTTTTGTTTGAATGGGGTTTTACGCCGCTTTCAATAATCTTTCAGTTATATCGCGGCGGCTGGAGCACCTAACAATGGATTCCTGGTATTTCTCACACCAATACTACCATTACATCCTTTCCTAGCCTCCAGCTGCTATCCCACATAGGTCTACGATTATCGACCCATTTTCTAAGAAGATTTCTAAAGAAAGTGCCATTTGAAGGACAGACAGATGTGCAGACAAACACTTTTGAAGACCATAGCCTAAATCTGGCCAGTTGAACTAAATACAGCTTTCAAATTAACCCATAACCAGATGAAATTGTTTAGACTGGTCTGAATTGAAAGAAGTCAGACAACATTTAAATTTGCATTTAACCCATTTCCAACTTGACCCTAAAGAAATAAACAAAATTTTGAAAACATTGTGGTAAAAGATGAAATTGGTTGTAACAAGCAATTTTTTCTATTCTACTATGTTTTCTACACAGTAAGTTGAAAAAAATCTGAAATATCATAAACTTTTTATTGTTGTCTACAACTCATTTCAATTTGGACCAGAATAAAATTTTCCCACTTGGTAATGTGTTAAATTGTAGCATAAATGCCAAGTAGGGTAGAAAACATTGAGAAAAGCAGATATTACTTGTTACAAACAATGTCTTCTTTTCCAGCAGTTTTCAATTATCATATTTCTACAGAGCGCCAGAAAACATCATTGTCTGGGAATGGTTTAAGTACAATATCATTCGAAAACGAACTTTTACTCTACCATGTTTCCTTTCATTTGTAAGTAATGTCATGCTGAGCCCGGAATATTCCGGTTTTGGCAGGAGGTGTAGACTAAGATCAGACTGCACTTATGTGCAGGCTGATCTTAGTCTACACCTCCTGCTTGAACTTTTCCTACCATAGTTGCTTATGAAGTTGATTTCTATAAGAAATATTGATTTTTTAACAACAAGTTCAGGAATTAAACTTACCGTTACTGGATCAACATCGAATCTATCATCGTTCATGAAATAGTTGACAACATAGAAGCTGTTTGTTGGTTCAGGTCGATCATTATCAATGGCAAACACATTTAAAAGGGATATACCATCTCCGGTGTTTTCCCGGACTCTAGTTGAGTAAAATCTCTGAAAAGACAAGATGTGTTTATGAAACACCATGCCAAAGTAAAAGCTTTTTTTCGGGAATATAACCTTGATAAGTGACCTTGAACTTTCTACAAGGTATCTGAAGATGCACATCACTGAGATCTATCATCATGACAAATGTGAATATTGTATCTTAACCCATTCCAACTCAATCCCTCCTTTTACGCCCCTGAATAAAACAGCATTGGAAAACATTGTGGAAAATGAAGAAATTGCTTGTATCAAGCAATTTCTTCATTATCCACAATGTTTTCTATCCAAAAAGACGAAAATATTCAAAATTCCATCAACTTGAAATTGTCGTCTGCAGCTTCTTTCAATTTGGACCAGTCTAAAATTTTGCTGTGTTGGAATGGGTTAAATAGACTGAAATGTTTTTTGGGTTAAGTTTTGCAGATGGACAGACACAGACAGACAGACAACTGCAAAACAATATATCCCCTTATCTTTCATTGAGGGTGCATAGAAACACAATGTATGGCAGCAAGTAACTAATCCCTGCTTTGTTTGTTTGGGGTTTTACGCCGCTTTCAACAATCTTTCAGTTATATCGCAGCGGCTGGAGCAGCTAACAATGGATTCCTGGTATTTCTCACACCAGTACCGCCATCACATCCTTTCCTAGCCTCCAGCTGCTATCCCACATAGGTCTACGATTATCGACCCATTGGTGGGAGACAAATAGTCGGAAAGGATGAATGCCACCGTCGGGGATCGAACCCGGGACCTCTAGATTGACAGTCCGACACGCTACCAACTGCGCTATGACGGCGACAAAACAAATCCCTGCAGTCAATCAAATAATCAGTCGACCAATGAAATACCAACCATTCACTTTATTTCTAAAATGCTACTGGCCATAAATTTAGCAAAATTAAACGCCCGAGTAAGTTGGCATGGCTAATGATATGTCAATTAACCCTTTCCTGTTTTGCAAAATTTTAGACCCGTCCAAATTCAATGATTTTGCAGACGAAAATTTAATATTGATTTTATTTGAAAAATAACCATTCAATATGGTAGAAAATATTGTGGAAAAGAAGAAAATGCTTGTGACAAGCAATTTCTTCTTTTTTCACAATATTTTCTCAATTATGGGGATCATGGGGACGTAAAAACCAGGGATTAACCAGGAAAGGGTTAAATATTCTACATCTAACTGGTGTATCAGAATCACAGATACCACTGCTGAATAGATGGATCAATGGCTGCAACGCTTGACCTCCGACTAGCAGATTGTATGATATGTTGTACAAAATATATGGCAAGGGACATAAAGCATAAGACATTTTATTGGAGGAGGATTTAAATGTTATAAAATATCTGATATTACCTATAATTTCAGCCTTTAATCCTTGTCATGCTGAATAAAATCCATAACTAAATTTGCATTAAAATCAAAACCCTGAAAGCACCTGAAGCACTAGGTCAGAGTCGAATTCCGGGAATATTCCGAGTTCTGCATGAGAAGGATAAAATCACAAACAAATACTTGAACTAAATGGGACGGGTTGTCAATTTTCATTTCCTGTCTAAATGATTGATTGATTGAATGGGGTTTAACACCACTTTGACAGTATTTCATTCATATCGAGGCAGCTGGAGCACCTAATAAAGGATTCCTTGTATTTCTCACACCAGTACTACTACATCCTTTCCTTGCCTCCAGTTGCCACCCCTATTAGGTTTATGATTATCCACCCATTGATGAGAGACAAATGTTGAAATGACGCACAACGACAGACGCAATAGGTCACAAAACGGTCAGGTGACCTAACAAGAGGCCCATGAAGGCCTGAGATTCTCTGCTGGTTATCAATTTTTCTGTTAAAGTAATCTAATATTTAAGTAAGTTAATTGATTAAAGAAGAATGCATAATGCATAACAAATTGGACTTTATCCCCTTTATTGTTTTCAGTTACAATACTTAAGGTCCCTTTTTACGTGTTCATGGCAGTTTCCTTATGACCCTACGATCATCCTGTGCAATTTTTAACAGAATCCAATAATAGTTGGTGACTTTTTCCCGTAAACAGGATTGTTTTGAGAGAAAATCCATAAGGCTCCTTTTCCTATGTTTTCTGATGGATCAACTTAATTTCATAAAGGAACTTTCTGTATGACCCTACAAATCGTCTTGTGAAATTTTAAGGACAATCTGATAATAATTGTGAATGTCATCACAGTAAAAGAATATCTTGAATGATACTCTGTAAGGCCCCTTTTCCTGTGTCTCAAATGCCACAATTATTCCATGCTAGAACATTTAAAAAAAATTCATTGGGCCCCTTTTTACATGATACTTGACAGATTATACCCAATTCTGAAAAGAACCATCCTTATGATTGTACAATCATTGTGTGAAATTTTGAAGTGAATCTGGTGAAATCCAGGGACATCATTGGGTTAACTAGAATATCTATGACAGTTTTTCATATGGTCCCTTTTCATGTGATTCTTGCCGGATCAGATCAACTGTCAAAATCAACATTTGCTATGATTTTTTGGAATTTAATGAAGATTTTCATAGTGCCCCTTTTCCCTTGATACTTTACAGAAGGAACCAAATTTCAAAAGAACAATTCTAATGACGGTACAATCATTCTGTAAAAGCTTAAAGAGAATTCATGAAAACAGTGGATTGAATAGACCTTTTCATGATCTCACTGCGCATGCATCAAATTAAATCCTCGTTAAATGGGATATTATCCCAACTAAGTCACATGGTGCTTATCTTTAAAGCATTTTTCCACAATCAAATAAAGTGAATGCGCTTATTTTCATTGAAGGAATTTAAAATTGTTTTTTCACTACAGGATAAATTGCAAGGTAGGCTTTCATTATAAACAAGAGCTTTGTCCACGAACACAGATGCCCCCACCGGTAGCTTTGATAATAACAAAGGGCAATCATTCCAAAATTATGCAAGCAAGAGTTGTGGTTCTTGTGCACTGCACTTCTCCTCAATGAGGTCTATCCACCTGTGAAGTTTCAAGTTGATAGCTATTATTCTTTCAGAGATATGCCCCGGACAAAATGTAAGTCTTTAAAATAAAGGGCAATAACTCCAAAATTATGCAAGCAAGAGTTGTGGTTCTTATGTACAGCACTTCTCCTCAATGAGGTCTATCCACCTGTGAAGTTTCAAGTTGATAGCTATTACACTTTCAGAGATATGCCCCGGACATTTTGGGACAGACGGAAGGAAGGAAGGACGGACGTACGGACCAAGGCAAATCTATATGCCTCCCCCATATAGTGGTCGGGGCATAAAAATCTAACTTTAATATTTGAAAATCTAGCCTTGCCAGTAGAGCAAGGAGCCAATATGCATATTATAACAAGAATATCATCAATGGGCTAACAAAAGGTTGTAAATACAATTCGGATTATTTCTTGTTTCAAAATTTTTGTCACCAACTAACGATACTTTGTCTTATTGATATTTATCTTTTATGTCATCTTATCTCGCACAAACCATCATAACTTCATTATTTGCAAAAGGAGTTTTGGTGATTTTGGTGGTTGCCAGAGACATAATGGGTAAATGACCTTTCCTTGGTGCATCCTCCTTTATTCAATACAGACTTTTATTTCAATATATACAATATACCGGGTTATCATACATTTTATTGTATATGGTGACAAATAGAGGAAACAGTGAAACAAAACACCCGTCATTTATACCTTAAGGCCATTATAATGGGGTAGTTTAAATGCCTCTGAAGAACATCACTGGGTCAACAGACAAAAAAATATTGACACAAACAGAATGATGTTACATTTCCAACAATATTATCTATGTAAAAATCAAAAAAATGAATTTAAAACAACTGGAGGCAATAATATGACTTTCGTAAAACAAAACCTGAAGTAAATCCTCCCCGCAGTGGAAAGTTGTTGTTGCTTTTCTTAGAAAGCGTCCAATGGATACAGACTTTCTAGTCATATGGCGCTTTGTGTGAAAGGTCTATTATGCCAAGATTTTTTGTGTAATGAAATTTTCTTATAAGGCCCCTTTACCCGTGCAACTTAAATCAGACCCAATTTACAAAGGAAGGATCCAAATTATAGTACAATCATTCTAAAAGCTTGAAGAAAATGATAAAGACTGAGACTTAATTGTGAAATAATGTTTTTGTAATAAAATTTTCGTAAGGCCCCTTTTCTGTGTCACTTAACAGATCAAACCCAATTTACAAAAGTACAATCAAAATAATGGTACAATCATTCTATTAAAGTTTGAAGAGAATCTGATAAAGACTGAGCAAATTCTTGTGTTAATGAGGATTTTGTAATAATTTTTCATACAGCCCCTTTTCCTATGATATTAAGCAGATCAGACCAAATTTGGAAAGAAATAATCCAAAATTAATGATGGTACATGTACAAACATTCTTTGAAAGTTTGAACAGAATCCGATGAAAACTCTGGACTTAATCGTGTAAACAAAGATTTCATGATGAAATTTTCATACAACCCACTTGACAGAACTACCAAAATTTCAAAAGGAACAATCCTATGCTGATACAATCATCCTCTGAAAATTTAAACAGAATCTGATGAAAACTGTAGACTTAATTGTGTTAACAAGGATTTTTTTTAAATGAAATTATTGTAATGACCCTTTTACATGATACTTGACTGTTCAGACAGAAATTTGTAAAGGAACAATCTTAAAGCTGGTACAATCATTCTGTGAACAATTAAATAGAATCTGATGAAAACTGTTGACTTAACTGTAGTACAAAGATTTTATAATGGAATTTTGATAAGGCATCTTTTCCTTTGATACTCGACAGATCAGGTGTAATGTCAACGCCATTGTTATAGCACAGTCGGTAGCGCATCAGACTCCGAATCTTTAATTATGGGATGTCATGGGTTCAGCCACAGCACATTTGTCTCTCACCAATGGGTGGGTAATTGTAAACCTAAGTGTGATAGCAGCTGGAGGCTAGGAAAGGATGTAGTGGTAGTACTGGTGTGTGAAATTACAGGAATCAATTGTCAGGTGCTCCAGCCACGGCGATATGACTGAAATACTGTTAAAAGTGGCTTTAAACCCCATTCAACCAATCAATCAATCTAATGTCAACATCAACGATCGTAATTATTGTACAATCATAAGAAAATCTGATGAAATCTCTGGACTTTGTAACAAGGATTTTTAAAAGAAATTTTCATAAGTCCCCTTTTCCTGTTTTTTAACATTTCAGACCCCTTTTTGAAAAGAATGGTCTTTTTGACCTCAAAATCATTCTATGGGATTTATTGCATAAATGAGGATTTTCTAATTAAGTTTTCATATTGTCCAATGTTACTTCATGGATCTGATTCAATTTCAAAAGGAACTATCCTTACAATAGTATGATAATTATGTGAGAGTATGAAGACAATCCAATGAAATCTGTGGACTATATTGGTAAGGCCCCTTTCCCTGTGTTTCTTGACGGATCAGACCCTAATTCTATAGGAATGATCCTTATGATGAAAGTTTAGAGAGAAACCAATGAAAGCTGTAAAAGTGTTAATGAGAATTTTTAATAGATTTTTCTATTGAATTTTTATAAGGCCCCTTTTTCCCATGTTTCTTGATTAATCAGACCAATTGGCCAGTACAGCTAAAAATAAATTACTGACCCACAACTCATACTAACAGTACTTTAGATTTTAAATAGCTTTACAAATAGAGAAAGTCCATCAAGAATTCTCTCTAGCTCAAAGAAAAGCTTAGAAAATTTACTCACCACAGGGGTTAGATCTTGACGCTGTAAAATATTCATAAATTAAATTCATCCTTAAAACAAATGTAAAAGTCATTATCTGCACTTAATTTGGCTACGTGACACTTGGCTAAGAAGTGCTGCATAGTGAAAAAAAGAGCCCCCCCCAAAAAAAGAAATCAATCTCCAATTAATACAGTTGATATCTTAATTATGAACCTTTATTCTAAGTTTGAAAAGAATCCAAGAGATGGTATTAAACTTTTGTATGATGACCAAGACACCAGCAATGCTGAGGCTAAAATAATACCTTGACTTTTCTAAAATAAAAAAAAAAACATCAAGAGTTTTGCACACCTGTGCATATCCTTTAGTTAGTGTGAAACTGCTTATATGCAGTTGCAACTGTTTTGTGCTGACCAATCAATGGACACCCATAGGGATTTTTCATTGAAAAAATACATCATTCTAAGTTATTTTGCTAAGTGTTAAGGGCAAATACATAATTCCATTCAGACTTAAGGTACCAAAATAATTTTTGTCACATGCATAACTAGATATCATAAATATTACTTGAGGCAAGTTTCAGTTCATTCAAATTAAAAATGTAGCAGGATTTGTGCACACAAAAAAATTGCTAACGGAAAGACAGACTGACAGATAATCAGGTCCATAACATAATCTGACTCTTTGCAAGGAAAAATAATTACTACTTACACTTTGAACAAATGATGGAAAGTTATCATTTTCATTCCTAAAGTACACAGTAACAGTTAATGTTGTTGTTAGTTGTGGTTCTCCGCGGTCGCTAACCGTCACAACAAAAAAGGTTTCATTTAGACGGAAAACGTCATCATAGTCAATCCTGCCGATAATTTGAACAGAACCTGCAAACAAAACAGGTCAATAAATCAATGCTGATAGGCCAGTTACCACACAATCCTGCATTGTAGTAAGCTAAAAGAAAACAAGTTGAAAAAAGAAAAAATGCTAGTAATAAGTAACAGGCTCTGATTTTCAATTGCATCAATTCAATTGAATTACAAATCAGACTGATCCTTCCGAATTGCAACAAAAGGAAAAGAGAGACTCATTCTCACACAATCCCACTTTTTATAACACTCAAAAAAAGTTTTTAAAGTGCGCTCAAGGAAAAAGTATTGGGGAATAAGAAGAAATTGATTCTTGAAAGACTAATCAATTAAATTTCATTTAACTTTGTGACTTCAACCCTTTTTCGAATTGGATGAGTCTAGAAGTTATTAGTACAGAAATGGGTTCAGTTACTGTATTTTTCCTCATCTGAATTCCCTCCTAGTTGTGAGGAAGCAAAGAAGTATGAAATTACTCTTAACCCTTTACCAGCAACACTTTAAACTGGTCCGAATCGAAAGGAGTTGCAGATGATAATTTCAGTTTTTTCAGATTTGTTCAACTTCCAGATTAGAAAATTTTTGCATGTAGAAAAAATTGTGTGATATGAATAAAAGTGCATGTTGCAAGCAATTTCTTCATTTTACACACAGGTTTCCAAAATCTTTCTTGAAGGGTGCTAAAAAGCTTAATAGTGTGGGAACAGATTAACTCATTACAACAAAATCTGATTTTCTCAAAACTACTTTTCAAATTCTACTCTGTATCTAGGCTTAATTGTGATACTTTACTAAGTTTCTTAAGGATTTTGTAATAAAATATCCATAAGGTTCCATTTCAATGATTCTTGACCTATCAGACCTAATGTAAAAAGATTGATTGATTGAAAGGGGTTTAATGCCACTTTTAATTTCAGTCATATTGCGGTGGCTGGAGCACCTAACAATGGATTCCTGGTATTTCTCTCACCAGTACTACCATTACATCCTTTCCTAGCCTCCAGCTGCTATCCCACTTAGGTTTACCATTATCCACCCATTGGTGAAATACAAATGCCGTAAAGGATATGTGTCGCCGCAAAGAACCAAGCCATGACATAATTTATAAAGAACCATCCTGATGATGGTACAAACATTCTGTGAAAGTTTAAGTGAATCCAAGAAATATGGGGACTTCATTGTATCAACTAGAATATTTAAATAAAATTTTCATAGGGCCCTTTTTTTACACAAAACTAGACAGATTGTGACCAATTTCAAAAGAAACATCCTAATGATGGTACAATCATTCTGTGAAAATTTGAAGTGAATCCGATGAGTTCATCATCATTGTATTAAATAGAATATTTAGATAAATTTTTCATAAGGCCCCTGTTCATGTGATACTTGGTCGATCAGATCCACTGTCAAAATCAACAATTATAATGATGGTAAAATCAATCTGAATAATCTGTAGACTTTATTGTGTTAATGAGGATTTTTAATGAAATTTTCATACAGCCCATTTTCCCGTGATATTTTACAGAACAAACCAAATTTCGAAGGGAACAAATCTAACGAAGGTACAACAATTCTGTGAAAGTTTAAAGAGAATCAATGAAAACAGTAGATGGAATTGTGACAAGAATTTTTTGTAATAGAATTTTCCATTCCTTTTTTCCCATGAAACTTAACAATTTACAAAGGAACAATCCCAAACATAGTTAAACCATTCTCAATGTTTGAAGAGAATGATAAAGACTGAGAACTTTATATAAAATTTTCATAAGGCCCCTTTTCTCTTGAAACTTACAAGATCACACCCAATATTGAACAGAACCATCCAAATGATGTTTAACACCAATCTATTTAAGTTTGAAGAGAATCTGATTAAGACTAAAGACATTCCTTGGGTTAATTTTGTAATAAAATTTTCAAACAGGCCCTTTTCCTGTGATACTTGACAGATCAGACCCAATTTAGAAAGGAACAATCCTAATGATAGTGCAGGGTTCCTACAAACTTCATAAAGTAAAATTCCCTGACTTTTTACTAACTTTTCCCTGACTAAATTTCAAAATTCCCTGACCGATATCTCCAGCACTTACCAAGCGTAAAATCGGTAAAGGAGGCATGGGGCACTTAAAACTCTTTTAGTTCATAAATATATCAACAAAATATGCTTTCTAATAAAAATACAAACACATCCATGCCTTTTTTAGACTATCATAGCCACTTGTTTTTCCCTTCCTTTCTTAAAGATTTCTACATCTGATTCTGAAATTCCCTGACTTTTCCAACTTTTGCCATATTCTTTAATTTCCCTGACTAGTTTCAGAATTCCCGACTTTTCTCAGACCTTGAATTTTTTCATTTTTCCCTGACTTTTTCCTGTGAGAACCCTGTAGTACAACTATTCAGTGAAAGTTCGAACAGAATCCGATGAAAACTGTGGACTTAATTGTTACAAGGATTTTAAAATCAAACTCTTATAAGGCACCTTATCCTGGATTTTTGACAGATCAGGTCTAAAGTTTGAAGAAAATCCGATGAAAGCTCTGGACTTGGTAACAAAGATTTTAAATGAAATTTTCATAAGGCTCATTTTCTTGTCTTTCTTGACAGTTCAGAATCCATTTCGAAAAAGAATGATCATTATTACCATATTGTTCTGTGCGAGTTTCAACAAATTCTGATGAAAGCTGTGGGATTTATTGCGTTAACAGGGAACTTTTAATTAAATGTTCATACAGCCCCTTTTCCCATGTACCTTGATGTATCTGACCTAATTTTGGAGGGAACTATCCTTACAAAAGTATAATCATTCTGTGAGACTATGAAGATAACCCGATGAAATCTGTGGACTTTAAAGCATTAATACAGATTTTCTAAATTAAATTTTCATCAAGCCCCTTTTTCTGTGTTTCTAGACGGATCAGACCACATTCAAAAGGAACAATCCTTAATATCGTATAATCATTCTGATAGTACAATCATTCTGTGAAAATTTGAAGAGAATCAAATGAAAACTGCGTTCAATAGTGTCAAGGAGGATTTTTAGCTAGCAAAGCATCAAGTTTGATAGCTTAAGTTACCAGACGAAATTTTAAGGTCTTCTAAAAAGTTCAACGAGTGCAAACTGCCAGTATTTCTTGATAGATCGGAGACAATTTTGAAAGGCACAATCCTTATGATGGTATAATCATTTTGAGAAAATTTAAAAAGAATCTAATGAAAACTGTGGACTCTAGAGTGTTAATAATGTAAGGTTAACAGACAGACGGATGGATGGACAGTAAAACGCCATTCGTATAGCTCTTCTGCAGACTCATGTTTATAGTGGATTTTTTAATGGAATTATTGTAATACCCCTTTTCCCATGATACTTGACAGATCAGACAGAATTTTTAAAGGATGATTTGTATAGGAACAATCCTTATGTTGGTACAATCATTCTGTGGACATTTGAAGAGATTCTGATGTAAAACTGTTGACTCTAAAATTTTGGTAAGGCCTCCTTTTCCTGTGTCTCTTGACAGATTGATTTTTAATAGATTTTTTTATTAAATCAAAGCCTCTTTTACAGCGATCCTTGATGAATCAGACACAATTTCAAAAGGAACAATTGTAATGTCAACCTTAATACCATTCAATTTGGACCAGTCTATAGTGACTGATTGTTGGACCAATCTACGATTTCTTGGTCATGTAATAGGTTGAAAAGTGTAAATATATTTACCTGTACTACTTATAGCAAAAAACTTATAATCATATGGCAACACTGGCTGCAGACTTGGAGGGAGCAAGAATTCAGCAATGCCATCGTCATCACGGGCATTTAGGGTTAAAACAACAGTACCAGATGGGCGCTCCTCAGACAATGTAACATTTGTGATGGGATCGATAATAGTTGGACCCCCGCTGTTGATCTCCAGCACATAGAATACAACCCTTCCTGTACCAATTTGCCTCGGTGACCCTGGCGCAGCATTCAAGTCTTCTACTTCTATTCCGTAGCTTATAATAAAAGCTAATGTATGGTTAAGCTTTCCGTTGACTCTCAGTGTACCAGTGAAAGGATCAACAGCAAAAGTGTTCTGGAAATGCAAAATATTGAACTTCACAAGATAAATCAATGGTTATTACAATGGAATTCTGTTAATCCCATCTCCAATTTGTCAAGAGTTTTATTACAAGTAAACAAGAAGTTGCTTCCCATTTCCAGAATGATGGAAAAATTTTGAACTTGTCCAAATTGGAAGGAGTGACAATCAAAATTCATGAAATTTTAATGTTTTCAACTTTCTTGCTAGAAACATTGTGGAAAATGAAAAATTGCTTGTTGCAAGCAATTTCTTCTTTTTCCGCAATCATTTTTTTCCCATTTGCTTTTCTTGAGGGGCGTATAAAAGAATCATTGTGTAAAAGGAACTAAAACTATAAATTTAGTGTTTGTGCATCGAGCCAGTTGCAGTTAAGCAGTGAATTGCTAATGCCAGGGTTTCAATTAAAAGGATTTTACTGTTTTCTAAAACATCCCCCTTACCCAAGCACATTTAAAGACTTTTTACACTCAGACAACATTTTTGTAAAGCTAGTCCTTTGATTTAAAAATTTAAGAACACAATATAGAAAAAAAAAAAAGTCTAGTTTCTTTTTCCACAATTCTTACTACCCTACTGAATTGTCATTTTTCAAATTCGATCCAATCCAAATTTTATTCTACAAAATCTTAAATTTTGGAAAGGTCTAGAATTTCGAAAACAAGAAAGGGTTAACTTATCACCCAGATAAATAAATATTCAGAATGGCCCAACTTAAAAGATTTTGCAGAAGACAACTCAAAGTGTGTTAACCCATTCCCACACAGTGACACTTTAAAACGCCTCTCAATGTAAAATCTTTAGAAAACATTGTGGAAAATGAAGAAATTGCTTGTCACAAGCAATTTCTTCATTATCCACTATAGTTTCTACCCCAATAGAAAAAATCTTATAGATTTCATCAACTTTAAATTGCCGTTTGCAACTTCTTTGAATTTGGAATGGTCTTAAATTTTATCGTGTGGGAATGGGTTAAAATAAGAAAAAGTACATGTACCAAATATAGTATAAACAAAAGCACCACATGCGGACACAAACACTTGGCAGTTCAAGCGATTGACAGTGGATGAAAAGGATAATCTATTTGCTCAAAGGCAAATTTGTTGAATTGATATCCCCGCCGAAAATATTTTGTTAGTCTATGGAGTATATCGATCTTATATATCAGTCTGTATGTATATGGCTTCACCAATCAGGGGCAGTAACTCTAAATTTGATAGTTGAACCGGATAACCCCGACGATATGCGCATCTCCTCTTTGTAGTGAAGCCTTCCACAAAGTTTCATTGAAATCCAGTCAATGGCTTCCAAGATATAGTGTAGAAACAAATATTACTCTGTATGTATATGGCTTTACCAAAAAGGGGCATTAACTCTAAATTTAATTGTTGAACCAGGTTATTCCGATGATATGAGCATCTCCTCTTTGTGGTGAGACTTTCCACAAAGTTTCATTGAAATCCAGTCAATGGTTTCCAAGAAATAGCACGGAAACCAAACTCGGACGAACAGAAGGACCAGGCAAAAACAATATCCCCCTGATGACTTTAAATGCTTGGATAAAAAAACATTTAGAGTTATCCGAATGTTGGTATAAATTGCCCTTTTAATATGAAACAGCTTGAATATCAGAGTTCAAAATTCTCTTCAGGTCTTTTATTCCGGTCTAAAAGAATTAAAGTCTTGGTCAACCAATGTTTTGATTGACCGTTAGGATCCCTCAATTTTTCCCTAGTGACCTACTTTTAGAATAAGCCTAACCCTTTACCACACAAAAATGATTTAGACAGGTTCAAATTGACAAAATGAAAAAAAAGATGAATTGGACAATTACAGGTTGATTTTAAAACTCTTTGTCTATTGGGATAGAATACATCGTGGAAAATGTGGAAAATAAAGAAATTGCTTGTGAAGAGCAATTTCTTCCCTTTTTCCACAATGTTTTCCTCTGCTTCATTCATGAGGGACATAAATTCGTGGGAATGATCGTGAATAGTTTAAACTATCATAAAATTTGCCCTAGATATGGATATGAATAGAATCAATTTTGTAGAGAGTTAACAAGATACTAACTGATACTCACCTGAGTTGTGATAGCTCATAGAATCTGAGAAGGCTCAATCCTTTATCAGACGACAAAGTTTTAGTTGGTTGGTTGAATGGGGTTTAACGCCGCTTTTAACAGTATTTCAGTCATATCGCAGGGGCTGGAGCACCTAACAATGTATTCCTGGTATTTCTCACACCAGTACTACCACTACATCCTTTCCTAGCCTCCAGCTGCTGTCCCACTTAAGTTTACGTTTTTATCAACCCATTGGTGAGAGACAATTGTCGGAAAGAATATTTGCCGCCGCCGGGGATTGAACCCATGACACCTATGATTGAAGATTAGGAGTCTGGCGCGCTACCGACTGTGCTATGACGGCGGCTCGACAAAGTTTTATATTGGTCAAAATTGAAAGAATGTGCAGACAACAATTTTGATAGATTGAATTTTAAAAATCTTTGTCTTTTGGGGTAGAAAACATTGTGGATAATGAAGAAATTGTTTGTAACAAGCAATTTCTTCATTTTCAACAATGCTTTCCCAAATTTTTTTCTCACGGGTATCAAAAAGCTTCATAATGTGGGAATGGGTTGAAGATTTCCATGTTTATCTTTTTATACAATTGTGAATTTTACAACAATTCTGGTTCTTATCTAGTAGTGATAATAATTAATCTTGATAGACCACAAGACATTACTGCAAGCAATAATACTTTTAAATCACTAATTTACTTTTATTTTATAAAACCCACATAGTGACGTTTTTTATAAGAAAGCCCAACATCATCTTAGCACAAACATCTGAAGCAAGCTGTAGCTTAGATTTGAATAAAATCCTTTGTTACAGTACTTAAATCCCATTGGTCAAAAGGAATTGTTTTGATCTCAAAAGAAAGGAAAGGATATGTGCTGCCCCCAGGACATCCAATTATTGAAGATTAGGAGTCTGTAACTTGGAAGTAAAGATGCTTCAAAAGTGCAGGTTTTAAGAATAGATTGGTCATTCAGGCAATATACCTTTTCCACGATATTTATTTGAAGTAACATTGGTTAAGCCATTCTTGCCAACAGTTTCTGTCAATACACTTTTTTTGGATTCAAATTGTAATCAAAACAAGGAATTATTACAAGTACAATTATAATTTTTGGTAGGAAATAATTGATAAGTTACTTTCTGTACTGTCTGTAATAATTTTTGTTGTTGTTGTTGTTTCATTAAAGAAATTTGCAATTGTAAGTGTACCTACATCTGGACATGACATATCGCGACCATTTTTGTCCAAACAAGGCCGCCTTCAGAGCACAGTTGGTAGCTCATCACTTTGGTAATGGAAATGAGCTCAAGGTGAGCATTTGTGATGTGCATGTGCCCAATGCCGTTGCTCGTTGTTGGTCATTGGTCTGTCAACTTCTGTAAGCACTACAGAGGCCTTATTTTGGCTTAAATGTCTTGATATTTGGTCAGAATATTTGTCCTAATGAAATTTTGATCAAGTTTGTTATCAGGTCTTATTGAGTTAAAAAGTTAGTCACTAGATTAAATCTTGGAAAAACTTGAGAGCAATCTAGAGGTCACATTTTAGGCTCAAATTATTTAGAATTTGGTCAGACTCTTTGTCAACATAATATTTCAGGCAAGTTTGAAATTTGAGTCAAGTTGGGTCAAAAATTAGGTCACTGTTTAAAATCTCTAGAGGCACCATTTTTGGCTCAAATTGTTTGATATTTGTTCAGAATGTTTGTATCCTTGATATCTTGGCCAAGATTGAATTGGTTCTTATAGGGTCAAAAACTAGGTCACTTGGAATAATCTTTGAAAGACAAGTTTGCACTTTAGAGATCCTTTTTGGCTCAACTAATTTGGTATTTGGACAAAACTTTTGTTTCAATCACATGTTGGTCAAGTTTTATTTTGGGTCACATGGTGCCAAAAACGAGGTCACAGGGTAAAATTTTAGATATACCTCGTTTACACTCTAGAGACCACATTGTTATTTAAATGATTTGCACTATAACAGCTGCATTTTTTGCCCAGTTGACTTAATATTTGTTCACAATGTTTGTCTCCATAGATTATCTGTCAATTTTTACATTGGGATACATGGGGTCAAAAACTAGGTCACTAGGTCTAATCTAAAGAAATCTTCTTTGTAATCTATATACGACCTAAATATCTTGAAACTTTGTAAGAGTGTTTGTTCTTGACTTCAAGATAAGATTTGATAATGGGTCACATTGGCCAAAATTAATTCACTTAACCCTTTCCCGTTTTTGGAAATTTTAGACTGGTCCAAATTGAAAGAGGTTGCAGACGACAATGACAACTGGATGCTATTTGAAATGAAACCATCCTATGTGGTAGAAAATATTGTGGAAAAAGAAGAAATTGCTTGTCACAAGCAATTTCTTCTTTTCCCACAATGTTTTCTCGAGTGTAAAATCACAGGAACGTAAAATCCCGTATTTGAACGGGAAAGGGTTAAGCTTTTCTAGTCATCATTTCTGGTGAGCCCTTTAGAACCAATGGCCTTCTTGTAGAGCAGATAAATTGCCATGTCATTTGAGAGTCATTAATAAATTTCAATGGGTTGTACCATTTACATGACAGCTTTAATGGCTTTCATTATTTTTTAATGTGCAATTATTTTCACCAATTTAAGTAAAATTACTTTAATTCAATGAGTATTCTTGGATGCCATTACAGAAAATTAATGGTAGAGTGTTTTCCCAATTACTTGACCACTAAAATTCATTTTGAGCCAATCAAATATCAATGGCCCATAAATCATGTTGCTTTTAATGGCCTGTAACCTATTACATCAGACTATTAAAACTTTGATCAGCAAGTTAATGCTATATTAAAATCTGGATTATAAGGCCATGAAAAAAATAGTGATATTCTAATGGGTTTCTAAGTGCCATTAAATATATCTGATTTCAATGGTCATTAACCCATTCCCACCCAATCCCTCCTTTTTACGCCTCTCAAGAAAAATGCTTGTGAAAACATTGTGGAAAATGAAGAAATTGCTTGTATCAAGCAATTTCTTCATTATCCACAAAGTTTTCTTTCCAAAAAGACAAAAGAATTGAAAATTCCATCAACTTGAAATTGTCGTCTGCAACTTCTTTCAATTTGGACAGGTCTAAAATTTCTCTGTGTGGGAATGGGTGAAAGCAACATGACTAATGGGGTGAAGCTAATTAATTTCAATGGCAATTTTTTAACTTTTCAATGGGTGATTAATTGACCTTGTTGCAGTAGTAATAGTGGGTAAAACTAAAAAGCGAATAAATGGGCATAATTCTTTTGAAAAAAGCATTTTGAGTTATTTGATTCGTTGTTATAGATTGCTCTTTTGATAAATAATATATATTTTGAGTTTCAAGTGATTGTTTTCAGTAATAGTAGAGATATAACAAAGTGTCAAAGGTTTTTGATGACAAGGACAGAGACATCGAGGCAGATGCAGACCTGGCTAAGGCAATCCCTTGGATTGTCTCTAAACAGCTGAAGAATGAAGAAATTGATAGGCAATATCTTCATTATCCACTGACTTAAAATCGTCTCCTGCGACATCTTTTAATTTAGACGAAAATTTTGTCTTCTACTAACTGGTTAAATAAGAAGTTTCCTTTACACATAACATACCGTGTAGTTGTACACATTAATGTCTGTTGGAAAATTCTGGACATTTACAGACTCGTAGGGTGGAACAAATCGGAACCTTAAATCTGGATTATCGTCTGGATCACCAAAGCCTACAGTACCCACTATATGTCTTACTGGTTTATCTGCAAAGAAACAATAAATAATTGTGATGCTTTATTTGAATCTATGCCAACACAATGATGCTTTTTGATACCCATAAGGAAACTTCTTTTTGGAAATGCAGTGGATCAGCCATTGAAAACATTGTGGAGATGTGTTAATTGCTTGTAACAAGTAACTTCTTCATTTACCATAAGACCTCATTACCTCAGAAGACAAAAAGAATTAAAATTCCATTGACTAAAAATTGTGCATGCAAAATCTTTGAATTTTGAGCAGTCTATAATTTTGTAGTCTAGTAATGTGTTAAAACAAAACAAAAACGAGACAAACATTTAAAGAAATCAAACGGTTCAATGTCACAGACAAAATCATTTTTATACGCACAAATGAGTAATTTTTCTAATACCTCAACAAAAGGCTATTAACTCCCAGACAAGTAAATGAACCCTTACCCAAAATGTATTATGTACATCTTTACTTGTTGATGAGAGCATATGTGAAATTTGAATCAATTCCATGAAGTAGTTAACCCATTCCTTCTCAGTGACGCTTTTAAATGCTTCCAAGGGAAAAAAATACGAAAACATTGAGGAAAATGAAGAAATTGCTTGTTAAAAGCAATTTCTTCATTTTCCACAATGTTTTCTACCAAGAAAGTTGAAAAAATACCGAATTTCGTAAACTTTGAATTGTCTGTAACTTCTTTCAATTTAGGCTAGTCTAATATAATACTGTGTGGTAATGGGTTTAAGGAAAAATGAGCGGAAAAGATTTCTAGACAAAGGGGCAATAAATCAAGAAAACTTAACAAAAATAATACATGTATATCTTTACTTGGCACTTAGAATCTGTGTGAAATTTGAACCAGCTCCATTCAAGAGTCTTGGAGTCAAGAAAAGGCTACAGTCCAACTGTCAGATCAACCAACCAAAAGTTGAAGCTTTCTAAAATTTGATTAACAAGATAGTCATAGTCACAATATATGCTACCACATTAAGGTCCCTTTTTTCTGTGACACAGCCTTGAATAGTAAAAACCTGATAATATGCACAAATGCACAAGGTCAGGTGACTAGTAACATTCTATAAAACAAGAGGCCCATGAGGACCTGAGACGCTCTACTGGTTATTAAGTTTTCCATTAAAGAAATCTGATATTTAAGGAAGTTAATTGCCTAAAGAAGAATGCATAAAGAAAAAAAAGGGCTTTATCCCCTTTATCATTTTAAGCAACAATCCTCAAGGCCCCTTTTCCCATGTTTCATGATGGATCCACTCCATTTCAAAATGAAAGTTACCTTATGACCCTACAATCATTCTGTGAATATTTCATCAGAATCTGACAATCAATGTAAACAATGGACTGAATAGGCCCCTACTGCTATACAGAATTGTCCCGTAAATTGCCCTTTAATTATCTCCCTTGACTAGACAAGGTATAAGTGGCTGTTAGGACATTACAGTTGCCAAGCCAACAAAAAAGGTCAACAAAAATGGTGGTCAATGTCGGAGTTCAAATTATTTCTGGTCTTTTTGATTTCATTGGTTGGCTGGTTATTTGATTGACAGCTGGGATTGGCCTGCAACTCATTTCAATTTGAACCAGTCTAAAATATCTAGAAAGTTATGAATTATAAAAACCCAGGTGTGACCTTCACATTTAAACCATTACTACAAAATTCTCCGTATTCACATGCAGAAGAAATGCCACTTGCAAAACAAAAAAATTGTTGGAAAAGGGGAAATAAAGCATTTTCCTCTTTTCTAAAAATGTCTTCTTCCCCTTTGGGAAGACATTTTTTTCTCAATTGAACAACCTTCGGAATTTTGTCTGCTAAATCTTTGAATTCTGACCGGTCAAAATTATTTGTTTTGTAATAAGTTAAATTACCTGAAAAAAATGTTAGAGAAAGCATAATCATCTTCTCATGAAGGAAGACAGCTAGGCTGAAAACTAACAGATCACGTCTGTCCATCAAAGAATCAATCAACTAATCAAACCATTCCAACTCAACAAAATTTTAGACTGGTCCAAATTGAAAGAAGCTGCAGGCAATATTTTCAAGTTGGTGGAATTTAAATTTTCTTTGTCTTTTTCGATAGAAAACATTGTGGATAATGAAGAAATTGCTTGATACAAGCAATTTCTTCATTTTCCACAATGTTTTCCAAAGCTTTTTTCTTTAAGGACGTAAAATGGAGGGATTGTGTGGGAATGGGTTAAACCATTCAGTTAGACGGGACGTAAACTTTGAACTCTAACATTGGTTGCAATTTATGTAAAGTATTTTGATGGCTTAGTGACTTAAACATCGTGACCACAGCTTATTCAAGCTGTAGCTATGACGCTAAGGTCCCAAACCAACCGCTTTACTTGTTACATATTTCTGGCCAAAAATTTCTCAAAATAACGCTGATTAATATCTAAGTGGAACTTCCTGTTGGAGCTCAGTGGGCAGAGATATAGATAGATCAATTTTAAATACTTCAAACTCTATCAATAATCATGTAGGTTAATTTCAAGCCTCTAATTAAGCTTAACACTTGTCATGCTGTATAAATTACCTCACTGAATTGACGTAAAATCAAAGGGCTGAAAGCACCGATAGAACTTGTTGTTCAAAAATCAATATTTCTTTTAGAAATCAATTTCATAAACGATTCTGGTAGGAAAATTTACAAGCAGGAGGTGTAGACCAAGATCAGACTGCACTTATGAGCAGGCTGATCTTGGTCTACATCTCCTGCCCAAACCGGAAAATTCCGGGTTCAGCATGAAAAGGGTTAACTAAGATTTCCACTTAGTTTTGATTGTTTGAATTGGGTTTAACACCATTTTTAACAGTACAAAATAATGTATTTCAGTCATATCAGGGCAGCTGCAGTACCTTACAATGAATTCCTGATATTCATCACATCAGTACTTTCACTACAACCTTTCCAAGGCTCCAGATACTCATTCCACTTAGGTTTAGGGTTTCTATTTGGGATGGAGAAAAATTGTGCAGTTCCATAATTTGACCTTGTTTGTTTGAATAGTCGAACATACTAAATAGCAAATCATTAGTAAGTAACCTAAATGAAGATTGAATAAGCTGATGTTCTCTTAACCAATTTCCACACAATGATGGTTTTATGCCCCCCAAGAAAAAAGTTCTTAGAAAACATTGTGTAACAAGCTACAACAAGCAATTTCTTCATTATCCACAATGTTTTCTATCCGAAAAAGACAAGGATTTAAAAGATTTCATCAACTTAAAAATGGTTCTCTGCAGCTTCTTGGAATTTGTACCAGTCTAAAATTTTGTCCTTTAGGGAAAGGTTCCATAACTAACAAACATGTTTGACATAAATGTCAAAGGTCAACATTCACTTCCAATTTAAATGAATGATTTGATTGGTTTATCGATTTTTAGATTGACAGGAGGGATCTATCAATTAAAATCTTACCTTCTTCTACTGTAAACGTTTGTGAGGATGGAGTAATAAATGGATCCTTATTATTCACATCGAGGATGTTAATATCCACAGTACCAGTGCTGCTCAGGGATGGGGAGCCTTGGTCAACCACTAGAACCTAAATAACAGAAATTAGTTTATATTCCTCGTGAATTTTGAAGGAATTGATGGATTGCTAGCCACAACCTCTGAGAGAAATTTTAGAGTGGTCCAAATTGAAAGTAGCTGCAGACGACAATTTCAAATTGTTGGAATTTTTTAAGTCTTTGTCTCTTTGGGTAGAAGATAATGTGGAAAATGCAGAAATTGCTTGTTACAAGCAATTTCTGCATTTTCCACATTGTTTTCCAGAACTGAGAGGCGTAAAGGAGGGATGTGTGTGAATGGGTTAAATGGGGTTAATTCACGAGACTTAGCAGTAACATGAAACAAAAGTCAAGTTGTTGGTTGGCAACCTCAACTTCATAACTACAGCTTGAAGAAGATGTGTTTGTGAAACACAATGCCCCCCAACAGGACTAAACGTTTGACCGTGGTATGTGACCTTGACCTTATCACATGACCTTGACCTTGACATAAGGAGATGCGTATTATCGAAATGTATCATCATGCCAAATATGAGCACCTTATCTTGAATAGGCTGGTAGTTATTGGCAATGTTAAGTTATTTTGTTAAGTTTTGCAGACAGAGAGACAGACGGACAACGGTAGACAATATGCCCCGATCTTTCAATGTGGGGGCATAAAAAGCTTCACATATTTGTTGGTTCTGTTGTAAATCAGTGATTTAGTGGTTCAATTGAGTTTGATTGTCAGCCGTGATATGTCAAACTGGACCATAACTAAATGTGATTAATACCCTCAACCAAGATTCCTTGTCACAAAAATTACATTTTGTCACTAGAATGAAGCCTTTCTTCCACAAAGGGCCAAACCTCCAGGAAAGGTAAACCATAAAAGCAAGTTTATTTTCTCTTGATACTGCTTGTGAGAAATTGGAATCATATTAAATCAGTAGCTTAGTACAAAACTACTAATTGTTGAGAAAATGAGTGGACAAGATTTCTCATAAAAGGGACACAAGTCTTTAAACTAGATAGTTGTCCCAGGACAACTGCTGTCGAGCCTGCAACCATCAACTTGACCTTGACCATCAATTTTAGTGGATGACCTTGAGCTTTGACCTTGAACTTGAAACTATCCTAAATTTCTTTCAAATGGCACATCTACTCATGACAGAGATTAATTGTGCCAAGTTATTTTAAAATCCATCCATAATTGTAGGAGAAATGTTCTTAACAATCACAATTTTAGTGTTTACCCTCAAGCTGTGACCTTGACATGAGAACTATCTGAAAAATTCTTTCAAATGGCACATCTACTCTTAATGGAGAATAATTGTGCAAAGTTATTTTGAAATCCATCCATAAATGTAGGAGTAACACAATTCTAGTGTTTACCCTTGAGCTGTGACCTTGACATAAGAACTTTATGAAAAATTCTTTCAAATGGCACATCTACTCATGATGGAGAATAATTATGCCAAGTTATTTTGAAATTCATCCATAAATGTAGGGTTAATTGTCCAGACAAATTCTGAAGGACAGACGGACTAATGAATGGACCAACGCACATACACCGACCTGTCATAGTGACAACTATGTCTCGCTCATCGCAAACGGACTTGACAAAAAATTGTTAAGACTGAGGATGATTTTGCCATAAAATGTTCACAGATCAGACTCAATTAACAAAAGAACCATCCAAATGGTGGTAAAATCATTCTCTTAAAGTTTGAAGAGAATCTGATAAAGACTGAGGACACCCTTATGTTAATGATGATTTTGTAATAATTTTTCATACAGCCCCCTTTCCTGTTATACTAGACAGATCAGGCCCAAATTGGAATGAAACAATCCTAATGATGGTACAAACATTCTGTGAAAGTTTGAACAGAATCCGATGAAAACTGTGGACTTTATTGTGGTATAAGGATTTTAAAATTAAATTCCATAAGGCTCATTTTCTTGTAATACTTAACAGATCAGGTTTAATGTCAACATCAACTGTGAAAGTTTGAAGAAAATCTGATGAAAGCTCTGGATTTTGTAACAAGGATTTCTAAATCAAATTTCATAAGGCTCTTTTTCCTGTGATACTTGACAGTTCAAACCCAATTTCGAAAAGAATGATTGTTATGACCTTACAATCATTCTGTGAAATATCAAACAAATCCAATCAAAGCTGTGGGTCTCATTGTGTTAATAGGGGTATTTAAATTTAACTTTCATACAGACCCTTTTCCCATGTTACTTGATGGATCTGACCCAATTACGAAGGGAACTATACTAAACAAGAGGCCCAGTGGGCCTTAACGGTCACCTGAGTAAAAGAGCATCAAGACAAGTGATTTAGGGTTTATTAGAAAAAGATTTTTTAAGAAGTACAAAAATTTACCCCTTTCTGCCCCCGACTGGGGCCCCCTTTACCCCAAGCCCCCCCAACCTCTTTTCACAAATTGGAATTGGCATCCCCAAATGATGCTCCCTACCAAGTTTGCTTGAAATCCCCTCAGTAGTTCTTGAGAAGAAGATGAAAATGTTTAAAAGTTACCAAAAATAACCCCCTTTTGGTCCCCATTTTAGGCCCCCCTGACCTCAAGCCTTTTAATTTTCACAAATCTGTATAATCAGTACCCAATGATGCTTTTCACCAAGTTAGTTTGAAATTGGCTTAGTACTTTATCAGAAGAAGATGAAAATGTGAATTTTTTAACATGATGAACTTTGACCTCTGGGTGCGGCCCCATACATGACCCAAGGGACATGAATTTCACAATTTATAATATACCTGTCCTAGTTGTCATGCACACAAAATATTTAAGCTCTGGCATTAACGGTTTATTAGAAGAAGATTTTTAAAGAAGTACCAAAAATTACCCCTTTTTGCCCCCTATTTGGGCCCCTTTGACCCCCAGAACCCCTATTTTCACAAACTTGAATTGGCATCCCCCAATGATGCTTTCTACCAAGTTTGGTTGAAATCCGCCCAGTAGTTCTTGAGAAGAAGATGAAAATGTTTAAAAGTTAACGGACGACAGACGACGGACGACGACGGACAAACGATGATTGCAATAGGTCACCATGACCATTCGGTCAGGTGACCTAAAAAAGTATAGTCATCTTGTTTGAACATGAAGACAACCTGGTGAAATCTGTGGTTTTTATAGCATTTATTAAGAATCTTTAAATAAAATTTTCGGAAGAGCCCTTTTCCTATGTTTCTAAAAGGATCAGACCCAATTTTGACAGGAACAATCCTTATGATGATACAATCATTCTGTGAAAGTTTGAAGTGAATCTGGTAAAAGTTTGAAGAGAATTTGATGTAAACTGTACACTCCAGAGTGTTAACAAGGATTAAAGTAAATTATGAAATGGCCCCTTTTCTCATGTTTCTTGACTGATCATACCCAATTTCAAAAGGAATGATCCTTATGATAGTACAATCTTCTGTGAAAGTTTGAAGAAAATCCTATAAAAACTGTGGACTCTAGTGTGTAAATTTCATAAGGCCCCTTTTCCTGTGATGCTTGACAGATCAGGTCTAATGTCAATATCAACTATCATAATCATTGTACAATCATTCTGTGGAAGTTTAAAGAAAATCTTATGAAAGCTCTGGACTTGGTAACAAGGATTATAAATAAATTTTCATAAGGCCCCTTTTCCCATGTTTCTTGAGGGATCTGACCCAATTTTGAAAGGATGGTACAATCATTCAGAGAAGGTTTGAAGAGATTCTGATGAAATCTTTTGATTCTATTTTGTAAACAAGGAAAAGTTAACAGTGGCCCAACCGGATGGACAGATGGATGGATGCCGGATGGGAAAAAGCCATTGCTATAGCCTTTCTGGACTTTGAGTAGATCTAAAAACATGAATTTCAACAGGTGATTTGCTCCCGTGCCTTATGGTATAACATTATATGAAATAACGAATCAACATAATTTTAAAAGGTATATTGAAGAACTATCCATTTTTAAATAAGTTTAAGACCCTCATATAGAATTAGTTAACATTGGTCAAAAAGGGTTGAAGCATTCTCTTCTTTTTGGCATATTTTTTTCTCACCAAATTTTTGCTTTGGAATTCTGTGGTAGAAGTACAAATCTGTTCATACAATAAATATGAAAATCTATTAATACATACCGTGATCCTATAAAAGTTTACAGCAGAAAAATCAAACGTAGCTCGAGGTCCCGTTGAGAAAACACCTGTAGTGCTGTTAACTGTAAATAAACCGCCTCCTCCTTGATCAATACGAAATTCAAATTGTCCGTTATTAGTTGTTGGGTCGTCTGCGTCTCTAGCCGTCACCGTAAGTAAGGATACACCTGAAACCCATCAGTTATCAATCTTAACAGATTGCAGGCCATGCTAACTGAACAGGCAGTCTGATTGAGACGATGAATGGTGGTAATTTGCTGAATTCATGGCAATGTAAATTTAACCCATTCCCAAACAATGATGCTTTTAAACGCCCCTCATTATGAAAGCTTTGGAAAACATTGTGGAGAATGAGGAAATTGCTTGTTACAAGCAATTTCCTCATTATCCACAATGTTTTCTACCCTTAAAATCATAGATATTGAAGATTACATCAACTTATATTTGTCGTCTGCAACTTCTTTGAATTTGGACTGGTCAAAAATTTTATCATATGGGAATGGAGTAACAATCATAGTGTTTTCAAATTACTGCTGGGACAACACACTACCAAATTGACCCTATTACTCTCTTTTAACTAGGGAAAACAGACATACATGTATCAATGTAACCTTATACCATCATCAGCTTTCTACATCAAATAGCTTCTGTGGGAGAGTAATTGACCCATTACCAGACAGCAAAATTTTAGACTGGTCCAAATTGAAAGGTGTTGCAGTCAACCATTTAAAAGTTATGAATTTTTTTATTTTTTCATCTTTCTGGGTAAAAAACATGTGTAAAATGAAAAAATTGCTTGTCACAAGCAATTTCTAGATCTTCCACATTGCTTTGTACCCAGAAAGACAGAAATATTCTAAACACTAGCAACTTGAAATTGTTGTCTTGATATTCTTTCATTTTGGACCACCCTAAATGTTTATCTGCTGACAATAGGGTAAAGATCTGACAATGAATCAATTTTTTGACAGCTTAAATATTTAATAAATATAGCATAACTTCTATAGGAATATCTAAATTATCATACAATACAAATTGTAGAGAATTGTATTGAAAGAGGCTGTAAGATACCATTGAAATTTGTTTCAATAAGAAATAATGCAATGAATAAGGTAGAAAATATCATGAGTAAAGAAACTGTTTGTTTCAAATGATTGCCACTTTTGTCAAATTGCTTTCCAAAACTAAATCTTTGAAGCAAAAAAAAGGTTAGATTGTGTGGTAATGGATTATAACAAGAACAAGAGCTGTCAAAGGACAGCAACACTCGACTATTCTGAGTGCTGGATAGTAACAGCAATTCAATGTCAACATACAGCATATTACCTAAGTAGTATTAAGATAAAACATCTTTTAATTAAAATTTTAATGTCAAACAAGAATTTGTAAGTCCAAAAATGGTACAAATTCAACTAAAATGAATGTCTGAGCAAATAATCTTTGCCTAGAAGATGATATGCTGTTCATAAAGCACTTAGCAAAGTTTCAAAGCAAAAACATTGGTAGAAAGAGAGTTATTAAAGATGTATGACTGTTGCATGTAAAGATTAACCAATTTCTAAGTTCGAAAAGGGTAAAAATTCAACTGAAATGAATGTCAGAGTAATGAATCTTTGCCTAGAAGATGATATGATGGTCACAAAAGCATATGCAAAGTTTTAAAGCAATAGTATTGGTAGAAAGAGAGTTATTAAAGATATATGACAGTTGCACGTAAAGGTTAACCAAGAATTTGAAGTCTGATAAGGGTTAAAATTCAACTAAAATGAATGCCAGAATATTGAATCTGTGTTTAGAGGCTGATATTATTGCCACAAAACCATGTGTAAGGTTTCAGAGCACTAACATCAGTATAAACTTAAATATGACAGTTGCAAGTAAGGTTTAACCAAGCATTTCGCAATGCCAATGCCAACGCTCGGGTAACCGGAATAGCCCCCCCCCCCTTCATCAAATAGTCGAGCTAAAAACGTCAAAGTTTTTTGCACACAAGCACAGACACAGATGCCACAAAAGCTATGGTACTAATTCACGTTTTCTCTTTTAATAACCCAACAGCTGAGCTAGAAAAACTTACCACCAGTTGTTGACTCGTTTATAGACTTTGTATAATATGACGGAACGAACAAAGGAACATTGTTATTTATATCCTGAAAAACAAAACAACAAAAATCCAAGTTAAAAGGGGTACCATTCTCACAAACATGCTTCAACATTAATTTTATACTCAATGACAAGGAGGACATTACTGCTTATACTTGACTGAACTGACCAATTGAGGCTCTCAATAGACCAATCAAATCTTTCATCGAGACCAGAAGTTATCTTTGAACTCTTGATTTTGTCCAACATTTTGAAAAGCATTTTTGCTGGTTTTGCGATTATAATGTCATAACTATAGCTTATAGCCTATAGTTAAATTGTTTAGGTGGCCTTCCAACCAGTTTACTTTTTTGTTACATGTCACTAGCCATCTAGCCATAAGTTTTCCATAAGTTTTGCAAAATATCGCTATTCATTATCAAACTGGAACTTCCTGTTGGGATAAGCGGGCGTTGACCAGCAGACTTACAAGTGATTTGTCTTATATTCCATGTGTATGTTGAAACTTTTGGAATTAACCCCTAAACCAATTTCAACAAAGAAAAATTTTAGACCGAACCAAATTGAAAAAAGCTGCAGATGACAATTTAAAATTAATGAAATTTTGGATTTGTCTGGTAAGAAAACAATGAAATCTTATATTAGACTACTTTAAACCCTTTCCCGTACAAACACGGGATTTTACTTGGCTGTGATTTTATACCTGAGAAAACATTGTGGAAGAAGATGAAATTGCTTGTAACAAGCAATTTCTTCTTCTTCCACAATATTTTCTACCACATAGGATGGTTTCATTTCAAATTGCATCAAATTTTTGTTGTCATTAGCAAACTCTTTCAATTTGGACCAGTCTAAAATTTTCAAAAACAGGAAAGGGTTAAAATCAAAAGGCTCAGAGCATTGGAAGCCCAACTAACAGGTGGAGAAGACTAAGATCAGACTCAACATAATTATGTGCAGGTTGATCTTTGTCTATGACTCCTATCAAAAAAGTAGTATTCCTGGTTTAGCTTTAAAAGGGAAAAAATATAATTAAAACTGAAATCAACACTGCCCTAACCCGGTTTATCTTTGATTCTAAAACTTACTTGCACATTTATTGTTACAGTAGATGGTGGAACAGCTTGAAACGTACCGTCAGACACATCAACGAGAAATGTAAACCTGTAAATTACAAAGCGGCAAAATGTATTATTGAAATGCTAATGCCCCCCTAACAGCAAATTTTGTACAGAGGTTTAACCCTTTCCTGTTTTGCAAAATTTTAGACCAGTCCAAATTCAAAGGTTTTGCAGACGACAATTTAAAGTTGATTTTATTTGAAAATAACCATTTAGTAGGGTAGAAAACATTGTGGAAAAAGAAGAAATTGCTTGTTACAAGCAATTTCTTCTTTTTTCACAATGTTTTCTCAATTATGAAAATCACAGGAACGTAAAAACTAGGGATTAACCAGGAAAGGGTTAACCTTGATAAATGATCTTGACCTTGTCTGATGTCCTTGGTATCAGCAGATGCACATTAATGAGAACTATCATTTATTCATCAACTTTTATAGTGTGGAAGTTGGATGAAAATTTTAAGTTCACAGTTTTAAACTTTTCAGTAGACAGACAGACAGACAGATGGACAAACTGACAGACACTGGTAAGTCAATATGCTCTCATTCCATAAAAATAGTGATATAAAAAGTCCAGAAGGAAACCATTAACACAAAATGCTGCTTTTTGAATCCCTGAAGAAATTTGATCATGGAAAACTTGTGTGCAAATAAGAAATTGTAACAATCAATTTCTCCTTCTTTTTTCTAAAATGTTTTTTACCACATTTAGGACTAACCGTCCAACTTTAGCACAGTTTGACACGCTTTTAATTTGGACAATTCTATTGTCTAGTAATGGGTAAAAGGGAGGTATCGATGTTTTTTTCAGGTCACAGATTTCAATTATTTTCATTCCCTCCCATATACTATTTGAAAACAATATTGTGAAGATTAATTTTGAGAAAATCAGAGGCCATTTAATGGTGTTTATCAAAAATAATAAGGGTATTTCCCTAATAGCCTATTTAGGCTGTAAATCTATTTTTTTATTATGCCAAAACATTTGCAATTAAAATTGGGGCATTCACATGGTATGTATAACATGGTGTGTATAACCTTTTTTTTTGTTTTTAATTCACTCAAACCAAGGCCATTGTTACATCAGTGTTATGTTTGCTAACCTGTTTTCAAGTCTGTAAACATCAGTTCAAAACAGTCGTGAGAGGTAATATGAATACAGCATATTAATATGACTATGGTTGTTTTTCACTAAACATTTGAGGGGACAAAATTAAGGATGTTGGTTTTTTCTCTTTTGTCACTTTATTACCTTTTGTTGACTTTGACTTTGGGTCATATGCAAATAAGGTCATGCGGTGTTGACAACCAAATGTCATAAAAAAACATTCCTAGAAAAAATTTTTGAGACCTTTTGAGACAAATTCTTTGAGAAAAGCAATTTCTTAATTTTCCACCATGTTTTCCAAAGCTTTTTTCTGAAGAGGGGTAAAAGAGTGTCTAGACCTCCTGCCAAAACAGGAATATTCCAGGCTAAGCATGACAAGGGTTAAAACCACCTTTTGGCCACCAATTTGAAAATATTGTATTAATGTAAGTTGAGGGCATAGAGCAAAAGAGTAATATGACCTTAGATTTATATGGGATATTTAACCCTTGTCATGCTGTATAAATTACCTTACTGAAATGCTGTCAAATCAAAGGGCTGAAAGCACTGATAGAACTTGTCATTCAAAAGTCAATATTTCTTTTAGAAATCAACTTCATAAACAACTCTGGCAGAAAAAGTACAAGCAGGAGGTGTAGACTAAGATCAGCCTGCACATAAGTGCAGTCTGATCTTAGTCTACACCTCCTGCCAAAACTGGAATATTCTGGGCTCAGCATGACAAGGGTTAACAATGATTGCTGGCTCCTCAAATTGACTCAACTGGTCATAACCTCTGAATCTGATGGGAAGTTCCGTTTCAATATTAACCCTTGAAGCGCTGAACCCGGAATATTCCAGTTTTTAGCAGGAGGTGTAGACTAAGATCATCCTGCACATAAGTGTAGTCTGATCTTTTTCTATACCTGCTGCTTGTTCTGTTCCGGCCAGAGTTGGTTATGAAGTTGATTTTTAAAAGAAAAATTAATTTTTGAACAACAAGTTCTATCAGTGCTTTTAAACCTTTGATTTTACAGCAATTCAGTAAGATCATTTATACAGTATAACAAGGGTAAAACGGTGTTGTTTTGCAGAATTTACGGCCAGTAAAATATAACAGAAAAGTATAATTGATGATTGGCGACCTAAACATTGTAATTCAAACTTGAATAAGCCATACATTTTGTACTTACGCCATGTAAAGCAACTAATCAACAAAAAATCTTCACATAAAGATAGGCCAGTGTTGGAGTTCAAAGGTCACTCTGGGTCTAAACAAAAGATTTGATTGGTCAATTGTATTTTTGTTTGGAAGCTACAATCCATCAATTAGGACTATGTTGTGCTAATTCCTCCATTATAAGCTTTACTTATAATATTATATCTTTTCAATCTTATACTTAATTGAATACCGATTTGCTCTGTAGTTTGTGATAACCAATTCATTGATTCAATCATTAAAATTTCAAATTCATATATTTTAAATTTATAATATGTTAAAATTAATCTTATTAAATTTTGTTATTGTTTATATTAATCAAGCACATCTATTCTTAAAGAAGTATAGCACAGTTGGTAGCACATAAGACTCCCAATCTTCAATAATGGGATGTCATGGGTTTGATCCCCGGCAGCAGCACATATCCTTTCTCACATTTGTCTCTCACCAATGGGTGGATAATTGTAAACCTAAGTGGGATAGCAGCTGGAAGCTAGAAAAGGATATAGTGGTAGTACTGGTGTGAGAAATACCAAGAATCCATTGTTAAATGCTCCAGCAATCGCCATATGACTGAAATACTGTTAAAAGTGATGTTAAAATCACATCAATCAATCAATCAGTCTTAAAGAAGTTGTTAGACAAGGATGATATTCAAGGTTTTGTAAAACATGGTTATCACTTACTGTCCATCAAAACTGTCATCAAACAACACAGGTTGGCCACCTTTGTTCAGCGTGATCCGACCTGTCGTCTGATTAACCTGCCAGAGTTGTGATTGTTGAGAAGGAATGATAGTATACTGTAGAGCTTCATTATCAGCATCTGTTCCCTGAAACATACACCCAAGGGTCGTTCTTTTAGAATGTGAGTTATTAATAGATTTACGCAGTCAATAAAAATATCAACTGACCATTCAGATCATTCATTTGGACTGGAAATGATTTTTGACTTACATTTAACCCTTTCCTATTCAATCCCTGTCAAAAAAGTAATAGACCAATTAAATGACTCCTTTACAACACAAGTTGACAATGAACTCTGATATTGTCTGACATTTTCATTAACCCATTCCAACACAGTTGAATTTTAGACTGGTCCAAATTGAAAGAAGCTACAGACAACAATTTCAAGTTAATAGAATTTTGAATTTTTTGTCATTTTGGGTAGAAAACAAGCAATTTCTTCATTTTCCACAATGTTTTCGTAAGCTTTTTTCTTGAGGGGCGTAAAAAGGAGGGATTGAGTTGTAATGGGTTCAAATTGTCTGGTGACTTACATGTCGAAACTACAGCCCATTCAAGCTGTAGTGACAATATTAACCCTTTCCTGTTTAATCCCTGGTTTTTACGTCCCCGTGATTTTATACCTAAGAAAACATTGTAGGAAAGGAAGAAATTGCTTCTAACAAGCAATTTCTTCTTTTTCTACAATATTTTCTACCCTAGCAAATGGTTGTTTTTTAAATTAAATGCACTTTTAATTTTCGTCTGCAAACCTTTGAATTTAGATAGGTCTTTTGGAAAAAGGGAAAGGGTTAAGGTTTCCAACCAATCTTTCAAAACCGTCTGCAAAACCTTTGATCTTGGACCGGTCTAAATTTTTGCCATCTGGTAGAGGGTTAAGCATTCCAGTAATTACCTGCACAATGAGGGGGAAATCAAAGTCTGTCTGTCCTTCCACAATTGTTCTTTCGTAGTTCCTGACTCTCGGAAGGTTATCATTTCTATTCAATATCTGTATTCTCAATTGTGCAGTGCCTTTCAGGGATTCCGCAGGTCTAAGAGAGCTATCTGTGGCAGTCACAACAAGGTCATATTGTCTTTTAGTCTCGTAATCAAGGCAAGGTGACTGTCCACGTTCGTTGGGCGCCAGACAAGGAGCAACATTTACCACACCTGTCAGCTGGTTGATGATAAATCTGTGGATATCAAAATTTAAAGATTTACATGTGTACTTGGAAATCAGCCATAAATTACCAGAGATATGGAAATGAAGATTTTTTAGCTAGCAGAGAGTCAGCTTTGATAGCTTCAGTTAACAAACAAAATTTTAAGGTCGACTCAAAGTTCAATGAGTGCAAACTTCCACTGGAGGCCTAACCATCAATTCCGTTAAATGCTTACGCCGTAAAAAGAAGTACTTATGTATTTAAGGAATATTGCAAACTCTGCCTTCAAGCTCATTTCCTAGGTATTTTTCACTCACTAGAGCACATTGTGTTAAAATGACTCTGATCAGAGTCTTCAAAGGTGTTGCAGATGACAATTTCAAATTGTTTAAATTCTAACTAAAATATTTATCTCTCTAGGTAGAAAACAATGTGACAAAGGTGCCAAATTGTCACAAGATACGCCCGTCACACTGCTTAATATTAACTGGGGGTTTGAATAGAACTGAGGTTATTTTGAATGAATATTTTTTGTCAAACAAAGTATGAAAAACAACAAAGGACAATAACTCAAAATATATGCTAGGTAGAGTTATGGTTCTTGTACACTGCACTCCCACTTGGTGAGGTCTATCCATCCATGAAGTGTCATGATTCTAGCTATTATACTTTTAGAGATATACTCCAGACAATATTCAAGTATGAAAAACAACAAAGGGCAATAACTAAAAAAATAGGCTAGATGAGTTATGGTTCTTGTGCACTGCACTCCCACTTGATGAGCTCTATCCATCCATGAAATTTCATGATTCTAGCTATTATACTTTAAGAGATGTACTCCGGACAAGATATAAGTATGAAAAACAACAAAGGGCAATAACTCAAAAAATAGGCCAGGTAGAGTTATGGTTCTTGTGCCTGCACTCCCCCTTGGTGAGATCTATACACCCATGAAGTTTCATGATCCTAGCTATAAAACTTTTAGAGATATACTCCGGACAAGAGTCAATTATGAAAAACAACAAAGGGCAATAACTCAAAAAATAAGCTAGGTAGAGTTATGGTTCTTGTACACTGCACTCCCACTTGGTTAGCTCTATCCATCCATGAAATTTCATGATTCTAGCTATTATACTTTTAGAGATATACTCAGGACAAGATTCAAGTATGAAAAACAACAAAGGGCAATAACTCAAAAAATAGGCCAGGTAGAGTTATTGTTCTTGTGCACTGCACCCCCCCTTGGTGAGATCTATACACCCATGAAGTTTCATGAACCTAGCTATAAAGCTTTTAGAGATATACTCAGGACAAGATTCAAGTATGAAAAACAACAAAGGGCAATAACTCAAAAAATAGGCCAGGTAGTTATGGTTCTTGTGCACTGCGCTCCCCCTTGGTGAGATCTATTCACCCATGAAATATCATGATCCTAGCTATAATACTTTTAGAGATATACTCTAGACAAGATTCAAGTATGATAAACAACAAAGGGTAATAACTCAAAAAATAGGCCAGGTAGAGTTATGGTTCTTGTGCACTGCACTCCCCCTTAGTGAGATCTATTCACCCATAAAATTTCATGATCCTAGCTTTAATACTTTTAGAGATCTACTCAGGACAAGATTCAAGTAGGAAAAACAACAAAGGGCAATAACTCAAAAATAGGCCAGGTAGAGTTATGGTTATTGAGCACTGCACTCCGTATTGATGAGAAGAATATAACTGCCAAGTTTAAAGTCAATCGGACTTAATGTGACAGAGTTATGCTCCGGACAAAGAAGTGGACACCGCCGGGCGCCCGGACGACCGGACACCACGGGTGATCCCATAATACGTCCCGTCTTCGACAGGCGTATAAAAATGAAGAAATTGCTTGTCACAAATGTGTTTTTTTCTCCTTTTTCTTAATAATGTCAATTGGCAAGTTGACACAAAAATCTAATTGGTCAATTACCTTATTTAGGAACCCAAATTTTCATAAACAATTCCTAATTGAGATAAATCTTTTTTTCTATGACTCGGTGATAAGACGAGACCCTTGCTGAATATGATTAATAACCTAATAGCTCTAAATCACAGAATAAACATTTCGTAATTGGAATTAACCCTTGTCATGCTGTTTAAATTACCTTACTGAAATGCTGTCAAATCAAAGGGCTGAAAGCACTGATAGAACTTGTTGTTCAAAAAATTAAATTTCTTTAAGAAATCAACTTCATAAACAACCCTGAAAGGAAAAGTACAAGCAGGAGGGGAAGACTAAGATCAGCCTGCACAAAAGTGCAGTCTGATCTTAGTCTACCCCTCCTGCTAAAAACCGGAATGTTCCGGGTTCAGCATGACAAGGGTTAAGTCTTTTTTTAACAAAGGGCCATAATTCCTACAAAAGAAACAAGAGCAATGCCTACGGATGCCTATGCTCGGCTGTTGGGTGCTGGATAAAAAACCTAAGTTGAAAAAGGGGCATAATTCAAACAAAATGCATCTAGAGTTATTCCCCTTGATAGTTTAGGTTCCTCTTTTGATAGTGAACATGTGTGCTAAGTTTCAAGTGAATGCCTTCAGTAGAACCAGAGATATCACAAAATGTCAAAGTTTTCGCAAGACAAGAACAACGAAGACACGGAGGCTATTGCAATACCTCAGTTTTTTTCTGAAAACAGCCGAGCTAAAAATGGACCATAACCAAACTATACGAAAATAGTAGAAAAAGCTTCATACTTACAGACAGATAGACCATCTGACTAAAAACGACAAGCTGAATCCTACATCCCCACCAACAACATTGTGTGAAATGAAGAAATTGCTTGAAACAGGCAAATTTTTCATTTTCCAAAGTGTTTTCAACTAACAAAGTTGAAAACATTTCAATTCTATAAAATTTAAAATGTTGTCTGCACTTTCTTTGAACCTGGGCTTGTCTAAAAATGAGTCAGTAGTTGAAGAGAAAATGAGTCGATAAGATTTTTATACAAAGGGTGATAACTGTAAGAAAACTTAATGGAATAAAGTCACAACAGTATGTGCACATCTTTTTTTGATATTGAGTGGTTACCGTAGTTGACTGATTGATTGAATGGGGTTTAAAGCTGCTTTTAACAGTATCTCAGTCATATTGCGGCGGGCTGGAGTACCTAACAATAGATTCCTGGTATTTCTCACACCAGTACTACCACTACATCCTTTCCTAGCCTCAAGCTGCTATCCCAATTAGGTTTACGATTATGCACCCATTAGGGAGAGACAAATGTCGGAAAGAATGTTAGCCACCACCGTGGATCAAACCTATGACATCCCATGATTGAAAAATAGGAGTCTGACGTGCTACAGACTGCGGTATTACGGCGGCCCTAAGTGGTTACCGTGGGTCAATTACAAGTCTATTCAAAGTGTCTTTACAATGTATAGTCACTTAATCCATTCCAAAAGACAAAATTTTAGACTGGTCTAAATTCAAAGGAGTTGCAGAAGACAATTTAAAGTTAATGAAATTTTAGATTTTTTCCACTTTCTGGGTAGAAAACATTGTGGAAAATGGAGAAATTGCTTATGACAAGCAATTTCTTCATTTTCCACATTGTTTCCTTAACATTTTTCTTAAGGGGCATCAAAAAGTGTCACTTATTGGAATGGGTCAAAACAGTATTGCAATTAACTCTTGTTAAGTGAAACTCCAACCAAATCCAAACAGTACAAACCTTGTAGAGAAAATGGGCAGGCAAGAAAAAAGTACAGACCAACCAACCAACCAACTAGACAACCACCTGACTTGTACATACCTCCAAACATAGTTTGGGGAATAATGATAAATGATTCAAATGACTTTATAACTCTCTTTGGAAATTTTTAAATAGTATCTACATATTTGCTCCTGATCTTGTTTACCAATTCTCACATAAAGCTGCTTTCTGACACCCCTTAAGAAAAATTCTCTGAAAAACATCTTGGAAAATAAAGAAATTGTTTGTTTCAAGCAATCACTTCATTATCAACAAATTTTATACTCGAAATATTTGAAATTCCATTAACTAAATATTGACTGAATCTTCATTCTATTTGGACCGGTCTTAAATTGTGTCATCTGCATGGTAATGGAATAATGAGAATGTTTGACACTAAGGCCTCTTTCCCTGTTTTTCAGCGGATCATTTCCTATATCTATTGGCTTATTTTGGCTGTCAGTCAAACAATTAATTGACCAATCAAATAATTCATTTAGACTCACAATTCAGCTCCACTACCAGACAATGAGAAGCGAATCCCTTCCTTTCCATAAAACCCGGAATCAAGGTCAGTGGCCTGAAAAGAAAATTGATTGACTACACAGACTTTAATTCTATTCCCACACAAGCCTTTCTTTTTCACGCCCAAGAAAAAAAAATGGAAAACATTGTGGACAATGAAGAAATTGCTTGCAACAAGCAATTTCTTCATTATCCACAATGTTTTCTATCCAAAATGACAAGAAAAATTCCATCAACTTGAAATTGTCATCTGTAGCTTGTCTCAATTTCGACCAATCTAACATTTTGTTGTGTGGGAATGGGTTAATTCCACTGTCAACAAGATGTGTTTGTGAAACACTATGCCCCCGAAACAGGAGTTCTTTAGAAACAGGTGATTTTTAATGTTTTTTTTCTTTGTTTTAGGGAAAAGGGTTAAAATTTTTACCATGACCTTGATGAAATGACCTTCCCCTGTTGCGCCTTATTGAGACCTATATACATACCAAATATTAGCATTGTAACTTAATCAGGTTTGAAATTATAGGAAAATGTTTAGTTGGCAGGTTAAGTTTTGCAGACAGACGGACAGACAGACAGACAGACGGACACCGGTAAAACAATATGCCCGCGATCTATCAATGCGGGGGCATAAAAATATTTACATCCTGGTGACTGTCACATCTGACCAGCAGTTCCTGTCACTTCTCACACCAGTACATTCACAACATTCAATCCATGCTACCAGCTGGTCAACCCAAAATAAATTATCCCATTCCCACATAACAAAATTTAGACTGGTCCATGTTGAAAGAAGCTGCAGACTACAATTTCAAGTTGGTGGAATTTTACCCGTAATTTTTTCAGCTTCTTGGATAGAAAAAGGATTGTGTAGGAACTAGTTAACCCATTCCCACACAAGCCCTCTTTTTTATGCCCTCAAGAATCAGCAATTTCTCCGTTTTACACAATATTTCTCAAAAAAATTTGGGGAAATGTAAAAAGGAGGGATTGTCCGGGAATGGGTTAAGAAGATCTTCAAATGTGAATGCTGTTCTTAGAAGAATATTACTATATTTTAAAGTCAAAATCATGACAGAAATTCACTTAACCCTTTCCTGTTCAATCCCTGGTTTTTTGTCCCTGTTATTTCATAATTGAGGAAACATTGTAGAAAAAGGAGAAATTGCTTGTAACAAGCAATTTCTTCTTTTTCCACAATATTTTCTACCCCACTGAATGGTTATTTTTCAAATTAAATCCACTTTCAATTTTCGTCTGCAAAACCTTTGAAATTGGACAGGTCTAACATTTTACAAAACAGGACTTGGTTGACCCTTTCCTGTACAATCCCTGGATTTTAAGTTCTTGTAATATCATACTAGAGAAATCATTTCTAAAAGAAGAAACTGTTTGTGACACAAATTTTTTTCCACAATATTTTCTATCATATAGAGTGGCTCCTTTTCCAATTGAACTTACTTTATGCTGTTGTTTGCTGCCCATTTGAATTTGGACAAGTCTAAAAAATTGAAAAAACAGAAAGGGTTTAACCCATTCCAACTCAATCCCTCCTTTTTACGCCCCTTGAGAAAAAAGCTTTAAAAAACATTGTGGAAAATGAAGAAATTGCTTGTATCAAGCAATTTCTTCATTATCCACAATGTTTTCTATCCAAAAAGACAAAAAATTCATAATTCCATCAACTTGAAATTGTCGTCTGCACATTCATTCAATGTGCACCAGTCTAAAATTTTGCTGAGTTGGAATGGGTTAACCTGTTTCTGGTTGATAAATTTTAAATAAATCGACGGAATCCACCAAACAGTCATCAGAGGATCATTCCTGTGAAATTTGGTTGAAATTCATGACCTAGTTTCTGAGAAGATGATTTTCAAAGCTTTCGTCATATATGGAAATTAGCCTTGCCCATTAAAGCCATATGTTTCATCTGATCAAACTTCTTTGAAGGAATCTGAAAGGGTCACCCAAGGATCATTTCTGTGAAATTTAGTTGAAATCCTTAGATGGTTTCTGAGAAGAAGATTTCATTCGATCAAAATTCTTTTAAGGAATATGATTAAGGGTCACCCAATTAGCATTCCTGTAAGATTTGGTTGAAATCAATCTATTGGTTTTTGAGAAGAAGATTTTTAAAGGTTGCACCATATATGGAAATTAGCCCCGCCCATTTAAGTCATGTTTTTTTATCCGATCTTAATTCTTTGAAGGAATCTGATAAAGGGTCACCCAAGGATCATTTCTGTGAAATTTGGATGAAATACATCCATTGGTTTATGAGAAAAAGATTTTCAAAGAATTTACCATATTTGGAAATAAGCCCCGCCCATTAAAGCCATGTTTTTCATCTGATCACATTCTTTTAAGGAATTTGATAAAGGGTCACCCTAGGATCATTTCTGTGAAATTTGTTTGACATCTGTTTGAAATCAGACGGACGGACAACTGGAAGGATGCACACAAGCACGACAGACACCATGCCATGACAATAGCTCTCTGGCTTTCAGCCAGTGGAGCTAAAAAGGGGGAAAACTAAGTGCAAATTGCAGAAATTGCTTGCAACAAACAAATTTCTTCATTTTACACAATATTTCTTTCCAGAAAGTTGAAAAAATTAAATTTGATAGACTTTAAATTGCCGTCTGCAACTCCTTTTCATTTTATATATACCAGTCTAAAATTTTGCCCTCTGGTGATGGGTTTATGAAAGATAAATAGTTTGAGGATTGAGCACAAGACTTTTTAATGCATTGACACCAGCACCCCCCAATTACCATGTATACACTCCAAGTCATTCATTACTAACCTCAATTGGTGGAGTAAGTGGCACAGTTTCAAAGTCTTGAGCTGTCTCGTTGATAACCCCAAAATATACAGCCTCGGTCAGAACAGGTGCGTTATCATTCACATCCAAAATCCTGATTGTGACCTGAGCTAAATCGGTGAAGGAACTATTTTGTTGATCAACAGCAATCAACTGTAATTGAAATTTTTAATAATAAAATTATATATACATGTATTTTTTATCTTTTTTTTAAATTACCGGTAAATTGCCATTCATCAAAATGTGAATCCACCAATCAAATCATTTATTCAGACCGGAAAGGAAATGCTTAACCCCATCTTCATTCTTTACTATTTTTGTTGGTTTTGTAACTTAAATGTGATAACTGGAGATTATTCAAGCTGTAGTTAAAATGTTGAGTCAGTCAGCAAACAATTAGCTTTTTTGTTTCGTGCCCCTGAAAATTATTTGCAAATAAAACAGTTGTATGGTAGGTCAGTTGGTGTGGCAAGCAATGTGATTGATCAATCACTATCCTTACCCACTTTACTCTAGCACTGGCAGCTTATCCATTATATGGTCGTTGGAAGTGAATAAAGCTGTAGTTACGACATTTTGTATTCTCAACAACGATATTTACAAAATGACATGTAAGATTGCTAACATAATCGTTTTGGATAAAAAACATAAAGCAAACCATTGGTTGGTGACCTTCATGTCACAACAACATCTTGAAAAGGCTGTATTATGATTTTCAACCCTTTCCTGTTTTCAAAATTTTAGACCTGTCCAAATTCAAGATTTTCAGACGAGAATTCAAAAATGATTTTATTTGAAATATAATCATTGTGAAGGGTAGAAAAAGTTGTTGATAAAGAAGAAATTGCTTGTTACAAGCAATTTCTTCTTTTCCACGATGTTTTCTCAAGTACATTGTATAACTAGAAATTGTCGCAAAGCAGACTAATACCCCCCAACAACGCTTGTCCATATATAAGTGCTATGGGCCAAATGGCCATAACAAACAAGAAATTGTCGAAAAGCCAAGTAATACCCCTAAACAGCTCTTGTCCATATACAATTGCTATCCACCAAAGGGCCTTCACAAAATGGCACATCTACTCATGATTGAGAACAATTGTGCCAATTTATTTTGAAATCCATCCATAATTGTAGGAGAAATGTTCCAGACAAGCGTTTGACCTTGAGCTGTGGCCTTGAAGCTATTCAAAATATTCTTTTAAATGGCACATCTACTCATGATGGAGAATAATTGTGCCAAGTTATTTTGAAATCCATTCATTCATGAAGGAGTAATTGTCCGGAAGATATCAAACGGATGGACAGACTAACGGACTAACAGACATACACCGACTTGTCATTGTGACAACTTTGTCTCGTTCACTGCAAGCGGGCATCGACAAAAATAGACTTTTAATTAACAGCTATAAATCAGTCAAAAATAAATGGACCATAATCAAAATAGGTTATGCACACTTATACGGAGTCTTTCTGTGAAATTTGAAACAAATGCGTCCAATGGTTGCTGAGAAATTGAGCAGACATGATTTTTCACCAAAGGGCCTTAACTCTGTCAAAAATCAATGGACCGTAACCAAAAAAGAATGTGCACATATCTGCTTGACACTGATTATATCAGTGAAGTTTAAATAAAATCTGTCCAATAGTTGCCCAGAAATTGAACGGACATGAAAAAGCTACAGATGGACGGACCAACCGACCGACCAACAAGCTGTCTCTTATATACCCCCAAACATAGTTTTTGGAGATATAAAAACACAGGGATGTAAAACCAGGGTTTGATCAGGAGAGGGTTAAGTGGCACACTTATGAAATTGTTTGACTAAAAATGTTGAGGTCTACATTTCACTTCCTGCATCAATGACTGATTTGATTGGTTACTGTAAATCGGGTTTTATTAGTGAGGGTTTTATTTTCGCTAATATTCGCGAGACAACGAGCTCGCGAATTCAAGAATTCAAGAATCGCGAGTAAATTGGACTTTTTGTCAAGAAAAATAAAATTCTAGTCGACGATAATTAGACAACAAAGAGGTAAAAAGTTGTAACTGAATCTTTATTGGATACAATCTTAGAACCTTTAAACAAATTGAAAACAGACTTTTCCATCTCTTCCCAAAACTAAATTAAACTTTGTATACATAATTTGCGATCGAAGAATGATTTTAGAAGAGAAATCGTTATACTATGAGAATAGAGAAAGGGTAAATGTTCTTGAAATGAATTACTAGTAATCACGTATATAGATTTTTCTTCGCCGGTGTATTCCTGGAGATAAATTTGGAAATTACCGAAGTACCATACGGCCCCTCGTGAATTCATGAACTCGCTAATAAGTCTTCGGGCCCTGCTCATGCGAAAATAAGACGACGTGAAAATTACCCGATTTACAATAATCAGTACTTTCATCTACAGACCCTATCTATCAATGATGGATCTCAACTATCAATATACGAATTGGTTGATTTATTAACCCATTAACACCAGCAAATTTTAGACTATTCCAGGGAGGAAAGATTTGCAAATGACGATTTAAAGTTTATGAAAAATGAGATTTTTTCAGCTGTCTAGGTAGAAAAAAATTGAGTAAAATGAAGAAATTGCTTGTTTTCCCTATTGTTATTGTTGAAAGGCATCCAAAAGAGTCATTGTGTGGAAATAGGTTATATAATTCATTGAGAAAGGAAAGTTGACATAAATGTTAGGCATTTCTTGTTGTTTTGGCAGCATAAACATCTAAACTACAGCTAATTCAAGCTGTAAGTAGGCTGTTTAGTTCGATGATTATCAATTTAGCCGGTTTAATGTTTCTGAACATGCATTATGCAAACTAAAGTAGTTAAAGACCGTTTCAAATTTCCTAGAGAGATGCTTAACAGTGCATATACAGTTGATCGACCACGTCTATTTAACCCATTACCAGATGGCAAAATTTTAGTCAGGTCTAAATTGAAAGAGGTTGCAGAGGACAATTCAAAAGTTATGAAATTATGGATCTTCTTAAACTTTGGGGCAGAAAACATAGTGGATAATGAGGAAATTGCTTGTTACAAGCAATTTCTTTATTTTCCACAATGTTTTCCACAGCTTTTTTTCTTGGGGGCGTCTAAAGGCATCATCGAGTGGGAATGGGTAAAGAGACCACATCTATCAATCAGCCCTAAACAAAATCTCTTTTATAAAAGCAAAATCTCTTAACCCAATCCTAAATCACAAAATTTAAGACTGGTTCGAATTGAAAGAAGCTGCAGACAACAATTCTAAGTTTGTGAAATTCTAGATTTCTTCAAGTTTCCTGGTAAAAACATTGTGAAAAATGATGAAATTCCTTGCAACAAGTAATTTCTTCATTTTCCACAATATTTTCGAATTACTTTTCTAGAGGGGCGTCAAAAATTGATATTGTGTGGGAATGGGTTAACCCTTTCCTGTATAAACCCTTGTCTTCACGTCCCTCTGATTTTATACTTGAGGATTTGTTTGTTTGAATGGGGTTTTACGCCGCTTTCAGCAATCTCTCAGTTATAACGCTGAAGCTGGAGCACCTAATAATGGAATCCTGGTATTTCTCACACCAGTACTACCATAACATCCTAGCTGCTATCCCACATAGGTCTACTATTATCGACCCATTGGTGAGAGACATATAGTCGGAAAGGATGAGTGCCGCCGTCGGGGATCGAACCTGGGACCTCTAGATTGACAGTCTGACGCGCTACCAACTGTGCTATGACGACGGCTTTATACTTGAGAAAACATTGTGTTAAAAGAAGAAATTGCTTGTGACAAGCAATTTCTTCTTTTCCCACAATATTTTCTTATCAACAGCTTTGTTACTTTTCAATTTGCAACAACTTTTAATTTTTGACTGCAACTTCTTTCAAGTTGAACCAGTCTAAAATTTTGAAAAAAACAGGAAAGGGTTAAGTCAGGACAGATTGAGAATCTGGCCATATCATAACACAACTGTATTGGGATATAAGTTAGAGCAATACTCACAGTTAGAAAATATTCTCTTGGTCCTGTGTCGTAGTCGATGAGCGTTGTATTCCGAACAGTGATTATTGGTGTGGAAGAGGCTCCAATCAAACCAAACTCCAGACTTTCTTGTGTAAAACTCACATTATATCTGTTGAATGCTTCCTAAAAAATCGAAACAAGTCCATTTGAACAAGAGCCATGTCGGACATGGTCACCCCTGCCGTAAAAGCTTGATAGTAAACTGAAGCCAGTTAGATTTAGGATTCTTGTGCACTGCATTTCTTCTCAATGAGTTCGATAATAGCTATCATACTTTCAGAGATATGCCCCGGACAAAATCTTAGTCTTTAAAACAACAAAGGGCAATAACTCCAAAATTATGCAAGCACGAGTTGTGGTTCTTGTGCACTGCATTTCTCCTCAATGAGATCTATCAACTTATGAAGTTTCAAGTTGATAGCAATTATACTTTCAGAGATATGCTCCAGACAAGTTTATTGACGGAAGGACGGACGGACGGAACCCATTACTATATCCCCTTTGCCAAAACGGCGGGGGATAAAAAGAATGTGTAGATGACGATGAATTGAATTTTACCCTCTCCTGTTTTTTTTTTATTTCAAACTGGTCTAAATTCAAGGGTTTTGCAGACGCCAATTTAAAGTCGAATTCATTTGCAAAAGGGTAGGAAATATTTTGAAAAAGAAGAAATTGCTTGTTACAAACAATTTCTTCTTTTTCCACAATGTTTTCTCAAGTGTAAAATTACAGGGACGCGAAAACAAGGGATTAAACAGGAAAGGGTTAAAACAGTATTTTCTTGTTTCAGTGATAGATCAACTTATTTCCCATTGTGTTAACAAGAGGCCCATGAGGGCTGGAGACGCTTAATTAGCTATCAAGTTTTCCCATGATTTAATCTAATGATCTAATAATACATGTATAATTGCTTCACCACTTCCCTCACAATCTAACTTTTTAATGCCCTGGTAAAAAATAACTTTGGAAAACATTGTGAGAAAAGGAGAAATTGCTCGCTACAATATGTTCTCTTTTTGTCTTATTTTCTCAAATATTGAATTGTCATCTGCAACTTCTTTCAATTCCTACTAGTCTAAATTTTGTTGTCTAATAATGGGTTACCCATTCCAACACAGAGACACTTTTAAACACCTCTCAATATAAAAGCTTTGGGAAAGCATTGTGGAAAATGAAGACATTGCTAGTAAAAAGCATTTTCTTCATTAAACACAATGTTTTCTACCTCAAAAGACAAAGATATTATTAAAGATTTCATCAACTTTAAATTGTCGTCTGCAACTTCTTTTAATTTGGACCAGTCTAAAATGTTGTTGTCTGGGAATGGGTTAAAGAAGAATGAATAAAATGAAAACACGACTTATTATATATATATTATTCTGAGTAACTATCCTTACAGCACCATTACCTGTGTTTTCTGATTAGACAAATCAGACCCTATTTCAAGAGAAACAGTCATTATAATGGTATAATCATTCTGCGAAAGTTTGAAGATAAATGAAAATGGTCGACTCTACAGTATTTACAAGGAAAAGTTAACATACGGACATGGACACATGAAAGCCAGACGGAAACTGCACAATGGCTACAGCTCTTTTGGCCTTCGGTCAGTAGAGCTAAAAAGCTTTGGTTGTTCACTTAACCCATTACCAGACGGCAAAATTTTAGACTGGTACAAATTGAAAGTAGTTGCAGATGACACTTCAAAGTTAATGAAATTTTGGATTTTTTCAATTTTCTGGTTAGAAAATATTGTGGAAAATGAAGAAATTGCTAACAAGCAATAAAAATCTTTCTCTATTAGGGTAGAAAACATTGTGGATAATGAAGAAATCGCTTGTTACAAGCATTTTTTTTCATTTTTCACAATTTTTTTTCAAAGCTTTTTTCTTGAGGGGCATAAAAAAGCAGGATTGTTATGGATTGACAGCCGGTTTACACCAAGAGAGGCCCACATCGAATATTGGGTAACCAAATGTGCAGCCTCTAAAAAGAAGAGCACCGCCTATGGGTGCCTAAGCTTGGCTGTTGGGTGCTGGATAGGGACAATTTGTTTGTTTGATTGGAGTTTCACGCCGCTTTCAACAATCTTTCAGTTATATTGCGGCGGCTGGAGCACCTAACAATGAAGTCCTGGTATTTCCCACACCAGTATTACCATTACATCCTTTCCTAGCCTCCAGCTGCTATCCCACATAGGTCTACTAAAATCGACCAATTGGTGAGAGACGAATAGTCGGAAAGGATGAGTGCCACCATCAGGGATCGAACCCAGGACCTCTAGATTGACAGTCCAATGCGCTACCAACTGTGCTATGACGGCAGCTGGATAGTGGACAAAATGCATCTAGAGTTATCCCCCTTGATAGTACAGGTTGCTCTTTTGATAGTGATCAAGTGTGCCAAGTTTCAAGTGAATGCCTTTAGTAGAACCAGATCTCGAGATATCACAAAATATCAAAGTTTTCGCATGATGATGACAACAATGACGACAACGACACCAAGGCTATAGCAATACCTTGGGTTTTCTCCGAAAACAGCCGAGCTAATATAAACTTTATTATTATTCCTTTCTTACCGTATCATTGTCTCTGACTTGAATACTTGGATCCAAAAGGGTATATCCATTTTGGACATTTTCACGCACTGTGTACACATAGTTGTCGATAAGGAAACGTGGTCCATTATCATTCACATCTGAGATTGTTATAAAAAAAGTTTCAACACTTGTGCAATCATCGTACAAATCACTGGGTTGTGTTTCATTCAGCAATTCACAAGCCTAGAACATATAAATACATGAAATGTTACAGTAGATCCATAATACAGTAAAACCTCTCCTGATGACCATCCCGGAAATACGGACACCCCGCAATTATGACCAAATTTTGACAGAATGGAATTTATTATTCTTTATTTCAATGGTCGCATTGTAAACCCCTGTAAAACGGCCAGTCTGCTTTTCTGAATTATGACCACTAAATTCAGTACCAAATGTAGTTTATACACTATTTTGAGCCCCACTGAACGACCAGTAACTTCACACCTTGAGACCGACCAACTGAATTTCACACTTGATAAGAGCGAGATTAATTAGGTACAAATGCATCGTTAATATTTGATTTTTGACAGATTAAAGTTGCCAGGCAGTTTTAAAAACTATAGCTTGTTTAATTTTTAATTGCTATTTGTATATGTCATGTTTTTGACTCAAGTAATAAAGTTGAAAGTGGAGAAGTATCCAAGAAGATATGATTGGTTTGTTCACGGCGTTCTGAACTGAATTAACAATTTAAATTTGATTACAACTTAATTGGTGTTTATTATTCGCATTATAGAAGATATGATATCAACAGCTTGACACTTTGAACCTGTACTTACATATACAAAATCTGAGGTCCGACTTCAGAATCGGATCAAAATGGAGAAGAAAGAGAGTAGAACATGTCAGAGATTGTAAATTTGAAAATGGCATGAGGTTGTCTTTATTACATTTTCTTATAGTTTTATGTTTTGTATGTATAGAATAAATATATTCAAATAACGAAGATAGAATAAACATGAATTACCTGACAAAAGTCAAACAATCAAACCTCAGTATTACGACCACCCAAAAAGTACCGTAAGTGGTCGTATTAGAGGGGCTATACTGTAAATACATTAGGGATTGTAAAAAAGTAACCGTTTTACTAATCAAGTAATCAGTCTGACGTTCCAGTTGTCACAGGTATGTAATGAGTGCTTGCTTTGGGACAGAGAGGTCCCTGGTTTGAATACAGGCAGAGGAAAATATTTCTTTGCGGTTTACATTGTGCTCAAAAGAATTTTACATCTTTACCCCTACAATCATTTATAGTCATAAAGATTGGAAGCAATCAGATTTCCATAGATAGATTAAATACAAAACAGATAGTCATAATCATATTGCATAAAGTAATTCATTTCAATTTTGTTAAAAAAAATTCAAACCTATTAAAGCTAGCCCTGGCATTAATATTAAAGTAAAACTTGATGGAGGTCAATAAGTTTGGCTTGCAATCCATCAACTTATTGCTAGCCCTGCCCACTGACTCTTAGATATCAAATGGCGTTATTTTGTAAAATTTATGGTCAGCAATGTAAAAATAAGATGAAATGGTAGGTTGGCGGCATAAACATAGTAACTTCAGCTTGAATTAGCTGAAGTTAAAGTTGCAATAGAAATGTTGACATATGCCTGAGCTGAAAGTTTATTGCTGTTCTAAATTGTTTATTTAATTGGTCGATGGATTTTCAGATCGACAGCTTCACATCATCAATTGCAACATGTCTAAAATTTTTGCTGTCTGGAAATAGGTGATAATTATGTTATGATAGCAATACATCTTGTATTTGCATTGAGTTGCAGAGGAATTTTTTCCTACAAAGCTTGGAAGCAAATACAAGATGTTGTATCACTACTGTAACATAATAATTTATCATATACTTTTTTAATCAAATAAATCTAATGAAATGATAAAAACAAGAGGACCATTATGGTCCTAGATCGCTCACCTGAATTGTCAGCTGTTAAAAAAATGCTACTAGAGACAGATAACTATAACCAGTTTGATGAAGATTGAGGCAAAACTGTGACTTCTATATTGTTATCAAAGAAATTGTCATTATAGCCCCTTTTCCTGTGTTATCAAAAGAACCTTCCTGTAATCTATAAGGTTCATCTTTATGACCAAACAAGTATCCTGACCAAGTTTCATGAATATTGAGAAAAATTATGACCTCTAGAGCATTAACAAAAAAATTGTCATTAGGGCCCCTTTTTGTGTGTTTTCCAAAAGAACCTTCCTATAATAAATAGGGTTCATCCTTGTGACTAAACAATTATTCTGGCCAATTTTCATGAAAATTGAGCCAAAATTGTGGCCTCTTGAGTGTAAACAAAGAAATTGTCATTAAGGCCCCTCTTCCTGTGTTTTCCAAAAGAACCTTCCTATAATCAATAGGGTTCATCCTTATTCCCTATTAACTATTCTGGCCTAGTTTCATGAAGATTGAGCCTAAATTGTGGCCTCTAGACTGTAAACAAAGAAATTGTCATTAAGGCCCCCTTTCTTGTGTTTTCCAAAAGAACCATTCCACAATCAATAGGGTTCATCCTTACTACCTAACAATTATTCTGACTAAGTTTCATACAGATTGTGCCAAAATTGTGGCCTCTAGAGTGTAAACAAAGAAATTGTCATTTAGGCCTCTTTTCCTGTGTTTTCCAATAGAATCCTCCTAAAAACGATAGGGTTCATTCTCATGACCAAAAAATTATTCTTACCAAGTTTCATGAAGATTAAGCCAAAATTGTGGCCTCTAGAGTGTAAACAAAGAAATTGTCATTTCCTGTGTTTTCGGAAAAATCCTTACAATAATCAAGAGGGTTCATCTGTATGAACTAATAACTATTCTGGCAAAGTTTCATGAAAATTGAGCCATATTTGTGGCCTCTAGAGTGTAAACAGAGAAATTGTAATTAAGGCTTTTCCTGTGTTTTCAAACAGAACACTCCCATAGTAAATAGGGGTTCATCCTCATGACCTAACAATCATTCTGACCAAGTTTCATGAAGATTTGGTCAAAACTGTGGCTTCTCAAGGGTAAACACTTCAATTGTTGACGCCGCACAACGGACAACAGACATTCAGCCATCACAAAAGCTCACCATGAGCACTTTGCGCTCAGGTGAGCTAAAAATCTGTATTTCTACAAGTATTTTCCATCTCCTTTATCATTCTGAATTTGTTTACTTGCATGAACCATTTGACAATATCAGATACAGATACAAGAATATCTAAGAGATGAAGAGAATATTTTTTGTTTATATGGAGGTATGAACCGAAAAACTAATCACACTGTATTAATACGCGAAGCGGATTCATACATTGTGTGATTAGGTTTTTGGGCTCATACCTCCATGAAAACAAAAATTACTCTTCATTTCTTACAATTTAATAACATCAAGCGAAAAATGCAACAACTATACAAATTTTGATACATTTTTGCATGGAACTATTTTGTGCGGAAGCATATAAAATGGCTGCGTGTTCATGGAGGTATGAATTAAATTTTTCGACCAATCAGATCGCTCGTTTTTGATAGACGAAGCTAACAATTAAATTATTTATAGGTATATCATAAATTTTGGGTACCTGTACAGCAAGACTCCAAGTTAGCAATGGCCTGCCATTAACATTCCAGATAGGATCTTCCAGGTCAATTGGGATTTTGTTCGTTATGATACCGGAATAAAAATCGATCACCCAGTAGTTGTCAATTGGTACACTGTTATTGGTAACTCCTGCAAACAAACATGAAAATCACAACAAATGGCCCATAGGGCCTTATCGGTCACCTGAGTCCAAAGAGCACAAAAACAAATAAAAGTCCACCAGATTATGCTACGTACTAAATATCAAAGCTCTAAGCCTTTCAGTTTGGGAGAAGAAGAGTTTTAAATTTCGTTATATAAGCCATATGTAAAATTCCTGACGTCCGGGAATGGGCTAATTTTGACTCTAGGGCAATAATTCATACCATATTGATAGAGATCCACCAGATGATGCTACATACCAGATATCAAAGCTCTAGGCCTATCTGTTTGAGAGAAGAAGATTTTTAAAGTTTTCACTATATAAGCAGCCTAGGTTAAATTTGTGACATCCAGGAATGGGCTAATCTTAATCCTAAGGCAATAATTTGTACAATCTTGATAGTGGTTCACAAGACAATGCTGTATACCAAATATCAAAATTCTAGGCCCTCCTGTTTGGGAGTAGATTTTTACAAATTTCAAAATATAAGCCCATGTTAAATTTGTGACATCCTAGAATGGACTAATTTTAATCCTGAGGCAATAATTTGATCAATCTTGATAGAAGTCCACAAGACGATGCTGTATACTGAATATCAAAGTTCTAGGCCCTCCTGTTTAGGAGAAGAAGATTTTTACAAATTTCACTATATAAGCCTGTGTTGAATTTGTGACATACGGGAATGGGCTAATTTTAATCCTGAGGCAATAATTTGTACAATCTTGATAGAGGTCTACTAGATGACGCTGTATACCAAATAACAAAGTTCTAGGCCCTCCTGTTTGGGAGAAGAAGATTTTTACAAATTTCATTAAATAAGCCCTTTGTGAAACTTGTGATGTCCGGAATGGGCTAATTTTGACCCTGGGGTTATAATTTATACAATATTGATAGAAATCCACCAGATGATACTACATACCAAATATAAAAGCTCTAAGCCCTACAGTTTGGGAGAAGAAGAATTTTAAAATTTTCACTATATAAGCCTTTGTTAAACTTGTTACATCCGGGAACAGGCTAATTTTGACCCTGGGGGTTAAAATTTATACAATATTAATAGAGGTCCACTAGATGATGCCACATACCAAATATCAGAGCTGTAGGTCTTTTGGTTTGGTAGGAAAAGATTTTCAAAGTTGTCACTATGTAAGCTTATGTACCCCCCCCACCTTTGCCCCCCCTCTAAATACCAAATGTGAATCTTATCTGACAGCTGGTTCATGACAAGAAAATTTTTAAAGATGTACCCTTTTTGGCCCCTTATGGAGCCCCAAGGGAAGATAACTCCATGAAGAGTACAAATCTGAAGCGCATACCCATGCTTCCTGCCAGGCTTTGTTGAAATCCATCCAAGGGTTCTTAAGAAGAAGTCGAAAATGTAAAAAGTTAACGCACGACACATGACGCACGACGGCGGACAAAACACAATCGCAATCGAGTACATGTTTTGCTCTACAGGTTTGAATGTACTGTTTAACCAAATGTTTTCAGGATTTCAATTTTAACTATATCATCGTTGCCATATAAGAATTTTAAATCTAGTCTCTGAAATATTTTAAATAATTCTAGAGAAGGATTTCAAACTTAACATTATTTCTAAAAAAGTCAAGTTATGAAAATCTAATTCAGAAGAAAAGGGATTAATAAAGTTCTCAATATTTTCAATTTATTCCATAAAATGGACATAAGCCACCACCATAAATGCCATTTTTTCAACCATTCAAAATTATATGAAGGAATCTGACGGAGTAACTGGAAGATCAATCCTGTGAAGTTTGGTTGAAATCCATCAACAGGTTTCTGAGAAGTAAATAACAAAATCAGAAATAGGCCCAACCAATAAAAGCCATATTTTTCATCCAGTTAAAATTCTTTAAATCCACACACTGGTTTCTGAGAAGCTTTCACGATACATGGAAATTAGCTCTACCCATTAAAGACATATTTTTCTTCCAATCAAAATTCTCTGAAGGAATCTTATAAAGTGTCAACCAATGATCATTTCTGTGAAATCTGTTCTGTACTCTCTGAGTAAAAGATTTCTAAAACAAGAGCACCACCTACGGGTGCCTACACTCGGCTGTTGGGTGCTGGATAGTGGAAAAAATGCATCTAGAGTTATCCCCCTTGATAATATAGGCTGCTCTTTTGATAGTGAACAAGTCTGCCAAGTTTTAAGTGAATGCCTTTAGCAGAACCAGAGATAACAAAAAATGTCAAAGTTTTGCACGACAACAACAACAACACCAGGCCTATCGCAATACCTCGGGTTTTCTCAAAAAAAACATACGAGCTAAAAAGGGTTCACATGCTGACGGACGCCTGGGAAGACACAGCCATGGTTTGTGACATAGGTTACATGTTGCATCAGTTTTATGTCGAATGTCAGTTGTTGTCTGCAATTTCTTTCAACTTAGACCAGTGTAAAATTTTGCTCTGAGTTTATAGACATACATGTATTACCACAAAAGCTACGGTAAACATACCTGGAACAAGTGCATAGGATACATTTCTTCTAATTTTTTCACTGTCTCCATCTCTAGCAGACACGAGAATACTAACACCTCCCTGCAAAGTAATTACATTAGAATTTGGTACAAAGAAGGCAGCTATTTAGCTATTTACCCATTAATACACTATGCCGCACTTTTGCCTCCTAACAAATCTTATGCTTTGAAATAGTTATGTGAAAAGAAGAAATTGCTAATAATTAGCAATTTTTATTTCATATAATTATTTTCTATTCCAATTGGCACTTATTTTACAATAACAACCATTTTGAAATGTTTTCTAAATCTTCTTTCAACTTCAACCAGTCTAAAATTCATATGTCTGGTAATGGGTTATCAGTAGGGATGGGAACAAATATAAGAATATTCGTTTTTGTCAAGAATTTTCAAATCCAATTTTCAAATTTGGATATTCATATTTTTTCCAAGACAAAAAACATATTTTTGCTACGATATTTTTTATATTCAAAGGATATGGACGATTGTTTCATAGAAGTCATTAGCAAAAATCAATAATTCTGACAGTATGCAAATCTTTTTTTATTGAAAATTGATGACGCACTGTCTCGCACCTGGAAATTCCCCTTTCATCAGATGATATCTACAACTTTGTTTGATTATTCTTTTTTAATTCATTGTTTTATAACAAAAGGTCTGAATAAACAACAACAACAGAAAAAAATGTTTTCCTGAAGTTGTTGTAGTTTGCGTTCTTCGTTCATTCTCATTTTAGATGTCCAAACTGATTGAGTAAAACATCTTTTGAAGAAAAAATCTTTTAATTCTTCTTCCTCAGAAAAACAATAACTCAATTGGAACCAAATATATTTGTTAGCAGATCATTAATTTATTCTGTTGTCATATTTTGGAACTTAAAAAATAGGACCCTTATAAAATGAGTGTCAAAAGAGAAAGGATAAAACATTGATGTCTGAAGCAATGATACACGTTGTTTGCCAATCTAAAACAATTTGTAGGATGTCAACTCTGAAGCCCAGTGCTCTCAATAAGCGGACGTCCACATAAATTACGTTCAGAAAATCAGAAAAAAACGTCTGGAAAATCAGAACTGGACGTAAATTAACATCCAAGATTTGAGGAAAACATCCTAAATTCATGACACAGACGTTTTCTGGAGTTACAAGATAAAGGGTTTGACAAACAACAGATTGTATATTCTGGCCAAAAGTCGATGAAATACCCTCAGGTAAAATTGAATCCACAAGAAGTTTACAAAAAGGACATGACATTTCGGGTTAATTCCTGTCCTGAACTTAGTACCGAACGACGATATTAGACGAAATCTAGACCGATGTCGAAGGGCCTGCTTACCCGGCACATTATTAGTCGAGTGACTTCCAAAGAAATGGTTCAAGATGCTGCTAAGGCTGGATTACCGAACTGGCTATAATCGAGTATGCTCTATGTAAATTTCCATCTACATCGATCGCCATGGAGACATTTCGGTAAATGCCTTGTGAATTCAATTTTACCCAAGGGTTTTCTATGGACTTTCGGCCAGAATTATACATTCTTTTGTTTGTCAAACTCTTTATCTTGTTACTTCAGACAACATCAGAGCCATAAATTCAGGACGTTTTCCTTGAAACTGGGACGTTAATTTACAGGTCTGGTTTTCCGGACGATATTTCTGATTTTCTGGACGTAATATACGTTGACGTCTGCTTATTGAAAGCAGTGATAATAGTGTTTAAGGAGTTGGTATATTGTGGGAAAAGGTGAGATTTGTGCAAGAAACAAATTTATCAAGAAACACTCTCTTCTTTTACCACATTGTTTTCTCTAGTTCCACTCATTGGGTCAAGAAATTTGGGGACTATAAGTAAAGGAAAAGAATGCCTTTATGTATCTTTTTCATTTCATCTTTTTGGATTTTTATTTTTTGGGGGGAGGGTATGTCAAGCGTGAGAAAAAATTCCTTGATTTTATGAAAACTTCCTGAAATTGAAACTTGGAATTTTAAGATTTCCTGAAATTGGTCCTTATTGAGAGCACTGGAAGCAACAAATAAAACAGCATATTATCTTAATTAAGGTCAGTCAAAACTGTAATCAAAGGATTTGAGAAAGATCTCAATGAGCACATCCATATAGTATAGATTCAAACCAACCCTTAAGTTTTTATTAGCTGATTTGTGTTCACAGCTTTTGTGACACTCTTCAATTTTTTAAAGTTCTTTAACAATTGACAGAAATTAAAAAAGTTTTATCATGCATTAGCAAATCATCGGGAGTGGGTTACCAAATTGTTTTAAATTCAGACTGAAAAAAGCTTATATCCAATCAATCAGTCTGAATTTGCACATAAAAGGGCTTATCTTTGAGATAAGGTAATTCTTTGAAGTAATTTGGTAGAGAGTCATAATGATTTATACCAAATATCAAAGGTCTTGGCCTTAATGTTTTGGAGAAGAAGATTTTCAAAGATTTCCTTCTTTATTTCTATGTAAAAATAGAGATTGCACAGAAAAGAGCTATTTTCCAGAGTATGGTGAGGGCTAATGTTCAAAATACAATAATTCTTTGAAGTAGTTTAGTAGAGGGTGAATATACTTCAATTTCAATGGATTTCAATTCTGTGAAGTACTTTTAAAGAGCATGCCCTAAGGATTATTTCTGTAAAGTTTGGTTGAAATTCCAAGGTTGGTTTAGGAGGAGAACATGTTTTGTTATTGTGAATGGATGGATGGACAGATGGACGGTGGCGGGACAATGACAGAACGCAATAGCTCACCGAGAGCACTTCATGCTCAGGTGAGCTTAAAATTCCCCTAACGTGAATGTAATAAATGTTTCCTAGGGGCAATATGGTGGTCAAAAGAACATCAGCAAAGTTTACAAGCAAAAGTACATTATGGAAGCAGAATTTTGAGACTTGCATACAAAGTCTAAGAGCAATAGCGCGAGTAGGACTAAGGTACAGACATAAAACAAGAGATATATAGCAGTTACAAGTAAAACTTTAACCAAGAATTTCTAAGTCCAAAATGGTCTGAAGATATTTCTACTAAAATGAATGTCAGAGTAATGAATCTTTGCCTAGGGGATGATATAATTATCACAAGAGCATGTGCAAAGCTTCAGAGCAAAAACATTAGTAGAACCTGAAATTAGCCAGTTGCATATAAAACTTTGACCAAAAGTCGAAAAAGGGGTCATGATACCACTAAAATAAATGTTAGAGTAACAAAACTTCGCATAGAGAATGATATGATGGTCATAAAGGCATGTGCATAGTTTCAGGACAATAGCTTTAGTAGACACAGAGATATGAGAGTTGCATATTAAACTTTAACCAAAGTATTAAGCCAATGCCAACACCTGCTTGACTGAAATAGACCCCTATTCTCCGATTAGTCAAACTATAGACTAATTTTTACATTAAGTCCCTTTTTCTATATCACAGTCTTAAATTGAGAAAAGGGAAATGGTAAATATCAGAAGCAGTTCGTATATGCCATTTCATCCAATTTAGTCCAGGTATTGTGTGGAAGTTGCTTTGTATGGTCTGACAGAGAGATATTTAAAGCTATCATACATTAAAGCCCCTTTTACCATGACACTTTTTTTAAATAACTCACAAATCTGTATTGTCCATGGCATCTGATTTTTAACTTAATTTTGAAATTTCATTAATTTCGGACTATTATATCAGAAGAATTTTTTACATTACATCCCCTTTTTCTGTAAACAACCTAAAATCGAGAAACAGAGAAAATACCTATCTAGGAAATTTTCAAAGGAGTTCATATAGCAAGTCTTATCTAAGTACAAGGGTTATGGAGAAATGGCTTTGGAGGGACAGACGAACAGACTGACAAATGGACTTAAAGTATGGATGCACAGCATGGCAATTATATGCTCCCAGATTTTTTTTGTGGGAGTATGGAAATGAATGTTAGAGTACTGGTTATATTTCTGGAGTACTGGAGGGTGAATCGACCATTTGCTGGCCCTGCCCACTTACTCCTTTGGTCACGCCAACTTACTCCGACCGGAAGTCTCGTTTCATTTTTTAAATAGCATTATTTTCCAAAGACTATGGTCAGTAGCATCTTACAAACAAGGTGCCAAATTGTCACAAGATACGCCCGTCACACTGCTTAATATTAACTGGGGGTTTGAATAGAACTGATGTTATTTTAAATGAATATTTTTTGTCAAACAAAGTATGAAAAACAACAAAGGGCAATAACTTAAAATATACACTAGGTAAAGTTATGGTTCTTGTACACAGCACTCCCACTTGGTGAGCTCTATCCATCCATGAATTTCATGATTCTAGCTATTATACTTTTAGAGATATACTCCGGACAAGATTCAAGTATGAAAAACAACAAAGGGCAATAACTCAAAATATACCCTAGGTAGAGTTATGGTTCTTGTACACTGCACTCCCACTTGGTGAGCTCTATCCATCCATGAAATTTCATGATTCTAGCTATTATACTTTATTTAAGAGACAGACTCCATACAAGATTCAAGTATGATAAACAACAAAGGGCAATAACTCAAAAAATAGGCCAGGTAGAGTTATGGTTCTTGTACACTGCACTCTCCCTTGGTGAGATCTATACACCCATGAAGATTCATGATCCTAGCTATAATACTTTTAGAGATATACTCTGGACAAGATTCAAGAATGAAAAACAACAAAGGGCAATAACTAAAAAAATAGGCTAGGTAAAGTTATGGTTCTTGTACACTGCACTCCCACTTGGTGAGCTCTATCCATCCATGAAATTTCATGTTCCTAGCTATTATACTTTTAGAGATATACTCCGGACAAGATTCCAGTATGAAATACAACAAAGGGCAATAACTCAAAAAATAGGCCAGGTAGAGTTATGGCTCTTTGGCACTGCATTCCCCCTTGGTGAGATCTAAACACCCATGAAGTTTCATGATCCTAGCTATAATACTTTTAGAGATATACTCCGGACAAGATTCCAGTATGAAAAACAACAAAGGGCAATAACTCAAAAATTAGGCCAGGTAGAGTTATGGTTTTTGTGCACTGCACTCCCCCTTGGTGAGATCTATACACCCATAAAGTTTCATGATCCTAGCTATAAAACTTTTAGAGATATACTCCGGACAAGATTCAAGTATGAAAAACAACAAAGGGCAATAACTCAAAAAATAGGCCAGGTAGAGTTATGGTTCTTGTGCACTGCACTCCGTATTGATGAGAAGAATATAACTGCCAAGTTTAAAGTCAATCGGACTAACGGTGACAGAGTTATGCTCCGGACAAAGAAGTGGACACCGCCGGACGCCCGGACGCCCGGACACCACGGGTGATCCCATAATACGTCCCGTCTTCGACGGGCGTATAAAAAGTAGAATTGTTGGTTGGTAGCCTAAACTTATTCAAGCTGTAGTTACAACATTTAAGTTGCCAAACAACAAAAATGTTTCACACAAATGGCAGCCAATTTTTGAAGTTTAAATCTCAATACCAGGCTGAATGAATAATTTGATTGGTGATAAATTCTTGATTGACTGCAACGATTGGTCAATTATGGTCTCATTTGCAAAACGCATGTGCAAAGAGCAATAGAATTCATGATAAGAAGGAACAGTGAGACACTTGGTACACAAAAGTTTAAGAAAAGCATTACATCTATCCCTGAGTGACTGGAATAGCCCAAACCCCCTTTTTATAGTCCAATCTAAATGTCTCTTTTCTTGTAGTATCTTAGTCTTTTGACATCATTTTATAGTATATTTCTGTACAAGAAAGAAAAGAACCATTTTTCCTGTTAACCTATTCCCATACAATGACGCCTTTTGACGCCCCTGAAGAAAAATAATTGGGTAAACATTGTGTAAAATGAAGAAATTGCTTATACCAAGCAATTTCTTTATTTTCCACAATGTTTTCTACCCCAAAAAATTGAAAATTTCATATACTTTAAATTGTCACCTGCAACTTCTATCAATTTGGACCAGTCTAAAATTTGGCCGTCTGGTCATGGGTTAATTTGGGTATAGGGTTTCAAAAACCCGTGACAATACTTACAGCTGGAGTGTCATCCTGAACCGGTGAATTGGAAGGGAGAATTATCCATACGGGCGGTTGATCTTGTATGTCAAGCACCGTGATCACAACATCCGTGTTTTTCTTTGCCACACCATCCTAATGGGAATCAATAACAAGAGCATCATGAAAAAGGGGGCATAATTCGTTCAAAAAGAGCATCGAAATACATCCCACTTGTTGGTACAGATTGCTCTTTAAGTAGTGAACATAACATTCTGAGTTTCAAATAAATGTGTTCAGTTATGTCAAAAGATATTACAAAATGTCAAAGTTTTTACATCTACAACCCTGACGGCAACCTGACCACAACCATCTCTTGGGTTTTCCTGAAACAGCCCAGCTAAAACTGACTATCTTCTAGTAATAACTGAATTCACATTTAAAAGGTTTTGCTAAACTATAGATCTATCAGTTAATTGATGACAAAAGCAATCATCTTATTTTGATTTTTGGTACATATATGGCTTGTTTTTTGTCACATTTCGAGAGACTATATTGCAAAATTTTAGACCTGTCCAAATTCAATTAATGTTGATTTTATATGAAAAATAATCATTCAGTAGGGCATAAATTTTGTGGAAAAAGAAGAAATTACAAGCTTGTTGCGAGCAATTTCTTCTTTTTCCACAATATTTTCTCAAGTATAAGAACACAGGGACATAAGAAGCAGGAATTGAACAGTAAGGGTTGCATTTTAAGTGTTGAGCAGCAAAATTCTGTACTTACATCAGCTTGCAGATTAAGTGTAATAACTCCTGTCCTCTCATAATCAACTGTTGTATTCAATATCAAATTCAGATAACGGGCCCCTACATCAATGCTGTCAGCTATGTTCCTCAGCTCAAACCAAGTAAGGCATTCCTCATTTCTCTGAAAACAAATTAACTCTTGTGTTTGGGAAAAGTTAATGCTGAATAATCTTTTGTTTGTTAAAATGGGGTTTAATGCCACTTTTAACAGTATTTCAGTCATATTGTGGCGGCAGGAGCACCTAACCATGAATTCCTGGCATTACTCACACCAGTACTACCACAACATCCTTTCCAAGCCGCAAGCTTCCCATCCCGCTAGTGTTTACAATAATTCACCCATTGGTGGGAGACAAATGTGGCAAAGGATATGTGGTCTCACCGGGGATGCTAAATATCTATTTTTGATAAAAGATATCAATCCATAAGTCAAATGGCTATAAACAGTATTATAGAGCTTATCCCTTTTCTATTAACCCATTACAAGAAAACTTAATTTTGACTGGTCCAAATTGAAAGGAGCTGCAGATGACAATTTAAAGTTAATGAATTATTTTCAAATCATTTAGGGTAGAAAACATTGTGGATAATGAAGAAATTGCTTGAAGTACATTCCCACACAGTGACACCTTTGCACGCCCCCAAAGAAAAACACTTTGAAAAAAATTGTGTAAAATGAAGAAATTGCTTGTTACAAGCAATTTCTTCATTTTACACAATGTTTTCTGTCCAGAAAGTTGAAAAAATCTAAAACTCCATAAACTTTAAATTGTCGTCTACAACTCCTTTCAATTTGGACCAGTCTTAAATTTTGCCGACTAGTAATGGGTTAACCAATGACTAAATGACCAATCATTTAGATTCTACGAAATTCAAAGAATTTGCAGAAGATCTTTTTATGTCTCTAAAGTGTTTAATATCTATCTTCCTAGATAGAAAACAATCTTGATTATCAAAAAAAGGCTTGTGACAAGCAAATTTACCAATTGCGACTGTCAGTCAAATAACAGTCAACCAACAAAATAATTCATTGAAACCAGAAATGAGTTTTGAACTCCAACATTTGCCGCCATTTTTGTTAACCTTTTTAGTTGGTTTGGCAACTTAAACATCGTAACTACAGCTTATTCAAGCCGTAGTTATCATGCTTAGGTCGCCAATCAACTATTCTACTTTTTTGTCACATGATACTGGTCATAAATCTTGCAATATGACACCGTTTAAAATCAAAGCGGGACTTCCTGTGGGAGTCAGTGGGCACAGACAAAAGAGTATGTGGGTGGGGCTAGTGAATGACCAATCGTTCATTATCCATGTTGATTTCCAAACATCTGTTCTGGAGGGTTGTGATAATGCAGGATTGTTTGGAATTCAATCTTTGCAAATCAGGTTTGAATGGCGAAGGTTTTATCTTTTATTAGCAAGAAAACAAGCTCGCACATTTAACCCTTGTCATGCTGAACCCGGAATATTCCTGTTTTGCAGGAGGTGTAGCCTAAGATCAGACTGCACGTTTGTGCAGGCTGATCTTAGTCTACACCTCCTGCTCATACTTTCCCTTCCAGAGTTGTTTATGAGGTTGATTTCTAAAAGAAACATGATTTTTGAACAACAAGATCCATCAGTGATTTCAGCCCTTTGATTTGACAGAAATTCAGTAAGGTATTTTATACAGCATGACAAGGGTTAAGAATCTCTCTTGAATTGAACAGGGATTAAACCTTGGACTCATGATTGAGACTCCAACGCGATATCAGTTGCGCCATGGCCACAAAATTGGATAGACCGATGCACTAAAAGGCATACACTGACTTGTCATCTTGGTCTTGCTCAACGCAAGCAGCCTTAAGAAAAACTTTGATATAATTTATATATTTACTTAACCTTTGTCTTGCTATATAAAATCCCTTATGGAAATGCATTAAAATCAAAGGACTGAAAAAACTAACAGTACTTGTTGTTCAATAATCAATATTTCTTTCGAAAATCAATTTCATAACTTCTTTGGCAGGGAAAAAGTACAAGTAGGAGGTGTAGACCAAGATCAGACTGCATTTATGTGCAGGCTGATCTTTTTTTATACCTCCGGCCAAACAGGAATATTCCTGGTTCATCATGACAAGGATTAATACTATCAATTAATTTTCCCAAGGCCTCTTTTCCAATGCTTAGCCATGGAATTTCAAAGGAAGGATCCTCATGATAGTACAAGCATTGAGTGAAAGTTGGAAGAGAATCAGATTGAAACTGTGTTCTTTACCTACTACCAAACAGCATAATTTTACACTGGCCGAAATTTGAAAGATTTTGCAGACCACTATTCCAAGTTGAAGAAATTCAAAAAAATAACTTTGCCTTTTGGATTCGAAAATATTGAAATTTTTTGTTGTCCACAATGGTTTTTTAACCTATTCTCACACAATAGCGCTTTTTGACACCCCTATAGAAAAAATATAAGGAACAAGAGCCATGTCGGAAATGGCCATCCCCTGCCTTAAAAGCTTGATAGTAAACTGAAGCCAGTTAGATTTAGGCTTCTTATGCACTGCATTTCTTCTCAAAGAGTTCGATAATAGCTTTTATACTTTGAGAGATTCGCTCAGGACAAAATCTAAGTCTTTAAAAAAACAAAGGGGAATAACTCTAAAATTATGCAAGCAAGAGTTGTGGTTCTTGTGCACTGCACTTCTCCTCAACGAGATCAATAAACCTATGAAGTTTCAAGTTAGTAGCTATTATACTTTCAGAGATATGCCCCGGACAAAATCTTAGTCTTTAAAACAACAAAGGGCAACAACTCCAAAATTATGCAAGCAAGAGCTGTGGTTCTTGTGCACTGCACTTCTCCTCAATGAGATCTATCGACCTATGAAGTTTCAAGTTGATAGCAATTATACTTTCAGAGATATGCTCCGGACAAGTATAGTGACTGAAGGACTGAATGACTGACAGAGACCATTACTATATCCCCTTTGCCAAAACGGCCGGGGATAAAAATTGTGTAAAATGAAGAAATTGCTTGCAACAAGCAATTTCTTCATTTTACACAATCTTTTCCACCAAGAAAGTTGAGAAAATTCAAAATTCCATAGGCTTTAAATTGTCATCTGCAACTCCTCTGAATTTGAACTAGTCTAAAATTCTGCTGTCTGGTAATGGGTTAAGTAAAGTGGGATGAGTTCAAATGGATTGATCCAATAATGCTATCCATGTGTCAATCATGCTGTGACGATTGATAACACTTCACTCACCTCTTTATTGAAGAAACAAGCTGTGATAGTCACAAAAACGAAATCCTGGCCAGTCACAACATTATCTGGGTCCAACACGGTAATGTTATTGATGAGAAGTTCTCCACCCACTGGTATGGTTGAATTCTGAAACAAGATTTAAAATTGTGTGAAAACTATTGGTGGATTGCTGGCCACGCCCTCTGAGCTTCGACAGGAAGTTCCACTTTGAATCTAAACGGTGTTATTGAGTGAAACTTTTGGTCAGTGGCATACAGGGACAAGAGTGCCATAGTCACAATATATGCCGTCAGCTAGCCAAGACAAAAAATTTTGCACTTAGCCCCCTTTTTCTATGACACAAACTTAAATGGCAAGCTTCAACAATATGCACAACATCTAGTGACGAGGAATACTCTGTGAAAATTTAATTAATATCTGCCAAAAAATATAGGAGGAGATATGTTTCCCATTAAGCATCCGTTTTCTGCGACTTAGACTAAAATGGCAAAATCCCGATAATATGTGCAAGGTCAGGTGACTAGGAACATTTGGTGAAAGATTCATTCAAATCTATCCATAGATGTAGGAGGAAATGTATTAACCCTTTCCCATTTTTAGAAATTTTAGACTGGTCGAAGTTGATAGAGGTTGCAGACGACAATCAAAATTGGATAAAATTTGAAATGAAACCATCCTGTGTGGTAGAAAATGTTCTGGGAAAAGGAGAAATTGCTTCTTACAAGCAATTTGTTCTTTTCCCACAATATTTCCTCAAGTATAAAATCGCACTGACGTAAAATCCCGGGTTTGTACAGGAAAGGGTTAACAAGAAATAGGACAGACAGATATGGAGATGGACAGGCATACAGACCTAGAAGATGATGCTAATACATGGATAACTTTGGCAGATATAAAAATCAATTAACAAATCATTCATTTGGACTGAAAGTTAACCCTTGTCATGCTGAACCCGAAATAATCCGGTTTTGGCAGGAGATGTAGACCAAGATCAGCCTGCACATAAGTGCAGTCTGATCTTGGCCTACACCTTCTGCTTGTAATTTTCCTGCCAGAATCGTTCATGAAATTGACTTATAAAAAAATATTGATTTCTGAACAGCAAGTTCTATCAGTGCTTTCAGCACTTTGATTCTACAGCAATTCAGTGAGGTAATTTATACAGCATGACAAGGGATAATGTTGCTTTATGACATTTATGCTAAGTTTTTTTGTTGGTTTGCAACTTAACCAATGTAACTAAAGCCTACTTAAGCTTTGGGTCACCAACCAACAACTAGATTTATGCATTATGTTCCTGACCGTAGATCATGCAAACTAGTGCTTGTTTGATGTCTCAAACAAATTAACTTGTCAAAGGTTAGTAATCAACAACCAATCAGTTCCCCCTTCAAGTTATATCCTTCAGTGTGCAACACTTTAAAAAGCATGGAAACGCTGCCTTTAATGCTGCTTTTATACACCTGTCAACAAAAAGGCTTCTGAAATGAATGTGGAAAATGAAGAAAATGCTTGCCAAAAGCAATTTCTTAATCATCCACAATTTTTCTTTCCTAAAGGACCGTAATTTTTGAAATACCATTACAATAAGAATGTAATCTGCAACTTCTTTCAATTTGGACCAGTCTAGAATTTAGTTGTGTGGGAATGGGTTAAGATCTGTTTCTGCCTGGCAAGTAGTGCCAAGGATCTACTATGAAAAGGTTGCTACATTGGAATCCTCTTACTCGCACCCCTCATTTTAGCAAGTCACATGTGTGCAAATATTAGATTTATAGTAGAAATAGCTCCTGTTAATAGCAATTTCTGGTTAATTGCAACCAAAGTGTTGACAAATTGGGTGTTGCAATTTACAGGATTCTACTGTGCAAATTTTCAATAGCAATCAACATTGCATGTCATTTGAAGGCCCACACCTCCTTCATAGATTTAAGCTAAAAACAAACCAAATGAAATGGTTTTAGAGAAGAATAATATCACATACCTTAACCCTTTCCTGTTCAAACCTGGAATTTCACATCGCAGTGATTTTATACTTGTGAAAATGTTGTGGAAAAAGAAGAATTTGCTTGTTACAAGCAATTTCTTCTTTTCCCACAAAGTTTTCTACCTCATAGGATGGTTTCATTTCAAATTGTATCCCATTTTCATTGTCTTCTGTAACCTCTTTCAACTTGGACCAGTCTAAAATTTCTAAAAACAGGAAAGGGTTAATCATTTGGTACTAATGCATGCTGATAAGCCCCCCCCCCCAACCCTTAAAAGCCAAAGATTATCTTTGATCAAAATTCCTTGAAATAAACCTGCATGGTAAAGGGAGAAAACTGCTTGTATCAAGGGATTTCCTCAAGCTGTTGACCTATTCCCACCCAGTGACGCCTTTAGACGCCCCTAAGGAAAAAAGCTTTGGAAAACATTGTGAAAAATGAAGAAAACTCTAAATTGTTGTCTGCAACTTCTTTCAATTTGGGCCAGTCTAAAATTTGGCCGTCTGGTAATGGGTTAAACAAACCTATGGGAGGATAATCCAAGTATCATTCCTATGAATTTTGGTTAAAATTACCTTATAAATTCATTACCAGTTTTAAACTGGTCCTTATTGAAAGGAGTTGCAGACAACAATTAAAAGTTTGTGAAATTTTAGATTTTCCGTTAACTTTCCGGGTCAGAAAACATTGTCTTAAAATGAAGAAATTGCTTGTTGCAATTGCTTGAGGGGCATCAAAAATCATCAATGAGTGAGAAAGGGTTTATTTCAGAAAAGAATAAATTTAACCCATTTCCTTTCAATTACAACTTTTGACACTGCTCAAGAACAATATTAGGGAAAACATCGTGTAAAATGAAGAAATTGCTTGAACCAAGTAGCTTCTTCGTTTTCCCACACTGTTTTTTTCCTAAAAAGTTGAGAAAATCTCAAATTTCATTGACTCTAAATCATCGTCTGCAACTCCTTTCAATTTGGACCAGTCTAAAATTTAGCAGCATGGTAATGGATTAACCCATTCCCACTCAATGACGCTTTTAAATAACCCTAAGAAAAAATGGTTTGGAAAACATCGTGGAAAATGAAGAAATTGCTTGTTACAAGCAATTTCTTCATTTTCCACAATGCTTTCTACCTAGAAAGTTGAAAAAATCTAGAATTTCATAAACTTTGAATTGTCCTCTGCAACTTTTTTCAATTTGGGACAGTCTAAAATTTTGTCAAGTTAGAGTGGATTAAAGGAAAAAATTGTGGACAGGCTACTAAAGAACACACACTTGCTAAGCAAACAATCATGACAGTACTCCTGCTGGCCTCTGCATATTGGAACAAAAACTCATTAAAGAACAATGGATGATTAAAGGATGACCTTACCTCAGTTACATTCGACTTCAAACCACTCCCTTGAACAACAAATGATGGGGGGGTATCATTCTCGTTCAAAATGGCTACAGAAGTTGTTACTACCTTCCCCTAAAAAAAGAAAAAGAAAGTCTCTTAGCAGAAATTGGGGAAAAATAAGTTGATTCAATGAAGATTCTTCAATAATTTCACACACACACACACACAAAAAAGAGAAAACAATGAACTTTTCAAAATGATTTGTTTATATGTGGTTCAACGCCACTTTTAACGGTATTTCAGTCATAAAGCTTTGCCAAGAGACTTGAATTGTGACGGAAAACAAATGTGAACTGACTCTAAATTGAAAAGTGTCCCCATTCTGTTAAAAGAATATCAGAGTATTTAATTTGCCTAAAAGATGGTATCATGGTCACAAAAGCATGTGCAAAGTTTCAGGGCAATAACAATAACCCTTGTCATGCTATAAAAATTACCTTACTGAATTGCTGTAAAAATCAAAGGGATGAAAGTACTGATAGAACTTGTTGTTTAACCCATTCCCACACAGTCCCTCCTTTTTACGCCCCTCAGGGAAAAAGCTTCGGAAAACATGGTGGAAAATGAAGAAATTGCTTGTTACAAGCAATTTCTTCATTATCCTCAATGTTTTCTATCCAAAAAGACGAAAGAATTAAAAATTCCATCAACTTGAATTTGTTGTCTGCAGCTGCATTCAATTTGGACCAGTCTAAAATCTTGTTGTGTCGGAATGGGTTAATAATCATTATTTCATTTAGAAATCGATTTCATAAAAAGCTCTGGAAGGAAAAACTACAAGCAGGAGGTGAAGACCCAGATCAGAATGCACATATGTGCAGGCTGATCTTGGAGTACACCTCCTGCCAAAACCGGAATATTCCGGGTTCAGCATGACAAGGGTTAAAAGTAAAAGAAATTACTATGATACTTGACCATGTTTTCACTGTGTTAAAGCACAAGACAGGCAAACTGGTGGAGAAAAGGTATGAAATAAGGCTTCTGCCATTTGTTGTTGGCAGGGCCACAACAATGGTTGGTTGATTTTATGGGGTATAATGCCAATTTCAACATTCTTTCTATGCCACCAGCTGCTCATCCCACTTACCATAATACCAGTGATAGAAATTTGCACTAGTCAACGGTCATATTCAAAACTTCAAAAAACGCATCATAAACAATACTGACTTACCTCTGTTACTCCTACTATCTTTGCAATAAAGTTACAGGTAATGGTTCTTATTTCTACCTGAAAAAAAAGAAAAGCCAATTATTGTTGCTTCGCCCTTTGACTCCCCTGGCCACATCACTCAGGAAGTTAATCATTTCCTTATTTGAATTTTTTGACCTGTTCAAATTTAATAGCTGACGAAAATTGGAAGTTAATTTGAATTGAAAAATAACCATTCACTCTGGTAGAAAATATTTCGGAAAAAGAAGATATTGCTTGTTCCAAGCATTTTCTGCTTTTTCTACAATATTTCCTCAATCATAAAACCACAAGGATTTAAAAACCAAGGATATAACAGGAAAGGGTTAATGGCGCTATTTTGCAAAATTGATATCCAACAAGTGTTCTGAAGTATTGCATGGCAATACCAAGTCCCCTACCGGCATTATAAATATCCCTAGAGCGGTATCTTTTTCGGTGGAGTTAAAATTTCACTTCTGGTCGTTAAAAAGGATTTTATTGGTTGACTTAGCCGCAATTGGCCAATTGACCTCATGACCAAATTTTTTAAACAAAGCAAACCAACTTCGTACTTATCCATGATTTTGTTAACCCATTACCAGACAACAAAATTTTAGACTGGCCCAAATTCAAAGATGTTGTAGACATCATTTTGTAGTTGATGAAATTATGAGAGTGGGCAAAACTAAACATCGAAACTACAGTTTTAAAGGGCTGTAATTGCAACTTTCAACTTGCTCAGAAACAAAAGGGTGGGGTGACAGCATTCTAACATCCTTTTATCTTCTAGGAAATCCTATGTTGTGAAAACTTGTTTGAATTGTCTTATTGAGACTATTTAAATGAATACCTACAACATACAGTTTATGGCAGTTATTTAAATCTATAATGTGAATTACGCCCTCTATATATGGCTATGCAACAGTGCATGTCTGGTCTAAATGAATGATTTTACTGGTAAAGAAATAATTTGACTGACATGTGGGATGAGTAATTCACATCATATTCTCTACATACCGTCTCAAAGTCGATGGTACTCAATATCGAAACAGCTCCTGTGGTCTGGTTAACAAAAAGGTAGGTGTTGTCTTGATCTATGCTGGTTGCGTCCAAATTGTCGTTAAATCCATATATCATGTTCTCCGAAGAACCAGTTTGTGTATCAATGGCCAGTAGTGTGTAGACCACCGTACCTGTGAAACAAGGACATTAGCATAAAAACATTCAAATAAGTCCATGACAACAAATGTCGAATCAAGAGCAAAAAAAGAACTATGCAGAGCGGTGCATGGCTCTTGTCAGTGAAAAGCACTGAAATTTAAGCTATTTTCCTCAAGTCAAGGGCAAATAATTCTGAAACTACTAAAGAGCTTAACCCACTCCCACAAAATGACGCTTTGGAAGCCCCTTAAGGGAAAACAATTGGGAAAACATTGTGGAAAATGAAAAAGTTGCTTGTAATAAGCAATTTCTTCATTTTTCACAATGTTTTCTACCCAGAAAGTTACAAAAAATCTAAAATTTCATGAACTTTAAATCATTGTCCACACATCCTTTCAATTCGGACCAGTCTAAAATTTTGCAATCTGGTAATGGGTTAACCCATTCCCACTCAGTGACGCCTTGAGACGTCCCAAAGGAAAAATGCTTTGGAAAACAATATGGAAAATGAAGAAATTCCTTGTTACAATCTATTTCTTCATTTTCTACATTGTTTTCTATCAAGAAAGTTGAAAAAATCAAAAACTTTAAATTATGGTCTGCAACTTCTTTCAATTTAGGACAGTCTAAAATTTTGCCGTCTGGTAACGGGTTAAAATGATTTTTTTTGTCGCATGCACAACCAGGCATCATAGAGACTTATTGTGGTAAGTTTCTGTTCATACCAATCCAAATGAAATTGTTGGAGAAGTTGCATATGCATAAAACAGAACAATTTTGACCCTTTCCTGTTTTTCGAAATTTTAGACTTGTCCAAATTCAAAGAGGTTGCAGATGAAAATTAATAGTGAGTGCAATTTGAAAAGGAACCAACCCACGTATAATATATTGTGGAAAAAGAAGAAATTGCTTGTTACAACAAGAAATTTCTTCTTTTCCCATGTTTTCTCAAGATAAAAAGGACGTAAAAACCAGGTTGTGTACAGGAAAAGGTTAAACTATTTCGCTAAGTCAAGGGCAGATAATTCTGAAATGACTTTGGGGATCAAAATAGTTGTTATCTCATGCTCAATCCATTATCATAGAGATTCATTGTGGCTAGTTTCAGTTCATATATATAAACAAGATGTGTTTGTGAAACGCAATGCCCCCACAACAGGACTAAACATTTGACCTTGACCTTATCACAGGACCTTGACCTTGACACAAGGAGATGCATATTGTAAAGATGTACCATCATGCCAAATATGAGCATTGTATTTTGAATAGGCTGGTAGTAATTGGCAATGTTAAGTTTTTTGGTTAAGTTTTGCAGACAGACAGACGGACAGACTGACAGACGGAAACACTGAATGATGGACAGACGGACGGACAACAGTAAAACAATTTGCCACCGATCTTTCGATGCGGGGGCATAAAAATGCAGGAAGAATTGTGTACGGAACAAATTGCTAATGGGCAGACATATTCAGATGTGATATTCAGATTATGTCAGGCCATAACATAATTCGACTCTTCGGGCATGTAACCATTGGTGGAAATAAATGTCACCGTCTTTCTAGGTAGAAAACAGAAAACAAGATGAAGAAATTACTGTCTTGTAAGCTGTAAAATTGCAGTCTCTTCACCCTCCTTATTATAGCAGTGATCATTCACAAACCATTACCACACAATGACGCCTTTTGACACCCCTGAAGAAAAAGGCTTTGAAACAAGCAATTTCTTCATTTTACACAATGTTTTCTACCCAAATATTTGAAAAAATCTATAATTCCATAAACTTAAATTTGTCGTCTGCAACTCCTTTTAATTTGGACAAGTATAAAATTTTCTTGTTTGGTAATGGGTTAAGACATTGTGCAAAGGAACAACATCTAGATGACTGGAATAATCACCTATCCCTTATCTTGGAATAGTCAAGCTAACAAGAGAGAAAAAGGGCCATTATCAGGCTATATTTTGCCTGACCTAGTGTGCCTTTTTCCTGTCATCTTTTCATTGACATTTCAGAACGATCTCACCAATCAAATTATTTATTCTGCCTAGAATTCAGATTTACCGGTAAATTCCAACATTGGCCACCATTTGTGTGAAACATTTTATTGTTTGGCAACTTAAATGTTGAAACTACAGCTTATTCAAACTGTAGTTACGACGTTTAGGTTGCCAACCAAGAATTCTACTTTTTTGTTATATGCTACTGACCATAGATTTTTCAAAATAACTCTGTTTAAAAACAAAGCAGGACTTCCCTCGGAGTCAAGGGGCATGACCAAAGGAGTAAGTGGGAGGGGCCTAAGGAGTAAGTGGATGGGATTGGTCAATTATATTACCTATAGGTGTCGTTTCATTTAGAACAGTCCTTTGCATGTAATTGATCCATCGGATTCTGTCTTCTGCTTGGCTCAAAACTGAAATATCAAGAATCTTTGAATGTACATAGGTATTATCATGTCACAATAGATTGAGCTGCGAAGGAAAATTTTGCTATTTCAGGAGACCAGAGGATGAGTGGATTATCAAAATTTCCTCTACAGCACGAAGCAAATACAATATGTTGCATCGAAACCGTAACACAAAACTCTATTTATTTATATACCTGTTTTTATATTAAATAAAATTGATAGAAATAATAGCAAAATCTGCATATCTACAGGTATTTCATTTCTCCTCTACTCTTCTGATCACATTTATTTGCATTATGACATCATGTACAGAATGAAAATGACGTCATCTAAGACTGCCTTATATGGAACCGTATTTGATACTATCGGACACAGACTATTATTTATTTGATGTATGGAATGTACATATTTTACTAGAAATATTTATTAGTATAATTATAATAAATAATTGTACAGGCCAATAGGGCCAAGACTGGATAAAACTGAAATGTGTTTCCTCACTAACCCATTCCCACACAATCCTGCTTTTTTATACTCCACAAGAAAAAAAGGCTTTTAACCCTTGTCATGCTGTATAAAATTACCTTACTGAATTACTCTAAATTCAAAGGACTGAAAGCACTGATAGAACTTGTTGTAAAACTAATTATTTCTTTTAGAAATCAATTTCATAAACAACTCTGGCAGGAAAAGTACAAGCAGGAGGTGTAGATCAATATCAGACTGCACTTATGTGCAGGCTGATCTTGGTCTATACCTCCTGCCAAAACCGTAATATTCCGGGTTCAGCATGACAAGGGTTAAAAACATGTGTACAATTAAGAAATAGCTTGTATCAAGCAAATTCTTCACAATGTCTTGTGTACAGCAACTTAATATTTCAATTTGAACCAGTCTGAATTTTTGCTGTATAAGATTGGATTAACCCAAAACCATATGATGGAATTTAAAACTGATCCAAATTGAAAGGAGTTGCAGACAACAATTTAAACATGATGAAATTTTCTATTTTTTGCACCTTTTTGGGTGGAAAGCAATGTGGAAAATGAAGTCCAAGCAATTTCTTCATTTTAAATGAGGTTTTCCCATATGTTTTTCTTGAGGGGTGTCAAAAAGCGTCATTCTTAGGGAATGAATGTATTAAACCCTTTGTGATTACACACAAATGACAGCTTACTGATACAGTCTGATCTTAATCTAAAGCTCATATTGGTCCCTTTTAGCAAGAGCTGTTTATGAAATTGGTTTTCAACATTAGCATTGATCTACTATACAATTAGGATTTCAATGCTTTCAGCCCTTATATACATTATTATTAAAGGAAGTTCTTAAAAATATTTGAAATTTTTTACTGATAACAAGAGCTTCCCTATGACACTCACTTATATGAGCTCCCTATACTATTCACTAAGATGAAAATTGACCCTTGTCATGCTCATTAAATTACCTTACTGGAATAATGTCAAATCAAAGGGCTGAAAGCACTGATAGAACTTGTTGTTCAAAAATCAATATTTCTCTTAGAAATCAACTTCATAAGCAACTCTGACAGGAAAAGTATAAGCAGGAGGTGTAGACTAAGATCAGCCTGCACATAAGTGCACATAAGTGCAGTCTGATCTTAGTCTACACCTCCTGCCAAAACCAGAATATTCCGGGTTCAGCATGACAAGGGTTAAAAGTCAGTTGATTGAAACTACCATTATTGAAAGAATTCGAAACACAAAAGGTATTTCTGTAAATTGAGGATAAAATTGTAAACAGGAAAATATATTCAAATTAAAGAAATTAACCCTTGTCATGCTGAACCAGGAATAATCCGGTTTTAGCAGGAGGTATAGACAAAGATCACTCATTGACTGCACATAGATGCTATCTGATCTTAGTCTAAACAACCTGTCTATCCTTTTGAAACGAGTTTTGTTTTAATTTTCAATAGAAGTATTGACAACTAAACAACAAATACTGCTAGTTCTTTCAGCCCTTTGATGTTTACACGGTTCTGAGAAGGATTTTATACAGCATGACAAGGGTTAAAGATAAAGATATACAAATGTATTCATTGGATATTATTGTTTTTGTTGTTTTTCTAAAGTTCAAAATAAAACTTTTGTGTCGCTGCCAGAATGGATTATAAAGTTCAATAGAAATTACCTTTCGAGACACAGAGAAGGGGCACGAGAACAAATAGTAAGGCTCTCATCGTTGAGCTTCAACTGAAATGAGAAAAACATCTTTTAATAACCCATTCCAGTACAATCCTCGATTTTCACCTCCCCATAATATTGTAATTGGAAAAATATTGTATAAAAGAAGAAATTGCTTGTAATTTCTTCTTTTTCCACAATATTTTCTATACTACTGAATGGTTACTTTTTAGATTAAACCCACTGTAAATTTTCGTCTGAAAAACCTTGAACTTCGACCAATTCCCATTGAATGATGTTTTTTGATGCCCCTCTAAAAACAGTTGTGCAAAATGAGGAGATAGTTTACAAAAAGCAATTTCTTTGTTTTCTACAATGCCTTCTACCAAGAAAGTTGAAAAAATCTGAAACTTCATCATTGCAAAATTGCAACCAGTCTTACTCTAAAATTTGCTGTCTGGTTATTAGACTGGTACCACTGTCGACTTTAACAAAAAAGCCTTGTTAAAGTCGACTGCGGTACCGGTCTATCTGGTTATGGGTTTAGTACTTGTCAAACACTACAATTCACAATCCCGATCTTAAAGAAAAAAAGATTTTGAAAACATGAAACATGGTAAAAAAAAAAAGATTGTTACAAGGCAAAATTATGAAATGAAGAGATTGCTTGTAACAAGCTTGCAAATGTCTAAAATGTGAAAACTTTCCTATTTGAAAGGTCGTCATCACATTCTCTCAATTTGGAGGGTAAGTCTCAAATGTTGTTGTCTGGTATTGGGTTAAATGAGGCTATCAAATGTCAGAGATCCGAAATGGGTTCTTATGTTATAAATACAGACCCTATTATCATAGAAATAATACATCAAAGTCCTAGATCTATCCCTTTGAAAAAAAATCCATATAACTTACTTGATTGAAGGAACCCCTTCAGAGTTAAGAACACAGGTCTAATGTTCAGGGTTCGATCCTTGTCTTGGACCCAAAGACTCATCCAAGAAGCTTCACACCCTACCGAAATAATCAGGCTGCGTGCTATTTTTAGATAGACCGGTTTAAATCAAAACACTAGATGAGTTACAGGCCGTTAAGCACGAGCGGTTTGCAGGTTATTTTTATATAGTCGAGGAATAAGTCAAATTATACTTTACGAATATTAATAGCTGTTTATTCTAAGAAAATTGTTAAGTTTGAAAAATAAAGTTTTAAAACATGTAAATATCTACTAAAAAAAACATTTTGATTTTTTATTAGGAAAAAAATTACTTTAAGGAGAATTTAGTAGAAAAAATAAAGTTAAAAACACAATACTATTCGTTTAAGAATAATTTGCGTTTCTTTACTCCTATTTACATGTATGGGCGGAGTCTATTTGTCATGCATGACTGGCACGCTATTTTTATAACTTGCAGAACCGGTTTTCCAACACGAGAATACATTATTCGGGTGTTTTGGGTTTTGAACGTAGGAAGAAGATCAATTTCCTTCGAGAATACTTGCCTGATCCTGTAATCTTTCGGGATTTAGTATATTTCTAACTAAATGTGCTAAACTAAGTAAGTACAATCATTGTGATTTTCTTGATTGTCTGAAAAAAAGCTTTCGAGTGTTAAACAAGTCAATCGCTTTTCTAACGATCATCTATGAACCTCTGCAAAAAATTTCGCTCATATGCCGTCTTTGATCATAAAGTTACAATAACGGCCAGGACAAGACCGATCCCTGTCTTTCTGGCGTCTGTCCTTGTTTTAGAGTTCCTCACATGTGTGATGAAAAAAGATGGCCAGTTTAAGCATTGGTTTATCACTAGCTCCTAACTTATTTATCTATTATATGTCTCCCCAACAGATTATCGGAAAGAGGACTACGTCTCGACAGCTTATTTAATCCATTGCAAGACGACAAAGTTTTAGATTGGTCCAAATTGAATAAAGTTGCAGCAGTTGCAGACAACATTTCAAATTGCACTAAAATTGGAAAATAAGTGCCAAATATGACAGAAAACATTGTGAGTAAAGAAGAATTTCTTGTGACAAGCAATATCTTCTTTTCTTCAGGGCGCCATAAAGCGTCTTTGTGTGGTAATTGGTTAATAAAGTTGTACCCACAATATTCTATTAGCCTATAACCACGTACCCTATTCAATTTTTACATTCTGATGCCCCCTTCAAACAAACAAAAAATCATTCTGCCCCCAATTCTATATGTTAGACATTTTCTTATTCTATCAAATATTTTAATCAATACAAAGAACACAGGGTCTATTGATGACATTTACCTGTTCTAAATAGTTAGAATTGCTTCATCTAATCAGAGCTTGTGTTTGACCAAGGTTTTGATAGAATTTTAAAATATCCTATTTTGACCCCTAGAAATATCTTCCAAGGGAGTAAAATTCCTTGAGAGAACTTTCTCAGGGCCAAAACAGGTTTTTCTAAGCCCTCAATTTATGAATTGTATATCTTATGTACTACTTACTTCAAATCTTTACACAGGAAAAAATCTGTGAAGAGTTAACCCATTCCCACACAAGCCCTCCTTTTTACGCCCCTAAAGAAAAAAGCTTTGGAAAACATTGTGGAAAATGAAGAAATTGCTTGTATCAAGCAATTTCTTCATTATCCACAATGTTTTCTATCCAAAAGACAAAGAAAATTTAAATTCCACCAAATTGAAAATATCGTCTGCAGCTTCTTTCAGTTTGGACCAGTCTAAAATTTTGTTGAGTTGGAATGGGTTAAACCATCATATTTACACTCTTGATTGGCCCTTTTTATTGTTTTGACCCCTTTGACTCTTAGAATTTCATGGAGAAGGAGTCCATGACTCCTTAATTTCAAACCCTAGCACAAACCATGGTCTAATGACTTGAAAACATTAATAGACAAAAGAGATTTGTGCCCTAGAATGAAATTCCTTTAAGTTCAGACTCAGAATGCAGTGTATTTAGTACATTTGCTTATCACATAAATAAGGTTTGAGTCAGTAGAGTGTATAGTAAAGACTCTGATCAGACTGTACTGGTGTGGAGACTGGTCTAATTCTTTACTTGGTGCCTATGTGTAATGGCTGGTAATGCCTCACTTGATGAGACTAATTCATGCAAAAAGTTCTAAACAGTAGCTTTAAGAGATGAAGAGAATTTTTTGTTTTCATGGAGGTATGAAAACATAAAAATATTCTTTTCATTAAATGTTTTCTTATCATGTAATGACATTGAGCAAAAAAAGGTGATTATTTTACCGTTTTTAGTGCATTTTTCACCAATCTATTTTGTGCGCAGGAATACAAAATAGCTGTGTACAAAAAATTTTGTTCTTAAACATCTGCATTTATAGATGGTTTTGAAAATAACTTGGCACACTAAGTCTTGTTCTTCTTGATGAGTGCTAGTGTCAGGCTAAACCTTTGTTTTGAAAACTCCATGGTCAAGGTCTCAAGTTGAAAGTTAAAAATTGATAATTGAGCATAACCTCTACATTTACAGATGAATTTGTAAATAACATGGCACACTTGTTCTTCTTGAAGAGTGATAGTGTCATAGAAAACCTTTGTTGTGATACCTCAAAGGTAAAAATTGACCTTGTCTGGATCATAACTTCTACATTTACTGATGTAGTTGAAAATAACTTGGCACAGTTGTTCTTCTTGATGAATGCTAATGTCATGGGAACATTTGTTGTGATGCCAATAAAGTCAAGGTCACGGTTGAAGGTCAAACAATAAAATTGACCTTGTCCAGAGCATAAATTCTGCATTATGGATGGATTTAAAGATAACTTTGCACAGTTGTTCTTCTTTATGAGAGCTAGTGTCAAGCATAGCGTTTGTTGTGATACTTGACCTTGTCAGCACTATAACTTCTACATTTATGGATGGATTTGAAAACAATTTGACACAGTAGTTATTCTTGATGAGTGCAAATGCCATATGATACATCTAAGATGAAGGTTACTGTTGAAGGTGTAGTGACCTTGTCCAGAGCATGACTTCTACATTTATGGCTGGATTTTAAAATTACCTGGCACAGTTGTCAGTTGAAAAGCCTGACTCAAAAATAGCTCAAGGTAGAAATGTTGCAACCCTTAACACTGTTCAAATAAATGCAACTGTCATCAACATGTATTTAAAATTGTCATCTGGTAATGGGGTAAACATGTTATTCTCTATTTACAGTTGCAGGTTCCTGAAGGAGAAAGAATGAGGAAAATAATTACCTCCCTTGTCTTTTTGTGTAAGTTATTTTAAATAATTTGTCTCCCTTGTCTTTGGTGTAAGTTATATTGACCTCACAATTACCTTGAGTTTTTAATCTAGGGGTTACGAAGATGCCGGACCTATGATTGGAGCTTCTGAGGTGGTGATCCTGTCTGGGCGGTGCCATTGGAATTTTCGGAGCAAAACTTTAACCCTTGTCTTGCTGAACCTGGAATATTTCTATTTTGGCAGGAGGTATAGACAAAGATCAGCCTGCAAATATGTGTGGCCTAATCTTAGTCAGCACCATCCTTGCAAGTCAGAATTGTTTATTATATCCCTGCAAAACGAATGTTTTCGTGGTTATACTGGAATCAGCCTGTCTGTCTGTGTACAAAATACTACAAATTTTGTGTCGCAAACTGCTCCTTCAGTTTTGCTTCAGTACCATTGAAACTTTACAAAGATTAACCACATGTTGAAGTATTGCCAGAGGCAATTTTGAAGTCTTAATTCCCCTGGTTCAAGAATTATTTCCCCTTGAACTTAGACATTATTAATGCTTTGTAGACATATACAGCTAATTAAACTACCAATTTTGTGTCGCAAACTCCTCCAGTCTAGAAAAGCAAAGTCAGTAGCTATGTCCTTGTATTGTTAAAGCTCTGTTTACACTGAAAGCACTTCAGGGTATTAAGTCATATACTGTGACAAGTTCTAGTTAACCCTTGTCATGCTGATTTAAAAACCCTATACAGAATTGCTTTGAAATCAAATGAATGATAGCACCTGAAGGTCTTAATGAGGGTCAATATTTCTTTTAAATGTTTCCCACACAGTGACGCTTTTGGACGCCCCTCAAGGAAAACAATTGGGAAAGCATTGTGTAAAATGAAAAAATTGCTTGTCACAAGCAATTTCTTCATTTTACACAATGTTTTCTACCCATAAAGTTGAAAAAATCTAAAATTTGATAAACTTCATTTTTGTTGTGTGGTAATGGGTTAAAAATTGATCATTTAAATGACTTTGAGTTATGTACAGGCTGATCTTTGTCTATACCTCCTGTCAAACAGGAATTTTCCGGGTTCAGTATGATAAGGATTAAATGTAATTTTCAAAAGAAATATGGACTAGCTTATTTTTAGCTCACCTGAGCACGAAGTGCTCTGGGGGAGCTATTGTGATCGGTCATCGTCCTTCCATCCGTCCATTCACAATTACAAAAAAATCTTCTCCTCCTAAAGTAACCATGGAATTTCAACAAAACTTTACAGAAATGATCCTTAGGTCATGCTCTTTCAAAATACTTCAAAGAATTGAAATCCATGAAGAACTCTGGTTGCCATGGCAACGGAGTGAAATAACTTAAAAAATCTTCTCCCCCAAGCGGTGAGGCCTAGAGCTTTAATATTTGGTACAAATCATCATCTATTGACCCTCTACCAAAATACTTCAAAGAATTACCGTATTCTGGAAATTACCCCTTTTCTGTGCAATCCCTTATTTTACAAAGAAATAAAGAAGGAAATCTTAAAAAATCTTCTTCTCCCAAACCATATGGCCTAGAGCTTTGATATTTGGTATATATCATCATTTATTGACTTTCTACAAAAGAATTTCAAAGAATTACCGTATTCTGAAATTACCCCTTTCTGTGCGATCCCTGATTTTACATAGAAATAAAGAAGGAAAACTTTAAAAATCTTCTCCTCCCAAACCATTAGGCCTAATGCTTTGATATTTGGTATACATCATCATCTCTTGACTCTGTACAAAAATACTTCAAAGAATAACCGTATTCTGAAAATTAGCCCTTTTCTGAGCGATCCCTGATTTTACATAGAAATAAAGGAGGAAATCTTTAAAAATCTTCTTCTCCCAAACCATAAGGCCTAGAGCTTTGATTTTTGCTACAAATAATCATCTATTGACCCTCCACCAAAGTACTTCAAAGAATTACTGTATTCTGAAAATTAGCCCTCTTCTGTGCATTCCATAATTTTTCTTAGAAATAAAAAAGGAAATCTTAAAATATCTTCTTCTCCCAAACCATAAGGCCTAGAGCTTTGATATTTGGTATACATCATCATTTATTGACCCTCTACCAAAGTGCTTCAAAGACTTACCATATTCTGAAAATTAGAACTTTCTGTGCGATCCCTGATTTTACATAGAAATAAAGAAAGAAAACTTTAAAAATCTTCTTCTCCCAAACCATCAGGCCTAATGCTTTGATATTTGATATACATCATCATCTCTTGACCTTCTACCAAAACTCTTCAAAGAATAACCGTATTCTGAAAATAGCCCTTTTCTGAGCAATCCCTGATTTTACATAGAAATAAAGAAGGAAATCTTTAAAAAATCTTCTCCCAAACCATTAGGCCTAGAGCTTTGATATATGGTACAAATAATCATCTATTGAACCTCTACCAAAATACTTCAAAGAATTACCATATTCTGAAAATTAGCCCTTTTCTTTGTGATCCCTGATTTTACATAGAATAAAAGAAGGAAATCTTAACCCTTGTCATGCTGAACCCGGAATATTCTGGTTTTGGCAGCAGATGTAGACCAAGATCAGCCTGCACATAAGTGCAGTCTGATCTTGGTCTACACCTCCTGCTTGTGCCTTTTCTGTCAGAGTTGTTTATGAAATTGATTTTTAAAAAAGAAATATTTATTTTTGAACAACATGTGCTATCAGTACTTTTTGCACTTTGATTTTACAGCAATTCAATAAGGTGGTTTATACATCGTGACAAGGGTTAAAAGAATCTTCTTCTCCGAAACCATAAGGCCTGATATTTGGTACAAATCAATTATCTTATTCTTTTAACCCTCTACCAAAATACTTCAAAGAATTACCATATTCTGAAAATTAGCCCTTTTCTGTGCGTTCCCTGATTTTAAATAGTATAAAAGAAAGAAAACTTTAAAAATCTTCTTCTCCCAAACTATAAGTTCTAGAGCATTGATATTTTTTTTTATAAATCATCATCTATTGACCATCTACCAAAATAATTCATAGAATTACCTTACTCTGAAAATTAGCCCTTTTCTTTGTGATCCCTGATTTTACAAAAAAAAGAAGGAAATCTTTAAAAATCTTTTTCTCCCAAACCATTAGGTCAAAGGCTTTAATATTTAATGTGTAATAATACCTATTGACCCTTAACCAAAGTACTTCATAGAATTACTGTATCCTGAAAATAAGCCCTTTTCTGTGCAATCCCAGAAAGGAGTTATGAAGGATATCATAGAAAATGTTCTCCTTCTAAACCATTAGGCCTAGAGCTTTGATATTTGGTATGTATTAATGCCTATAGACCCTCTACTTAAGTACTTCAAAGACTTACTGCACTCTTGAAATTGGCTCAATATGGTTGGATCTTCACTATACCAAGGATTAAAGGGGTAATTGTTTTTAAAAAATCTTCTTCTCCAAAATGATTAGGTGTGGGGCTTTGATATTTTGTATATAATATCATTACGCCTTGAGCCATCATACTCAGGGGAGCGATATAGGACCATCATGGTCCTCTTGTTTTAGTTATTCTCCTTTGTTGTTTTTTCATATTTTGATTTTGTCCGGAGCATATCTCTGAAAGTGATATGGCTAGATCATGAAACATTATGGGTGGATAGATATCATTAAGGGGAAGTGCAGTTTACAAGAACCATTACTCTTCTTTGCCTATTTTTTGAGTTATTCCCCTTTGTTGTTTTTTCATACTAGATTTTGTCTGGAGCATATCTCTGAAAGTATGACAACTTTCATCATGAAACTTTATGAATGGATAGATATCATCAAGGAACATACGTATCTTTTCTTCAAATCTCTAGTGCATCAGCCTATGGTTTTCAAAACCTCATGATAACAAGAGAAAACACTAGAACCATAAGTTATCATTGTGAATTGTTACTCTTTCTTGAAAATAGACTTAAATTTTGATTCCCTTCCCCAGTCAACAACCAGCAGTGTTACGGCGTATTTTGTGACAATTTGCCACCTTGTTCCCAATGTTTTAAAAAATTCCCAATTGTTTTTCCTGAGGGGCATCAAGAAGCGTCCGTGGGAACGGTTATTCTAAGAGAAAGTACACTACTTGAATATTTTACAAGGGTAATTTATGATAATAATCTTTTTCTTTTTTCTTTTTACAGGTTTGATTTCCGAGTCCTGTAAGTGCCAATTTAATAATCTATTTCTATTCAATTTGTGTATAGATACAATAATATCATTTTCTTAAGTGCCTTTGGGTGGATCGTAAAGAGTTTTCAGTGGATGACCAATTGATAATTTTACCAATTAACCAACGAATTAGCACCTTACCAGACGGCAAAATTTTAGGCTGGTTCAAATTCAAAGCAGTTTACAGACGACAATTTAAATTCTACAGAATTGTAGTTTTTTACAACTTTATGGATAGAAAATATTGTGTAAAATGAAGAAATTGTTTGTTAAAAGCAATTTCTTCATATTACACATTGTTTTCACAATTGTTTTTCTTGAAGGGTGTCACTGTTTGGGAATAGGTAAAAACACTTATTGTTTTGATAGATTTAGCTTTCTTTTGTTCATTTCACACCACTGAAAGGTTACTCAGTTTTATTTGAATGGGGTTTTACGCTGCTTTCAACAATCTTTCAGTTATATTGCGGCGGCTGGAGCACCTAACAATGGAATCCTGGTATTTCTCTCACCAGTGCTACCATTACATCCTTTCTTAGCCACCAGCTGCTATCCCACATAGAGACAAATAGGCGAAAGGGATAAGTGAAGCCGTTGGGGGGTCGAACTTGGGACCTCTAGATTATTTATCCGACGCGCTACCAACTGTGCTATGATGGCAGCAAAAGGTAACTCAGTAGTGTAAAAGATACTCAGGATTACTGGTCCTGCCAACTGAGCTGCGACAGGAAGTTCAACTTTTTTTGCCCCCATATCCATAGATCGGGGGCATATTGTTTTACCTGTGTCCGTCTGTCTGTCTGTCCGTCTGCCTGTCTGCAAAAGTTAACCTGCCAGTTTTCCTATAACTTCAACCCTGATTAAGTTACAATGCTAATATTTGGTATGTAGATAGGTATCAACAAGACGCAACTTAGGAAGGTCATTTCTTCAAGGTCAAGATCAAAATTTAACCCTTTTCCCTAAAACAAAGGAAAAAAACATTAAAAATCACCCGTTTCTAAAAAAATTCCTCTTTCGGGGGCATGGTGTTTCACAAACACATCTTGTTTTTAAACAGCGTTATTTTTATGGTCAGTTATATGTAACAAAGAATAGAATGGTTGGTTTGCGACCTAAACTTTGTAACTTCAAGCTTGAATAAGTGGAAGTTATGACAGATTTCTAAGTTAACTTTCGGTTAAACCCATTCCCACATGATAAAATTTTAGACCAGTCAATATTCAAAAAGTTGCACACGAAAATTTTAAGTTGCTGAAATCTTTAAAATCTTTGTGTTTTGGGGTTGAAAACATTGTGGATAATGAAGAAATTGCTTATTACAAGAATTGTAATAGTGTAATTCACATAATGAAAACTTGCCTTTATAGGTTTAAGTGGCTGCAAAAAGTAATTATTTACCTCTTTTTTTTTTGCTGTAGTAACATGAAAATGATTTTTGATTTTTTTTTACATAAGATGAAAGATTGTTTCATTGTAATGAAATATTAGTGTTTCATTTAAATGAAATATTAATTGATCTTATACTGACACAAACAATAGAAATATAATCCTCTATGGCTTTGATAGTTTTCAAGTATTACCAAGAACAATTCCTCCTTTTCTCTTTATGTTTTCTACATAATCAGACTTTTTTATCTTTGATTTCAGTCTTTATTGCTGAAATGTCATTAAATTTTTAGCTAATTTGAGCACAAAGTGCTCATTGTGAGCTTTTGTGATTGTTGAATGTCTGTTGTCCGTCATGTGGCTTCAACAAGTGAAGTGTTTACACGGTAGAGGACGCAGTTTTAACCATATCTTCATGAAAATTATCCAGAATAATTGTAAGATCATAAGGATGAACGCTATTGATTATGGCAAGGTTCTATCAGAAATCACAGGAAAAGAGGCCTTAATGACAATTTCTTTGTTTACACTCTAGAGGCCACAATATGGGCTCAATCTTTATGAAACTTGGCCAGAATGATTGGTAGCCTAGGTCATAATGATAAACCCTATTGATTATGGGAAGGTTCCATTGAAAAACACAGGAAAGGGGGCCTTAATGACAATTGCTTTGTTTACACTATAGAGGCCACAGTTTTGGATTAAACCTCATGAAACTGGTTATGATAATTTTTCTCCACTTGCATTTTTTCAACGGCTGATGTTTCAGGTGAGTGATTTAGGCCAATCATGGTCCTCTTATTTAATCTTGTGATAATATGTTGTGTTTTCTTTTCTTTGTTTGATTCAGTTGGAGAACTTGTTTTTTCTGATCCTGATGCTCTAGAGGAATTACGACTAACTTTGTTACGTGTTAAAGAAAACACAGAAGCAAATAGTAAGTATTCTCACATTGATATGTTTCTAAAAGTGATATTTCCCATAATTATCTCTCCTGCTTACTCCTCAGTGAAAGAGAACAGTGTTGGCAGGTTCGACTTTGAAATATTTTACCCTCTTGTTCATTAAAGCTTACCTCTGAACAATACATAAGACAAGAAATTTGGAAGAATTGTGGAATGAAAATTGTTATCCTCAAAACATTTACTTTAGGATCCTATGCTTTCTAAACCGATTGACCAATATCAGCTTACAATTGGAAACATAGAACTTTGGCATTTATGCACTTACTTTTTACCTTGAATATTCAAGGAATGGGGGACAATTCCAGTCACACCCGGGGCACGTTACACTTTAGTAAAGTTTTATGTGCGCGAGTCATATCTGATCCTACAGATGATATTGATTTGAAACTTTGCCCGTACTTTTGCAGCCGGATACTACCCTTTTCTGACTTTCATTCAACCCATTCCAACTCAATCACGCTATTTGATGACCCTTAAAAAAAAAGCTGTTGAAAATTGTGGAAAAATGAAGAATTGCTTCATTATTCACAATGTTAACTACTCAAAAAGACAAAGATTTTTTAAATTCCATCAAATTCTTTCAATTTTGAACAGTCTAAAATTTTGTTTCGTGGTAATTGTTTGAGAAAAATTTTGACCTTGGCTTAGAGATTTGGTCAAAGTTTTACATGCGAACTGGGCTTGTGTTTGACTGTTAATCTAGAGTTTAACCCATTCCAACACAGCAAAATTTTAGACTGATCCAAATTGAAAGAAGCTGCAGACTACAATTTCAAGTTGATGGAATTTTGAGTTTTTTCATCCTTTTGGATAGAAAACATTGTGAATAATGAAGAAATTGCTTGATACAAGCAATTTCTTCATTATCCACAATGTTTTCCAAGCTTTTTTCTCGAGGGGCGTATAAAGGAGGGATTGAATTGGAATGGGTTAAACCCTCAAAAATCTGAAAATATCCTATTGTTATCCTTAGATATTTTTCTCAGGGGGTCATGAGAGAAATTTCTACGGATCAAGATTGGGTTCTTTGATCCCTCAAATTTTCAATGATGCAACTTACACACTACTGAGAATTATGTAGATTAACCCTTTCCGGCACAATCCCTGGTTTGTATGTCCCATTGTTTTTATACCTGAGAAAACATTGTCGGAAAAGAAGAAATTGCTTGTAACAAGCAATTTCTTTGTTTCCAACAATGTTTTCTACCCTAATAAATGATTATTTTTCCAATAAAATCAATTTAAAATTGTCGTCTGCAAAATCTTTGAATTTGGACAGGTCTAAATTTTTGCGAAACAGGAAAGGGTTAATTGCTTTCTTCAAATCTTTACAAGGAAAGGTCTGTTAGAATCAATTAACTTTCAAATTCATACTCCTGAGTTGCTCTTTTTGTTGTTTTGACCCCTTCCAAATCAGTTTTGACCCCGAGAATATCATGGTCAAGAAGTCAATTACTCATGACTTTCAAAGGCTTGCACAAGCCCTAGCATATCTGCCACATGTCATAATATATCTGAAACTATTGATGCTTTTTCTTTGGATTTTTCACCTTTCTGTAGGCTCATAACTATAGTTACATTCTATTTCATTACTCTTGGCTTTTATTCTAGTGGAAGTTCACGCTTCTTGACTCATAAATTCATCGGTTAAAGTTTTATATGCAAGTCAAACCTTTATAACTCACTGTAGTCAAGATCTCCCTTAGAAATTTTTAATGTTTTTCACTTGTCTCATTGCAAAGATTCTTTAATCTGACATTCATTTTAGCTTGTTTTTACCTTTACCTTTTGTTTGGATCATGGCTCCCAAGCCATAGATGCTAGCAACTTCAAACTTTGAACACTTATAGAACACTGTGTAGAGAAGCCCATCTGGGACAATACAAGTTTTATATAGGCTTACATAGTGAAAATTTTAAAACCCTTGTTCTCCCAAACAGGAGGGCCTAGAGCTCTGATATTCTTGGTCTACAGCATCATCTGTTGGACCTTTATCAAGATTGTAAAAAACATGGCTCCAGGGTCAGAATTAGCCTGTTTCCACAATTCACAAGCTTAACATAGGCTTACATAGTGAAAACTTCTCCCAAACAAAAGGACTAGATCTTTGATATTTGGTATGTAGCATAATCTGTTTTTATATGCTTTTGTTCTTCCTGGATTCAGGTGACCGATAAGGCCTTTTGTTTTAATCCAGTGATGGACACCTGTATTGCATCGCAATATGACATGCACTTGTTGAATGTTAATCTACAAACAAATCTCGCTATTCTTCTTGAACTTAGTATTAAAGAAAATATATTTTTTAGCCGCTTCTTCCATGGATTATCGAAATTATTTATTTCTGTCTCCTGAACATCATTTAAACCGTTCCCACACAGTGATGCTTTTTAACGCCCCTCAAGAAAAACAATTGAGAAAACACTGAGTTAAATGAAGAAATTAGCAATTTCCTTATTTTAAACTATGTTTTCTATCCAAAATATCTAAAAAATTCATCAATTTTAAATTGTCGTATACATCTCCTTTCAATTTGGACCAGTCACAATTTTATTGTGTGGTAATGGGTTAAGTTGAACCAAAGATACTGGTGATAAACCCATTCCCACATGGTGACGCTTTTGAATGACCCTGAAGAAAAACTATTAGGGAAAATATTGTGATTGTAACAATCAATTTCTTCATTTTACAAAATGTTTTCTATCCAGAAAGTTGAAAAAATCTAAAATTTCATAAACTTAAATTATTGTCTAGAGCTCCTTTGGACCAGTCTAAAATTTTGCTGTCCAGTGATGGGTTAATGGGTAATGGGCTTGCAGAGATTTTGGACAAAAAATTAAAAATGTGTTCATTTTTTATGCCAATTTTTGATAATCAACTGTTTTCTTGTATAATCAAGTTATCTTTCATTTCAGTCAGAACTAAAACTATATTTTCACCTGTGCTACCTGTAAAAGTATAGCTTTTGTTGTTCACTTAACCCATTCCCACACAGTGAAATTTTAGACTGGCCCAAATTGAAAGAAGTTGCAGACGACAATTTATAGTTATTGAAATTTTGGATTTTTTCAACTTTCTGGGTAGAAAACATTGTGGTAAATGAAGAAATTGCTTGTAACAAGCAATTTCTTCATTTTTCACATTGTTTTCCAAAGATAGTTTTCATTGGGGGCGTCCAAAGGCATCAATGAGTTGCAATGGGTTGAGGAAAGACTAATCAATCATACACTGAAAGATAACAATTCTCTATGTCTACCCTGTTGGGGATGGAATAAACCTGCTGTGTATTTATGATTCCACAGGGGTGGTATAGTGACACTGTGTTATAATTGACCAATGGCGGCTGTCAATAAATAGGGAATATCACCACAGTGTCTTTTTCTATGCGTTGTTATCGTGTTTGAGAATCGTGTGTAGGTATTTTTTATTGGATGAGACCTTCGGTCTCATCCAATAAAAAATACCTACTCACGATCCGAGAATACAATAACAACAAATAGAAAAACACACTGTTGTAATATTCCTTTTATTATATACCTTTTAAGACATAACATTAAGAAAATTCTTTTAAATTATTAAGAAATAACCAACTTTTCAAAAAAAAAAAGACCGTCAATACACAAAAAAGTAGTCTGTGTTTAACGGTACTCGATGAATACGGTTTTTTGGTACACGCCGAATATTGATTTTTTCTGTTGAGTTGTATAAGATAGCCAGATTTTAATCCATATCTTTTATAGGTAAATAATAAAGGGATAAATCGACCAACCAAACCATTCATTCAGCCTGGAATTTAAGTCTGAACTCCGCTATTTTGCGACTTAAACGTCGTAACTACAGCTTGTTCAAGCTATAATTATGATGTTTAGGTCGCCAACCAACTATGCAATCTAACTTTTTGTTACATGCTTCTTGCCATAAATTTCTCAAAATAATGCCATTTAAAATTGAAGCGGTACTTCCTGTCGGAGTGAGTGGGCGTGGCCAAAGGAATAAGTGGGTGGGGCCAGCAATTGATCAATTGATTGATCCCTGGACACGCCCATTGACTCTCTTGGTTACACCAACCGACTTCAACAGAAAGTTCCACTTTGGTAATAAACGGCATTATTTTTTTTATAAATTATGGTTGCTAACAAGTAATATTGTTTGTTGGCAACCTAAATGTCATAACTTCAGCTTAAATAATCTGTAGTTGCGTCGTTCATATCTCAAAACCAACAAAAATGCTTCATGCAAATGTCAGCCATTATTTCTGTGTAATTTTCTTTTTCAGCAATTCTTGGCAATTTTTCTTGCTATGACACAGAACTAGATAGGTCATTTATAAGACTTTCTACCTCCACAAGTAATGTTGTATACCTTCAGCGTACTGGACAAGGATTCACTTGGTCTTATGTTAAGCTAACAAAGGTTGTTGATTACGATGTAAGTATAGATAGAAGATAATATTTTATTTCAGATCAGTGTAAGATCTATTTATCTTTCATTAACCCTTAACCCCACAGGAGAAATTTAGACTGGTCTAAATTCAAAGAATTTGCAGACAACAATCTCAAGTGGGTGGAATTTGGAAAATCTTTGCCTTTTATGTTAGAAAACATTGTGGACATTGAAGAAATTTGTTGTTTCAAGTAATTTCTTCATTGTCCACAATGTTGTCCAAAGCTTTTTGTTGACCTTGTCTGCGGTGAGCGAGATATAGATTTATAATTTCACTTCCGTGTTAGTGCCTTAGTGTGTGTGTGCATTTGTGCGTGCGTCTGTATGGAATTTTGTCCAGAGAATAACTTCTATAATAATTTATCGCAGGATTTGAAAATAACTTAGCACCGTTGTTCTACTTGATGAGTGGTAGTGTCATGCGAAACATTTGTTGTGATACCTACAAGGTCAAGGTCATAGTTTAAGGTCAAATGACAAAATTGACCATGTCCAGAGCATAACTTCTATGTATATGTATAGATTTGAAAATTTCTTCACACAGTTGTTCTTCTTGATGAGTGCTAGTGTCTTATAAAATGTTTGTTGTAACACCTCAAAGGTCAAGGCCATACTTGCAGGTCAAACAACAAAATCTACCTACCCAGGGTATAACTTGTACATTTATGGGTGGAAGGACTTCAAAACATCTCAACATAGTTGTTCTTCTTGATAAGTGCTAGTGTCATGTGAAAAAATTGTCGTGATACCTCCTAGGTCAAGGTCACAGTCGAGGGCCAACAATAAAATTGACCATGTCCGGAGCATACTTTCTACTTTTATGGAATGATTTGAAAATAACTTCTTGTTCTTCTTGATGCGTGCTAGTGTCATGCCAAAGGTTTGTTGTGATACCTCAAAGGTCAAGGTCACGGCTGAAGGTGAAAGGGCAAATTGACCTTATCCACAGCATAACTTCTACATTTACACATGGATTAGAATGATATGTCCAAGGTCAAGGTCTCAGTTGAAAATGAAACTAAAAAATTGACCTTGTCCCGAGTATGGATGGATTTGAAAATAACTTGGCATAGTTGTTGCATTTGGTGAGTACTAGTGTAAGACGAAACATTGTGATATGTCCAAAGACAAGGTCTCAGTTTAAAAAAAACAATCTGTGTACCACATTCTCTGTGCAAATCAATGGGCTTGACATGTTGTCCCTTGACAACCTATTTCTTGTTTCTTCAGGGATGTCTTGAGTTGTGTTAGAATGAGCTGAATGATCAACAAAAGCAAAGCCATTAGTTTTTGTTTCTCATGAAAGATATATCGTAACAAGAAATTTCCTCATTTTCCACAATGTTTTCCAAAGCTTTTTCCATGAGGAGCGTATTTAAGCAGGATTGTGTGGGAATGGGTCACGCTATGAACTATTACCTTTACCTCCCATACTATTCAAGTTATAATGCTCACATGTGTCATAATGATAGCTGTTGCTGAAAAGCATCTGCTGATACCAAGGTCAAGGTCATCTGAGAAAGTCAAGGTCATAAATCAAAGGTTAAAGTTTAAGATCAAACATAGATAAGTTTGCTGTTGTGGGGGTAATAAGTGTTTTGCAAACAAATGTTGTTTCTACTTAATATAAACTCCAGTAACTTATTATTCTGACTGGCTTCTTGAGGTCATTTTATAAGTATAGAAGGAATTGAAAGATGTCCTCTGTCACTCAAAAATTCATCTGACCAACCAAATGAGTGATTGGGACTGGAAGTAAACTTTGTACCTCAACGTTGATTGACATTTATGTTAAGAATTTTTGTTTGTTTTGTGACGTTGCCAAACTAACATCCATGTTTAAATTCAAAGTTCACTTTTGGTCTAAATAAAGGATTTGATTGGTCGATTGATTCTTTGATTTGCAGTGAAAATCTGTCAATTCCAATTAAAGAAAAAGAGTTTAAAAATACTCAATAAGCACAAGTCCTTTAAAACATTGTTAGTAATGGGAAAAAAACAACAACAATGATTATCCAACTTTTTCTTGAGACAGAGTAGAATATGTATTAACCCATTCCAACACAGTGATGCATTTATAGCCCCCAAGGAAAAAAGCTTTGGAAAATAATGTGGAAAATGAAGAAATTGCTTATAATAAGCAATTTCTTCATTTTCCACCATGTTTTCTACACCAACAGTAAAAAAATTTCCAAAAATTAATCAGCTTTAAATTGTCGTCTGCAACTCCTTTCAATTTGGACCAGTCTATATTTTGCTATCTGGTAATGGGTGAATGGATTAATCCATTCCCACCCAATGCCTATTTTTTTCACTCCTAAATAGGTTTGAAATACATTTTGGACAATGAAGAAATTGCTTGTAACAAGCATTTTTTTCATTATCCTCACATTTTTTTGAGTTATTGCCCTTTTTTATTTTAAAGACTTAGATTTTGTCCGGGGCATATCTCTAAAAGTATAGGCTATCAACTTGAAACTTCATAGGTGATAGATCTCATTGGGGAGACATGCAGTGTACAAGAATCACAACACTTGCTTGAATAATGTTTGAGTTAATGCCCTTTGTTATTTTAAAGACTTAGATTTTGTCCGGGGCATATGTCCTAAAGTAAAATGCTATCATCTTGAAACTTCATAGTCAGATTGATTTCATTATTGAGATGTGCAATGCGCAAGAACCACAACTCTTGAATGCATAATTTTGGTGTTATTGCCCTTTGTTGTTTTTAAGACTTAGATTTTGTCCGGGGCATGTCTCAGAAGTATAATAGCTCATATCCAACTCATTGACAAGAAATGCAGTGCACAAGACGCCTTAATTTAACTGGCTTCAGTTCCCTATTAAGCTTTTACGGCGGGCGATTGCCATGTCCGACATGGCTCTTGTTTACCTTAAGAGGCAAAGATTTCTCAAATTCAACCAATTTCAAACTGTCATCTATATCATCTAACAATTCAGTCCAGTCTAAAATTTTGCCAAATAGGATTATGTAAAGATGTCCTCATGCAGACAAGTGCCCTCGTAAAATAAACGTCAGGTTCTAGACTAGCAAAAGTGACAGTCAGACAAGTTAGGCATAATTGACCAATTGCGTCTGTCAATCGAATGACTATTTGACCAATGAAATCATTCATTTAGCCCAGAAGTTTTGAACTCCAATATTGGCCCCCATTTTCTTTAAGCTTTTGGTTTCTTTGGCGACTAATATGTTGTAACAACAGCTTATTCAAGCTGTTGTTACGACGTTTAGGTTGCCAACCATTCTACTTTTTTGTTACCGGCTACTGGCCATTTATTTTTCAAAATAACACTGTTAAATGTCAAAGCAGAACATCCAATATACTTAAAGCACTTGAAGGTTTTATCATTGGTTACTGTATCTTTTGAAATCGATTCAAATAACAACTCCTAACCCATTCCCACACAATCCCTCCTTTTTACGCCCCCCCCCCCTCCCAAGAAAAAAGCTTTTGAAAACATTGTGGAAAATGAAGAAATTGCTTGTATCAAGCAATCTCTTCATTATCCACATTGTTTTCTATCCAAAAAGATGAAAAAATTTAAAATTCCATCTCTTTGAAATTGTTGTCTGCAGCTTCTTTCAATTTGGAGTAGTCTAAAATTTTCTTGTGGGGGAATGGGTTAAAAGGGATAGTCAGGTGGTATAAACTTAGATCAGACTGCACTTATGTGTAGGCTGATCTTTGGCTATGCCTCCTGCTAAAACAGCATAACAAAGGTTCATTCTTTTTTTTAGCTTGACTGATATTGCTATGTTCAGGTTGTTGTCTGCATTTTGTGTCTGTATTAGAATGCTCAGCTTCTGAAAACTTTGACATATTTTTATACCTTTGGAATCATTTAAAAAAAAATCCTTGAAACTGGGAAAATATGTTTACTATTTAAAGAGCAATATTTACCAACAAGGGGGATAATTCAAAATGTTTTTTTGATTGGCATATGCCCCAAGTTTTACCCTCACTCTAGAAATTGAACAGCACAGTATTTGCATCTGCATGAACGCTCTTGTTTATTGGTTAGTTTTAGTCTCCATGGCTTTTGTAATATTAAACATGATGAATTATGTTTTTTCAGAATCCAGAAAATGATGTGAATGAGTTTAATGTGAAATTTTCGTGTACCAATGGCCAAACAACAGTAAGTACTTTTCATAAATGTCAGGTATCATTTATTTAAGATATTATGAGAATATTTTTTTGTTTTCATGGAGGTATGAACCGAAAAATCTAATCACACTATGAATATGCAAAGCTTTAAAATTGGGTATGATCTGTCAAGAAACATGGGAAAAGGGGCCTAATTAAAATTCAATTTAAAGATCTTCGTTAACACTCTAGAGTCCACAGTTTTCATTGTATTCTCTTCAAGCTTTCACAGAATGATTGTACCATCATAAGTTATGTTTCTTTCAAAATTGGTTATGATCAGTCAAGGACCAAGGGAAAAAGGGGCCTTATGAAAATTTGGTTAAAAAAAGTCCTCCAAACACAACAAAACACAATAGAGTCCACAGGTTTCAACAAATTCTCTTCCAACATTCACAGAATTATTACCACATTAAATGGATTGTTCCTTCCGGAAGTGGGTTTGATCCATCAAGTTTCATGGGAAAAGGGTCCCTATGAAAATTTACTAAGTAAATCTTATTAGAAATTAGACCTGATCCGTCAAGTATCACAGAAAAAGGAGCATTATGAAATTTAATTTTAAAATCCTTTAACCACAATGAAGTAAACAGTTTTCCTAAGATTCTGTTCAAACTTTCACAGATTGATTGTCCCATCATGAGGTTTGTTTCTTTTCAAATTAGGCCTGATCTGTCTAGTATCATGGAAAAAGGGGCCTAGTAACATGGGAAAAGGGGCCTTTTGAGAATTTTATCGCCTTGTAACCAAGTCCAGAGCTTTCATTGGATTTTCTTCAAACCTTCACAGAACCATTATACAATAGTTACAATTGTTGATGAGGAAAAGGAGCCTTATGAAAATTTTACTTTAAAATCTTTACACCAAGACAAAGACAAAGACAAGACAAAGTCCGCAGTTTTCATCGGATTCTCTTCAAACTTTCACAGAATGATTGTACCATCATTAGGAATGTTTCTTTCCAAATTGGGCCCGATCTGTCTAGTATCATAGGAAAAGGGGCTGTATGAAAAATTATTACCAAATCACCATTAACACAAGAATGTCCTCAGTCTTTTTCAGAATCTCTTCAAACCTTAATAGAATGATTTTACCATCATTTGGATTGTTCCATTGTAAATTTGGTCTGATTGGTTAAGTGACACATGAAAAGGGGCCTTATGAAAATTCTATTACAAAAACATCATTATCACAATAAAGTCCTAAGTCTTAATCATTTTCTTCAAACTATCTATCATTAGGATTGTTCCTTTGTACATTGGGTCTGATTTGTTAAGTTTCACGAGAATAGAGGCCTTATGAAAATTTTATTACAAAAAATTCTTGACACAATACAGTCCACTGTTTTCATTGACTCTCTTTAACATTTAAAGAATGATTGTACCTTCATTAGAATTGTTCCTTTTGAAATTTGTTTTTTTCTGTAAAGTATCATAGGAATAGGGGCCCTATGAAGATTTCACTATAAACTCATACATAATAAATTCCACAGATTACACAGATTGATTGTATCATCATTACAATTGTTGATTTGGACAGTGGATCTGATTATGGCAAGTGTCACATAAAAAATGGCCTTATGAAAAACTTTCTTAGATATTCTAATTAACATAATGATGTCCCATGATTTCACCGGATTCACTTCAAAATTTCACCCTATGATTGTACAAGTTCTTAAATGGTTCTTTTCAGAACTGGGTACATTCCATCAAGTATCATGTAAAAAGGGGCCATATGATTTTTTTTTTAAAATACTCTAGTAAAGATAATAAGGTCCACATATTTCATCGGATTCACTTGAAACTTTCACAGAATGATAAGACCAACAGTCAAATATCATGGGAAAAGGGGCCTTATGAGAACTTGATTTTAATATCTTTGTTAACACAATAAAGTCAACAGTTTTATCAGATTCTCTTCAAAGATGCATGAAATAATTGTGGCATTGGAAACATAGGAAAAGGGACCTTACATATTATCATTCAAAACATTCTTGTGTATGTGATGAAGTTCACAATCATTATCAAATTGTCTTTTAATTTCACAGGACAATTGTAGGGTTGTAAGGAAAGTTCCTTTTGGAATTGATCCATCAGAAAACACAGGAAAAGGGATCTTATGGATTTTCATTCAAAACAATCCTGTTTATGTGATTAAGTCCACAATTATTGTCAGATTCTGAAGAAAAATTCACAGGATGATTGTAGGGTCATAATCTAACTTCCTTTTGAAATGGAGTGGATCCGTCATGAAAAATGGGAAAAGGGGCCTTGAGGAATGATGCTCAAAATAATAAAGGGGATAAAGTCCAATTTTTTTTTCCTTTATGCATTCTTCTTTGAGTAATTAACTTCCTGAAATATCAGATTTCTTTAACAGAAAACTTGATAACCAGTAGAGCCTCTCAGGTCCTCATGGGCCTCTTGTTCACTTGATCAGAAGTATTTAGATGAGTAATTGACCAATCATGACTGTCAATCAAATAACCAGTCGACCAATGAAATAATTCATTAAGACCAGAAATTAGAACCAGAACTATGACATTGGCCACCATTTTGTTAACCTTTTTTGTTGGTTTGACAACTTAAACATGGTAACTACAGCTTATTTAAGCTGTAGTTCCAATGTTTAGGATTGCCAACAAACTTTTTGCATTTTTGTTGCATGCTACTTGCTTTAAATTTTACAAAATAACCCCTTTAAAAATCGAAGTCGGATTTCCTGTAAGACCAGTCTAAAATTATGACTTCTTGTAATGGGTTAATATATCAAAGTGGAACTTCCTATTTGAGTTGATTGGCCGGCCAGCAATCTATCAGTTTGTTTAAGATTACAATATCTTTATGAGAATGATTGTTGAAAAATATTTAGAATCCATCCATAAATATCGAGTTAAGCTCTGGAAAGCTATAGTTCAATATTTGACCTTGACCTTTCAACTTAAATCTAATGGAAAATTCTTTTAGATAGCTCACATGATACACATGGTGAAAGTTTTATTGAAATCTTTCCAACGAAGTAGGATTTATAAAAAAAAGATGCAATTTCTAAATTTGACCTTGATGGTTGAGGTAAAGCTTCCCAAGATCTACTCCTGATGGACAACAGTTATTCATTTCCCCCTTTTTATACCCCCCACAATGAAGTAATTGGGGGGGGGGGTTATACTAGAATCAGGTTACTGTTTCTCCATCTGTCTATCCGTCCATCAGTGGACATAATTTTGTGTCCTCATCTCCTCCCACATTTCCATATCAATTTTGCTGAAACTTTAGTTATGCCCCTTTGATTTATTTTCTTATATACAATATATAGAGAATAAATCATAACTCCTGAACAGGTTGACAGATTAGGAAAATAAAGGTTGTTCACATTACGAAGTTAGGGGGGGGGGTATACTGGAATTAGTTTGTCCGTTTGTCTGTCTGTCCGTTTGTCCGTGAACATAATTTTGTGTCCTCATCTCCTCCCATATTTCCAGACCAATTCTGCTGAAACTTTACCAAAATCTTCCTTGCAATGGGAACTTATGCACCTGCAATTTTCATAACGATTAATCAACTGTTTCAGGAGTTATGCCCCTTTGATTTATTTTCTTATATACAATATATAGAGAATAAATCATAACTCCTGAACTGGTTGACAGATTAAAAAAAATAAAAGTGGTTCACACGTTTATTCCATAATCATCAAGTTCGACGTTGAACAAAATCCATAATTTCCATCTTCAATGTTGAACAATATCCCTATTTTTTTACACAGTCATTGCCCCTCATTGACTTAAAACTTGTAAAAAAAATGTCTACTTGATAAATCATGGCTACAATTTGGCCTCATTTAAAAGAGGCGGCAGTGGGGGGTATTCGTCAGCCCTTACAGGCGACAGTTCTAGTTTTTTTGTTTTTTTTTTAAATTTTAGGCTGGTCCAAATTGAAAGAGGTTGCAGAATACAATGAAAATTGAAATGAAATAATCCTATGTGGTAGAAATTATTGTGGGAAAGGGAGAAGTTACTTTTTAATCTATCCTTTTTCCAAAATGTTTTCTTGAGTATAAAATCAGAGTGATGTAAAATCCTGGGTTTGTTCAGGAAAAGGTTATATCGAATATTATTGAAAGCCAAAAACAAATGCAGGAATTGCACTCCAGACAAATTCAATTTTTACATTTGACAGTGGCATATGACATTGACCTTTGAACTTCCCAAAAGATCCTTTCAAATGGCTCCTTAATAAGTCAACCTCACCGTAAACCACGGAGAGGTTAATTTATTAATGAGCCATTTGAAAGAAAGATTGTTAAACCCCATATCAAGCAGAGCTGACCTGCATCAGTATCTGAGAACAAAACTTTTGATGTTCTACTTGTAGGTAATGAGCCAAACCTCAGACTGTAATGTTCAATATAAAAAGAGCTATCTATATCATCAGGATAGATAACTCTAAATACATTTTTGTCAGAATTTTTCCAATTCAAATTTTCCGGTCACCCTAAAGCACCCAATAGAAACATCAGAAATTCACAAGAGGTGCTTTTGTATTTATTTACAGTTAACGAAATCCTACCCAGTGCTAATCGTTGATGTCAATGACATTAAACCAGTGTTTGCAAGAGAGGGAATAAACGACCAATTTTACAGTCTTGATATACCAGAGGTAAGATTTGTCTCAGAACAGGGTGAGTGTGGGAGGGTTTGTAGAATTTGGGCCTTCTGTGCTCTAGGCTGATACGGTATGGACCATGAGAGAGAAAGAAGTTGATACAAAAAGGTCAAGGTTGAGACCTCTGTCATTCTTTAGTGTAAAGCAAAAATACATGTTTCTAGTTTACCAGTTTCCTTAGAGCTAGGCGGGGCACAGGAGGTTTCTACTTAAAAGAAAAACTTGTCACATTTTGGATTTAAATCAGGAATATTGATTGAGAGTTCTTTGTTTTAACCCTTGTCCCGCTGAATATTTTTCCTCTTTTCAAAATATTAGAAAACTTTGACATTATTAGATCAATCTTGTGTCCAAAGATTTCTCTCAAAACAACAACAATTAGCAGGTAGTATTAGTGTAGGCTAAGATCAGACTGCATGTCTGTGTAGGCTGACCTTAGTCTATACACCTGCCCAAGCCATTGTCAAAGCAGGAATATTAGGGGATCCACACGACAAGGCAACCCCTTCAGAGTGAGTGTGCATGATAATTATACCTCCACTTCAAAAAAGAGGGTTTCATAATGGTTTACCTCTGTCCATCCATCCATTTTTTCATCCATCCGTCCATCTGTAACAATTACTATTCATAGCAATGGGTTGAAATTTAGTTTGGAGGTTCAGCTGAGGGGTCCAATTTGGCGCATACTGACTTTAGATCAGCATGGTAACTACTCTGTTTTTTATCCCCCGCCGTTTTGGCAAAAAGGATATAGTAATGGTCTCTGTCTGTCCTTCCGCCATCTATCCTTCCGTCATTCTGTCCTTCCGTCATTAAACTTGTCCAGTGATGAATTCAGGATGTTTTTCTCTAATCTCAAACGTTAATTTACTTCTGGGTCCAATTTTCCAGATGTTTTTTCTTTCTTTACTGGATGTAAAATACATTAAGCTCCTCTTATTGAGAGCACTGTTGAATACATTATTCTCAGTGTGTAAAAATGCAGGATTGTATGTAAATGAGTAAAGTAACATCCCTTGTGAACCCATTCTATGATATGGATTAATGTATTAACCATTTCCTGTTCAAGCCCTGGTTTTTACATCCCTCTGATTTTATAATTGAGAATTGTAATAAGCAATTTCTTCTTTTTCCACAATATTTTCTACCCTACTGATTGGTTATTTCTCAAATGAAATCCTACTTAAATTTCCGTCTGCAACATCTTTGAATTTGGACAGGTCTAAAATTTTGCAGGAAAGGGCTAATAGGTTGGCAAGATCTCCAAATTGGGTAATATTGCCTGATAAGAAATTCAAAAATTATTCCTAAAAACAGCCAGAACCTGTGAAAAGCATTACCAAAGTTTTGGCATCTTTTGGGGGGATTACCTGATGAATTGTTGTGAAAAATTCTTTTACTCTGGTGTATTTTTTTGCTATTTTAGTTTAGTTTAAACCTATTTATTTTACATTGATTGGAAAACAAGTTCTTCCAACTTAGATTAATCCCTCTCGATTCTGCTTCCTTGAAAAAACACCAGTACTCGCGCCGAAAGTGTGGGCCAATGACAGAACCAAGAATCGAACTCGGGAAGCCGATGCTCTACCTCTTGACCACAGACACCACTTTTTGCTATAACGACCTTTAGCCCATTCCCAAATGACAAAATTTAAGACAGGTCCAAATTGAAAGAGGTTGCAGATGACAAAACAAACTTTGTTTGATTTAAACCATCAGGGCCATGTGAAGTAGAAAACATTGAGAGAAATGAAGAAATTGCTTGTTACAAGTAATTTCTTCATTTCTCACTGTTTTCCATAGCTATATTTCTTAGGTGTGCAATTTTAACAAAAAGGCTCACAGATTGTCCCGAATTGACCAATCACTGGCTGCACCCAACAACTCTCTATGCCCTGCCCAGTAGCTTCGATTTTTTACGGCGTTATTTAGCAAAATTTATGGCCAGTAGTATGTAACAAAAAAGTAAAATGGTTGATTAGCTACCTAAACATTGTAATTAGAGCTTGAGTAAGCTGTAGTTACAATATTCAAGTCGACAAACCAACAAAAAAGGTTAATTTTTCATTTTCTCACAATGCCTTTTACCCTTAATTTGATCTCATTTTCCCATTACTTATAATCTTTGGCTTTAACCTCTTTCCATTTGGAAAGTTCTAAAATATTTTTATCTGGAAAAGCATTAAATAATAAATCTTCTATGATTAGATGAAAAATGCTTTATAGATATTTCTATGTTCTACCAACAGGAATTGCCTAGACGTGGCATCCAGTTTCGAGTACCTGACATGAATGTTTCTGATGCTGATGGACCAAATAACAATAAGTTTACTGTGAACTGCACAAACCTGGTTCGAAACCCACAGACTGCAGGAAATTTGGTAAATAAGTTTATATTCTTTGTTATGAAATTTCACTATAGACTGAATTCCAATCTAAACTCTTGTCATGATAAATGAAAATCTATTGCCTTAAATCAAAGGGCAGAAGGCACTGAAAGCAGGATTTGTAGGTCTTAATTTCTTTTGAAAATAAATTTCATAAACAATTCTTTTGAGAGGGATAAATCGGAGGTCTAGACTAAAATCAGTCTGCACATGATTACGTTCTTTAAACTCTGACAAGGATCACCATTTATGAGAAGTATTTTTGATGGTTTGGTGTCTTATACCATTCCCAATCAATGACACCTTTCAATATAAAAACCTTTGACAAACATTATGGAAAATGAAGAAATTGCTTGTTACAAGCAATTTCTTCATTATCCACCATGTTTTTTTACCAGAAAAGACAAAGACTTTAAAGATTTCATAAACTTGAAATTGTCGTCTGCAACATCTTTGAATTTGGACCAGTCTAAAATTTCACTGTGTGGGAATGGGTTAAACACCTGTTCAACCTGTATTGACAACTTTTAGGCTACCAAACTAACCATTCATATTTGTTACTTGTAACTGACCATAAATTTTTAAAAGAACAGCAGCCGCTGTCATAGCACAGTTGGTAGCGCGTCGGACTGTCAATCTAGAGGTCCCGGGTTCGATCCCCGACAGCGGCACTCATCCTTTCCAACTATTTGTCTCTCACTAATGGGGCAATAATCGTAGACCTATGTGGGATAGCTCCTGGAGGCTATGAAAGGATGTAATGATAGAACTGGTGTGAGAAATACCAGGATTCCATTGTTAGGTGCTCCAGCCGCCGCGATATAACTGAAAGATTGTTGAAAGTGGCGTAAAACCCCATTCAAACAAATCAAAATAACAGCCTTTAATATCTAAATATAACTTTTTTTCTGAGTCAGTGGGCGTGGCCAGTAGTAAGTCAATTGACCAATCTCTGGTCCTGCCCTCTTTTCTATTTTAAGTTGATGAAATCTTTAAAATCTTTGTCTTATTGGGTAGAAAACATTGTGGAAAATGAAGAAATTGCTTGTAACAAGCAATTTCTTCATTTTACACAATTGTTTTCCAAAGCTTTCATATTGAGAGGCGTTTAAAAGCGTCATCATGTGGGAATGGGTTAAAAGGCCTTATTTTGAAAAAATTATCGCCAGTAGCATGTAACAAAAGGTAGAATGGTTGGTTAGCTACCCAAACATTAAGTCGGCCAAACCAACAAAAAGAGCATCACATAAATGGTGGCCAATGTTTATTTCAGGTCTCAATGAATAATTTCATTGGCTGACTGGTTATTTGATTTAGAGCAGTGATTGGTCAATTGAAAAGCCCTGTAACCTTTAAACTCAGATCATCATGCAATTTTATTCAATTTGACAAAAGCTAAATTGAGAAATAAAAATTTAGCTAAATTTTTGAGAGGGCCAAATCTGCTCTGATTGCTTAACTTTTTTTCTTACCAACAGACATGCGGAGATTATTTTCAATTGACGAGTTATAAAATTACTGCCTCTGATCGATTTACCTACGTTAATGTCACAGCTGTCAGGGACGACTATTCAGATGGATTTTCCAACAGTTTAGAGGGCAACCAAGTCTTGTACACTTTGGATGTTGTAGCCATTGTAAGTTAAACACATACTGTATTTCTCTTAATGAACTAAAACACACACTGTATTTCTCTTAATGAACTAAAACACACACTGTATTTCTCTTAATGAACTAAAACACACACTGTATTTCTCTTAATGAACTAAAACACACACTGTATTTCTCTTAATGAACTAAAACACACACTGTATTTCTCTTAATGAACTAAAACACACACTGTATTTCTCTTAATGAACTAAAACACACACTGTATTTCTCTTAATGAACTAAAACACACACTGTATTTCTCTTAATGAACTAAAACACACACTGTATTTCTCTTAATGAACTAAAACACACACTGTATTTCTCTTAATGAACTAAAACACACACTGTATTTCTCTTAATGAACTAAAACACACACTGTATTTCTCTTAATGAACTAAAACATCATAGGATCCGTCACTTGATTTTCTTTGAAACAAGCTAAACTTAACCAAGCCTTGAATGGAAAAGTTAGGAAGCAAGCCTTTGTGATATAATTCACACCATGAAAAAAAAATGGTTCCCTGTACTATCGAGAGCGATAATTCTTAATGCATTTTTGTAAGAATCATGCCCTTTTTTTATTTAATTTTTTCTTCCTTTGCAAAGCATAATGATTGTCAAGCATTTCTACATTTAGAGATGGTGTTCTTGTTTAGTTTTTGTACGCCGCCAAAGGCAGGCTTATATCGGTATCGTCTTCTGTTTGTCCATCATTCTGTCAATCTCCATTCATTTGTCTGATTGTCTGTCTGTTTGTCCAAACCTTGCTAACACATCTACTCCTTCATTTATGGACGAATTTGATTGAAATTTTTGCAGAATGTTTGCAGTCATCTGACCTTTGCATATTGTTGGGGTTTGCTATTTTAGGTGATGTCATAGAAAAGAGGGGGCTTAGTGCAAATTTCTTGTAGACATTTGATTCATTCATTGACAAATTTGAATAAAATTTCCACAGAATGTTCGTAGTCACCTAAGTTTGCGCATATTGTCAGAGCTTTACCATTTCTTGCTGGGGGGGGGGGGGCTATAGAAAAAGGGTGCTTGATGAAAAATTTCTTAAAACATCTTTGGACGATTTTGAATGAAATTTTTACAGAATGTTCCTAGTCACCTGACCTGTCACATACTGCCAGAGTTTTGACATGTTAAAGGGACCTTATGAAAGTTTGAGTAAAAATCTTAGTAGATGCATTAAAGTACACAGATTTTTTTGATTTTCTGTTTTCTCTCACAGAATAACTATGCTATTGTAAGGTTAGTTCCTTCCGAAATTGGGTCTGATCCATTGAGTAACATAGGAAGTGGGGCTGTATGAAAATTTAATTAAAAAGTCCCTGTTAATACAATAAAGCCCACAGTTTGATCAGATTATATTGAAACTTTCACAGGGTCTGATCCATTGAGTAACATAGGAAAAGGGGCTGTATGAAAATCTAATTAAAAAGTCCCTGTTAATACAATATAGCCCACAGTGTGATCAGATTTTGTTGGAACTTTCACAGAATTATTGTAATGATTGCATTACGATCATTATTTTCACAATGGGGTCTGGACATGGGAAAAGGGGCCTTATGAAAATTCCATCTGAAAATCCTTGTTACCAAGTCCAGACCTATCATTAGATTTTCTTCAAACTTTCACAGAACGATTGTACAACAATTACGATGGTTTATGTTCACATTTGACCTGATCTGTCAAGTATCACAGGAAAAGGAGCGTTATGAAAGTTTCATTTCAAAATCCTTGTTCCACAATAAAGTCCACAGTTTTAATCAGATTCTCTTCAAACTTTCACTGAATGTTTGTACCATCATTATGATTGATTCCAAATTTGGCTTGATCTGTCTAGTATCACAGGAAAAGGTACTGTATGAAAATTTAATTACAAAATCCCCATTAACACAAGATTGTCCCCAGTCTTTTATCAAATCTTATTCAAAGTCTAATAGAATGATTGTACCATCATTTGGATTGTCTTTGTAAATTGGGTCTAAACTCTTAAGTTTCTCAAGAAAAGGGGCCTTATGAAAATTTCATTACAAAATCATTGTTATCATTATAAAGTCTTCAGTCTTTATCAATTTCTTCAAAATTTTAGAATGATTGAACTATCATTAGGATTGTTCCTTTCTAAATTGGGTCAGATTTGTTAAGTTTCATGGGAAAAGAGGCCCTATGAAAATTTTATTACAAAAATTTATTGACACAATTCAATCTACTCTTTTTGTCAGGCCGGCTTGCGGTGAGCGAGTCATAGTTGTCACAATTTCACTTCGGTGTTAGTGAGTTCATGAATGCGTGCGTCTATCTAAATTTTTGTCCGGAGCATAACTGGATGGATTTGAAAATAACTTGGCACAGTTGTTCTTCTTTATCATCGAAGTTGTCCCTTTACAACCTTTTCAATTTCTCATCATTGATTCACAGAAGGATTTTACCTTCATTAGAAATGTTCAATTCAAAATTTGGTTTATTCTGTAAAGTATCAAGTGAAAAGGGACACTATGAAAATTTCATAAAAAATCCCCATTAACACTATAAAGTCAGATTGATTGTACCATCATTATGATTGTTGATTTTGACTTTGGATCTAATCTACCAAGTATCGCATGAGAAGAGGCCTCACAAAAAATTTATTTGAATGTTCTAGTCAGGCTTGTTAAAAGCAATTTCTTCTTTTTCACACAATGTTTTTTTTAAGTGTAAATCATAGTGAGGTAAAATCCCTGCGTTTTACAGGAAAGGGTTTGAAATAATGAAACAAAGTCACCTGATGTGTACCTGAACAGACATCACATGCTAGGCCAGAATTACCATTTTTACAAAATGACACTTTTAAACGCCCCTAATCATGAAAGCTTTTGAAAACATTGTGGATAATCAAGAAATTGCTTGTTACAAGCAATTTCTTCATTATCCACAATGTTTTCTACCCTAAAGGTAAAAAATCCAACATTTCATCAGCTTTAAATTGTTGTCTGCAACTTCTTTGAATTTGGACTGGTCTAATATTTTATTGTGTGGGAATGGGTTAAATCTGTTATCAGCATTCACCTTCTGTAATTTGTTAATATGTTGCATTTTGCAGAATGTTCCATCATTTGAAGGAGAAGAAACATTATTGTCAGAAGTGCACAACCTCCAGATCACGATTCTTGATGTCCAGAATACGGCCCCAATATTTGCACAGAATCTGTACGGATTTACAGTCATGGAGAATTCACCCATCGTAAGTAAAGAAACACATAACAAATGTAGATCCAGAATATTCCTGATGGATATAATTTAACACTTTACTATTTTTGAAGTTTTAAGACTTGTCCAAATTCAATGGGGTAGCAGATGACATTATAAAGCAAATGTGAATTAACCCTTTCCTGTTTTTTGAAATTTTAGACTGGTCCAAATTCAAAGGTTTTGCAGACGACAATTCAAAGTTGAATTTATTTTATAAATAATCATGCAGTAGGGTAGAAAACATTGTGGAAAAAGAAGAAATTGCTTGTTACAAGCAATTTCTTCTTTTTCCACAATGTTTTCCCAAATACAAAAACACAGAGACATAAAAACCAGTGATTGTACGGGAAAGGGTTAAAAAAGTGACTAACCTATAAGGTAGAAAATACATTTTTATGCCCCCACATCTATAAGATCAGGGGCATATTGTTTTACCAGTGTCCATCTGTCTGTCTGCCTGTCCATCTGGTTGTCCGTCTGTCTGTCTGCAAAACTTAACCTGCCAACTAAACATTTTCCTATAACTTCAACCCTGATTAAGTTACAATGTTAATATTTGGTATGTAGATAGGTCTCAACAAGGCGCAACTGGGGAAGGTCATTTCATCAAGGTCAAGGTCAAAATTTTAACCTTTTTCCCTAAAACAAAGAAAAAAATAATAAAAATCACCCGTTTCTAAAGAATTCCTGTTTCGGGGCATAGTGTTTCACAAACACATCTTGTTTTCTCATGTTAAATATCACAGGGAGGCAAAAAGCAAGGATTATGCAGGATAGGATTAACCCATTAAGATGCCCCCCAAGAAAAAAGCTGGTTACAAGCAATTTCTTCATTATCCATCATGTTTTCTACTACAAAAGTTAAACCAATCTAGAAATTCATAACTTTTGAATTATTATTTTTCAAGCTGGAATGATATAAAATCTTGTCGTCTGGTAATTGGTTTTAAGCGTTTTAAGTGTCCCTTGTAAAGAAAATAGTTTCAGTTGGTAGGAATTGATTGATTACTTAACCCCCATAAACTCTCATTGGAAGTTCGATTTGGATGTCAAACTGCATTATTTTGCCAAATTAATGGTCAGAAAAATGGGGAAAAAAAATAACTACAGTAACAATCTCAATTGACCAATCGCTGGCCCTGCCCATTTACTTGGTTGGCCTTGCCTATTGACTCTGACAGGAAGTTACGTTTTGATAATTAACTGAGTTATTTTGCAAAATGTAGAGTCAGTAGGATGTGACCAAAAGGACGAATAGTTGGTTGGCGACCTAATTGTCCTAACTGAAGCTTGAATAAGCATAAGTCACAAAACAAAGGAAAATGCTCAACAAAAATGGTGGCCAGTGTTTGAGTTTAATACTCCCTTCTGGTCTAAATGAACAATTTTATCGGTCGACTGCTTATTTGATTGACAGCTGTATTACTCAATTAATCCTTAATTGTCCCACTTAGGCGCACTGATTCATCGATTCAATTGACGCATATCAATTTGTCAGAATGTTGGCTCAGTCAGGTTTGAACTCATGACCCCAGAATTAGGTGCCCAGCACATTACCGACCCAAGCTAATCCGTCTAAGCGAGGAACTTTAAACTCACATTGTTGTTATTCATCCCACGTGCAAAACTAAGGTTACCCGAAACCCACATAGGGACGCTTTTCGACACCTTTCAAGAAAACCACTTGGGAAAACATCTTGTAAAGTGAAGAATTTGCTTGTTGCAAGCAATTTCTTCATTTTACACAATGTTTTCTAATCAGAAAGTTGAAAAAATTTAAAATTCTATCAACTTATAATTGTCTTCTGCAGCTTCTTTCAATTTGGACCAGTCAAAAATTTTAATGTTTGGGAATGGGTTAATTGTTTTTGTAGGGTCTGTACATACCTTCGTTGATAAAAAAAAAAAGCTAAAAAGATGAATAAGCCCTTTCTTGTTTTGCAAAATTTTAGACCTGTCCAAATTCAAAGGTTTTGCAGACAAAATTTAACCCATTCCCACACAGTGACGCTTTTGGAGGCCCCAAAAAATATTGAGAAATCATTGTGTAAAATGAAGAAATTGCTTGTAACAAGCAATTTCTTCAATTTGAATAATGTTATCTTGCCAGAAAGTTGAGAAAATCTAAGAATTCATCAAGTTAAAATCGTCGTCTGCAACTTCTTTCATATTGAACCAGTTTAAAGTTTTCTCGTGGTAATGGGTTAATTCAAAAACTAACTATTCAATAGGTTAGAAAATATTGTGGATAAGTACGAAATTATTTGTTACAAGCAATTTCTTCTTTTTCTACAATATATTCTCAACTGTAAATTCACATGGATGAAAAAACCTGGAATTGAACAGGAATAGGGAAGAAAATATTGTCACACTTTTTTTTTCCATGACCAAAATAATTTCTTCACGGTGAATGAAATCATAATTTTGTACTATTGGGTTAAATCAGGGGCTTCTAACCCTTACACTTGTGCTTGTTGACGCCCGAAGAGAAAAAACAACAACTATTGAAAACATTTTGGAAAATCAAGACATTGCTTGTAACAAGAAATTCCTTAGTTATCCAAAATGTTTTCTACTCCAGAAGTCACAAAAATCCTGCAAAATATTTGAATTTGGACCAGTTTAATATTTTGTTGATTGAGAATGGGTTAAGCAACGACCCTCATGACCCTAACTATTGAGTACCTTGGACACTACTTTGTCGATGTCCGACTAAAATCCTATGGTTGCTATTTTCAGGGACAGACTATCGGATTGATCCAAGCTTATGATGGAGATCAAGGAGACCCAAATCCATTGGGGTTTGAGCTTTTACCAAGTTCAAGATGTAAGTCCTGATAAAAGTAACTTTTTTAGATCAGCTATTTTCTACCTCATTGGTGCAAGCGCAGGGCTCCAGAAATCCTATAAATTGCCAAAATTTTGAATTGCCAGACCAATTGGAATCCAAAAAATAACACCAAAATCGGTCCAAAATTTTCATTAAATTTCACATTGAAATATTGATAAACTCGCCCACCATCTATCAAAATCCACTTAAAACTGAAATAATTCAAGGGGTTCACATGTAACCTGCAGTTTAATGGGTTAACAAAAGTGCCAAAAATCGATGATTAGTTTAACTGCCAGCCAGTCAAGTGCCCATGCACATGTGAACCTAATTTGCAGTTAGCCACAGTTTCACGCTGGACTGAACTTCGGGTATCGAGTTGCAATAGAGAATTGGTTTTGACTTACACACGCTCGAAGTCTTATCAGAATGGGCATCTAATTCTAATACTATGTCAATTTAAATTGCTACAACTTGTGAAAAAAATTCTTTTAGTGTAATATTGGATGCTTATATAAATCAAGTCATGAACAAGATTCAGTTGCTGTTCGTATAAAGTCAGAGTAGCTCAGCACAACGCTTTTATTAAATTAATTTATCACAAGTAAGCGCGTGAGACTGGGTTTGAAATTTTTATAAAAAATCACGTCGTTGATAAATTATGTTTTACAGTTTTTCTTTCACGGAAAGAAAAATAGCCGATTGAATTCAAACAATAAGTGGAAGTCCGTTTGAGATGCTCTTTTTAGATTGTATAGCTATTGATTTTTCTTACAAGATGCATTTATTGCACATATGGACAAAATTGTTCTTAAAAAAATCCTTAGCAGACATGCGCTTAACCCGTTACCAGACGACAAAATTTTAGACTGGTCAAAATTGAAAGAAAATGCAGTCGCCAAATTTTAGTTAATCAAATTTAAGATTTTTCAACTTTCTGGGTGGAAAAGATTGTGGTAAAAGAAGAAATTGCCTTTTGCAAGCAATTTGTTTGTTTACCACAATGTTTTCCCAATTTGTTTCCTTGAGGGGCGTCAAAAAGTGTTTTTGTGTGGAAATGGGTTAACAAAGTCCAACATAATAATATTTAGACTGGTCCAAATTCAACTTGCAGCCAACAGCATTTAGCTTGTAAAATTTTAAAAAAAATCTTGTTTTTGGTAGAAAATATTGTGAAAATAAAGAAATTGCTTGTAACAAGAAATTTCTTCATTTTACACGTTGATTTCCTGAACTATTTTCTTGAGGGGCATAAAAAGGAGGGATTGTTAATTGGGCAATGAAGCTGATATGGTTAGATGAACTAATTTGCCAGGTAAAATATCCCCACACCCAGAATGATAATATTGGGATTTAAAAAAAATGTTTTTTTGATAGGTTTGGTTAACTCATTACCGAACAGCAAAATTTTAGATGGGTCCATATTGAAAGAAGCTGTAGACAACAATAGAAAGTTTATGAAATTTTAGATTCTTTTGACTTTCTAGGGAAAAAAACATTGTGGAAGATGAAGAAATTGCTTGTTGCAAGCAATTTCTTCATTTTCCACAATGTTCTCCCTATTGTTTTTCTTGAGGGGCAATGCATCAATTTGTGGGAATGGGTTAAGTGCTTTTATCTTTTATAGGTGTATGATTATTTGAATATATGATGTAGTAGTGATTCAAAACCTAGGATTGGATTCTTCCTGGTAGAAAGATTTGACTTCAGTCTTGCTTCATATCAAAATTTTGTTTTGCATCTTGAATTCAATAAAACTAATCATTCCTTTTTATTGGTGTGTGCAGAATATCTGCCCATCCAACTTTTCATGGGTCCTTCAATATGTTGTCTCTTTTGATATATCATAACATTTTTCTATTGATTACCAACAAAATTTTTGACTGGTCTAAATTGAAACAGTTTAGACATGACATAAAATGTGGCCAAAAATGTAAATTTTTGTGGCAACTATTTCTTTTTATCATACAAAAAGGAAGTCTATCAATAATTTTTACTCTTTTTTTGCGTGTATGGATGGACTCTGTAGGTGTCCATCAGTGTTACCCAGTATGTAAAATCCAGTAGGATGTTACTATGTTAGAAGAGAAGTAGTGCCCAGTTAGATTGTATTTATTATTTTTCTCAACCTGTCTCCCCTAAACAACTGTATATTTTGGAAATGGCAAAATACGAGGATTCTATATAATATATAGAATGCGAAAGGACTCCACTTAAATACGAAAACATCTACTAATAACCCCTTTAGCGCAGACGTGGCATGGTTTCAATAACATGGAGTCTCTCAATTATATATTGAGTAATTTGCCTTCTTTTTTGAGAACTCAGCATGCCAGCTGTATACTGCAGTAGTGATAAGCTATACAGTTACATGTATTTTAATTGAACTGGCCTTTTAAATCCATTACCAAACAACTAGTTACAAACAACAATTCAATTCACTTTAAGATTGAAAACTAAGGCCCAGATAGGCCAGAAAATATTGTGAATTTCTCCTTTTCTCACAGTGTTTTCTTTAATGCAATTCTTTAGGAGCACAAAAAAGCATGATTGTGTGGGAATCGGCTAAGCTTCTTCTGGATCCAGTAAGATTTAAAAGATTATACAAAATCTCTCATTTGTTTCTTACAGGTAATCATTTTAAAAAAATATATATTCTGGGGGAAAAGTTAAAGAAAGTGTTGATCTCAAAAGCTATTTAGACTGCGATCAAGGAATTTGGTTTTACATGACTTTCAGTAGTATTTTAGTAAAATTGCGGTTGCACCCAACAATGGATTCCTGTCATTTTTCACACCAGTAACATGTACAACTCAACAATAAGTCTGGGCCATTGCATGTGTAGCTAAGCCAACTTAACAGTTAAATTACTTAGCATATTTCCACCAGTTAAAGACAAATGACATGTGTAACAATGGCACTTTTTTTTCAAATTTTGATCGTGGCAAGAACTCCAGAATAGAAACTTCCTGTATTCCATGTACCTATCAAACAAACCAGGCTAGACGAGAGGTTATGCCAAAATAAAGATTATCTATATGAAAATTGCCACCAAAACAGGCATATCACTCTACTATCATACTATGCCAATACAGACATCCTTCATCAGTATTTTTAATGCTTTTATTCATTCCAATACTGACCACAAATTTTGAAAAATAACACCATTTAATCCATTACCACATTACAAAAATTTAGACTAGTCCAAATTGAAAGGGATTACAGACAATATTTTAAATCTTATGAAATTTAAGATTTTTTCAAATTCCTGAGTAGAAAACATTGTGTAAAATGAAGAAATCATTTGTCACAAGCAATTTCTTCATTTTCCACAATGCTTTTCCAATCTTTTTCTTGAGGGGTGTCAAAAAGCGTCATTTAGTGGGAATATGTTAATTGAACTTCCTGTTTGAGGTTGGTTGTCATGACCAGAGATCTGTCAACCCATTCCCACAAAATCCCTCCTTTTATGCCCCTCAAAAATAAAGCTCTGACAAACATTGTGGACATAGAAGAAAATGCTTGATTCAAGCAATTTCTTCAATTTACACAATGTTTTCTACCCCAAAAGACAATTAATTTTAGAATTTCATAAACCTGAAATTGTCATCTGCATATTCTCTCAATTTGGACCAGTCTGACATTTTTCAAGTGGGAATGGGTTAATCATAATCTTCCTCTTGTTTCAGACCCAAATGGAGATCGATTCTTCAGACTAGGAAATGTTATTCGGCCAGCCAATTTACCAAGGGGATATTATGGAGTTGAGCTTATTGTTGATCAGTTGATTGATCGTGAACTTGATGTTACTACACCAGGAAAAAATATTTTTGTTGATATCTTGGTAAGTGCAGACTTTATTACTATTTACCTTTCCAGCTCTACTATGACAAATGTCTCTAAATGTCCCATTTGTTGAAAAAACATTTGTCTTTTTTATAATTACGGTCCCTTTTTTTTGTGACACAGCCTAGAATGGTGAAATTCTTATCCACTGCAACTCCATTATAGCACTAATCCATTATAACGCGGGGTCTGCTTGGCTCCCGAAATTTTGGGGGTTGACCATTTTTGGTCGCTGTCGTGACGGTTCTCAATTCGATGTTAATGCTGGTTTAACAGCGATTTTTACCATTTAATTGAAAAAGAGGGAGTCATATAAAAATTGATAATTACCTGAAGCCAGGTAAGTATGAGCCAGGTTAGTATTTCACACCTAAGAGTGGATGGTAGTTGTAATTAATGCCTTAGGTCATAGACAATTGTAATGTTACGTTAAATCAATTATTTATATTGATAAGGGTAGATTTTGAAATCTTGCATCATACACAAATCCAATTCAAAAAGTTTTGTCAGAGAAAAAATCTAAATCAAAAGTACCGGCGATAACTTTTTAATTCCATGAACAGAATTAAGACAAATACTCATAAGTGAAAGTAGGTAGTCCACAGTTGGGGAATTATGTCAATTATTGTGACACATGAAGAATTAGAAATAAAATTGAGCATGTTTTTTACTGGTTACAAATGTTTTAGGCTTACCCGATTTCCTCTATGTGCAGTTGTTTGGCGTAAATACTGATTCGTAAATGACTAAGTTTAGGAGGAACAGCGTTATAGCATAAAAATAACACTTTTTCTGCTGTTTCATTTCCTGGATCCCACCTACAGTGTTATAGTGGAGTTGCAGTGTAAAATGCAAAAGGTCACCAAACTTAACCCTTGTCATGCTGTATAAATTACCTGACTGAAATACTGTCAAATCAAAGGACTGAAAGCACTGATAGACTTGTTGTTTAAAAATCTATATTTCTTTACAAAAACAACTTCATAAACAACTCTGTCAGGAAAAGTACAAGCAGGAGGTGTAGACATAAGTGCAGTCTACTCCTCCTGCCAAAACCGGAATATTCCGGGTTCAGCATAACATGGGTTAAAAAGGCACATTCTGCAAACATTTCATGCAAATCTGTTTAGAAATCAAGGAGGAGTTGCATTCATAAGGAATTTGCATAATCTCCTTTTTCTGTGATGCAACCTAAACCAGTTACCAGATGACAAGTTCAAACTGAAAAAAAGTTTCAAACTATTACCTTAATGTAATAATCACCCATATCCAATTTCCAAACAATGACACTTTTTAATGCCCCTCTAGAAAAACAATTGGAAAAACATTGTGTAAAATGAAGAAATTGCTTGGACGAAGAAATACGTCAATTGCTTTGAACAAGCAATTTCTTCATTTTCCACAATGATTTCCAAAGCTGTTTTTTGGCAAGGGGCATTTAACCCTTGTCATGCTGAACCCGGAATATTCCGGTTTTAGCAGGAGGTATAGACTAAGATCAGCCTGCACATAAGTGCAGTCTGATCTTAGTCTACACCTCCTGTTTGTACTTTCCCTGCCAGAGTTGATAATGAAATTGATTTCTACAAGAAATATTGATTTTTGAACAACAAGTTTTATCAGTGCTTTGAGCTCTTTGACTTTACAGCAATTTGTTAAGGTAATTTATACAGCATGACAAGGGTCAAAAGCAGGATGAGGTGGTAATGGGTTCACTCTGATTCTGATTTCAAGAGATCAAATATTTGTTGGCATATTTGAACGTGATTGTTGTCTAAATTCAGGCATATGAGATTGGAAATCAGACGAGGAACCCTGCAAACAGCACCGTGTCTGTAACCATCACGGTTCTTGATGTCAACGATGGACTTAGTGCGTTCTCTTTGGATTCGTACAGCTTTGCTCTGAATGAGCTTGAGGGTGACATAACACCTGGTTCAACTGTCTTAATTTCAGAGGATGGACCTATCACAGTTGTTGATTTAGATGGGGTAGGTTTGTCGTATTTTCTCTGCTATTCTTCATCACAAGAATGACAGCCTTTATTATCTGCATTTTCAATTTCCATCCTAGGTGTGTGGAATTTCCATGCCTGACTTGTCCTACATGGGCTTTACTACCTGAGGACAAGGCGAGAGTTAACACATTACCAGACGGCAAAATTTTGGAGAGGTCCAATTTGAAAGGAGTTGCAGACTTCAATTGAAAAAATTATGGAATTTTAGATTTTTTCAACTATCTTGATAGAAAACTTTGTGTAAAATGAAGAAATTGCTTGTTACAATCAATTTCTTCATTTTACACAATGTTTTCCTGAAACTCGGCTCACATGTTCACTATCAAAAGAGGAGCCCTAACTTTACTTCCACATTGTTTTCCAGAACTATTTTCTTGAAGGGCGTGAAAAGGAGGGATTATGTTGGAATGGGTTAAGGTAAATTAAGCCCTACTTTCAGTCATTTAGAGTTTTTGAATGTCATCTACGCAGGACTGAAAACTCTGGTGCCATCATTGGGTTGCCATGTAATTCACATGCAAAATGATGTGCCTTTAGAAATCTTCCCCCCCAAAAAAAAAGATAATATTTTTACTGATTTAAAGAAATAGAATTATTGTTTGTTTTTTGTGTAAAATTGGTTTACCTATGATTTAATTAATAACTAAAGCATATTTTCACTTGTGGCTCAATCACTTGAGAAAATATAGCTTTTGTTGTTCACTTAATGAAAGATATTTGTATGTTGATCTTACACTGAAACAAACAGTTATCTCCTATATCTTTGTAATGTGAACACTCGCCGTCATAGCGCAGTCTGTAGTGCATTCGACTCTCAATCTTCAACAACGGAATGTCATGGGTTCGATTCCCGGCAGCAGCACATATCCTTTCTGACATTTGTCTCCCACCAATGAATGGATGATTGTAAACCTAAGTTGGATAGCAGCTGGACACTAGGAAAGTATGTAGTGGTAGTACTGGTATGAGAAAAACCAGGAATCCATTGTTAGGTGCTCCAGCCGCCGCGATATAACTGAAATACTGTTAAAAGTGGCGTTAAACCAAACTCAATAAATCGTTATGTGAACAACAAAAGCTATATTTTCAGGAGTGGCAGAGACACAATTTGAAATGTAGTTTTTCTTCGTGAAACAAGAGATATATGAATAACTTAAACACGAAATAAAATTATTCTATTCATTTAACCAATTCCCACACAATGACACTTTCTGACACCCCTCAACAAAACAATTTGGAAAACATTGTGTAAATGACACAATTTTTGTCAAACTCCAAAGTTGAAAAAAAAAAATTGAATTTTTGTCCGGAGCCTCTTTCAATTCCGACTGCACTAAAATTTTGTCTTCTGGGAATGGGTTAAAGCAAAAATGGACAAAATATTATCTTTTTTTTTGGGGTGGTGGTGAGAGGAGAATTTTTTAATGTACAACTTCACAGTTGTAGCTTAGATTTTATAACTTTAGTAATGATTCTTTTGTTTCAAATTGTCAAATTCTGTTCTGATTAAACCATCATCGTTTATACATGAATTTGTAACTATTTCTTATTCAATATTGCAGGCAGATTTTAATTCCTACACGGTGTCAATTGTTCCTGGATTCAACGCAGACCTTTTCTCCATAAATCCATCGAGTGGGGCTGGCACGACAATCTTCACTCTAAGCATAAACAATTCTGCTCTGGACTACGAAGCATACACGCAATTTCCAGTGAGACTGGAGACACGGGTGAGTTTATGTAAAAGAAATCTGCTACACAACCAACGGATTGCAGCAAACAATAAAAAAATCATCTGGTAAGACAGCAAGTGAACTTTGAACATTGACATTGATTGACAGTTTTTGACTAAACGGATTGTAGTCAATAATAGAAAAATCGAACTTTGAACGTAGACATTGATTGGCAGTTTTTTAGTTGTATAAATGGCATAACTACAGCTTAATCAAATTTTAGGTAAATACAGTCAAATCTGTGTTAGCGGCCAACTATGCACAGCGGCCAATCTGCCGACAGCGGCCACTCGAGTTCCCCCCGTGCAAATTCCTTCTTTAATTGCACTGTGAATAGAGTGATCTCCTGAAATGCGGCCAGCGGTCACCTTAATTGGTCTATTGTCAACAGTATATCGCACCTAAACAACGGTCATCTAACAAAACACGCGACTTAATTAGTAGTGTTCGAAAAAACCGATAATCACTACTATAGTAACTGCCGAAGTCGCCTTATCGTAATGTACAAGATATAAACAATTAATTATTGACTTAATCCCGTGTAGTTGATTAATTGACGTGTATTTAGCCATTATTATCTATTTGGTCGATTTGATCTATTTGAGCGATGATTATTGATCAGAGGAGATGGAATTTTTTAAGTCGTCGGGTCTCTTTAAATAAAATGAACTTGAGCATTATAGGTTGTTTACACATTTAGAAAACCGATTTCTTGAGGTCTTTAAAATGGATGAAAACTTGCTTTTGCTGTCAAATCTTGCTATCATGTCGCTCTCTAAACGCAAGTTCCTTTCTCTAGAGGATCGTGTGAAAGTGGTTCGTATGCTTGACTCTGAACGTTCTTCTTGGATTATTGCTAGTGAGTTTGGTGTAAGTCGTACCCAGGTCCAAAATGTTGCTAAACGTAAACGAGAATATCTCAGGATATTTTCACTTCTGTCACAATATTTTCTATCTAAAATGGTACAAAGTGCCTTTTCTTTGTTTTAAAAGACACTTGAAATGGAAGTTTAGAACTTCTTAGAATTTGGAGTAGTCTAAAGTTTTGTGATCTGTTAATGAGCTAACCCAAAATGGTATGACAAAATGGCCGCCCTATTGATACTGTGAACAGCAGCCAATCTGTGTACAGCAGCCAATTTGGCCCTCTCCCTTGACTGGCTGCTGTACACAGATTCGACTGTACGTAACCTTTTAATTCCACTGAACACTATTAGCAGTTTCAATTACATATCAGTCATAAAGCCCATGACTTAATGACAAAAAAGTCTGACATTTCCAAATAGGGCATTAGGAATATATTATATTAACCCTTTCCCACTTTTTCAAATTTTAGACTGGTCCAAACTGAAAGAGGTTGCCAACAACAATGAAAATTGGATGCAATTTAAAAGGAATCCATCTTATGTGGTAGAAAATAATGTGAGAAAAGCAATTTCTTGTTTTTTCACAATATTTTTCTCAATTATAAAAACACAGGGACATGAAAATCAAGGATTGAACAGGAATGGGTTAACCCATTCCAACTCAATCTTTCCTTTTTACGCCCCTCAAGAAAAAAAAATTGTGAATTAACAAGCTGCTTTGAAAATTGAAAAAACATAATGCCTATTATTTTTTTGGGGGCGAAAACATTGTAAAAAAAAGGAAAAATTACTTCTTACACGAAATTTTGCCTTTTTCCACAATGTTTCCCACAGCCAATTTCCTGCAGCTCATCTTGAAAAGGGCCTTTGCATTAGTTGATTACCAGACAAATAAAATTTGATTGGGTTGAAAATCAAAGATAACAATTTTCAGTTATTAATTTTTTTGCTCCATTGTAGTGTTAATTAAAAAATGCGGGGCGTTTAAGTGCAAAATCTACACAACTGAGAAATGATTTGTATTTAATGCTCTTTACTTTACACGAAAAAATAAATCAAATTATGGGAGATCTTTGAAATAATCCCACAATCCCCTTGCCTAGAATAAACACTGCCCTGAGGTGAAAAACACTGTGGATAATAAAGATACTGCTTCATTTTGCACAAGCCGCCATCATAGCGCATCAGTAGTGCATCAGACTCCTAATCTTCAACAATGGGATGTCATGGGTTCGATCCCCTTTGATTCTCTCATTTTTATAAGAATTTTATTGAGTAAAACATTGTGCAAAAAGTTGAAATTGCTTATCACAAGCAATTTCTCCTTTTCTCACATTGTTTTTCTACCCTGTATGGCACATATTTGTAGTTTTTACTCACTTTTAAATACGGTTTGCCGCCTCTTTCAATTTTGACAATTCCAAAAAATGTTGTCTGTTAAAATCAAATCCTCTAGAGCCACTTTGCACGACACTTGTAAGATTGACATTATATAGGTTTGTTCTTTTTCTAGCTTCGAGCGGTAGATGATAGCAATCCCTCACTTGTAGATGAAACACAAATACGGGTGGGAGTGATTAATGTGAATGAATATGATCCCAGATTTACTTCAGACAACTATGAATTTGATGTTCCTGAAGATACTATTGCTGGAACTTTTGTTGGACAGGTGTTGGTAAGTAGCTGTTCTAAAAAGCTTCAAATCAAAAAGGTAGATTGAAAATTCAACCTTTGTCTTGCTGAACCCGGAATATTCCTGTTTGGCAGAAGGTATAGACAAAGATCTGCCTGCACATATTAAGTGCAGTCTGATCTTGGTCTACACCTCCTGGTTTTCCCTTTATAAGCCAGAGTTGCTTAAATAATTAATTTTCAAAAAGAAATGTTGACAGCCAATAAGACCTTCAAGTGCTGTCAGCCCTTTGATGTCAGTGCAATTCTTTATAAGATTTTTACTGAGCGTAACAAGGGTTAGAAAGCGACATCCATTGAATGCTGTTTGTGAGTACTCATTCAGAATTAAAAGAATTTAAAGCTACCAACAAAAATAAACTATGGACCAGTCATTCATCTTATATTTCTGAAAACCTGGATCAAATCTATTCAACCCATAGCAGACAAGAAAAATTTAGTGTAGTCCAAACTCAAAGATGTTGCAGATAACAAATTTTAGGTGATGACATTTTGAAATCGATGCCTTTTTTGGTGGAAAGCATAGTAGAAATGAAGAAATTGCTTGTAACAAGTGATTTATTCATTGTGCATAATGTTTTCCAAAGTTTTTTTAGTTGGGGCCTCAAAAAGCAGGATTGTGTGGGAATGTTTTAAACTGTATACACGAGTTTCCTAGGCTGGTCCAAACTGCCATGGAAAATGGGGCCTTTAGGTAAAATTACCATTACATCAAAATGTTATTGCATGAATTCCAATGAAGCTTCGTATTTCCTTCAATGCATTTTGGTGGATTATTTAGATTTCTATTTTGATTATCACTCAATATTTTCACCCAAAAACAGTGAAATTATCAAAGTGCTACACTCACTGTTGTAGTTGATTTAGCCATTCTTTTGTCCCTTACACGCCCCTGAATGTCGTCTATGCAGGACTCAAGACACTTCGGACGTCATAAGGTTGCCATGTAATTCATATGTGAAGTGACATGCTTTTGGAAATTTAAAAATAAAAAGATCATATTTTGTATATTTTGAGATATAATAATTGATTGGGTTTTGTGTGTAAGATAGATTTATCGTTCATTGAATGAACAACTACTGCATATTTTCACTTGTGGCTCCATGGCTTGTGAAAATATAGCTTTTTTTGTCCACTCCATGAAAGTTAAATCTATCTTATGCTGAAGCAGACAATTATCAACCATGGGATGTCATGGGTTCAGTCCCCTGGGGTGGCACATACCGTTTCCAAGAATTGTCTCTTACCAATGGGTGGATAATCGTAAACCTAAGTGGGATAGCAGCTGGAATAGTGGAATTACTGGTGTGAGAAATACCAGGAATTCATTGTTAGGTGATCCAGCTGCCAAGATATGACTGAAATACTGTTAAAAGTGGCTTTAAACCCCATTCAATCAATACGACAATAATTATCCTCTATATATTTTTCTATTAGTAGGCACTGCAAAGTCCCTCTTTGATTTAATGATCGATCTTTTCCTGTATTAAGGAGAAAAACATAAAAAAAACCTTCTCCCCTTCTCCCAAAAAGATTTGGTTTAGTTCTTTCAAAAATATCATTGCTTGCTGTGTTTTATTATAGTAGTCTATCAAAATAAACTATTATCATCACTCTTAGATCAGAATAAAAAATGCTGTAAAATTCAATAATTACTAAGTGAAAAAAATTGAAAATCTTTAACCCTTGTCATGCTGAATAAATTACCTTACTGAAATTCTGTCAAATCAAAGGGCTGAAGGCACTGATAGAAATTGTTGTTCAAAAATCAATATTCTTCTAGAAATCAACATCATAAACAACTCTGGCAGAAAAAGTACAAGCAGGAGGTGTAGACTAAGATCAGCCTGCACATAAGTGCAGTCTGATCATAGTCAAAACCTCCCGCCAAAACCGGAATATTCCGGGATCAGCATGACAAGGGTTAAAAACCTTCTCAAACTCTGTAAAGCCTAGAACATACTCAGGTGAGGATATAGGACCATTATGGTCCTCTTATTAGTGATAAAGTTCCACTTCGGGAATAATCATTTTGACTACATTACTTGCACAATTGACCAATCACGGCTGTCAATTAAATAATCAGTTAACCAATGAAATCATTAATAGAGACTGGATGTTGAATTTGAACTCAGACATTGGCTGGATGTGAAGCTTTTTTGTTGATTTTGCGACTAAACACATTCCCACACAATAAAATTTTAGACTGGACCAAATTGAAAGAAGTTGCAGACATCGAGTTTACGTCTTTTTGGATAGAAAACATTGTGGATATTGGAGAAATTGCTTCATTAAAGCAATTTCTTCTCTTTCCACAATGTTTTCCAAAGCTTTTTTCTTGAGGGGCATATAAAAGAAGGGATTGTGTGGGAATCTGCTTAATGTTGTAACTAGAGCTTATTCAAGCTGTAATTACCAGGTTTAGGTTGCAAGCCAAATCCAGTGTGTATTGGTAGTTATCACATTGTTCATTCAACATTTTGTTTGTCCATTACTCTCTTCCCATTTTTTCTTGAAATGAAGTCAAGTTCTGCGGATTCTTTATTTTATCATTAGGCCACGGATCAAGACAGCGGATCATTTGGTCAAATCAGCAATTACATTTTAGCAGACAACTCAAACAAGTAAGTTTCATGTACATTGTATTCCACTAATGTAAGCTCTAAGCAGTGAATGACATTGTAGTAAAATCCACTCAATCCCACATTTTTAACCCTTTCCTGTTTTGCAAAATATTAGACCTGTCCAAATTCAAAGGTTTTGCAGACCACAATTTAAAGTGGCTTTAACTTGAAAAATAACCATTCAGTTGGGTAGAAAATATTGTGGAAAAAGAAGAAATTGCTTGTTACAAACAATTTCTTATTTTTCAACAATGATTTCTCAAGAATAAGAGTTAAGCACTGAAGCAAAATGAATATGGGAAATATTGTGGAAAAAAACAAATGCTAATAACTAGAATTTTCATAAGCTCAAAGGGTCCTTTTATATAATATCCCTGGGCATCCCTTTATATTTCCGTCTGTTAGCTTTTTTTTTGGTATGCACAACTCCACCTACAGTTTCGATTGGAATAAATGAAACTAGCAATAATGTCCAGGTGTGTGAGACAAAAAATATTTTGATCCCTCAAGTCCTTTCAGAATTATCTGCCCTTGACTTAGTTAAAAAGCTTTAAATTGCAGTTATATCGAGTAGGCAACTTCACCTACATTTTCAAGAACTAAAACTTGACATAATGAATCTCTATGATGTCTAGTTGTGCATGAGAAAAAAGATATTTTGATTCCTCAAATCATATCAGAATTATCTGTCCTTGGTTATAACAAACTAGTGTGCAATTAGGTTCAAATATCGTTTGTTGTTTATTGCAGATTCACAATTGATCGGCAGGGAAGAATATTTTTGAATGGACTGCTTGATTTCGAAGATATCACTTCTTATTCCTTCACCGTAACAGCAGAAGACGAGGGAGGGAGAAGAAGCTCCTCTCTTGTTAACATTCGGGTTACCAATGTGTTTGACACTTCTCCAAGAATCATTGGCCAATACTCCGCTCGTGTCCCAGAGGACAGTTTAATACTGCAACCTGAAATAACAATAGAGGTATGGATTGGGACCTTTGATAATTATCAACAGTCCTTCCCAAAGAAAAACCCTTACCATGCTTAACCTTGAATATTTCTGCGTTTGCAGGAGGTATAGACTAAGATCACCTTGCACATATGTGCATTACACATCACCTATTTGTCCTGTCTTAACCTACACGATGACACTTTTAAACACCTCTCAATATGAAAATTTTAAAAAACATTGTGGAAAATGAAGAAATTGCTTGTTACAAGCAGTTTCTTCATTTTCTGCAATGTTTTCTACCCCAAAAGTTAAGGATTTTAAAGATTTCATCAACTTGAAACTGTCATCTGCTACTTCTTTGAATTTTTATCATTTTATCATGTGGGAATGGGTTGTGCGTCCAAGTTGTTTACGAAAACCATTAAGAAATGTTGATCCACAATCAGGGTCTGTCAGTGCTGTCAGCTCTTTGATTTTACAGTTCTGACAAATGGTTTTATACAGCTCGACATGGGCTAAGATTTTCAAAATGTTCACATCTTTTACAAAAAAACTAGTTAACTCATTACCAGACGAAAAAAATTTAGACTGGTCCAAATCAAAAGAAACTCCAGACTACAATTTCAAGTTGATGGAATTTTAAATTTTTTCATCCTTTTCGTTAGAAAACATTGAGGATAAGGAAGAAATTGCCAATCATAGAATAATAGGCCTGACCCCTCTTGGGCAGACATTCTTTCTATCATCAGAACTCAAAATTATAAAACTTTTTTTTTTGTACTCAATTAATCCATTCCCACACAACAAAATTTTGGACTGGTCCAAATTGAAAGAAGCTACAGGTGACAATTTCAAGTTGATGGAATTCAGATTTTTTTGGAGGGGGGGGGGTAGAAAACATTGTGGACTTTGAAGATATTGCTTGATACAAGCAATTTCTTCATTGCCCACAATGTTTTCCAAAACTTTTTGCTTGAGTGGCGTAATACAGAGGGATTGGGCGGGAATGGGTTAAAAATTTACTCAAACTTCAAATTTGAATAAAGTTTTGAAAACATCGTGGAAATTGAAGAAATTGCTTGTAACAAGCAATTAAGCAATTTCTGCATTATCTAAAATGATTTCTACCACAAAACTAAGAAATATAAGAAATATCATCAACTAAAATTTGTGATCTTCAACATCTTTGAATTTGGACCAGTTGAGAATTTTGTTGTCTTGTAAAGGCTTAATTGTTGCCAGCATTTTCTTTTAATTATACCCCCCTTAACTTTTATTAGGGGGGGTATATAGCTTGTCAGCTTGTTGGTCGGTCCTTTGGTTCGTCTGTCTGTGGCTTTTTCGTGTCCGCTCAATTTCTGGGCAACCATTGGACTGATTTAATTCAGACTTCACTGATATAATTAGTATCAAGCAGAGATGTGCATATTCTATTTTTGGTTACAGTACATTGATTTTTGACGGAGTTATGGCCCTTTAGTGAGAAATCGTGTCCGATCAAATTCTTAGCAACCATTGGACGGATTTGATTCAAATTTTACAGAAAGACTCGTTATAAGTCAAACATGTGCATATCCTATTTTGGTCCATTTTTGTTATGGCTCTTTTGCAGATAGTACTTATGGACAAGCGCTGTTGGGGGGGTATTAGTCCGCTTTGCAACAATGTCTAGTTTTGACAAGTCTAAAGTTTTGTTGTCTGGTAAAAGGGTTAAGTGCTTCAGACACAGTCATGTGACCAAAATATTTTTGAAAGTGGGAATAAACCCCATTAATCAAGTAATCAATTTTGAGTTGATGAGAACATTGGCTGTTTTTAATTTTTCAGGCAACTTCTGAAGAGCAATCATCCTCCATCGTATTTTCGTTGAACCGGGTTATCCCAGCTACAGTAAATCCCATCGAATACTTTAGAATTAATCAAGTCACAGGAGAATTTGAGCTTATTAAGCTACTTGATTTTGGATTTACAAACAACGGATTGTAAGTATATTTTAAACCCATTTTCACACAATGATGCTCTTAAACGCCCCTCAATATAAAAGCTTTGTTACAAGCAATTTCTTTATTTGCCACGATATTGTCTACCCAAAAGACAAAGATTTTAAAATTTTTATCAATTAACACTTTTCTCTTCAATCACTGGTTTTTACATCCCTGTATTTTTATACTTGGGAAAATATTGGGTAAAAAGAAGAAATTGCTTCTAAAAAGCAATTTCTTCTTTTTCAGCAATATTTTCTACGATTCTGAATGATATTTTTCAAATGAATTAAACTAATTTGTTGTCTGCAAAACCATTGAATTTTGACATGTCTAAAATTTTGCAAACCAGGAAAGGGTAAAAATTGTTATCTGCAACTTCTTTTAATTTTGACATGTCTAGAATTTTGTTGTGTGGGAATGGGTTAACCTATTAGCAAAGTTTCAAATTGTTACATGCAGACTGGCACCCTGCCAGATACAAACGGCTGTCACAACTAGGCTTCAACCCTTCTCCAGACAAATTTTTAGACTGTCCCAAATTGAAAGAAATTGAAGAAAACATTTCATTTGTCTTTATCTAAAACCCATTACCAGACACCAAAATTAAAGACTGGTCCAAATTCAAAGAAATTGCTGATAACAAATTTTGATAGATGAAATTTTATTTTTTTTGTATTTTTAGGTAGAAATTTTGTGGAAAAAGAAGATTTTGTCTGTGACAAGCAATTTCTTCATTTTCCACCATGCTTTCTAGAGACTTTTTCCCTTGGGATGTCACAAAGCATGAAATTGTGGGGAATGGGTTAAGGGAAGATAAAGATTTAAGCAATTTCTCCTTTTCCAAAAATATTTGTTACCACATCTATGGTTACATTCAAATTGCATTAAATTTTAATTGTCCTCTGCAACCTCTTTCAATTTGGACCAGTCTAAGATAAAAAAAAAAACAGGCAAGAGTGAAATGTTGTACAGATTTATCTACCTTTACAGAGGAATCCTGTTCATCACAACACTAATTTGTTAACTCTTGTGTTGCAATTAACCAGAAGTTACTATCAAGAGGAGCTATTTGTTCTTTAATTCAAATTAACCTTACTCTGAAAATTGGCCCTTTTCTGTGAGATCCTTGGTTTTACATAGAAATAAAGAAGGAAATCTTTAAAATCTTTACCTCCAAAAACATATGGCTTAGAGCCTTGAAATTTGGTATAAATCATCACCTATTGACCCTTTACCAAAATACTTCAAAGAATTGTCGTACTCTGAAAATTAGCCCTTTTCTGTGAGATCCCTGATTTTACATAGAAATAAAGAAGGAAATCTTCTTCCAAACCATAAAGCCTAGAGCTTTGATATTTGGTATTAATCATCATCTATTGACCCTTTACTAAGATACTTCAATGAATTACTATACTCAGAGAATTAGTCCTTTTCTGTGTGATACCTGATTGAAGGATATCTTTGAAAATCTTCTCCTCCCAAACCAAACAGCCTAGAGCCTTGAAATTTGGTTTAAATCATCATCTATTGACCCTATACTAAAATACTCTGAAAATTAGCCCTTTTCTCTGGGATCCATGATTTTACAAATGAATAAAGAAGGAAGTCATTGAAAATCTTCTCTCAAAAAATAAGGCCTAGAGCTTTGATATTTGGTATAAATCATCATCTATTGACCCTACCAAAATACTTCAAAGAATTGCCATGCCTGATTTCTCATTCTGTTCATCTGCAATAATGAGTTTCAGATCGAGCCAGGGTTTCATTCAGCTCCACTGATTTTTAACTCAACTGGCTTAAAGCTAGAAAGCTATTGTCATGGCGTTGTGTTTGTCGTTCGTGCATCCGCCAAGTTGTCTGTCCGTCTGTAAACTTTTTCTTAAAAAATCTTCTCCTAAGAAGGTACTGAACAGTTTCATCCAAATTTCACAGAATTGATCCATGGGTGACCCTCTATCAGATTCCTTCAAACATTTTTGATCGATTAAAAACATGGCTTTAATGAGTGGGGCTAATTTCAATATATAGTGAAAGCTTTGAGAATTTTCTTCTCATAAACCAATGGATTGATTTTATCCAAATTTCACAGAAATGATCCTTGGGAATTCTGATCGGATGAAAAACATGGCTTTCATGGGCTGGGTTTATTTCCATATATGGTAAAACCTTTAAAAATCTTCTTCTCAGAATCCATTTAAATGGATTTCAACCAAATTTCACAAAAATGATTCTTGGGTCAACATTAATTGGATTCCTTCAAAGAATTTTGATAGGAAAAAAAATATGGCTTTAATGGGCGGGGCTTATTTCCATAAATGGTAAAACCTTAAAAATCTTCTTTTCAGAAATCAATTAATGGATTTCAACCAAATTTCACAGAAATGATTCTTGGGTCAACATTTTATTTGATTCCTTCAAAGAATTTTGATAGAATGAAAAATATGGCTTTAATGGGCAGGACTAATTTCTAAATAGATATATGGTGAAAGCTTTGAAAATCATCTTCTCAGAAACTAGTTGATGAATTTCAACCAAATTCTATGGAAATGATCCTTGGGTGACCCTTTATCTGATTCCTTCAGAGAATTCTGATCAAATAAAAAGTGTGGCTTTAATGGGTGGGGATAATTTCCATATTTGGTAAAAGCTTTGAAATTCTTTGTCTCGGAAACCAGTTTGATGGATTTTAACCACATTTTTACCAAATTGATTGTTTAGTGATTCTTTATCAGATAATCAAAAAAACTTTGATCATAAGAAAAATATTGGCTTATTTCCATATATGGTATATACTGCACATCGACTATTGATGGATTTTTCAACCACAGGAATGATCCTCAGATGACTGTCTGATTCCTTCATATGATTTTGCTTAGTTGAAAAGCTTAGATGTTATGGTTGTGGCTAATGTTCATTTTCAAATTTTGTTGATACCTTTTCATCTTCCCCAGTGAATGAATTATACGTTACTTAACTTGACTTTTGTAAAAACAATGACAAAGTTGAAATGCTTCTCTAGAACTATTTCAGTGACTTAGATTTATTTTTCTTATATCAGTTTATATTGAATTCATGAAAAATTTGCTTAATCAGCATGTTCATGCCTGTAGAACAAGAGAGGCGCTCAAGCACCTCTAATCGACTTAGGTACAGATGCGGATTTAAAAAAAAATCTTTAGAAATCGAGTTTACAGACTTTTCCCTAAAAATTGACATAAAAATCTGTCTATTGCTCTTTGGAGAAGAAACAGATGCTGAACTCATAAAATTTCTCTGATTGCCCAGATTTCTGCGATGAATATTGAGTTTTAAGTCGGTAGGGGGCTGTTCAGAATGCTTTTTTCTTATGAATGTACTACATTTTACACTTATTTTTTCATTAAAAAGCAATTTCAAGTGTCATCTGCACCACTCTAAAATTTTAGCATTTTGAAGTTGGTCAAGAGGATTCAGTTGAGATATTCTGCTTGCATTTTCAGGATTCAAGTTGAAGTTGTGGCAAGCTTAGCCAACAATCCAAACCTACGAGATTCAAAGTTTATCAACATAACCGTTGACGTAAGTTTTTTAGCATTTAGTTTATACCTTATGCTTAAACCATTCCCACTCAGTGCCTCCTTTTTATGCCCCTCAAGAAAAAAGCTTTGGAAAACATTGTGGATAATGTAACATTGTATCAAGCAATTTCTTCATTATCCACAATGTTTTCTATCCAAAAAGATGAAAAAAATTTAAATTTCATCAACTTGAAATTGTTATCTGCAGTTTCTTTCAATTTGGACTAGTCTAAAATTTTGCTGTGTGGGAATAGGTTAAACTTGTAATATTCAAATTTTTAGACCTTCAAATTCAAAGGTTTTGCAGACAATACAGGTGCTCGGGAAAGAGTCTTACCGTGTGCACATGCATAACTGACTGGTCGCTACTGTCAATCTAAAAGACAATGGATAAATCAAATCTTTTATTTAGTGACAGATGAAGAGAATATTTTTTTGTTTTCATGGAGGTATGAACCGAAAAGTCTAATCACACTGTATGAAGCGGATTCATACATTCTGTGATTAGGTTTTTCAGTTTATACCTCCATGAAAGCAAAAAATATATTCTTCATTTATCATAATTTAATAGCATCAAGCAAAAAAACAAAAGTTTTACCAATTTTGATACCTTTTTGTATGGGACTATTTTGTGCGGAAACACAAAAAATCGCTGCGTGCTCAAAATTATGATAAAATAAAATATTTTTTTTCGACCGATCAGAGCACTCGTTTTTGATAGACAAAACTAAGAATTAAATTATTGAACTCCGACATTCATGTAAAGCATTTATGTTGGTTTTGCAACTTAAATGCTGTAACAACTGCTTATTTAAGCCAACAAAACATTCTATTTGTATGCTCCTACATTGATAAGGCTTGAGCATATTATTTTTCCTTGTCATCCTGTCTGTCTGTCTGTGAGTTTTGTTAGCTCAACACAAATCTCTAACATTTTTCACTTATTTTAACACCTTTGAATATAAATGGCTTGTGTTTGGGATACAGGTTCCTTGTATTGATAGGCATCAGTTAGTTTTAAGATCAGGGTCACTTATCAATGTCATTAAATGGGTGATATTACTCTTGTGTAAAAACTTCAAAAATGAACTGTAGCCTGGGGTGACAGATTTTTGTTACGGTGAAAATGGTGATGCATTTAATGTTTTCATTTTACAAACAGCATTATGTGTTTTGCGGAAAAACTTGGATAGAGCGCATGGATTCTATTGACTTATTCCAAAGATTTACGTCATATTATAAATTGAATCAAATTCGTGTTTATGAAAAAACAATTTTTTTTAACTCATCATCTAAAACATATATAAACTCTGCATACGCTAGTTTTTTTGGTTTTTTAGCTGGGCTATTTTCGGAGAAAACCCAAGGTATTGCTATAGCCTTGGTGTCACCGTTGATGTTGTCTTCTTCAAGTGAAAACTTTGACATTTGGTCATATCTCTGGTTCTACTAAAGGCATTCACTTGAAACTTGGCACACTTGTTCACTATCAAAAGAGCAACCTATACTATCAAGGGGGATATCTCTAGATGCATTTTGTCCACTATCCAGCACCTAACAGCCGAGCATAGGCACCCATAGGCGGTGCTCTTGTTTAATACTTGCCATGCTGATCCTAGAATATTCCTGCTTTGGCAATTGCTTAAGCAGGCGTATAGACTAAGATCAGCCTGCACAGGTGTGCAGTCTGATCTTAGCCTACACAACCTGCTTGTTCTTGTTGTGTTGAGAAAATCTTGTATCTCAATCTCAATCTAATTATGTTACAATTTTAAAATATAATGAAAAGAGGATAAAAAATCAGTATGACAAGGGTTAAGACTCTTTTAACCCTTTCCTGTTTTGCAAATATTTAGACCTGTCCAAAATCAAAGGTTTTGTAGACGACAAATTTAAGTCGATTTTATTGGAAAAATAATCATTCAATAGGGTAGAAAATATTGTGGGAAAAAAGAAGAAATTGCCTGATACAAGCAATTTCTTCTTTTTCCACAATATTTTCTGAAGTATAAAAACACTGGGATTCAACGACCAGGGATTGAACATGAAAGGGTGAATGAATTGAATATTCCATGACCAATCATTCAATATCGTCTATGTTATTTGCTTAATTGTTCTTACAGAATCTGAATAATTTCCCACCAGTGTTTGTTCCTGTCCCTGTCAATGGAAGATATCAAGTGGAAATCAGTGAGGCAGTGCCCCAGAGTAAGTCCGTTTTAGTTTAGATATTTTGGAGCTTAACCCTTGTCATGCTGAATATTCCGGTTTTGGCAGGAGGTGTAGACTAAGATCAGACTGCATTTATGTGCAGGCTGATCTTAGTCTATGACTCCTTCTTGTACTTTTCCTGCCAGAGTTGCTTATGAAGTTGATTTCTAAAAAAAATATTGAACTTTGAATATCAAGTTCTATCAGTACTTTCAGCCCTTTGATTTGACAGCAATTCAGTAAGGTAATTTATACAGCATGACAAGGGTTAATTTATTCTCATCATTTTTGAGTGGTTGGTGATGTTGTCATTCCTACACTTTGAAGAAGAGTTGGGTATACCACGGTCCATCTGTCTGTAACCAACTTGCAGTTAACACAGTCCCAGATGGCAAAATTTTAGAATGGTCCAAATTGAAAGGAGTTGCAGACGACAATTTCAAAGTTTATGAAATTTTAGATTCTTTTACTTTTCTGGGTAGAAAACGATGTGAAAAATGAAGAAACTGCTTGTTGCAAGCAATTTCTTCATTTTATACTTTTCCCAGTGTTTCTCAAACACATCTTGTTGATGCATTTTTCTCTGCAACCATAAGTACTATCCACTTTAAACTTGGATGTTCAACTAGGTTTCCTACATGACACTTATTGAATATTTTAACCCTTTACATGCTGTATAAATTACCTTACTTAATTGCCGTAAAATCAAAGGGCTGAAAGCACTGATAAAACCTGTTGCTCAAAAATACATATTTCTTTTAGAAATCAATTTCATAAACAACTCTGGCAGGCAAAGTACACTTATGTGCAGGCTGATCTTGGTCTCCATCTTCTGCCCAAACCGGAATATTCCGCGTTCAGCATGACAAGGGTTAATTGAGGGAGAATATTATTTCGGCTTTAGTTTTCTTGGTAGTGCAAGAGGGATATATTCAGTTGATTTGACAGGAGGATTCCTTGTTGCATTGGTTTAAAATCGACAAACTTTTGCGCAGTTAATACAGGTGAATCCTCATAATTGCGACCCTGATAATAGCAATTCACTGCTTAAATGCAATTCAGATTTTTAAAAACATTAGATTTATAGAATAAATAGCTCCTCTTTATAGGAACTTCTGGTTAATTGCAATAAAATGTTTGACATATTGGTTTTGCAATTTACAGGATTCTACTGTATTTCTGTTATTATAGCTAGATAAGATTGAGAATTTATGCTTGTTATAGTGTAATGTTGACTCTTCTTTAACCAGACGGCTAAGTTTTTAATTTTTTCAACTTTTAGGGTAGAAATTATTACATATTAAATATTGCTTACAAGCAATTTCTTCCTTTTCCACAATGTTTTCCCAAATGTTCATCCAGGGGACATCAAAAACATCATTGTATGCTTTTTAGTGGATTATTGAAGATTTTCTGCTTTTAATTCACTTGACAAAACACCAATAGACAATTGAAACTATGGGCATAAACTCAATGATTTAATTTCGTTGGCCAATTTTGGTTTGAATCAAATGATCAATCGACCAATGAAACCACTCATTTAGACCAGAAGTGAGTTTTTTAACTCCGATGTTAGCGACCCTTTTTTGTTGGCTTAGATTCTTTAAATATTGTAACTACAGTTAATTAAAGCTGTAGTTACGGCGTTTAGGTAGAAAATCAACTATTCTACTTTTTAGCTCACCTGAGCACGTAGTGCTCAAGTGAGCTATTGTGATCGCCTTTCGTCCGGCGTCCGTCCGTCGTCCGTCGTGCGTCGTGCGTCGTGCGTCAACAATTTCTTTAAACGACAACTCCTCCCAAACCACTGGGCCAATTTGAACCAAATTTGGCAGAAATGTTCCTTAGATGGTCCCCTTCAAAAATAGCTAAAAGAATTGAAATCCGTTGAAAACTCTGGTTGCCATGGCAACAAAAGTGAAATTTTAAAATAATCTTTAAAAATCTTCTTCTCCTGACCCAGAAGGCGTAGAGCCTTGATATTTTGCATGAAGCATCAGTATATTGACCTCTTTCAAAATAGCTAAAATCATGATCCTCGGGTCCCCAGGGGCGGAGCCCCAGGGGGGTGGGGTTTATATAGAAATAAAGAACGATTTTTTAAATGACATCTCCTCCCAAACCATTGGGCCAATTTGAACCAAATTTGGCAGAAATGTTCCTTAGGTGGTCCCCTTCAAAAATAGCTAAAAGAATTGAAATCCGTTAAAAACTCTTGTTGCCATGGCAACAAAAGTGAAATTTTAAAATAATCTTTAAAAATCTTCTTTTCCTGACCCAGAAGGCGTAGAGCCTTGATATTTTGCATGAAGCATCAGTATATTGACCTCTTTCAAAATAGCTAAAATCATGATCCTCGGGTCCCCAGGGGCGGAGCCCCAGGGGGGTGGGGTTTATATAGAAATAAAGAACGATTTTTTAAATGACATCTCCTCCCAAACCACTGGGCCAATTTGAACCAAATTTGGCAGAAATGTTCCTTAGGTGGTCCCCTTCAAAAATAGCTAAAAGAATTGAAATCCATTAAAAACTCTGGTTGCCATGGCAACAAAAGTAAAATTTAAGATAATCTTTAAAAATCTTCTCCTCCTGACCCAGAAGACGTAGAGCCTTGATATTTTGCATGAAGCATCAGTATATTGACCTCTTTCAAAATAGCTAAAATCAGGATCTTCGGGTCCCCAGGGGCAGAGCCCTGGGGGGGGGGGGTTATAGGCAAGAAGCATCAGTTCACAGACTTCTTTCTTATTTCTTAAATTATAACCCATGGAAAAAGTTTTTTCCTTCTTTCAAATCAGCACTAAAGCCTTGGAATTTGTAATTTAGACTTGGATCCCCAAGTTCATAGTGTTTATATGTAATTGTGGCCCACTTGTTTCATAATCCTAACCTTAACATGAAAATAGACTGTTGAAAGAAAAAGAGCCTTTATCTCAGGTGAGCGCCCCAGGGCCAACGGCCCTCTTGTTTGTTACATGCTACTGGCCATAAATTTTTCAAAATAACGCCATTAGATATCGAAAAGAACTTCCTGTCGGAGGCAGTGGGCAGGGTCAATGGAAGACGTGGACTGGGCCAGCGATTGATCAATTAATCCTACTTTTGTTCACTTTCTGCCAGATAGACTGGACTAAAGATATCTTGGTCATTTACCACCCTAGGGTGCTCATTTTTCACACAGTCATTCATTCTTCAGGAGACAGGCTTTCATTTGACACAATGACCTTGACCATGTGACCTTTTAACCATTTTTAATAAATCTTTAATCTTTAATTTTAACTTTATTTATCTTGGTCATTATTCATCCTAGGGTGCTAATATTTCAAATTCACAGATGTATTCATCAGGAGATGAGGCTGTGACCTTTTTTTAAAATTTTAATATTGAAGTTCATCTTTCTGTTGGAGCTCAGATAGTGTGGCCAGCAATCCCATAACTTAGAAGTTGGTGAGCTAATTGAACAATCGCTTGCCTCGCTGTAGCTGCAGTTACCACGTTTAAGTTGCCAAACCGAAAAATATATTTCACACAAATAGTGGCCACTGTTGAAAATCAAACTTCAATCCCGGACTAATTGAATTATTTGATTGGTAGATTGATTCCTTCACTGATAGCCACTGATTGGTCAATAATGACATTTAGGTGAAAATCCTTCTCTGAATCTTGATCTTTGTAATAACGTGTAGATGAGTTACTCTCGTTTGTTATCCAGATTCACTGGTCTTTGACCTAAATACAACTGATGCTGACGAGCCAAACACAGACGCAAGCCAAGTTGAATATACCATAATTAGTGGAGCTAATGATCGTTTTAGGATTGGACGAGATTCGGGTATACTCAGAGTTAGTGGTATCTCCCAACTTGATGTCGATGTACAAGCTATATACGAAATAGATGTATGTACAGTTAATTTGGTGAAGCAATACCCTCTATTAAGCAACCATTTTCAGTAAGAGTCCAGCAGGGAATTTTCCCTTAAAAAAAAAAGGATCTACATGATTGGATGTTTTAGCTTATAGAATCATCAAAACTAAATCCTATGTTGATGAATCTCAATGGAATCGTCTCAGTGAGATGATTCAAATGAGTTCCAACAATATAGGATTAAGTGAGAATTCTGCAATAATTCATGTATGCAGTTGAACAGATCCCTCATGATTATACATGTATGTCACGATAAATGTGTATCATTTTAACACTTGTCATCCTGTATATATTACCTCACTGAATTACAGTAGAATCAAAGGGCTAAAAGCACTGATAGAACTTGTTGTTCAAAAATAAATATTTCGTTTAGAAATCAATTTCATGAATGATTCTGGCAGGAAAATTGCAAGTAGGAGGTGTAGACCAAGATCAGACTGCACTTATCAGACTGCACTTATGTGCAGGCTGATCTTGGTCTACATCTCCTGCCATAACAGAAATTTTCCGGATTCAGCATGACAAGGGTTAAGTAACTCTTCTATTAAAAGACCACAATTTGGGTGTGCCTTGAGTGGTCAAACCAAGGAAGTACATATGTAAGTGAATTTTACCATAATACAGATAAAAGATTGTTCAAAAGGATGTTAAATTCATTTTAACCTGTTACCTGACAACAAAAATTTGGACCTGGTCTAAAGTGAAAGAAGATGCAGACAAGAATTTCAACCACATGGGATGGTAAGATTTCAAATTGCATGCATATTTCATTGTCGTCTGCAACCTCTTTCAAATTGGACCAGTCTAAAATTTCAAAAAAACAGGAAAGGGTTAATGTACCTTCAATTCTCTCTGCAAAGTCATTAATATACACAAGAAAAACTGTAGGACCCAAAACACTACCTTGGGGTATTCCACTACTTACGTCTACCCATTTTGACCCCTTGTCATTAACAATGACAAGCTGTTTTCTGTCAGTTAACCCTTTCCTGGTTTTTGAAATTTTAGACTGGTCCAAATTGAAAGAGGATGCAGACGACAATGAAAATTGGATGCAATTCCAAATAAAACCACCATATGTGGTAGAAAACACTGTGGGAAAAGGAGAAATTGCTTATTATAAGCAATTTCTCCTTTTTCAACAATGTTTTCTCAAGTATAAAATCACAAGGACGTAAAGAACCAGGGTTTGAACAGGAAAGGGTTAAAAAAGATACAATCCAGTTTAAGAAATTCCCCGAATACCATAGGAATGTAACTTACTTATTAGTCTAGCATTAGGAACCGTATCACATGCCTTTTGGAAGTAATTATACATACAGTCAAAGTTTTTCTCTTGATCAAGCCATTCCGTCCATTGTTCCATTACTTCAAGTGACCTGAGTGATCTAAATCCAAATTGGAAAAGATTATGGCTGTTCATGGGATTTACTATTGAGTCACAGACAAATTTTTCAATAATCTTGCAGGGAACAGTCTTGTCAAACTCACTGGGTGGTAAGTTCAAGGAAAAATACATTGCAAAATTCTCTAAAATGCAGGGGTGTAAAGGTCTGGGCTTGGAGATTTATTGTTGTTTAATTGCTCAAGAATTTTTAAGGTTTTTTTTTATCAAATTCAATTTCTGACACATATTTTCCTTCACATTTATCATTAATCACTGGTATATTACTTGTGTCTTCAATAGTAAATAATGATTAAAAGAACTTATTTAGTTCTTCAGCTTTTTCCAAGTCTGCTTCAGTTAAAGATCCGTCTTCTTTCTTTAAGTCTGATATCCATGTTTGAGGCATGTGAAAAGGTCAAGGTCATTCGTCAAGGTCCAACTTCTGCAAAACTTTACATTTACAACAATTTTATGCCTATTCAAGATACAATGCTCATATTTGAAATGGTAATAGATATCATTGATACACTGTCTGCAGATACCAAGGTCACTTATCAAGGTCACATTTCTAAAAAAAGGCTGTTACTGGAGCATGGGGTTTCAGAAACACATTTTGTTTATCTTTTGAAAAAATAGATCAGAGCTACAGACAGAGGGAACCCTGTCAAATCTGCTAATGTGATAGTTGAAGTGATACTACTTGATGCCAACAACAAAGCCCCAACTTTCGAGAGAGCCTTGTACCTCTTCAATGTACAGTCATTTGCACGTAATTATGTTTTACTTACTTGTGACTAAAGTTGCTTTATAAAACTTTAAATAATTTGATCATGTTTAACTTTATCTTGACTTAACCCATTCCCACACAGAGACGCTTTTAAACGCCCTTCAATATGAAAGCTTTGGAAAACATTGTGGATAATGAAGAAATTGCTTGTTACAAGCAATTTCTTCATTATCCACAATGTTTTCTACCCCAAAAGGCAAAGCTTCTAAAGGTTTCGTCATATTTATATTTTCATCTGCAACTTCTTTGAATTTAGACTGGTCTAAATTTTTATCGTGTCGGAATGGGTTAACATGGTTTTCATAACCATGACAAAACATCTTTAATCACTTTACTTTGAATAAATAGATTGTATTTCAATTTGAATGTAAAAGGGTTACTTCATCCTGACTAAACTTTTCTTATTTTGAGTCAAATCTTTTTCTCTAATTCTATTTAAATTATATTGAATTCTCTCGAATACAGCAGTGACTCTTGTCTTTTTCAACCCTTGTGGAGAATTAATGATATTTCGAGCCTATGGAGATACAACAATGCCACCTAGTGCTGCAATGTCCTTAACCTACTGAGACATCCCCCCAAAAAAGGATGTTAACCCTTGTCATGCATTATGTATTTACCTCACTGAATTTCTGTAAAATCAAAGGGCTGAAAGCACTGACAGAACTTATTAAAAAATCAATATTTCTTTTAGAAATCAATTTCATAAACAACTTTCGCAGGAAAAGTACAAACAGGAGGTGTAGACTGAGATCAGACTGCACATATGTGCAGGCTGATCTTGGTCTACACCTCCTGCCAAAACTGGAATATTCCAGATTCAGCCTGACATGGGTTGAAATAACATATATGAAACTACCTGACACTACACCACACTCTGTATAAGGGTTCTGTTTAAAGTATTTTGAATTTTCTCAACTACGGCAGTGATTCTTGTCTTTTTCAACCCTAGTAGTGAATTAATAATATTTCCGACTCTTATGGGATTCAAACCTTCATGGATACGAAATACCACCTGGCGTTGCATCGACTAACGTCCTTAACCTTTGTGCTGCGGAGACATCCCTCCAAAAAGGGATCTTCAAATAACGTTTATAAAGCTACCTAAATCTCTACAAGATTCACCTAAAGTTAAGGTCATTGGACTATGTTTATCAAGGGGTCATTATCAAGGTATCAAAAGAAATTCGGGTCATTAGTGTTTCGCAAATTCACATTTTGTTAATTTTCTTTCAGCGTTACAAACCTTGATTGGCCAAGTGAATGCAACTGACTTGGACACAAACAATAACATCGAATATAGTTTGAACTTCGATGCACCAAATTTGCTGCTGTTGAACAATCGGCCTAGTTCATCCCCAATAAACGTCAGAGTAAGCCTTTTTTAGCATTATCTTTAATCCTTTCCAAAACAACAAAATTTTAGACTGGTCCAAATTGAAAGGAGTTACAGACTACAATTTAAAATTTATGAAATTTTAGATTTTTTCACCTTACGGATAGGAAACAATGAGGAAAATGAAGAATCTGATTACCGTAGATCAAGCAATTTCTTCATTTTACACAATATTTTCTCAATTGTTTTTCTTGAGAGTCTTCAAAAAGCATCTTTGTGTGGGAATGGGTTAAGCAAATCAATTGATGAAAGGTGTTGATTCTCTTTCATACGTCTTTCCATATGTCTGCATCCACCCATATAATTTTTCTTAAATCCATTCCCACACAAAGAAGCTTTTTGACGCCCCTCAAGAACAAATTTTTACAAAAGAGGGGGGAGGGAGGGGGAAGCTATTTTCTTATAAAGTATAGGCTGATTTTATTGACCAGATCCTGATCTTTATGTGGAATTTATAATTTGGCTTGTAAATACTAATCTGATTGTACTTTGACAAGTTATGGAACCCTTGACACTAAACAAGATATATCAGTTGTCCAAAAGATGTGTTCGAGTTTTGATGGTGAAATAGGTGGATGGCTTGTCTACTATACAGATGTTCCAAAAAGAAATCTCCCAGGGTTTATGCTTTTTTGTTTTGCTAGTCTATATTTTACAAAATATCTTATTTTCACAAAAATATGTCACTGATGTCTTACATCCGACTACTAGCAAAACAATTTTAACCCTTGTCATGCTGAACCACGAATATTTCTGCTTTGGCAGGAGGTATAGGCAAAAATCAGCCTGCATGTATGTGCCGTCTGATCTTAGTCTACACTACCTGCTTGTCCCTTTTAAAAAAGAATTGTTATGCCACCGTCAAAGCGCAGTTGTAAGCGCCCCAGACTCCTAATCTTCAATCATGGGATGTCAAGGGTTCGATCCTTGGCGGCTGCACATATCCTTTCCAACATGTGCCTTTCACCAATGGAGGAATAATCATAAACCTAAGTGGGATAGCAGCTGGAGGCTAGGAAAGGATGTAGTGGTAGTACTGGTGTGAGAAATACTAGGAATCCATTGTAAGGTGCTCTGGCCCCTGCAATATGACTGAAATATTGTTACAAGTGGCGTTAAATCCCATTCAATCAATTAATTAAACCAGAATTGTTTATAAGATAGAATTTCAAAGGAAATATTAACCTACACTTGGTGCTTCTGGTGCTTTCAGTCCTTTGATTTTAATTGAAATCTGTTGAGGATTTATAATTCTGCGTGACAAGGGTTCACATATTCTGCTTTTTTTGGTTTCAATTTCCATTGAGTTTTAGCTCGGCTGTTTGGTAGTGCGTCGGACTGTCAATCTAGAGGTCCCGGGTTCGATCCCCGACGGCAGCACTCATCCTTTCCGACTATTTGTCTCTCACCAATGGGTCGATAATCTTAGACCTATGTGGGATAGCAGCTGGAGGCTAGGAATGGATGTAATGGTAGTACTGGTGTGAGAAATACCAGGATTCCATTGTTAGGTGCTCCAGCTGCCGCGATATAATTGAAAGATTGTTGAAAGCGGCGTAAAACCCAATTCAAACAAACAAATTTAGCTTGGCTGTCTGAGAAAACCTGAGGGATTGCTATAGCCTTGGTGTCGTCGTTGTTGTGATCATCGATCTGCATGCGAAAACTTGACATTTTGTGATACCTCTTGTTCCACTATAGGCATTCACTTGAAACTTGGCACACTTGTTCACTATCAAAAGAGCAACCTATACTATCAAGGGGGATAACTCTAGATGCATTTTGTCTACTATCTAGCACCCAACAGCCAAGCGTAGGCACCCATAGGTGATGCTCTTGTTTCGGAGTAATGCTGCTTTAAATTTTTCCTGGTTTTAGAAATTTTAGACTGGTCCAAATTGAAAGAGGTTGCAGATGACAATGAAAATTGGATGCAATTCTAAATGAAATAATTCTTTGTAGTAGAAAATATTTGGGAAAATGTGAAAATGATTGTTACCAGCTATTTCTTCTTTTTCCAGAATGTTTTCTCAAAGACTTCCTATTGGAGTCAGTGGGCATCCCTAAAAATTCATTACACTATTACTAGACCGCAACATTTTAGACTGCAGTGCACAAACTGTGAAATTTTATATTCTTTTCCACTTTCTGGATAGAAATTGTTTAAAATGAATAAATGCTTGTTGCAAGTAATTTCTTCATTTTACACAATGCTCTTAATTATTTTTCTTGATTTGCGTCAAAAAGCGTAATTGTGTGGCAAAGGGCTTATTGAATCTTAAAACTCAATTGCAGTCTTATTTGAGTGTTATTAACCCATTCCCACACAGTGATGCTTTTTGACGGCCTGCAAGAAAACTAATTGGGTAAAACATTGTATAAATGAAGATATTGCTTATCACAAGCACTGTCTTCATTTACACAATGTTTTCTATCCAGAAAGTTGGAAAAATCTATTTCATGAACTTTAAATTGTCGTATGCAACCCCTTGCAATTTTGACCAGTCTTAAACTTTGTTGTCTGGAAATAACGTCATAACTCTGGCTTCTTTAATCTGTTTCCTTGCAACCCAGCAAAATTTTGCTGTATGGGAATGTGTTAAAGAGCAACTCTGTAAGCTTAATGCTTTCATCATAATCAAACTAAAATAAATTTGTATGTATAAACTAGATCCCTTTTCTATTTCAGAATTTAATTATGATTGAAAGCACCACTGGGATTATAAAAGTTGCTGGAAATATTACAAGGCAAGGCTATGACAGGATTCAGATAAACGCTACTGCGACTGACTTGAATGGGCAGACAACTCAACGTGCGTCAGGTTGGTATGATTTATCTCACCGAAAGAATTAACCCTTTCCTGTTTTGCAAAATTTTAGACCTGTCCAAATTCAAAGGTTTTACAGACAAAAATTCAAAGTAAATAGCCATATATTCAGTAAGGTAGAAAATATTGTGGAGAAAGAAGTAATTGCTTGTAACAAAGCAATTTCTTCTTTTTCTACAATATTTACCAAATTATAATATCACAAGCACATAAAAACAAGGGATTGAACAGAAAAGGGTTAACAAAAATAGACTTTCCCTGATTTGAAAGCAGTTGCATGTAATGGAAATGGTTACTTTGTTTGTCAAATTCTACACATTCCCGCCTTTTTACGCCTCTGAAGAAAAATGCTTTGGAATACATTGTGGACATTGAAGAAATTGCTCCAGTGACCACCATGTTTTCTGCCCTTAAGGGCAATAGTTTTTCAAATTTCACCAACTTGAAATCGTGGCCTGCAACATCTTTTTGTTGTGTGATAATGGATTAATCTATTACTAGATGACAAAATTTTAGACGGGTCCAAATTAAAAGATTCATTGATAGAATTAGGTTTAACGCCACTTTTAACAGTATTTCAGTCATATCACGGAGGCTGGAGCACCTAACAATGGATTCTTGGTATTTCTGACACCAATACTACCTCTATATCCTTTCGTAGCCTCCAGCTGTTATCCAACTTATGTTTATGATTATCAACCCATGGGTGAAACCGAATTCAAAGAAGCTGCAGACATCTGTTCAAATTTGTGCTAAAATTGGAAAATAAATACCAGATACTATAAGAAACAATGTGAGAAAAGGAGAAATTAGTTGTTTCAAGCAAATTCTCCTTTTCTTACAAAGTTTGCCACCACACAGTTCTTAAAGTACTCAAAAGATGCATTGTGTGGTAATTGGTTAACCCTTTCTAATTTTTTGAAATTCTAGACTGGTTGAAATTGAAAGGAGGTTGTGACAATAATGAAAATTTGATGCATTTTTAAATGAAACCAACCATTGTGATAGAAAATATTGTTGGAAAAAGAGAAATTGTTTGTTTTAAGGAATTTCTCTTTTTCCACAATGTTTTCTCAAATATGAAAATTACATCGACTTAAAATCTCGGGTTTGTTCAGGAATTGTTTAAAGGGTTAAAAAAGGTACAAAGTGTGTTAACCCATTCCCACAAAATGACGCTTTTGAACACACTTCAAGAAAAACAATTGGGAAAAAACATGTAACAAGCAATTTCTTAATTTTACACATTATTTTCTACTGAGAAAATTGAAAAATCTTAAATTTCATAAAATATGATTTGTCGTCTGCAACTCATTTCAAGTTGGACCATTCCGGTAGCGCAAAAAGCTGATAAAGTCACCAGATGATGAATTGACCAGTCACTGATGTTAATCAATGAGTCAATTAACCAATCAAATTATTCTTTGACCCTTTCCTGTTTTACACAATTTTAGACTGATTGGACTTCAAAGGTTTTGCAGACCAGAATTTAAAGTGAATTTAATTCAAAAAATTATCAATTAGTGGAGTAGAAAATATTGTGGAAAAGAAGAAATTGCTTGTCACAAGCAATTTCTTCTTTTTCTACAATGTTTACTCAATTATAACATTGCAAGGAAATAAAAACCAGGGATTGAACAGGAAAAGCTTAACCCATTACCAGACGGCATAATTTTAGACTGGCCCAAATTGAAAGAAGTTGCAGACGACAATTTTAAGTTTATGAAAGTTTGGATTTTTTCAACTTTGAACTTCCAAGTCGTTTTGTTGGTTTGTGGACTTGAACATCATAACTACAGCTTAATCTAGCTGTACTTATAACATTTAATTTGCCAGCCTACCATTTTACTTTTTTGTTGCATGTTACTGGTCATAAATTCTGCCGAATAATGTAGATTCATATCCAAGTGGACCTATTTGTTGGAGTTGCAAGGCGTGGCCAGCAGAGTCAGTGTATTGGACCAGTGACCTGTCAATTGACCAATTGCTGGCCCCTCCCCTTTACTACATTGGTCACGCCCATCCTGTTTGAGTATTCAACAAGAAGTCCAGCTTCGATTTTTAACCCTTGTCATGCTGAACCCGGAATATTCCAGTTTTGGCAGGAGGTGTAGGCTAAGATCAGACTGCACTTATGTGCAGGCTGATCTTAGTCTATACCTCCTGCTTGTACTTTACCTGCCAGAGTTGTTTATGGAGTTGATTTCTAAAAAAATATTGATTTTTGAACAACAAGTTCTATCAGTGCCTTCAGCCCTTTGATTTGACAGCAATTCAGTAAGGTAATTTATTCAGCATGACAAGGGTTAAAGTGTTATTTTGCAAAATTTATGGCAAGTAGCACGTAACAAAAAGTTGAGATAGATGGTTTGCGAAATAAACATTGTAACTACAGCTTGAATAAGCTGTAGTTATGTTTAAGTCGCCAAACCAACAAAAACTTACACAAAAATGGCGGCCAATGTCAGAGTTCAAACCTCAATTACAGACCGTATGATTTGATTGGTCCTTGATTGACAGCCGCGATTGGTCAATTATTTTGGTGGCATGTATCTTTCAGATTATTGACTTGAACACTTAATTCCTATTTGTAAATTGACAAGAGATTTATTTAATAGTTTCATGTTTTGAATTCAAAAATGAAACTGTTTGATACATGTTTATTAAGGGTTTTGGTAAGACGTAAAAATACGAACCTTTTAGAGCCTGTTTTCTTTCAGATTATTTGATTGGGGCTAAAGTGACACGATGATACATTCTAATGCCCCTCAAGAAAAAAAATTGGGGAAAAATTGTGGACAATGAAGAAATTGCTTGTCATAGGCAATTTTTTCATTTTACGGGATGTTTTCTATCAGTAAAGTTGAAAAAATTTAAAATTTCATAAGCTTTAAATTGTCAACTGCAACTTCTTTCAATTATTCCTGTCTAAAATTTTGCCATCTGGTAATGGGTTAAGAGGAATGGCAAGCTGGTTTTCACGGAAAAAGTAGTATTTGATTTTGTATTTGAAATAAGCAGGTCCTAATTGAAAGAAGTTGCACACGACAATTTAAAGTTTTATTAAATTTTGGAATTTTAGCTCAGCTGTTTTCGGAGAAAATCCGAGGTATTGTGATCACTTTGGCATTGTACTTGTTGGTGTTGGCATGACAAACTTGGCATGTGTATTGACCATCACAAGAGCTATCTAGAATATCGAAGGGGATAACTCTAAAAGCATCTTTGTAAGAGTTATGCCCCTTTTTCGACTTAGAATTTTTGCATTATCCTGCACCTGCATCCGAGTGTTGCACTATGGGGGGTGCTCTTGTTTCAAGTTTTGGTAGAAAACATTGTGAAAAATGAAGAAATTGCTTCAAGAAGGAATTTGTTTACTTTACACAATGTTTTCCCAAATGGTTTTCTTGAGGGGCGTCAAAAAGCATCATTGTGTGGGAATGGGTTAAAGATAAGAAAACAAATCAAGATTTTTACTTTTGTATGATTCTGCTTTGTGGCTTTGAAAAGTGAAATTATGTTTTTATTTTCATACCTCCATGAAAAATTATTCCCTTAATCTCTGAATTCATTATCATTATGATCATTTTTTTTTTTTTTTTTGTAAAGCTTCTGTTGTGATATCCGTTGTTGGTCAAGCCGATCCGACAATCCTATTCCTGGACCCAGTATGGACAATTTCTAACCCTGTGATCGAGAGGAATTATCCAGAGTCAGACAGCATTGATTCCGTTGGTAGACCAATATTTGGACTAAGTGCCATAGACCCGACAACGTCAAATCGGATTGAGAATTTCAAGAAGATAGAGGATGAGAGAGATTTTTTTGAAATTAGGGGGAGTAAGTACATTTTGCCAACTATGTTTAAACTGCGCCATTATTTCATGACCACAAAATCTAATCTTAGTTAAGGCTCTGCCAAGAATAGAATTCACTCTGTCAGTCTTTAAATTTGCCCTGTGTGTCTGTCCATCAGTTTGTCCATCCATCTGTCTGATGCTTTGACGTCTAATATCTTCTTCATTTCCACAATGATTTCTAAAGATTTTTACCAGAGGGGATTAACCCATTCCCAAAAAAAACAATTTTAGACTGATCCAAGTATTTAAAATTGATGGGATTCTAAATTCTTCTGTCTTTTGGATAGAAATCATAGTGGATAATGAGTAAATTGTTGCTTGATACAAGCAATTTCTTCATTTTCCACAATGTTTTCCAAAGCTTTTTCTTGAGGGGTGTAAAAAAACAGGGCTTGTGTGGGAATTGGTAAATAAATAGATATTATGTGGCAATGGGTTAGATAAGAAATTATTTGTCATAAGCAGAATTCTTTTTTTTTATGATCAATTTCTCTCATAAAAGACATAATAAGCATCAATATTTTGAATTTTTTAACCATTTACCACACGATGCTACCTTTAGATGCTCTGAAGAAAAATGATGGACAACATTGTGTAACAAGCAATTTCTTCTTTTCTCACAATGTTTTCTACCTTATGTGGCACCCATTTTCCAATTTAGTGCAATTTAAAATGTCGTCTGAATCTTCTTTGAATTTGGACCAGTCTAAAATTTTATTGTAATGTGCTGATGGGCTAATGTGTTAATAAAGATAACCTGCAGCTTATTATTCACAAACTACTGTGCCACACCTACTTGTCCAGACAATTTCATTATTTCAAGGGGGGGGGGATATTTTTTAAGAGTAAAGGGTCATCCAAGATAAGCTCCTACCAAGTAAATATTATATTTACGCCCTTGCCATGTAAACATGACGGGCCTATAGTGTTACCTCCGTCTGTGAGTGAGTGTATGTGTCTGTATGCGTATATGTGTGTGTACAAATCGTGCATGGAGCATTATCTTCTTCATTAAATGATTGATTTCATAATAACGAGGGTTCAGAGCAAAAACATAGTATGGGTCTATACAATGTATAGACCCATACTATGTTTTTGCCCTAAGCCCTTGATAACTTGGCACAGTTGTTCCCCTTGATGAGTCTAGACTAAATTAATCGTGAGATAACCCTTTCCTGTACTAACCCGGGATTTTAAGTTGCTGTAATTTTATACTTGAGAAAACATTGTGGAAAAAGAAGAAATTGCTTGTAATAAGCAATATCTTCTTTTCCCACAATAAATTCTACCACATGGAATGGTTTCAATTCAAATTGCATCCAATTTTCAATGTTGTCTGCAACCTCTTTCAATTTGGAAAAGTCTAAAATGTAAAAAGAAAATAACAAACAAACAGAGAGGGCTAATTGCTATACTGTTCCAAGTGTCTGTACATTGCATAGACACTTGGAACAGTATTGCAATTTCCTCTTGTAGTGTCATGCATAAAGTTATGTTTGATACTCTCAAGTTCAAGGTCACAACTGAAGGTTATTTAACCCTTTCCTGCTTATTGAAATTTTAGACTGATCCAAATTGAAAGAGGTTGCAGACAACAATGAAAACTGGATGCCATTTGAAATGAAACCATCCTATGAAGTAGAAAATATTGTGGAAAAAGGAGAAATTGCTTGTTACAAGCAATTTCTTCTTTTTCCACAATGTTTTCTCGAGTATAAAGTCGCAGGAACGTAAAATCCCGTATTTGAACGGGAAAGGGTTAACGAGCATATAAAAGGGGGGGGGGAGGGGGCTTGTGACTATGACACATTTCTAATTTCAACTCGTATGGAAGAATTAATACTCACCATTATTTATCCAAAGAGCACTTCAACTGACATGGTTGTATTCTATAAAATGTGGGTAAATGATTGTAGATGCATGTATAAAATGCTGACATCAATACAGTTGAAATTGTGTTGAAATATACCAATGACTGACCAAAGGACTAAAAATCTATTGCAATGGCTTTGTTCCTGTCTGTTTGACTGTTTTTCGATTATTCTAAAATATCTCCTTTTTCCTTTGATATCAGTTGCAAAAAAAAAGACGAAGGAAAAACGACGGGATACAACAGTTTCTTACTGTTATCATTAATTTTACTTGGTTTTATGAAACTACAACAACATGTAAACAATTCATATTTTATGCACTGTCGACGTTTCGGCAAGCACCTTCTTGAGGAGTTCATGACTGAAACAAACTTATACAAATGAAGGTGTCATCATTAACGTTATGTTACATAGAATTTAGCAGAAAAAGTTGAAATACCCTTTAAACTCATGTAATTTGCCATTATTGGGTAACACATAATTAAATGAAAGAATTAAAACATACCAAAGATTTTCCGTAAAACATTACAACTAAAACCTGATTATGCTGTAGTTACAATATTTAAGCAGCAAAAGGATGATATACTAACTCCATAAAAGGTAGATATATGGATACATGAGATAATTAGATCTACATGTCACATTATAAGGTACAGGTGACGTACAACATGCATGTATAGACTTTGCTGCCTGATAAGGGTCTATTTGATAGATAATGAAATAATGTTAAAAAGTATATAAAAAAAAAGCGAATGACTAGATAAAAATGTACTTGAATTTATATTGAAATGGTATGGGTTTTTTTCAAAAAAGAGGAAATAGTAACCAATATCATTTACCATAATTATAGAAAACACAAAATAAGAACAACTTTTAAACTTTTCCTGTCAAAATTTTATACTTGACTAAATTCAAAGGTTTTGCAGACAAAAATTTGAAGTGGATTTATTTTGAACAGTAACAATCTAGTAGGGTAGAAAGTACATTTTGTATTGCAGAAAAAGAAGAAATTGCTTGTTACAAGCAATTACAAGCAATATCTTATTTTTCTACAATGTTTTCTCAATTATAAAATCACAGGGACATGAAAATAAAATCCCAGAGATTGAACAGGAAAGGGTTAAACAGCCTATACTTCTACTGTTATTTTTGATAATTATTTTACTAGGGTTTGGACAAGGTAAGCTGCCTCACTGTGATTGTGAATTGCTGGTACAACTGTCCGTGTCTTTTCAAACTCTTTACCAGGTCTTACTAGTGTTACTTGTCAATTTATTACCTGAAATTCTGTCTCTACGCCTTCTTCCATACCCACTTTCATCAGACATGGTAGTTGGACTGAAGTAATTATTTGAATAATTTATGGCGGGGAACAAACAGTAGAAAGCAAATTGTTTGTTGGAAACCTAAATGTCATGGCTACGTCTTGAATATTCTGTAGTTATGGCATTTAATACATTGCCAGATTGCAAAATTTTATACTGATCTAAATTGAAAGGAGTTGCAGATGACAATTGAGTTAGGGAAAGCATTGTGATAAATGAAGAAATTGCTTGTACCAAGCAATTTCTTCATTTGTCACATTTTTTATCTACCCTAAAGGCTTTTGAAATTCTTGACTTTTTTATGCTTGGGAAAGAAAAATTGTGGATAATGAAAAATTGCTTGTTAACCCATTCCCACACAACAAAATTTTAGACTGATCCAAATTGAAAGAAGCTGCAGACAACAAGCTGATGGATTTTTATTTTTTTTTGTCTTTTGGGGTAGAAAACATTGTGGAAAATGAAGAAATTGCTTGTAACAAGCAATTTCTTTATTTTCCACTATGTTTTCCAAAGCTGTTTTTCCTTAGGGGCATTTAAAAGCGTCACTGAGTGGAAACAGGTTAACTAGCAGTTTCTTCTTTTTCCACAAAGTTTCCAAAAAGCTTTATTTCTTGGGGGTGACACCTTTTTCAAATTGGACAAGTCAAAAATTTTGTAAAACAGAAAAGGATTAAATATTTGTCTTTTATGTCTTTGACCGCGTAACTTACAAAACGATGACGTTTTTAACCTCAGTCAAACTGCCGTGTTGAAGATCAGTGGGTCGGGTGAGTGATCTGCCAATTGTTACAAGAAAGATTGAATATGTTTTACACAGACAAGAAAACGACAAAACCAATTTCCAGACAACAAAATTTTAGACTGGCCACAATTCAAAGAAGTTGCAGATGACATTTCGAATTGTACTTAAATTGGAGAATAAGTGCCATATAGGGTAGGAAACATTGTGAGAAGACGAGAAACTGCTTTGTACAAGTAATTTCTCCTTAACCACAAAGTTTTCTATGATTGTATTTCTTTGTGGTGTCAGAAAGCTCTTGCATTTTCCCACAATGACTTTGTAGGATTGTCCATAAGGATCACTGAAACTAAAAAGGCCTGGTGAAGAGTATAATTTATCTCCCTAATTTTAGAGTTATAAGAGATTGTTTTCTTTGCGTCAACTTGTATAGGCAAGTGCAATAATGATTTAAATGCTTGTAAAGATTGGTCATGGATTTACTTTAGTAGCATTTACTGCATTACTGCTTTTAGTCTAGCTTTAAGCCATTACCAGAAGACAAAAGTTTAGACTGGTCGGAATTGTAAGAAGTTGCAGACTGCTATTTAAAGTTGGAGTTTTAAAAAACTTAGGCTAATTTTATGGAAAACATTGTGGTTAATGAGGATATTGCTTTTTAGGAATAATTTCTTCATTTTCAATGTTTTCAAGAGCTTTATTCTTAAGGCGATTTTAAAAAAGCAAGATTAGGGGGAACAGATTGAAATAATGAATAGGGAGATGAGTTACCATGTGTTCTTTGATGTAGTCATTTTTAGTATCGTTCTAAACAGCATTCATCATTTGATCAAACTCCCAGAAAGCATGTGTATTATCGCAAGATTACAAATGTCATTAACCCACTCCTGTACAAACCTGGGATTTTACATCAATGTGTATTCAACTTGAGAAAACATTGTGGAAAAAGGAGAAAATGCTTGTAACAAGCAATTTCTCCTTTTCCCACAATATTTTCTGCCACATAGGATGGTTTCATTTCAAATTGCATTCAATTTCACTGTTGTCTGCAACCTTTTTCAATTCCGGACAGTCTAAAAGCAGGAAAGGGTTAAATAATTCATCAGATTATACAAAAAGTAACACTTTGTGACCTAATTCCAGCAGGAGAGAAAAGACAAATTGCTGCTGTCAGTCAAACAATCCATTGACCAATCAAATCATTCATTTAGACCGGAAGTGATCTATGATCAAAGACATTCAGGTGGCAATTTATGTTAAGCACTTTTGTTAGTATGGGGACTTATTAATCTTAACTACAGTTTATTCCAAGTGTAGTTACGATGTTAAGGTCTCCAACCAACCATTTTACTTTCCTATGAGTCTTTATCTGAACCTTTGGCATGTTTCATTAGAGTTCACATATCGATATACACTCCCTTTGAGTCTGCATCTGAAATTTTGCCATTTTCATTGGAATTCCTTTTCAATATACACTCCCTTTGGGTCTAGTTCTGAAATTTTGGCATGTTTCTTTAGAATTCACTTATCAATTTACACTCTCTTCGAGTCTATAGCTTGAAACTTTGGCATGTTTCAATAGAAATCGATTATCTATTTACACCCTCTTTGATTTTGCAACTGCTGGGAGTCCAACAGTTCTTGTAAAAAAAGCAAATAATAAATTTCTGCAAAAATTTCCAGTTGTAGCTATTAGATCACAGGGTTTCTACACTACAACATGATTTCACAAGAAGGAACAACCATCTTCAGGCTTTTTAGTCCTCTACCGGGGAAAGCCAAAGGGGACTATAGGTTTGCGCTCTGTCCGTCTGTCCGTTCATCCATCTATCTATCAGACCGGACATATCAGTTTTTCGGACTTTTTTTCTTAACCCTAGGAGATATTGAGCTGATTTTTGGTATGTGAGTCCTCATTAATGAGTTACAGAACAAGTTCAAGTTTGGTTCTGGTCCATTGATTTTTGAGGAAGATAAGGATGCTGGACTTAGAAAAATTACCTGGAAATTTCACTTTTCTTGACTTTTTTTCTTAACCCTCAGAGATATTGAGCTTATTTTTGGTATGTGAGTCTGTATTAATGCGTTACAGAACTAGTTTGAGATTTGTTCAGGTCCATTGATTTTTGAGGAAGATACAGATGCTGGACTTAGAAAATTACCAGGAAATTTCAGTTTTCTGGACTTTTTTTCTTAACCCTCAGAGATATTGAGCTGATTTTTGGTATGTGAGTCCGTATCAATTAGTTACAGAACAAGTTTAAGTTTGGTTCTGGTCCATGATATTGAGGAAGATACCGATGCTGGACTTACAAAATTACCAGGAAATTTCAGTTTTCAGGATTTTTTTCTAAATCCTTTGTGATATGAAGGTGATTTTTGTTATGCGAGTCAATATTTAATTAATTAGTTACAGAACAAGGTTAAGTTTGGTTCTGGTCCATTGACTTTTGTGGAAGATACTGATGCTGAACTTAGAAATTACCAAGAAATTTCAGTTTTCTGGACTATTTTCCTAAACCCTCAGAGATATTGAGCTGATTTTTGGTATGTGAGTCGGCGTCAGAGAATTGCAGAACAACTTTGAGTTTGGTTTTGGTCCATTAATTTTTCAGGAAGATATGGATGCTGGACTTAGAAAATTAAGTTTATTTGTCTTTTTTTCTTAACCCTTAGAGATATCGAGTGTATTTTTGGTATGTGAGTCGGTATTAATGCGTTACAGAACTAGTTTGAGTTTGGTTCTAGTCCATTGATTTTTGAGGAAAATAGAGATGCTGGACTTAGAAAATTACCTGGAAATTTCAGTTTTCGGGGCTTTTCTTCTTAACCCTCAGAGATATTGAGCTGATTTTTGGTATGTGAGTCCGTATCAATTAGTTACAGAACAAGTTTAAGTTTGGTTCTGGTCCATGATATTGAGGAAGATACCGATGCTGGACTTACAAAATTACCAGGAAATTTCAGTTTTCAGGATTTTTTTCTAAATCCTTTGTGATATGAAGGTGATTTTTGTTATGCGAGTCAATATTTATAACCGAAAAGTATTCACAATCATAGACAGATTTTTGAAAGCTTTTGTTCAAAGTTTACTTGGGCTTTAGGGTCTTAATTCTTAATTCTCTTGGAACAGATGTCTTTATGAAGTATAATTTAGCTAACAACAAAAAGAGACACCTATTTTTTATGTTTGTGTGTACTTGTGTGTGTTTAAGAATTGCTCATAAAATCTGATACAACTGTAATATTTTGGCAGGGTAGTAATCCCTTTACCAGCCAAAAAATATATCACTCTAGGGATATATATAAAACCGGTAGGGGACTTGGTATTGCCATGCAATACTTCAGAATGCTTGTGTGGAATTTACCCTGGTCATACAGTATAAAATCCATGCTTTACAACTCCATTAACCCATTACCAGACAACAGAAATTTAGACTGGTCTAATTGGAAAGGAGTTACAGACAGCAATTTAAATTTGATGAAATTCTAGATTTTTCATCTTTCTTGGTAGAAAACAATGTGTAAAATGTAGAAATTGCTTGTTACAAGCAATTTCTTCATTTTACACAATGTTTTCCCCAATTCTTTTTCTTGAGGGGCTTCCAAAAGCATCACTGTATGGGAATGGGTTAAAATCGATGGACTAAATCAACTGGGTGGTTCCAGTTGTTGGTTATGACTCCTTTTATTATTTTCATATAAGAAATTCGATCAGGCTTCAAATAATAAACAGGTGGTGTAGACGAAGATCAGACAGGCTGAACTTTGTCTATTCCTCTTGCCAGAATAGAAATATTCTTGATTCAGCATGACAAGGGTTAAAAACTGTTACTTTACAATACGTAGCTTTCAAACCACAGGGACTAGTCACAGTAAAACTGTTATTCTGTATGTGAAAATAAATATCTTGTCTATATTTACATAATTATATAGATTATTTTCTTTTTTTCGTTTGATTGATGCCTGTGTTACATGCAGTCAAATCTATCACCTGAAAAATAGATTAGTTACATTGTTTAGATGTCGGACAATTTAATTTTGAATACATACAGGTCCATAATTATACCAAGCTATTCCTTGATTTTAAGTATAGCTTCTTTATGACCCGTTTTTAAGTACTGACCTGCAGACAGACTAAATCTCTTTTAGAATCTTTAACACTTATCATGCTGAATAAAATCCTCTCCGAAATTCCATTAACATCAAAACACTGAAAGTACCAGAGACACTAACTGTTGATGACTTCTATTCTTAAAATAAATCTTATAAATATTTCTGGCCTAAAGGAACAGGCAAATGTGGTAGATAAAGATCAGACTGCATATTCATGCAGGCTGATCTTTGTCTATACCACCTGATACCACCGGAAAATTCCAGGCTCAGCACGACAAGGATTAATAAAAGACTAGACATTTTCATGGACTGGCTTGTAAAATAGATTGGTAAATTTGAGACTTGTAAATTAGACTGGCAGATTCATAGACTTTCCAAAATGATCAACTTTTATTACTATAATACAAAATATAGCAAATTACTCATTATATTCTTAATTCATGTTTAACTGTATAGATTTTGATACATAACAACTGACTAAATTACCAGTGTTTCTCTTTGCATGAATTACTGTATCTACTTGTCTGTGTGTCTTTGATGTTGCATAAACAAGAAAAGTGCTATTTTAACAGATTTTTAAAATATGGTTAATGTATGGATTTTCTTACATTCAAGGTGTTTTTATTTGTATTATTCAAATATGTTTTGTTTTTGACCATCGATTGTTATGTATTCAATTTTTCCAATATCTTCTTGAGTCTTGTATTGTATCCCAAATCAATTGATTTTATCCAGTAAATATTGATATTTCACAGTTAACCCATTCCCACACAAGAAAATTTTAGACTGGTCCAAATTGAAAGAAGCTGCAGACGACAATTTAAAGTTGATGGAATTTCAATTTTTTTCGTCTTTTGGGATAGAAAACATTGTGGATAATGAAGAAATTGCTTGTTACAAGCAATTTCTTCATTGTCCACAATGTTTTCCAAAGCTTTTTTCTTGTGGGGCGTAAAAAGGAGGGCTTGAGTTGGAATGGGTTAATCAAAATCAGAGGGCTGAAGTCGGATTCATTCGACCTCAGTGTTGAGTCACAATGTTGGATGTAATACATAGCATTGTAATGGATATATTACTTGGCACAAATACATCTTAGAAGACAGCTTTACGATTTTGATGGAGGAATGAAATGAAAAAATTAATCACACTGTATGACTACGCAAAGCAAATTAATATGTAAGTGTGGTTATTTTTTTGTTTCATACCTCCATGAAGACAAAAAAATATTATCTTCATTTATTTCTTATGATTTAATGACACCAAGCAAAAAAAGCAAATATCTTACAATTGCAGTTACATTTTTAGCTCACCTGAGCACAAAGTGCTCTCGGTGAGCTATTGTGATCGGTCATTGTCCGGCATCCATCCTTCTGTACTTCAATGAATTATCGTATTCGGAAAATTAGCCTGTTTCTGTGTTATTCTGAATTGACATATGAATAAAGAAGGAAACCTTTGAAAATCTTCTCTAAAACCTGATTATAAGGCCTAGAGATTTAATATTTGATGTGTATCAAAACTTATTGACCCTTTGCCAAAATACTTCATAGAATTACCTACTTATAAAAATGGCGTTAAACCCCATTTAATAAATCAATAAATTCTTAGAATTACCGTATTAAGAAAAATAAACCATTTTCTGTGCAATTCAAGATTTGAGAAAAGAATAAAGAAGGATATCTTTTAAAAATCTTCTTCTCTAAACCATTAGGCCCCTCTTTGATATTTGGTATAAATCATCATCTATTGATCCTCTACCAAAATACTTCAAAGAATTACCATACTCTGGAAATTAGCTCTAAGGGTAGGATCTTCAATATACATAGTATTAAAGGAGAAAACCGTAAAAAATCTTCTCCAAAAATAATTAGGTGTAGGGCTTTGATATTTTGTTTATATCAAAAAGGCTTGCCATCATACTCAGGAGAGCAGTATAGGACCATCATGGTCCTCTTGTTGATGGAACTATTTTCAGCACAAGCATACTAAATTGATGTGTGCTCAAAATTTTGTTCATGAAGTATGAATAGTTTTTTTGGCCAATCAGAACACTTGTTTCTGATAGACCAAACTAAAAATTCAATTATTTGAAAATCATAAAATATGTTCACTATCAATATGGCAAACTCTAAATGCATTTTTTAAGAATTAAGCCTTTTTTTCGAAGACTTTATATCCACAGTTTTCTTTTTCTTTTTCTTTAGCAAATGTTTTATTAAAGAAGCCACTCGACTTTGAAGCTCTAACACCAAACAATAATAATCGTAGAATCGTGAGTTTTGTGGTGGAAGCCATTTCTGACACTGGAGATAGAACAAGTACCGCCACAGTTAATATACAAGTGAATGATGTCAATGATAATCCTCCAATATTTCCACGCAGTGTAAGTATGCAAGAAATATAGATGATAATTGTTACTGTGTAAGATTGATTAGATTTTCATTGTGTGAACAACCAAAGCTATATTTTGAAAAATAATTCTTGTTACAAGCTAGAAATTTTTTGTTACAAGCAAGAAATTTCTTGTTACAAAGCAATTTGTTGTCTGCAACTTCTTTCAATTCGGACCAATCTAAAATTCTGTTGTGTAGGAATAGGTTAACCCATTCCCACACAGCGACGCCTTTGGACACCCCTGAAGAAAAAAATTGGGAAAACATTGTGAAAAATGAAGAAAATGCTTGAACCAAGCAATTTGTTTATTTCACGCAATGTTTCCTACCAAGAACAGCATAAAAATCTAAAATTTCATAACTTTTAAATTGTTGTCTGCATCAATTTGGACCAGTCTAAAATTTTGCCGTCTGGTAATGGGTTATTTGCTTACCTCTGAATTATATGTGTTCCTCAGAGGTCATTCTACTGATAATATTACCAACAAATCAGAATTATCAAACTCGCTGTTCTGATAAAATGTTGTTTCTTTCTTAAATTTTGCATTTCTAAGCAAATTAATCATTAATTAATTAATTTAGACCAGAAATTAGTTTTGAACTCCTACATTGGCATCCATTTTGTAAACCTTTTGTTGGTTTGGCAACTTAAATGTCAAAACTATAGCTTATTCAAGCTGTAGTTAAATTGTTTAGGTTGCCAACTAACTATTCTACTTTTTATGCCCCCGAATCAAAAGATCGGGGCATATTGTTATACCATTGTCCTTATGTCAAAACATGATTAAAAAACTTAATACTGCCAATTACTACCAGCCTATTCAAGATACAATGCTTTTATTTTGCATAATGATACTCATCTCCTCATGTTAAGGTCAAGGTCATGTGATGAGGTAAAGGTCACATACCAAGGTCAAACGTTATGTCCTGTTTTGGGGGCATTGTGTTTCACAAACACATCTTGGTTTTAGCTCTACTGGCCGAAGGCCACTAGAGCTATTGCGATGGCTTTTTCCCGTCTGGCGTCCATTTGTCCTTCATCTGTCTGTTAACATGGTGAAAAATTAAGAAATTGCTTTTAACTTCACACATTTTTCATTTTCCACAATGTTTCTCAAGAATAATAAATTATGGCAAAGTAAGATCCCAGGTTTGTTAAGGTAAATGTTATAAGAACAAAAGATTATTGAAATGTTAGTTTTTCACAAACACGCCTTATTTCATTCCAGAGATACGAAGCAGAGGTCTTTGAAAACGCAGACCAAGGTACAACCGTCATTAAGATTTCTGTCACAGATGCCGACTCGGGTACTTATGGCATCAGTGGATTTGTTCTGAATTCCAGGAGAGATGATTTCACACTCATTCCCTCTACTGTGGTGAGTATAATTATCAAAATATAGTAGGTAGGTGATTTCCAACAATTATACACATGTGCACCAAGTAAGGACTTAGATTAGCCTGTGCATCTACTCTGTCAGATCAGAGTCTTCACTTTGCACTTTGAATCTGCTTTTAAGGATGTTCAGCCAAAATTGTTAGCCCATTACCACACAATCTTACATTTTAACTCCTGGAAAAAATGAAAAAAAAGCATTGCAGATAAAGGAGAAATTATGTGCAGAATTGGATTTGTCACTTTAAGGCTCAATAACCATTGCGGTTGGTCGAAATGGGGGGGAAATGTGTCTTAAGCTTACAAAGTGACAACTTTCAAAATCTTTTCCTACCTAACCAAAAGACTTAAAGCTCTAATATTTCTTATGTGACATCATCTGCTGGACATCTATCTAGGTTGTATAAGTTATAGCCCCAGGTACAGAATTAGCTCATTCCATGACATCACAAGTATATAGTGAAAATTTAAAAAATCTTCTTATCCTAAATGGGAGGGCCTAGAGCTTTTATATTGGGTATAAAGTATCATCTGGTGGACCTCTATCAAGATTGTATAATTTATAGCCAAAGGGTCAGAATAAGACCATTCCTGTACTCTCAAGTTTAACATAGGTTTGTATAGTGAAAACTTTAAATATCTTCTTGTCCGAAACAAAAAGGTCTAGAGCTTTGATATTTGGTATGTAGCATCACCTGATGGACCTCTATCAAGATTGTATAAATTAATGCCCCAGAGTCAGAATTAGCCCTTTCTGGGAGTCACAAGTTTTACATAAGACTTGTATAGTGAAAACTTTACAAATCCTCTTCTCTCGAAGAGGAGGGCCTAGAGCTGTAATATTAACCCTTGTCATGCTGAACCCGGAATATTCCTGTTTTGCAGGAGGCATAGACAAATGTCAGCCTGCACATACCTGCAGTCTGATCTTAGTCTACAACTCCTGTTTGACTCCAATAACCCAGAGTTGTTTATACATTTAATTCTCCAAATGAATTTTGACGTTTGAATGGTGCTTCCAGTACTTTCAGACCTATGTTTTAATGCAAATTCAAAAAGGATAATATTCAGCATGACAAGGGTTAAGTATAAAGCATCACTAGGTGGACTTCTATCATATTGTATAAACTGTGACCCTAGGGTCAAAATTAGCTCGTTCCTGGACATCACTAGTTAAACATAGGCTTTTATAGTGGAAAATTTCAAAATATTCTTCTCTCAAACAGAGAGGCCTAGAGCTTATTTCTTTTGGTATGTAGTATCATCTGGTAGACCTCTTTCAAGATTGTATAAGCCCCAAGGTCATAATTAGCCCATTTCTGGACATTACAAATTTTACATGGGACTTATATAGTGAAAACTTTAACCCTTTCCTGTACAATCACGCAATTTTATGTTGCTGTGATTTTATACTTGGGAAAATATTGTGGAAAAAGAACAAATTGCTTGTAACAAGCAATTTCTTCTTTTCCCACAATATTTTCTACCACATAGGATGGTTTCATTTCAAATTGCATCCAATTTTCATTGTCGTCTGCAAACTCTTTCAATTTGGACCAGTCTAAAATTTCCAAAAACGGAAAAGGGTTAAAGTATCTTTTACTACCAAAGAGGAGGTATCTGGTATACAGCATCATCTGGTGGATCTCTATCAAGATAGTAAAATTATGGCCCCCAGGGTCAAAATTAGCCACAATTAGATGTCACAAGTTTTATTTAGGTCTTATATAGTGAAAACTTTAAAAAATCTTCTTCTCCCAAATAGAAACACCTAGAGCTTTAATATTTGGTATGCAGCATAATCTGACAGACTTCTATCTATTTTGAGCTCTTTGAACTCAGGTGACAAATAAGGCCTCTTGTTTTATAGCTCACCCCAGCATGTTATGTGATATTGCTGAATGACATATTCACACAGTACATGTTTAAGTTTTTGGATTCATACCTCAAAGAAACAATGAAAACAAAAACGTATTCTCTTCATTTCTTGACTCATTCCCTCCTTTTAAGCTACTCCTCAAAATGCCTCACATAAATGAGTGCATGAGTGACATTTCCAACCATTGCACATGTGCGCCAAGTAAAGACTCAGATCAGCCTGTGCATCCGCACAGTCTGATCAGAGTCTTCACTCTGCGCTCTGTAGAAAGATACTGACCCAAAGCTTCTTTAAACAATCAGCGAATATTCTAATTGACTGTTCAGGGTGCTCAATGTGTTCGAGTCACACACATGCGAAATGGTTGGGAATGCCATGCATTGGCTCAAATGTAAACCAATGTCCACGTTCACAGTTCTCTAAATGTACCATTTTATAACGATTTTTTATTTGACAGTCGTGATCTGTTAATCAACCCATTCTCAAACATTGATAGTTTTTGACACTCCCCCAAAAGACGAACAATTGGGAAAACATTGCGTAAAATGAAGACATTTCTTGAAATAGGCAAATTCTTCACTTTCCACAATGTTTTCAAACCAGAGAATGGAAAAAACAACAACTTTACATTGTTGTCTGCAAATACTTTCAATTAAGATCGGTCTAAAATTTATTGTGTGAGAATAGGTTAAGACAAGTCTAAAGTGTTGCTGTCAAATTAATTTTTTTTTTCAGGTAAATGAGGCGGTGATTGGTGTGTCTGAAAATGCGACAATCGACAGAGAGACTCTAGATGAATACACTCTTACCCTGTTTGCGATAGATAATAACAGAGCAGAAGATGGCCTGCAAGCCTCCACACAAGTAAATCATAATGTTATGGCAAATTTTACCTCTTAACCCTTGTCATGCTGAACCCAGAATATTTCAGCTTTGGCAGGAGGTATAGACAAAGATGAGCCTGCACACAAGTCCAGTCTGATCTTAGTCTACACCTCCTGTCTGTCCAATTCAGACCAGAGTTGTGCATGAAAATAGTTTTCAAAAGAAGTATTTATCAAAAACAAGAAGTATCAGTGCTTTCAGCCCTTTGATTTAAATGCAATTCTAATAAAGGTTTTATTCACCATGACAAGGGGTTAACAGTCCACGCCTTTTGACGCCACTCAAGAACAAAAACAATTTGGAAAAATTGTCAAAAATGAAGAAATTGCTTACAATAATGTTTTCTACCTAGAGAGTTGAAAAAACTAGAATTTCATACATGTCAGATTGTCATCTGCAACTCTTTTAGTTTGAATCAAAAAATTTGTTGTCTGGTAACGGATTAACCCATTCCCACTCAATGATACTTTTTCACACCCTATAAGCAAAATTCTTGAGAAAAATTGTTAAAAATGAAGAAAGTGGCTGTTAGATGCAATTTCTTCATTAAATACAATATTTTCTACCCCTAATGACAAAGGTTTTTAAAATTCCATCAACTATGAATTGTTGTCTACAACTTGATTGAATTTGGACCTGTCTTAAATTTCATTGTCTGTTAATGGGCTATATAACGCCTTCATGAGCCCCACCCCCCGGACTAACACCATTACCCCAAGCATGATCTCACCTATAGCTCCTAAGTGGGCCCCATAGAGTATAACTAAATTACCCATCAATGATTTACATTTTAGCTTAACTGCTTTGGAGCAAAATGCTATTGCCATCACTTTAGTGTCTTTATAGGTATTTGTGTTTGCAAGACATAATGCATTCACATATTTTAAATGACCATTCGCTGGCCCTGCCCACTGACTCTTTGGCCCCACCCATTGACTCCTACAGGAAGTTTATGCTTCGATTTTTAATGGAGTTATTTTGCAAAATTTATGGCCAGATGCATGTTACAAATAAATAGAATGCTTGGTTGGTGACCTTAACGCCATAACTGCAGCTTGAATAAGCTGTAGTTACAGCATTTACATCACCAAACCAACAAAAATGATTCATCAAAATGGTGACCAATGTTAGGGTTCAAACTGGACTTCCAGTCTAAATGAATGATTTCATAGGTCAACTGATTAATTGATTGAAGGCCTTGATTGGTCAACTGACAAAACAATAATTGTCCTTTCTATTCTTTTAAGGGAGATAAATGTAATTAGGCGAGTGTATTGTTTACTCTAATAATTGTTTGCAGTGGCGGATTAAGAGGGGGTTCAAAAGATTCATTTGAATTTCACTAGGCTAGCGATTCCAGTTTGGTAGGAAAAATTAAAATTTGGTAATGATAGAAATTCAAACCTCCAATATGTTTGAGCCCCCTCTCCAGAAATCCTGGATCTGCTATTGCTTAGACTGGTTTGACAAGTTGTTTGGCTGGATGCCTAAAAACCAAATTTGGCTACGGCCAAAGGGCAGTGGTAGCTCTTAGGACTTCAAGTCAATGGGTCCTGGGTTTCGATCCCCAGTCACTGTCAATATCCTGTCTGATATTCTTCTCCCACCAATGGGTGGATAATAGCAAACCTATTTTTGATGAGCAGCTAGAGGCTCAGAAAAGATGTAGTAGTAGTGCTGGAGTAAGAAATACCTTGAATCCACTGTTATGCACTCCACCTTCTGCAATAAGACTGAAATAGTGTTAAAAGTGGTGTTAAAAGTCGCAGTAAACTCCAATTGATCAATGAATTAAAACCCAATTCTTCTTGTTCATCTGGCTTTCTAATTTGAATTAAAGATATCAGAGAAACAAGCCTACAGTGAGGTAGAATGAACAATCTAGATTCATGAAACTCTTAAAAAAAAGGTAAAAAGTCACAACACTGGTCAGTCTGAGCAGCCTGCTTTTGCTGACTTGCCCTTTTTCCTGAAAGCATTTGATTTATAGTAATTGGGGATTATTTCAGATATTTGTTAGAGTACGAGATGTGAATGATAATGCTCCAACCTTTGGGCAACAAGTTTACGAGTTTCCACTGGTCGGGACAACAGAACCTCCTTTTCGTATCGGAGAGGTCCGTGCAACGGATCCTGATGAAGGTCCGGGTGGAGAGATAATGTATCAGCTGCTAGGTATGGGCTTGTACTTTTTCAACATCTTCATTGTTTTCTACCACAAGGGACAAAAATAATTAAATTTCACCAACAAAGAGTTATCATCTGCAACGTTGTTGAATTTGGACCAGTCTAAAATTTCTTTGTCTGGTAATGGGTTAATCCATAAACAGAAGTCAAATACTTGGCCAAATCAATAGACTACTGCTATCAATGAAAGAACAAGCTTATCAATCAATTCATTTATTCAGACACCGAACCGAACAGTGAACACCATCATTTATTTCACCCTTTCCAAAACAAACCAAGGATTTTACGTAGCTGTGATCTGTGGTATAATTGAGAAAAGGAAGTGGAAAAAGAAGAAATTGGTTGTAACAAGCCATTTATTAGTTTTCCACATTTTCTACCACATGGTACCACATGCATCATTGTCATCTGCAGCTTCTTTTAATTAGGACCAGTCTAAAATTTCAAAAAACATGGAAAAACGGGAAAGGGTTAACCCTTTGACACAAAAGCCCTCCTTTTACGACCCTCAAGAAAAAAACTTTAGAAAACATTGTGGAAAATGAAGAAATTGCTTGTATCAAGCAATTTCTTCATTATCCACAATGTTTTCTAACCAAAAGCAGAAAGAAAAGAAAATTCCATCAAACTGAAATTGTTTTCTGCAGCTTCTTTGAATTTTGACCAGTCTACAATTTAAAAAAAAACGGGAAAAGGTTAAAGCACTTTTGTTGGTATGGCTTCTAAACCCTTTCTCACATCTCCCCTCTTTTTTACACTCCTCGAGAAAAGACTTTAGGAGAACAAGAATAAAAATTAAGAAATTGCTTGTTACAAGCAATTACTTCATTTTCAACTAATAATTTTCTACCCTGAAAGAGGCAGAGATCCTCAAAATTATGTTCACTTGAAACTGTTGTCGCCAACTTCTTTGAATTTAGACTTGTCTAAGGGGGATATGTTGGTTCTACCATGTCTGTCTGTCTGTATGTCCATCTGTGGACTTTTCAGTTCTGGCCTCTAACACTGGAACTGATTGATTTACCATTGGACTTCATTTCATTATTGGGAATGTTTTAAGGGAGTGCCCTATTGCTTTAGGGACATGTATCTCAAAGGTCAGGGTTACAAATGAACTTCCATTGAAAACCATCTCCAAGTTCTAGTTCATAATCCACTGACCTTGAAACTTTATATAAATGTTGTCCATGACCCAAAGAGGTGCCCTATGGTTTTGGGGTAAAGTAGGTCAAAGGTCAACTGTACTACTTGAGTGACAAAATGCTTAAGGCATGTGCAAGTTGGCGTTGCGAAAATTCTTGTTACATGTAATCCAACGTGTTCAATTCAATCTAGCCTGTAAAGTCATATGAGCGCGTGCGTGACATTTCCAACCATTACACATGTGAGCAAAGTAAAGACTCAGATCAGCCTGATCAGAGTCTTAACTCTGCGCTCTGTAGGTAGATACTGACCCAAAACTTCTTTAAACAATAAGCAAATATCTTTAAACAATAAGCAAATATTTTAATTGTCGGGAGTGGCTGTCCAGGGTGCTCAATGTGTGCGAGTCAGGCATATGCGAAATGGTTGGAAATGACACACATAGGCTAATATGGTATTAACTCATTCTCAGACTACAAAAATTTAGACTGGTCCACATTGTAAGCAGTAGCATTCTAAGAATTTTCAGATTTTTTCAACTTTCTGGGTAGAAAACATTATAGAAAATGAAGAAATTGCTTGATGCATGCAATTTCTTCATTTAACACTATGTATTCCCAATTGAATTTCACTTGGGGCATTTAAAAGCATCACTGTGTGGGAATGGGTTAAGAGGCTGGCTAAAGAAAAAGGTTAGTAAAGTGGGTAATCTTTATTATGGGTATGAAATATTCTTTTTTGCAGATGATGAGAGATACTTTATTGTGGAACCTGAAACGATTCCTTCTGCACGGGCAGGCGTAGTGACAGAAATTGGGGTTATTAGATTGAATAAAAAAGTTGATGCATTCCCTGACGGCTATAAGTTCAACTTAACGCTAGTCGCTAGTGACAGAGACCAAAGCCCGCGTGTTGGGTATGCCACCCTTATAATCACTGTTAATCGTGGTGAAAGAGATCCGCAACCAAGATGGGACGAAGGACTACCAACCACTGTCACTATTTTCGAGGTACAAAATGAGAAAAAATATTCAGCTTACCCAATGCTAGACATCATTTTTTTTAGATATAACTTAAGGTATAGAGAATAATTAACTGCGCACTCGTTTTTCAACGCCTAACATGCATCCATGTGAAATATTTTTTCATATCTGGAATAACCAGTTGATTATTCTATTTATTATATACCTTATTTTATTTTTTATCAAAATATCAAAACCAATCTTTTCCATAGACTCTTTATAATGTCCATGGGCTGGAAAAAATGTAGTTCCTATATTACGGCAGAGAGTGAAACTGAAAAGTGTTATCATCATTCCAGTGACAATATCAAAATTTATTATACTGAGAAATCCCAAGATTTCACAGCAAGGTTAATCGAGGGCTTAGAACAAAAACATAGTATGGCTCTATACTATCTATAGAGCCATACCATGTTTTTGCTCTAAGCCATCGATATAATAAATTTCACAGCAAGGTATATGATAAATTTCGATATCTTTGTTGTCTGCTTTGTTGTTGACATCAGTTCATCCATTACCACACAAATAAGACTATTCATACCCTCATGGAATCGTATTGCAGAAAGCATCTTGAAAATAGGAGAAATTGATTAATTTTATGTCAGTCAACAATTTCTCTAATCCATTCCCACACATTGACAGTTTACAAAGCCTTCGAGATAAAAAGCTTTGGAAAACATTGTAAGGACGAGAATTATTTGTTACAAGCAATTTCTTCGTTTTCAACAATAATTTTTACCCAAAAAGGTAAAAAAAAAATTAAGTTTCAATCAACAAAAAATTGTTGTCTGCAACTTCTTTCAAAGTTGACCATTCTAATTTTTTTTCTTTGGTAATGTGTTAAGTGATTTTTCATAATCCAATCTGTCAATTTGAACCATATTTTGGCAGGAAGGTTCCTTAGGTGGTACATTTCTGAATACATGTAGTCAAAAGGAAAATCTGCTTGGCATGGCAACAAAAGTGATTTTTTTTTTCAACCCATTCCCACACACAGATGCTTTTAGATGCCCTCAAGAAAAAAAAGGAAAGCATTATGGAAAAGGAAGAAATTGCTTGTTTCAAGCAATTTTTTCATTATCCACAATGTTTTCTATCCCAAAAGTAAAATAATCAACATTTCATTAGCTTTAAACTGTTGTATGCAACTCCTTTCAATTTGTATCAGTCTCAAATTTTGCTATCAGGTAATGGGTTAAAAATCTTCACCTGTAGAGCCAAGAGCCTCAATTTGTTGTAAGAAACATCAGTGCATTGACCTCTTTCAGCCTCTTTGTTACAAGCAATTTCTTCATTGTTCAAAACATGTTTTCAAAGCTTTGCTGTTGTTATTTACTGCAGAGGCGTAAAAAGGGTGATTACTGGTATCTTAAACAGTTGGATTTATAACAAAAATGGAAAAGGTGATACTGATTTTGATTGGTTTGAATAAAGTCACATGCACATGCGGATCCTACCGGTGGCCTTTTCATGTTGTGTCATGTAACCAAAAAACATATTATTAGACGCTGACATTTTACAATCTGAACTACAATTGATTCAATAACATGATAAGTAGCCAAATGCCTGTGTCTTTACAACAGGAATCCATTGTTAGGTGCTCCAATAACCGCGATATGACTGAAATACTGTTAAAAGCAGCGTTATACCCCATTTAATCAATCAATCAATGAATAATTCTTTGCATACCCTTCTCCTCTCGAAAAAGTAATTTTTAAAAAAATTGTTTCACGAAGATATTTTAACCCATGTCATGCCGAAAAAAATCCTCTACAAAATCATGTTAAAATCAAAGGACTCAGAGCACAGAAGACACTCGTTTCGGTTTGGTAATTATTTAGAAAATCAATGGTATAAACAATGCTTGCTTTGAAGGGGTAAGCAGGAGGTAAAGACAAAGATCAGGCTGCACATATGTGCAGCCTTATCTTTGTCTAGACCACCTGTTGAAACAGGAATTTTCCGGATTCAGCATGATAATGATTAACAAAAATTTTGTTTCTTTTCACAGAATGCAGCAATTGGGACTTCAGTGTTGAAAGTCACCGCCAGGTCAGCCAATATCTCATCGAGTGTCATTTACAGTTTCGTCACAGCCGGGGATGCGGAAAGAAATTCAGATCGATTTAGAATAGACCCTGTGACAGGTTTAATTACTACCAATTCCACTTTCAAGTATGACAACAGGATCAAATCGAACAACTTTAAAAGTGTAAGTATAGCATGTTGTAAAGAAACTTAGTACAGTATATATATAGCTACCAATTTTCCTTGTAAACACATTCTTTGCATGCGGACAAATCACTTTACACAGATATATAACAAATCCATATTCGACTGATAGGGTTGAGGTTTTAGACATGACGCAACTTTCCTGGTAAAATGACATGCAATGTATATGTAAAATGGAATACTGTGGTATAGTAGTCATACGAAAACTAATAATGGATACTTAGCATATAGGCAAAGTTGATATTTAACCCATTACCAGCAGAAAATTTTAGACTGGTCCAAATCTAGAGAAGTTGCAGACAACAAATTTTGGTTTATCAAATTTCAAAATTTTATGTCTTTTGGGGAAGAAATCATTCTGGATAATGAAGATATTGTTTGTAACAAGCAATTTCTTCATTTTCCATTATGTTTTCTTAAGCCTTTTTAACCCATTACCAGACAGCAAGATTTTAAACTGGTCCAAATTGAAAGGAGTTGCAGACAACAATTTAAAGCATATGAAATAATGGTTTTTTTTTTTACTTTTGGGGTAGAAAACATTATGGATATTGAAGAAATTGCTTGTAACAAGCAATTTATTCATTTTCCATGATGTTTTCCAAAGCTTTTTTTCTATGGGATGTCTGAAAGCATCACTGAGTGGGAATGGGTTAAGGAGTGTAAAAAAATTATTGTGTGGAAACGGGTTAAGTTGACCTAATATGACATAGTATTCCTTTCAGAAGCACAATTAAAAACTACATTTCGATGTATTTACTTTACCCTTGTTATGCTGAATCTGAAATATGCCTGTTTTGGCAAGAGGAATAGACAAAGGTCAGCCTGCACATACGTGCAGTCTGGTCTTAGTCTAGACCTCCTGTTTGCTCTTTTTATGTCATTGTTTATAAAACTGATTATAAGAAATTTTGAACCACAATCCAGCCTCCACATGCTTTTAGTCCTTTGATTTCCATGAAGTTATATAGAGAGGATTTTATTCAGCATGACAAGTGTTAAAAGTCCCTTTATCCTGTACCTTATCCTGTGCCATTAATATTGGTTCAAATTGTTTAGATGAGATATTTCTAACTAAAACTAACAGCACAGGAGTTAACCCTTGTCATGCTGATCCCAGAACATTCCTGTTTCGGCAGGAGGTATAGACAAAAGATCAGACTGCACAAATGTGCAGTCTGATCTTCGTCTACACCACCTGCTTGCACCCTTCAAGCAAGAAATGTTTATAAGATCAATTTTCAAAAGAATATTGATCTGCAACTGGTTCCTCCGGAGATTTTGGTGCTTTGATTTTAGTGCAATTCTAAACAGGATTATATTCAGCATGACAAGGGTTTAGAGATAAATGGTGGTTTATTCGCTGCTGCCACTGACTTCTGACCAAGCAGCTGTGGAATAAGATATTGACCTATTACCAAATAGTGCTGCTTTTAGATGCGCTCAAGAAGCCGCCGTCATAGCGCAGTTGGTAGCGCGTCGGACTGTCAATCTAGAGGTCCCGGGTTCGATTCCCGACGGCGGCACTCATCCTTTCCGACTATTTGTCTCTCACCAATGGGTCGATAATCGTAGACCTATGTGGGATAGCAGCTGGAGGCTAGGAAAGGATGTAATGGTAGTACTGGTGTGAGAAATACCAGGATTCCATTGTTAGGTGCTCCAGCCGCCGCGATATAACTGAAAGATTGTTGAAAGCGGCGTAAAACCCCATTCAAACAAACAAGATGCGCTCAAGAAATGCGATCGCAGAAGTCTTTGTGGGAAAAGGAGATATTTCTTGTAACTTCTTGCAATTTCTCCCTTTCTTGCAATGGTTTCTGACATATTAGAAATTTTTGGCTCTTATTTTCTGATTTTAGCACAACTTGAGATGGTATTTGCAACTTCTTTCAATTTGGACCAGCCGAAAATTTCGTAGTCTGGTAATGTGTTGAACAACATGAATTTACACTAATGTTTATAGATTTTAGACTTTCTTTTACTTTCTGGGTAAAAAACATTGTGTAAAATGAAGAAACTGCTTATTTGCAAGCAATTTCTTGATTTTGCACTTTGTTTTCCAAATTGTTTTTCTTCGGCAACATTCTGTGGGAAAGGTTAAATGACCAGCTGCATTAGAATTTAGAAGTTAAGTCTATGTTGTTATTTGAGACATTTTGATTTTATACAGTATGACCTTTTTTATTTGCAGCGTCAAATTTTTCAAAAGTGTAGATAAGTAATGCATGTCTAAAATCATTATTTCTCAGTGAAAACCCTACGTTGTAGTAACTCATTTGAATTTTCTCAACAAGGCTGTTTAACCTATTCCAACTCAATCCCTCCTTTTTATGCCCCTCAAAAAAAAAACTTTGGGAAACATTGTGGAAAATGAAGAAATTGCTTGTATCAAGCAATTTCTTCATTATCCACAATGTTTTCTATCCATAAAGACGAAAAAATTCAAAATTCCATCAACTTGAAATTGTCGTCTGCAGTTTCTTTCAATTTGGACCAGTCTAAAATTTTGCTGTGTTGGAATGGGTTAAATGAGTACCAAGAACACAGGGTTTGTGTAAGCTTTATTGAAATATTTTAGAGTAAATCCAAAATATTGATCTTTCTTAAAATAATTTTTGCCAAGCTTATATACCTTATTGTAGTTTTTGACTATGTTTACAAAATGAATCTAGTTTTGGTATCTGCGATATTGATACTTTAACCCTTCTCATGCTGAGCCCAGGACACTCCTGCTTTGGCAGGAGGAAAAGACAAAGATCAGTCTGCATATATGTACAGTTTGATCTTAGTCTGCTAGACTTGTTTGTATTTCTCATGCCAGTGGTTTCAGTCCTTTGAATTTATTGTAAATCCGAAAAGAGTTTTGTTCAAATGAAAAGGGTTAAAACGTCATTATTTGGCCAGATCCATATTAAATATTTTCAATTATATTGTTATTTGTTAATAACTTAATTTTGGTTTCTTCTATCAATATTCAAGTACAGTAAAACCCCTCTAATACAACCACTTGCGGTACTTTCTGAAAGTGGTCGTAATAGCGGGGTGGTCGTAATACTGAGGTTTGGTCGTTTGTTGTCAAGTAACTCATGTTTATTTTATTTTCGTTATTCGAATATATTAATACTATAAATACAACAATGAAACTATAAGAACATGTATTTCAGCGTAATCTTATGTCATTTTCAAATTTACGATCTTCGATAAGTTCTACTTTCACTATTCTCCATTTGATCCATCTGATTCAGAAGTCCGACCTCAGATTATTTATTCGTAAGTACAGGTTCAAAGTGTCAAACTGTCGATATCATACCTTCTACAATGTGAAAACCAAGCATCAATTACATTGAAATCAAAATTTAATTGCTAATTAACTGTTCGGAACGCCGTAAACAAACAAATCGTAACTTTATCACTCGAGTCAAAATCTGTGACACATTCAAATAACAATTAAAAATAATACGAGCTATAATTTCTAAAAGTGATTGGCCACTTTAATCATAACACCTATTATAATAAGGGTTCTATATCACATAATCAAAAATCCGATAATGTATTTACAATGTATTTGTACTCAATTAGTGTTGCTCTTGTCAAGTGTGAAATTGGGATGGTTGGTCTCAATCTGTGAAGTTACTGGTCGTTTTAGTGGGGTTCAAAATAGTGTATCAGCTATAGTTGGTACTGAATTTAGTGGTCGTAATTCGGAATAGCGGGGTGCCCGTTTTAGAGGGGTTCGCGACCATTGAAATAAAGAACAAAAAATTCCGTTCTGTAAAAAATCAGTCGTACTAGCGGGGTGCCTGTATTTCCTGGGTGGTCGTAAGGAGGGGTTTTACTGTATTTTGAATGGCTGAATTTTTGTTTTTCCTTCTTTGAACACTATTTCGGTCATGCATCTATTTTGCAATCTAGCGCAAAAAGTACATCGAAAATGTTTACTCAACAGCAGTAAAACATTTTCTTTGATTTTCTTGATGGCATTAAATTATAAGAAATGAAGAGAAGAATTTTTGTTTTCATTTGCATATTCTTACTGGTTAATTACTTTTTCAGGTTCATACCTCAACGAAAACAAAACATATTCTCTCCATTTCTTAAATGTCCCCAGAAACATTTTTTACTTACTTGTACTATCTCTGGAATAATGTTAATCTTTGGACCTAAATATGCATATTCCGTGGTCTTGATACTTTAGGATGACGGTATTCTAGCCACTTATGATGTAAGTATTGTACTCGAATGTGAGTAGACTTTAGTGTGCCTCACCCAGATTGTGTTACCTCCCTTGGCACAAGATTTGGGGAGAAAGGTAGAAGGCTGTGGAAGCAAAGGCACACACTTAACTTTTCTGAAATACTCTTTAACAGATTATCTCCTGTTTTCTACAAAAATATTAACTCTACATGTTTTTTGTTTGTTGTTTTTTAAATTTTAAACTTGTCTAAATTGAAAGAGGATGCAGACAACAATGAAAATTGAATGCAATTTGAAATGAAACTATCCTATACCATAGAAAATATTTTTGAAAAAGGAGAAATTGCTTGTAACAAGCAATTTCTTTTCTTTCACAATGTTTTCTCCAGTATGAAATAGCTTGCTGTAAAATCCCAGGTTTGTACAGGAAAGGGTTTAACTGTTGGATCTCTTAGAATCAGAAAAGATTGAAATTTTACATCATAACATAACAATTTCTGAATAATATTAAGCTATAAAATGTGACAAGAAAGAAATTCCTATGATATTTCGGAAACTTTCATAACTTTCATAAAAAGCCAACCAGGGAAAGTATTCACAAACTATTTGATCAAATTCTATTTTTAATTTCTTAGACAACATATCAGATGGAAAGTTTCATACCAAGGACTCTAATTATTTGAGTCATTAATGTCTAATGAGATTGCTTATTAAGTTAGATTGCTTATCAAGTGAATCTGAATTGGGATAGGCACAGGCAATTTGGGACATTTCCTTGGCTGCTTTTTATGCCCCCGGATTGATAAGATTGGGGGCATATTGTTTTACCATGTCTGTTTGTCTGTCCATCTCTCTGTCTGTCTGTCTGCAAAACTTAACCTGCCACTAAACATTTTCCTATAACTTCAAGCCCGATTAAGTTACAATGCTAATATTTGGTATGTAGATAGGTCTCAACAAGGCACAACTTAGAAAGGTCATTTCATCAATGTCAAGGTCACAATTTTAACCCCTTTACCTAATACAAAGAAAAAAAACAATAAAATCACCCGTTTCTAAAGAATTCCTGTTTAGGGGGCATAGTGTTTCACAAACACATCTTGTTTTCCTCTAGTCTGCTTTTTGTGTGATATTTCTTCACAAGAGTTAACCCATTCCTAAAATGTTCCTAGTTTTATTGATGCATACAACTGCCATTGAAAAGGTTTTCATCTTATCCTACCATAAATTGAAATTTTTGCCCTTTTTGACACCGATCTGATTACTTCATTCAAAACAGTTTATTATTTTCAGACAGTTTCAAAGCAGTAACTTGAATATCATTTAAGCATTCAGACATGTTTTTTTATAATATACAGATCAGCAATATTTTAGAAAGATGTCTCGATCATGTTTAGTTTGTAATTGTTGAAACTAGGATGTAGTGGGTTAACAAATCTTGTGTCTGCAATTCTGGTCTACAGATTTTCTGCCGCTTAATCCAATACCAGACGGCTAAATTTTAGACTGGTCCAAAATTGAAATGAGTTGCAGAAGACAACTTAAAGTCTATGAATTTTTAGATTTTTTCATTTTTCTGGATAGAAAGTATTGTGTAAATGGAGAAATTGCTTGTGACAAGCAATTTTTTCATTTAACACTTTGTTTTCCCAATTGTTTTTCTTGCTGGGCGTATCTGTGGGAATGGGTTTAGACATATTTGATATCTTTCATTAATCCCTCAACAGTAAGTCCTGCAAATTTGAAATGAGAAGGTTTAATGTACTTGACATTATGTGTCAAAAAAAATTCTTATGATAACCTTATGTAGAATCTATTGTGACAAACTGTTTAAGTGAACTCTTGTCATGCTGATTTATGAAAAACAGATTTATGAAAAATTCTGGTTTGAAAGTATCAAGCAGGTGGTGTAGACTAAGATCAGACTGCACTTATATGGTTGATACTTGTTGTTATTGAGCACATTGATATTTTGAGCTAGTTGAAGGTTTGGAATAGCTATGGTTGAAGTGTTACACTTAGCGGATTCACCTTTTGTGTAATATGTTGTAGAGCAGATGCTGAATGTATCTGTCACTGTAAAACACAGTCAACCACCTGTAATATGTGACCACTTTTAGAATGCAGCCAAAAATAAAATTTCCCTTCCATAAAGCATAGCATTTGAGAAGTTAAAGAAATTGCTTAATGAAATACCATTACTAAATCCTGTTTTTTTAACTCATCAGAATTGTCTCATTTATTTTTATAGTTATTGCCCTTTTTGTTTTTAAGACTTTCATTTTGTCTGGGACATATATATTGAAATATAAAAGCTATGCTCATGAAACGTCATGATCACAATAACATGCAAAGGAACAGTACCTTGTTAGTTATTGCCCTTTGTTGTTGTTTAAACTTTAATTGAATCCATCGACATTTGTCTCAGACCAATAGATGGTTGATCATAAATCTAACTGAAATGAGCAGTTGGAGGCTTGGAAAGGATGTAGTGGTAGTACTTGTGTGAGAAATACCAGGAATCTATGGTTAGGTGCTCAAGCTGCGCAATATGATTGAAATATTGTTAAAAGTGGTGTTAAACCCTATCAATCAATCTTTGTTTGAATTCTTCTTTATCTGGCTTCAGGCCCAGAAATTTTGCATATCTCATTGTCAAACAAATCTGTGTTTAAAACTGACTGATACATTTTAGACTGGTCCAAATTAAAAGAAATTGTGGACAGCAAAGTTAAGTTTGTGGAAGTCATTGTTTCATTTTTGTTTTGTTTTTTTCTTGTGCCTTCAACCAAGGAAATGTGGAAATTGAAGAAATTGCTTGAAACAGTAATTTCATTTTCCACAATTTTTTCCAAGAATTTTTTCTTGGTGATCATAAAATAGGGGTGTTTGTGTTGGATTGGTTGGACCCATTACCAGACCAGAACAATTCAGATAGGTCTAAATTGGAAGAAGTTGCAGACAACAGATTTTAGTTTGCAAAAATCTTTGTCTTCAGGGATTCAAACATTGTGGATAATGAAGAAATTACTTGTCACACGTAATTTCTTCACTTTTCACTATGTTTTCTTAAGCTTTTATCTTGGGGGAGTCAAAAGCAGAATTGTGTGGAAATGGATCAAGCACTGTATCATAAAAAATATTGTCCTTTATTTATCAAAGAATAGCAGAAACTTGAGAACTTTAACCCTTTCATCTTTAATCCTTTGTTTTTACGTCCAAGTGTTTTTAAACTTAAGAAAACATTGTGGAAAAAGAATATTTTCTACCCTACTAAATGATTATTATTCAAATAAAATCACTTTTAAATTGTCCTCTGCAAAACCTTTGAACTAAAAAAATTGTAAAACAGGAAAGGGTTAAAAGGTTTCTAGATGCTTACCAGAGCTTTGTTCTTAGTAAATCAGAAATTTTGTAACAAATGTCAAACTAACATTTTTGTTTCTGAATGTCTCTGTTAAATCATTACCAGACGACAAAATTTTAGACTTGATGAAATTGAAAGAAGTTGCAGTCGACAGTTCCCATTCCAACACAGCAAAATTTTAGACTGGTCCAAATTGAAAGAAGCTGCAGACGACAATCTCAAGTTTATGGAATTTTGAATTTTTTCGTCTTTTTGGATAGAAAACATTGTGGATAATGAAGAAATTGCTTGATACAAGCAATTTCTTCATTTTCCACAATGTTTTCCAAAGTTATTTTCTTGAGGGGCGTAAAAAGGAGGGCTTGAGTTGGAATGGGTTAAGTTGATGAAATCTTTAAAACTTTTGTCTTTTTGGTTGGAAAACATAGTGAAGAATGCAGAAATTTTCCAAATGACCAGTCCAAATTGAAAGGAGTTGCAGATGAAAATTTAAAGTGTATGAAATTCAAAAAAAATTCAACTTTCTCGATAGAAAACATTATAGAAAAAGAAGAATATGCTAGTTGCAAGTGATTTCTTCATTTTCCACAATCTTTTCTCAGTTGTTTTTCTGAAGGGCCATAAAAAGGCGTCACTGTGTGGGAATGGGTTAACTCTAGACCCATTCCCACATAATCCCACTTTTTTATGGCCCTCATGAATGAATGTGTGGAAAAAATTGTGGAAAAAGGAGAAATTGAAGATTTTTCAGTTTTCACCAATCTAAAAATGCTGTCTGCATCTCCTTTCAGTTTGGAACAGTCTAAACATTTGTTGTATAGTAATGGCTTAAACAGAATTCATTTAGAGAGAAATAAAAATGTCCTGGCATTCTTGCTTACTTTGAAAAACTTTTCGATCGGATAAGGCTTGGTTGGTTTCTCAAATCTTTGAAGATGCTACCAATTCTATCTGTTACTTTTGCTTCAATCTTTTTTGCCAAGTATATGTAGATTTTGCAACAGAGCTTTGTGTGCTGTGAACATCTCTGATTTATTCAACCAGATTTTCTTTACAAAATTCTTGTTTACCAACAATCTTTTTAACCCTTTTCTGTTCAAACACGGGATTTTACATTCCTATGATTTTATACTTGAGAAAACATTGTGGGAAAAGGAGAAATTGCTTATAATAAGCAATTTCTCCTTTTCCCACAATGTTTTCTACCACATAGGATGGTTTTATTTGGAATTGCATCCAATTTTCATTGTCGTCTGCATCCTCTTTCAATTTGGACCAGTCTAAAATTTCTAAAAATAGGAAAGGGTTAAATTTAGAGGAGTTTTAGAAGTATACCTGTGTAGATTTATACACCCATTGGAGATGGGAATATACTATGGGATCACCAATTGACCAATCAGGGCTGTCAATCAAGGAATAAACTGACCAATCAAATAATTTATTCAGTCCGGATCTGAGCTTTACAACTCTGACATTGGCCGCAATTTTCGTTAACCTTTATTGTTGGTTTGGCGACTTAAATGTCCTATTTCCAGCTTATTCAAGCTGTAGGTACGACGTTAAGGTTGTCAACCAACCATATCATTATTTTTCTACATGCTGCTGGCTATGAATTTGGCAAAATAATGCCATAACGAATAGCAGCTGGACATCCTGTCGGAGTTAGTGGGCGTGGCTAAAGGAGCAAGTGGGCGGGGCCAGCGCTTGGTCAATTATCAATTTCTTTGAGTTTTGTATTTTTTCATTTGTCATGCTGAATATAATTTTCCTCTTGGGGCAGGAGGTATAGACAAAGATCAGCCTGCACATAAAAATTATGTAAAGTCTGTTCTTAGTCTGCACATACTGCTTGTCCCTTTAAAGTCGTATTTGTTTACGAAATAAATTTTCAAAATGACTATTAACCCACTTTAGTACTTCCAGTATTGTCAGCCCTTTGGTTTTACCCTTATCATGCTGAATAAAGTCTTTTTGAAAATTGTATAAAAATCAAAAGGCTGAAAGCGCTTATAGTACTTGTTCAGTTATCAATACTTCTTTTGAAAATTTATTTTATGTACAACTCTGGTTTAAAAAGGACAGACAGGAGGTGCAGACCAAGATCAGGCTGCACTTATATGCAGTCTGATCTTTGTCTATACCTCCTGCTAAAACGGCAATATTCCAGGTTCAGCATGACAAGAGTTAATACAGTTCTGCATAGGATTTTATTCAGAATTATTAGGGTTTAACCCATTTTCACTCAGTGATGCTTTTAGATGCCCCTAAGAAAAATAGCATTGAAAAACATTGTGGAAAATGAAGAAATTGCTTGTCACAAGCAATTTTTGCATTATCCACAATGTTTTCTACCCAGAAAGTTGAAAATATCCAAAATTTGATAAACTTTAAATTGTTGTCTGCAACTTCTTTCAATTTGGCCAATCGAAATTTTGCCATCTGGTAATCGGTTAAGCAGGATACTCTGTGTATATTTCAAGGATTTGTAAGTCTCTTGTCCATTTCAGCTTTTACTTCTTGCCACTGATGCGTCAAACTCCTCGTTCACCCGGCAGTTTTTGTTAACCGTTCAAATTTTGGACATTGACGACAACGTTCCTACATTCAGAAATTGCACCGACAAAACTGTAAGTACCTTTTGGTTTTGGATGTTTAACCCCTTCCTGTTTTTTTTTTTTTTTTAAATTTAGACCTGTCCAAATTCAAAGGTTTTGAAGACGAAAATTTAAAGTGGATTGAATTTGAGAAATAACAATTCAGTAGGGTAGAAAATATTGTGGAAAAAGAAGAAATTGCTTGTTACAAGCAATCTTTTTCTTTTCCCACAATGTTTTCTCAAATCTAAAATCACAGGGATGTAAAAACTAGGAATTGAACAAGAAAGGGTTAACCCTTTTGAGATGAAAATTTTCTAGACTGATCTAAATTGGAAGGGGCTGCAGACAACAAAGTGTGTTCTTTCAGTACAGAAAACATTGTGAGAAAAGGAAGAAAACCCTTTTTACATGCAAATTTTACTTTCCTCATGTTTATATCCTTGACAAAACATGGGATTGTGTTGTTAAAGTTGAAACCCTGTTTTGAGCTGATCAAAAAAATTGCATATATTACATAATATATACATGTATTATTGTATATTTTATGCTCATTATATAATATACGCATAAGCAAAGGTCAGCTTTGTGCACCTGCTTGTCATATTGCTTCCAAACTTTGTAGAAAATGTAATGGCTAGACAGCTTTCAGAGAAAATCTGAGGTACTTCTTCAGCCTTTGTGTCAGTTGTGGTTATCTTTAATGTTGTTCAAGATCCAATAATTTAATTGTTAGTTTCGTCTATCAAAAACAAGCGTTCTGACTGGTCGAAAAATTGAATTCATACCTCCATGAACAAAATTTTGTGCACGCAGTGATTTTGTATGCTTCCACACAAAATAGTCTCATACAAAAAGGTATCAAAAGATGTAGGTTTTATGCTTTTTTCGCGCGATACTATTAAATTATAAGAAATGAAGAGAATATTTATTGTTTTCATGGAGGTATGAACCGAAAAAACTAATCACACTGTATGAATTCGCGAAGCGGATTCATACATTGTGTGATTAGGTAACTAATCACACTGTATGAATACGCGAAGCGGATTCATACATTGTGTGATTAGGTTTTTCGGTTCATACCTCCATGAAAACAAAAAATATTCTTTTCATCTCTTAATTATACTTGACCCGAGTTGTTGCTGTCAATCAAATAGTCGGTCAAACAATCAAATCATTCATTTTGGCTAGAAGTTTACTTTAAACTCCGACATTGGCTACCATTTTTGTGAAGCTTTTTTGTTGGTTTGTGCGACTTAAAAATTGTAACTAGTTTATTCAAGCTGTAGTTACAACATTTAGGTTGTCAAAGAACCATTTTACTTTTTATTACATGCTACTGGCTATACGTTTTGAAAAATAACTCAGTTCAACAAAGTAAGTGGTCAGGGGTAGGGATTTGCCAATTAGTAATATTTCAATTGTTTCCAAAGATATTTACTTTAAACGCTTGGGAAAACCAGGTGGAAAATGAAGAAAATGCTTATTACAAGCAATTTAATCATTTACCACAATATTCTTACCTGGAAAGACAGTCACTTTTGAAACTTAGTCAATTTTACAACTTTTGTCTGCATCTTCTTTCAGACCAGTCTTAAATTTAGTTGTCTGGTAATGGGTTAAGGTAATGACAAAATTGCATATTCTATCAATAACAGTTTTGCATAAAGCAATTAGAAATAAGGCCATGAGGTTTCATGAAGTCCATTTTTCAGTCATGGTAGAATCCAGGAAGCAATAATAATACATGTTATTACCAGTGTACCAAAAATGTTAAAATGTTATTAACCCTTTCCATGCTGAACCACAAGTATTCCTGTTTGGGCTGGAGGCAAAGACAAAGATCTGCCTGTGTGGACTAATCTTAACACCGAGTGGTTATTTCTTTGACTTTCACAAAAGCTGTTCATAAAATCTTATTTCCAAAAGTAATACATGTAATGACCAACTGTCAAGCCTTCAAGAATTTTCAGTCTTTTGATTTCAATGCAATAATGATAAAGATCTTATTCAGCATGACAAGGGTTAACCCTTTCCTGAACAATCCTTGAGAAAATATTGTGATAAAAGAAGAAATTGCTTGTATCAAGCAATATCTTCTTTTATCACAATATTTTCTACAACATAGAATGGTATTGTTTCAAATTGCACTCACATTTTCATTGTTGTCTGCAACATCTTTCAAATTGGGCCAGTCTAAAATTTCGAGAAACAGGAAAGGGATAATTATACCTCATTCAAATTCCCTTTTTGCAGTATCCTACAGTTGTGAGGGTTTCAGTTATGGAAGAAAAAGACCCGGGAGAATTCGTCTACACTGTGATTGGATGTGATGATGACGAGACACCAAACAACATTATTGCTTATCAGCCTTATTTTGCTCCGACCAATAGCCCTTACATTAATTTGTGTAAGTGTTACCCATTCATACAGATATAAATTATTACTATACGACAAAAACTTAGACTTGTCCAAATTCAAAGACGTTGCAGAGGAATATTTAAAGTCTGTGAAATATTAAAATTCTTTTCTCTTTTTGAAGTAGAAATAGGAATTTTTTGTAGGAAATTTAACATCATATGTTTTATTATTATTTCCAGTTTCCAAGATGAATTCAATTGAATTAAGTTTTAAATTGGTGTAAATATTTCTATCCATTGGGAAAAGAGATAAAATCTTAGAAAACAATAAAGCAATATTTCCTCGGAGACAAACACAATGGGTCAGTGTGAAACAGTTGTAACTGCCTTTATAGGCAGTTACAACTATTTCTGCTGACCCATTGAAAAAGTCTTTGGCTTACTAATGAGTTTTCTAAGAAAATTGCTTATAGAATTTAAAAGTTAGAGAAAATGAAATGAGCGTGAATGGGAAGGAAAAAAGGAAAAATCAAGAAAATACTTTTTTCTACCTTTCTTACATTTTTTTCAAGACCTATTTTTCTTCATTGTTTTGAAATAATGTGATTATGTGGTAATAGATTAAACATTTGCTTACTGTAAGATTGAGATCAATCAAAAAGGTTTGACTATATCAAAGTATTTCTATCTTGTATTCCAAATTTATGAAATCATTTCTTCTCTAAGGCATGATGTTTTTCAATTGCAGGTCCAAATCAGATGTTTCTCTTCAACAATGTATTTGAAATCAACAATCAGACTGGTGTTATCACAACCAGAATACCACTTGATCGCGAAGATGTAGACACATACCTTTTATGTGTCCAAGCAGTTATCCCCAGTAATCTCCGACAGAAGAGAGACGTATCGAGTGTCGAAAGAAATAGGCGAGGAATTGCGCGGCCAGACGAGGCTCTTGCTATGAGTTTACATGATGTTCTACTCATCCGAGTTAATGTTCTCGATGCTAATGATAATGGGCCCTTATTTGTTGAGACTGTTATTAGAAAAGGTATATTTGAATATACTTCCGAATAACCTCTCTCTTTACCCATTCCCACACAATGACACCTTTGGACGCCCCTCTAGAAAAAAGCTAAGGAAAACACTGTGGATAATGAAGAAATTGCTTGTCACAAGCAGTTTCTTCATTTTCCACAGTGTTTTCTACCCCATAAGATAAAAAAATTGAATTTTCATAAACTTTTAATTGTTGTCTGCAACTCCTTTCAATTTGCACCAGTCTAAAATTTTGTTGTGTAGGAATGGGTAAACCCTTTCCTGTTTAACCCCTGATTTTTACTTCCCTATGAAAATAAACTTGAGAAAAGATTATGGGTAAAAAAGAAATTGCTTGTAACAAGCAATTCCTTCTTTTCCCTCAATTTTTTCTACCCTGTAGGTAGGTTATTGTCCAAATTGCATTCAATTTTAATTATCATCTGCAACTTAGTTCAAATTGGATGAGACTAAAATTTTGAAAAAGAAAACAAGAAAGGGTTTAATAAATATATGCCTATTGATCTCGCTTGATCACAGCATTCTCAAGTTAAACTTTTGTTGCTATGTGATATCGGCTGTCAGACGTCCGTAGCCAACAGTCACCTTGAAGACACTCTGTAGGCAACAGCTTTTGCTTTATCAACCCGAAATTAATCAAAATGTTTTCTTGATGAAATCCTGGACCTGTTTGAAATTTATTACAAGCAATTTCTTCATTTTACACAATGTTTTCGCAATTATTTATCTTGAGGGGTAATCAGAAAGCGTCAGTGTGTGAGAGAATGGGTTTAAAAGACCTGTCTATCTGAGGTTAAGATCTTTGGTGGAGGTCAAAGTTACAAAATATCTTATATTATAATATATAAAATTTGGTATACCATCTTGCTTGGAGCGAATGTTTTAGGAACACATCTTGTTCCTCTTTTTCAGTTATTTTACCGTATACCTCTGGTGGTATTTCAAGAGCGAAAGCAACAGATAGAGATTTGCCTCCGAACAATCAGATTCGCTACTCCATCGATAGTATCCGATTCTTAAAACTTCGATTATCAAAACCAGTGGACCATAAAGCAGCTTTTGATATAAATGGTAGGACTGGAGAAATCACGAAAAGTTACCCGAATTACCAAGATTTTGTTGGCGGAGTATTTATAATGACGATTATTGCATCAGACGAAAGGGGGGAAAATAATCTGACAGACACGCAAGAGCAACAGGTGAGATTGAGTTTTTATGCTCCATACTACAATACAAAACAGGAACATCAACCAGCATCGTCAACTAAGTCAAGAAAATGATGTAGAAAACATCGTGAAAAATGAAGAAATTGCTTTGACAAGCAATATCTTCATTTTCCACTATGCGTTCTTCCCAAATAATTGAAAATTTTTAAAATTCCCAAACTAAAAATTGTCGTCTGCAATCCCTTTTAATTTGTGGCAGCATTCTTACCTTTGTCTGTTACACACATGATATACTATATTCATGATCTCTGTTGTAAAATAACTCAAAAAGGTTTTTTCCACGCCGTTTTGGCGAAGGGGATATAGTAATGGTCTCCATCCGTCATTCCGCCCTTCCGTCATTCCTTCATTCCGTACTTCCGTCACTAAACTTGTCCGGAGCATATCTCTGAAAGTATAATTGCTATCAACTTAAAACTTCATAGGTGGATAGATCTTATTAAGGAGCAGTGCAGTGCACAGAACCACAACTTTTGCTTGCATAATTTTGGAGTTATTGCCCTTTGTTGTTTTAAAGACTAAGATTTTGTCTGCGGCATATCTTGGAAAGTATAATAGCTATTGACTTGAATCTTCATAGTAGGATAGATGTCATTGAGGAAAAGTGCAGTGCACAAGAACCACAACTCTTGCTTGTATAATTTTGGAGTTATTGCCCTTTGTTGTTTCAAAGACTAAGATTTTGTCTGGGGCATATCTCTGAAAGTATAATTGCTATCAACTTGAAACTTCATAGGTGATTAGAACTTGTTGAGGAGAAGTGCAGTGCAGAAGAACTCTAACTCTTGCTTGCATAATTTTGGAGTTATTGCCCATTGTTGTTTTAAAGACTAAGATTTTGTCTGGGGCATATCTCTGAAAGTATAATAGCTATTAACTTGAAACTTCATAGGTGGATAGATCTTGTTGTGGAGAAGTGCAGTGCACAAGAAACACAACTCTTGCTTGCATAATTTTGGAGTTATTGCCCTTTGTTGTTTTAAAGACTAAGATTTTGTCCGGAGCATATCTCTGAAAGTATAATAGCTATTAACTTGAAACTTCATAGGTGGATAGATGTCGTTGTGGAGAAAAGCATTGCACAAGAACCACAACTCTTGCTTGCATTATTTTAGAGTTAATGCTCTTTGTTGTTTTAAAGTCTTAGATTTGTCCTGAGCATATCTCTGAAAGTATAATAGCTATTATCGAACTTATTTAGAAGAAATGCAGTGCCTAAATCTAACTGACTTCAGTTTACTATTAAGCTTTTTAGGTAGGGGATGGCCATGTCTGACATGGCTCTTGTACAATTTAATCCAGTGGTGACAAATACATGTAATCAGATAGTTTGAACAATGGTTATCTTGATGTATTTAAGATATCCCTTTTGATTAATTCAATACCCAACAGTAACCCTCACTGACACCCTTAAGAAAAAAAAGCTTTTGAAAACTTAGTGGAAATAGAAGGACTTAATTTTTACAAGCAATTTCTTCATTACCCACAATGTGTCCTACCTTAAATTACACAAAAATAAAAAGTCCATCAACTATCTTTGTATTTGGACCAGTCTAAATTTTTGTTGTTTGGTAATTGGTTACCAGATAATGAGAATGGATTGTATTCTTTGAAATTACTTAGACACATCTTATTTTTATTCATCAAATGTTTGAAAGGATATGTTGAAGATAACAGGATGTCATGGAATGGATTACTGACAGCGGCACATATCCTTTCTGACATTTGTCTCTCACCAATGGGTGGATAATCGTAAACCTAAGTGGGATAGCAGCTGGAGGCTAGGAAAGGATGTGGCAGTACTGGTGTGAGAAATACAAGGAATCCATTGTTAGGTGCTCCAGCCTCTGCGATATGACTGAAATACTGTTAAAAGAGGCTTTAAATCCAATTCAATAAATCTATCATTATTCACCAAATCATACTCACTTTCATTTGTTTGGCACTGCTGTCAAATTGATTCTGTGCCTTGTCATATTTTGAAACAAATTATTTGAGAACAAGTATACAGAACTTTTCTGATTGGCAATGTTAACCCTTGTCATGCTGAACCCGGAATATTCCGGTTTTGGCAGGAGGTGTAAACTAAGATCAGACTGCACTTATGTGCAGGCTGATCTTAGTCTACATCTCCTGCTCATACTTTTCCGTCCCAAATTGTTTATGAGGTTGATTTCTAAAAGAAATATTGATTTTTGAACAACAAGTTCTATCGGTGCTTTCAGTCCTTTGATTTGACAGCAATTCAGTAAGGTAATTTATACAGCATGACAAGGGTTAATCTGATTCTTAGTTTCCATCTCTCATTGACTATGAAATGGCTATGATTTGACATTGAACAAAAACATTGACCATGAAATTACCATGATATGACCTTGAAATACACTATATCTATTTTTCAGATATATGTAACTGATAACAGAAACTTGATTAGAGTTGTCATTGACCAACCAGCTGACCTGGACTTGAAGGCTGATATTGAGGCAATGCTAGTGTGAGTTCAACATTCATTATGCTAATTAACCCATTCCCACACAACATAACTTTAGACTGGTCCAAATTCATAGGAGTTGCAGAGGACAATATAAAATTAATAAAATTCTAGATTTTTTTAACTTATTTTGTAGAAAACATTGTGTAAAATGAAGAAATTGCTGGTAACAAGCAATTTCTTCATTTTACACAATGTTTTCTCAATTGTTTTTGCTGGAGGGCATTCAAAAGCATCACTGTGTGGGAATGGGTTAAAGCAAAGTGTAACCCCATACCCTTCTCATCCCTGTGAACTGTGCTGCAGCTAGTTGCAGAGATGCTTCAGAACGAACCACTGTATTTTCATCATATAAGATTAGTGCAGAAGCTGTAACTGATTATCCTCTGGTTAATAAATGCAGTCAACTGCAGATGAAGTCATCTGATGATAACTTTCTGGTTATGCCAAATGATCTCCATCAGGAAGTTAAACCTATTACCAGACTGCAAATTATTAGACTGGTCCAAATTGAAAGGAGGTTCAGACGACTATTTAAATTTTATGAAGTTTTGACATTTTTAACTTTTTGGGTAGAATAAAATACATTCTTGAGAAAGAAGATATTGCTTGTTACAATTTCTTCATTTTTCACAATGCTTCTAAATTATTTCTCTTGAGGGGCATCAGAAAGCATCATTCCTCGGGAATTGATTAACTGAGATATGTTAAATGGTGTTAATTTGCAAAAAACATTATGGTCAGAAGCATGTAACAAAAAAATTAAAATGGTTGGTTACTGATTGTTGTAAAATAGCTTCATTCAATATCAAACTTCGCACTCAGTGCTCCATTATTTGTGGGTTGGTTTTTATTATGAAAATTTATAATAATATTTTAAAAAAAACTTTGACATCAAAGGGACAAGTGTGTGGTGTTGACTAAGATGAGACCACACATTTGTGTAGGCTATTCTTTGTCCATAGCTCCTACCAAAACAGGAATTTTCTGTGTTCAGCACATCAAAGTTTAAGAAATATCACCAAAGTGAGGTCATTTGAATATGTAGAGTCTCCAATTATTCTTGATGGTCTATTCTGCCCCTGAATATTTGCTATCAACAATATAAATTGTCCTTACACTTTGTGAATAAATGGATTGCAGCTGTCAATCAAATCATCTGTTGATCAATCAAATCATTCATTTAGCTTGAAAGCAACCTTTGAGCTCCTATATTTATATTTAGCAGGTTTATCCCCTGCCGTTTCAGCAAAGGGGATATAGTAATGGTCTCCGTCAATTATTCCGTCCTTCCGTCACTAAACTTGTCCGGAGCATATCTCTGAAAGTATAATTGCTATCAACTTGAAACTTCATAGGTCGATAGATCTCATTGAGGAGAAGTGTAGTGCACAAGAACAACAATTCTTGCTTGCATAATTTTTGAGTTATTGCCCTTTGTTGTTTTAAACACTTATATTTTGTCCGGAGCAAATCTCTGAAAGTATAATTGCTATCAATTTGAAACTTCATAGGTGGATAGATCTCATTGAGAAGTTCAGTGTACAAGTTTCACAACTCAGTTTACTATCAAGCTTTTACAGCGGGGGATGGCCATGTCCGACATGGCTCTTGTTGTTGGTATGGCAACTGAAGCATTGTAACTACTTGACATTTACGTCAACAACCTACAATTTGCCTTTATTTTAGTCCCTGACCACATATTGTACAAAATTAAGTTGAAAAAAATATTTTAAAAAGAGATGGAACCATGTGAATAAGTATATTTCAAAAATAAAGGTTGTAAGATTTGAGGAGTAGTCTAGAATCAGATGTTCTTCCAAGACTGAAGAGTAAAAAGTTTTAAATCTGCTTGGCTTATGCATTCTGATTCTGACAGGGCAGATACTTATTGGCAATTCTTAGAATAGATATCCCCGCTTTTGCTTGGCAGTTCAAATTTAGAATAACTTGAGGCTGACACTATGTAATTCTAATCTGTGTTTGATCGATGATTTTATCTTTTGCTGCATCCAATGTTTATATATTTTGTGAGTGAAATTTACCGATTCAAACATAACAAAATTTAGACTTGTCCAAACTGAAAGGAATTGCAGAGGACAATTTACCACTTATGGAATTTTTTTGCATTTGGGGTAGAAAAAACATTGTGGATAATGAAGAAATTGCTTGATACAATGAATTTCTTCTTTTTTTCACAATGTTTTCTAAAGGAATTTTTCTTGGGGGTGTCCAAAAGTGGAATTTAATGAGAGAAATTAATTGGTTAAGACGTTAATTTCGTACCAATTTCCATTTTCTTTTCACAGTGAGTTAAACGACTTAGAGACAGGTATTTATTATCAAGAAATGAAGACATCCTACCATATAATCAACAATGAAAAAGATCCAGTCTTTGAAAGGTATGTATACGAAAAAATGAGAGGGTAATCCCTGTTTCGCAAAATTTTAGACCCTATCCAAATTCAAAGGTTATGGAGACGAGAATTTACTTTGGAATTTGAAAAATAACCATTCAGTCAGGGTAGAAAATATTGTGGAAAAAGAAGAAATTGCTTGTTAAAAGCAATTTCTTCTTTTTCTACAATTGATCAATGATGAATTCACAGGGACGTAAAAACCTGGGATTGAATAGGAAAGGGTTAGTGTACAAAAAGACAATAATATTGAGTAACTTAGGTAGCAAAATGAAATTTAAGCTCTGCCCACAGTTTCGGAGAAAACCCAAGGTAGTGATATGGCTATGTTATCATATGCTTCTATAATAGCATTGCCGTCTGAAAACTGACATATTGTTATAACTCTGGTATAAATGTTAACATTCACTTAAAACTCATAATATGTTCACTATCAAACAACAACAAGGGGGATAACTCTTTATGCAATATTTATCTAGTATTCCTCTTTTTCTACTAACCATGAGATGTCATAGGTTTTATCCCTGGCAGTGGCACATCACCAATGGGTTGATAATCGTAAACCTAAGTGGGATAGCAGCTGTAGGCTAGGGAAGGATTTCGTGGTAGTACTGGTGTGAGAAATACCAGGAATCCATAGTTAGGTACTCTAGCAGCCGCGATATGACTGTTAAAAGTGGCGTTTAACCCCATTCAATCAATCTTTTTCTACTTAGAAGTTTTACTCACTACAAAGCATAATAACAGCCTAGACCTGACATCTGCATGTGATAACCTTTAAACATTTGTTGAGAAAAACTAAGATATTACCAAAATTCATTGAGCAATATTATTTTTAAATGTCATTTCTTTGAAAAAAAATTGAAAAAGTCAATGTAATCAATCCTTGCCTCTTTTACAGAACTGATGTGTGTTTTGTTATCGTGCGTGATCAATCAGTTATCAATAGAGAGGATGCCCTCGACTTTTTGGATGCTGAAAGACAAGCTCAGGTCATTTTTGACAGATACGGAGCAGTAGAACCAGGGGTAAATAAAAAGATTAACATTTCTATGAAGAAGCTTTTCAACCCTTGTCATGCTGAATTAAAATCTTATACAGAATTGCTTTAAAATCAAAGGACTGACAGCACTGGAAGATCTTATTGAAGGTCATTATTTCTTATGAAAATTGATTATTTAAACAACTCTTAAAGGGACAAAGATCAGACTGCACGTATTCCTGGTTCAGCATGACAAGGCAAATGATCTAATTAGCATTATTTATCAGAAATTGAGTTGATTAGTATTATAATTTATATTTCTCATTCTCATTTCTCGAATTTGATCAACAAAGTCAACATAATTTAGATAGAGTTAATTTCATGGAACCAGACCTGGGTAACTCCGTTGTTAATGCTCTGAGTTCTCAGCTCAGATGACATTTTATGAACACTTGACAGAAGTTATTGCTACCTACATTATTTGTGCCTCTTCTATTGTCAAACTGTTGGTACTACCCACTTACTCTATTAGCTTTGCCCATTGAATTTGACACGAAGACCACCATGAATTTTGAATGGCGTTATTTTGCAAAATTTTGTAACAAAACAGTAGAATAGTTGATTGACGAGCTTGGAAAAGCTGTAGTTACAATGTTTTAAGTTGCAAAACCAAAATGTATCACACAAACTGTGGCCAATGTCAATTCAAAGCTGAATGAATGAGCCTTATTGATATTCATATTTAAATCCTTGTGTACATTTAATGTTTCTTTCAGTCATGTGACCCTGCCAAGAGTGTGTGTCTCAAGGGTTAGGAGAATTATTAATCCGTCCTGGTGGCCTTTGCAATACATGTATTTATTTTCTTATGCATATTTCATATCTATTTCAGTCATGTGATCCTGCCAAGAGTGTGTATCCCCAGGGTTGGGAGAGTTATTGGTGGGTCCTGGTGGCCTTTGCCATATTTATATTTATCTGTGTGCTCATATTGATCTTCATCATACTGTCCCTCTATAGTGGGTAAGTTTCATTTTATTAGCTCAGCTGTTTTGGATGAAAACATAAGCTTGTCACTTTTGTCTTGATGTATTTATAATGCTCCTGCAATGATAGATCAGAGGCATATTGTTTTATCAAAGCCTGTCTGCAGTCCATCTTCTGAAATATGACCTGTGAGCTTATGTTGCAAAGCTCATATTTGAGGCGATGATATGCTCTCATTGAAATGCAATGGCTGACAAGGTATTCAGACAAAGTAAAGAGTATCTATCAAAGTTAAACTGAAAAAATTAAATGTTACAGGGACATTCTTTTTCACTAGTACATCTTGTTTTCCATCGGTCATTTTTGTCCAGCAAAATTTGGTACTGAACTTTTCAAAAGTCTCTTGTATTAATTATGCACTTAATTTCATTTGAAACAACAACGTTCAATATAAAAAAGCTCAGTCAATAAATATACATGTATTGGGTTTGTAAGCTTTTACTTAACTCTTTCATTTTAAATCCCTGTGATTTTATTATTGAGAAAACATTATGGAAAAAGAAGAAATTGCTTGTCACAAGTAATTTGTTCTTTTTATACATTTTCTACCCCACTGAATGATTTCTTTTCAAATTAAATCCACTTTAAATTTTCATCCACAAAACCTATGGACAGGTCAAAAATTTTGCAAAACAGGAAAGGGTTAAACCAATTCCCATGCTATCCTGCCTTTTTTAGGACTTCGAAGAAAAAAGCTTTGTAAAACATTGGAGAAAATGAATCTGCTTTTCTAAAGTAATTTCTTCTTTTCCCTCCATTTTTGTCGAGCCCGCTTGCGGTGAGCAAGACATAGTTGTCACTATGACAAGTCGGTGTATGTGCCTTAGCGTGTTAGTCCATCTGAATTTGTCCAGACAATTACTCCTACAATTATGGATGGATTTCAAAATAACTTGGCACATTTATTCTCCATCATGAGTAGATGTGCCATTTGAAAGAATTTTTCAGATAGTTCTAATGTCAAGGTCACAGCTCAAGGTCAAACACTAAAATTGTGCTTGTCCGAACAATTACTCCTACATTTATGGATGGATTTCAAAATAACTTGGCACAATTATTCAAGATCATTAGTAGATATGCCATTTGAAAGAATTTTTGGATAGCTTCAAGTTCAAGGTCAAAGCTCATGGTCAAACACTAAAATTGTGCTTGTCTTGAGCATGATACATACAAAACTTTGCAGGCTCAACAGCAGTTGTCCTTGGACCACCTAGTTTTAACAAGGAATTGCTTTTATAAAGCAATTTTGTCCTTTTCCCTCAGTTCTCAGTTTTTTCTACCAAGCATTACAAAGATTTTAAACATTTCATCAACTTAAAATTGTTATCTGCAACTTCTTTCAAATTTGGTTCACTTTAGTTGTAGTATGCAACTTCTCTCAAACTGGACTAGTCTAAAACTCCACAAAACGGGAAAAGATTAGAGATCAACTATTCAGTGGGCTTGGCATATTGTCCCTGGACAACTGTCTTGTTTAACTGAGTGTATTTGTTAACCCATTATCAGACAGCAGAATTCTAGACTTGTCAAAATAGAAAGGAGCTGCAGACGACAATTCAAATTTTATGAAATTTTAGATTTTTTCAACTTTCTTGATAGAAAACATTGTTAAAAATGAAGAAATTGCTTGTTGCCAGCAATTTCTTCATTTTTCATGGTGTTTATACAAGCCTTTTTCTTGAAGTGCGTCAAAAAGTGTCATTGTGTGGGAATGGGTTAATCATAAAATATCAAACACCTAGAGTCAGGCCTTCTTCTTATTCCCTTTGATTCTGTGTGAATTCATAGGATAGATTATGGAATCAGCACTTTTATGATTTAACCCATTCACACACAGTGACTCCTTTTGACGCCCCTTGAGAAAAACATTTGAGAAAACATTGTGGAAAATGAAGAAATTGCTTGTTACAAGCAATTTCTTCATTTTCCACGATGTTCCCTACCTAGACAGAAGAAAAAAATCCGAAATTTCATCAACCGTAATTTGTCGTCTGCAACTTCCTTTTGACGCCCCTCAAGAAAAACATTTGAGAAAACATTGTGGAAAATGAAGAAATTGGTTGTTACAAGCAATTTCTTCATTTTTCCACGATGTTCCCTACCTAGACAGATGAAAAAAATCCGAAATTCCATCAACTTTAAATTGTTGTCTGCAACTTCTTTCAATTTGGACTAGTATGAATTTTTCTTGCGTGGGAATGGTTTACAAAAGCAGTTTTTATTCAAAGAAGTGAAACTCTGTAAGTCTTCACCTTACATGTCATGGCCTCTTTTTGTCTTTGATATTTCTAGAACATTTGTTTTGATTGGTACAACTCAGCTTTGTTTTGTAGAATATTTATGAAGTATTTTCAACTTTTTTTTCAGTTACAAACGATACATGGATACAAGAAGAACATGTAAGTTTTTTTTTTCATTTTCTTTAACCCATTCCCACTCAGTGCCGCTTTTAGTTGCCCCCAAAATAAAAGATTTGGATACCATTGTGGTAAATGAAGAAATTGCTTCTTACAAGAAATTTCTTCATTATACACAATGTTTTCTACCCCAAAAGTAAAAGAAATCCAAAATTTCATAAGTTTTAAATTGTCGTCTGCAACTCCTTTCAATTTGGACCAGTCTAAAATTTTGCCGTCTGGTAATGGATTAAATTGCTTCTACTGATTTTGACCCAAATAATTACAGTGGAATCCTCTTAATCATCTGTCAATGCTCTGTAAATCCATAATCAGATAAGCAATTAAGCAGATAGTGCAGTGGAATCCTTTTAACCGCAATCCTGATAATAGCAATTCACTGCCTAATTGCAACTGACTTTATGCACAAACATTAGATTTAAAGAACAAATAGCTCCTCTTAATAGCAACTTCTGGTTAATTGCAACAGACGTGTTGACAAATTGGTGTTGCAATTAGAGGATTCCACTGAACTGTTGCCTTTTGGATTTTCCTCAGTGTTTATAATGTTTTAAATTGTACATGTCATTGTGTATAAATAAGTCAGTTCTTAACCCTTGTCATGCTGTACCTGAAATATTCCTGTTTTGGCAAGAGGCATAGACAAAATCAGCCTGCAGATACGTGCAGTCTGATCTTATTCTACACCACCTGTCTCTTCTTTTTAGCCAGAGTTATTCATAAGATAACTTTTCAAAATGTTATCTACTTTTAGTGCATCCAGTGCTGTCAGCCCTTTGATTTTGAAATAAATTCTTTAGAGGATTTTATCCACCATTAACCCTTTCCTGTATAATCACTGTTTTTTACGTCTATGCAATTTTATACTTAAGAAAATATTGTGATAAAAGAAGAAATTGCTTGATACAAGCAATTTCTTCTTTTATCACAATATATTTTTCTACCACATAGAATGGTTTTCATTCAAATTGCACTCACTTTTCATTGTCGTCTGCAAAATGTTTCAAATCGGGCTAGTCTAAAATTTCAAGAAACAGGAAAGGGTTAAAGGGTTAAGCCATTCCCACACAATCCTTTTTGTGTTTCCCTCAAAAAAAAAGCTTTGGACGACATTGTTGAAAATAAATTGCTCGTCAAAAGCAATCCTTCATTTCCAAGTGTTTTCTTCCAAATAAGACAAAAAATGAATTTCATGATCTTGAAATTGTCATCTGCAACTTCTTTCAATTTGGATTAAACTATAATTTTGTCATCTGGTATTTGGTTAAAGCAAAAGTTCAGTTGTTGCAATTTATTCAACAACATGGCTGGTTAACCAAATACCAGACGGCAAATTTTTAGACTGGTCCAAAGTGAAAGGAGTTGCAGACGATTTTTAAGTTCAAGAATTTTTAGAATTTCTTTCAACTTTCTGGATAGAAAATATGCAAAATGAAGAAATTGCTTGTTGCAAAAGCATTTCTTCTTATTACACAATGTTTTCCAAAGTGTTTTTCTTGAGGGGAATCGAAAAGCGTCATTGTGTAGGAATGGGCTACACAAATATTGCTATGCAGAAGAATTTTTTAGAGAACTGACTATTGACAGACTGCTGATCATGCCCACTGAACTCCAACTGAAATTTGGATTGAGGTAATAAGTGACATTCTTTGGTAAAATATGTGGCCATGAATGTGAAATGGCCATGAACATGAAATAAAAGGCACATATCATTTGTTGGCAACCTAAACACCATAACTGCAGTTTTAAAAAGCTGTAGCTGTGGTGTGTAAGTCACCAAACCAATAATGCTTAACATGTATGTCAGGTCTAAACGAACGGTTTGATTGATCGACTGATTGTTTGATAGACTTCTGCAATCCATCAATTGTTTCAGAAGGGTTTTTGTCAAAGATCAGGACATATAGTGCCACTATGGCAAATTTCAATGCCTCCCTCGATACGATGACATTGATGGGCATCAATAGGTTGAACAAAATGGGTCATCAATCAAGGTCAATTATCAAGGTCAGATTTATAAAAAAAAAGGCTGTTACAAGGACATTATGTATCACAAACACATCTTTTTATGTGTTATATTTAAAGCAAGGTTATAAAATGTTTACTTGTATATTTTGTAGATTTAGTACCCAACTGAAGAATGATCAACTTTTACCATGGATGTTCAAATTCGACAGACCAAACACAAGAGAGAGTTAAACCATAGTTGAAAAAACTGAACATGAATCACTGTGAATCTAGTACACTTTTTGAGTAATTCTTACTATTTTTTTCACAAGCCTTCTCATTAAATAAAATTTTGTGGGAAAAGGCAATTGTTCCTGTGTGTAGCATTACTAAAACATTTAACCCATTATCAAACAACAAAATTTTAGACTAGTCTGAATTGAGAGAAGTTGCAGATGACAATTGAAATTTTAGATTTTTCCAACTTTCTGGGTAGAAAACATTGTGTAAAATGAAGAAATTGCTTGCAACAAGCAATTTCTTGATTTTACACAATGTTTTCCCATTTTTTTTTTCCTTGAGAGGCGTCTAAAAGCACCATTGTGTGGTAATGTCACTCTTAGTAGAGCAAAATAGTGAAGAAAGACTCTGATCAGACTGTACAGATTCAATTGAAATTGTTGGAAATGACATAAACAGGCTCAGTTTTTTCTGACTGGCATGGAGTAACAGAAATCCAAGTAATTTTTTTCTCTGTCAAAGCTTAGACTAGGCAATAAAAACAGAAATTCAAATTTATTGAGGAGAGAGGACTATGAAATTCAAGATTTGTGATACAAATAAGAAACTATTCTGTGGTTACTATGATAGATTATGAATAGTCTTTATGCCCGTGCTATGTAACGGTGATAGATGTATAGAGTTAACATTGTCCTTGTGTGCCTGGGTGTGTTAGCATGTTTCTGAAATTCTTATCGAGAGCATATTTTCTACGTTAATCAATGGATTTCAAATAACTTGCAACCTGGCCTGGAAAACATTTCCAGTTAATTATGTAACGATTGAGTGAATGTTGTGGTGAACATATACACAATCAATGGATTTTAAATAACTTCCATCCTTGTCTTGAAACATTTCCAGTTAATTATGTAACGATTGATTGAATGTTGTGGAGAATGTTAACACTTGTAATTGGTAAGATTTTAGTATGAATAAATGCTTGAATTGATTATTTGTCTTGCCAAGGAGAGAGAGAGAGAGAGTGATGTCAGAAGCCTATTACCAAATAGCAAGATTTTTGACTTGTCCAATCTAAGAGAAGTTGCAGCTGGTGAGCAAATATCTATAAATAAGCATTTTCTTATTAACACAGACAAATCTATTTTTTCATGAAATAGATGAAAACATAAATTCATTTCAGGACAAGAATTATCTGTGAAAGTTTTTGAATGTTTTTGTACAGGCAATAATGTTAATATGCAAATTATATGTTAATTATGTACATACTTGTCAAATATATTTTTACATGTTCTGATACATAGTATATAGTGCTTGAAGGATTGCCAATGTCAAATTGACAAATCAAATTATATTCTAACCCATTCCCAGACAGCATATTTTGAGACTGGTCCAAATTGAAAGAAGTTGCAGACAACAATTTAAAGTTTATGAAACGGTAGATTTTTTCAACTTTCTGGATAGAAAACATTGTGTAAAATGAAGAAATTGCTCGTAACAAGCAATTTCTTCATTTACACATTGTTTTCCCAATTGTTTTTCTTGAGGGGCGTTTAAAAGCGTCACTGTGTGGAAATGGGTTGACCCATTAACACAGTAACACTTTTAGACGCCCCTCAAGAAAAATGATCAAGAAAACATTGTGTAAAATGAAGAAATTGCTTGTAACAAGCAATTTCTTCATTTTTCACAAAGTTTTCTACCCAGAAAGATGAAAAAATCCAAAATATCAAACTTTAACTTGTCATCTGCAACTTCTTTCAATTTGGACCAGTCTAAAATGTTGCCGTCTGGTAATGGGTTACAACCAGAATGGAACTTTGAACTCCAACTTTCATGTTAAACACTTTTGTTGGTAAGATAACTGAAACATTGTAAAAATAGCTTGTTCAAGCTTTTTCAAGCTGTTGTTACCTTTTCTTTTATGTCTGCGACCACATATTCTACCGCAGTCAAAATGTTATGGCGGAGGACAGTGTAGCAATTAATCTGTTTATTAAGATTGTATGAACTGCTAAAATGAAAACATGTTTTATTTGGAGAACCATTAAACATATTTAAAACTTAATTCAAGGACATACCCATTAAGAAAGATCTTTTAATGTTAAGACAAACTTTATATTTTCAGTTAAATTTGTTTTTTGTATACAACCATATTTTTATAAGAAATATAAAAGAAAAAAATAAAGTATAAGTATTTATTGATTTATCCCATTACTTTATTGATAGATTGCAACTGTCAGTCAAAAAATCAATTGACCAATCAAATTTTACCTTTAGACTAGAAGTGAATGTTGACCTATGACATTCATGTCAAGAATTTTTGGCTCCACTGGCTGAAAGCCATTGGGCTATTGTCATGGCGTGATGTACATCATGCGGTAGTCTGTCTGTCCATCAATCCATGGAAATTTGGTTGAAATCCATCTACAGGGCGATTTTCCAAGTTTACAGAATACATTCCATATATGGAAATTAGTGCCCCCCCCCCCTCTAATTAATGTTTTTCATTCAATCAAACTCACTGAAGAAATCCAATTAAAGCCCTGTATTTCATTCAATCAAAATTCCTTGAAGGAATCTGAAAGAGGGTAAACCAATAATCTTTCCTGTAAAATTTGGTTGAAATTCATTGACTGGTTTTTGAGAAGAATTTTTAAAGCTTTCAGCATATTTGGGAATAAGCCCAAACCATCCAAACCATGGTTTTCATCCGATCACGATTCTTTGAAGGAATCTGATAAAGGGTTACCAAAGGATGATTTCTGTGAAATTTTGCTGAATTCTGTTCAGCATTTGCTTAGAAGAAGATTTTTGAAAATAAAAGTTTATGTACAGATGGACACAAAGACGTACAACAGATACAACACAATCACAATAGCTTGCTGGCTTTCAGCTAGTGAAGCTAAAAAAAGCTTTCGTATGGATAAGATATTGTTAAAAGAAAAGTGAAGTTATTAGGTTACAAATGAACCTGTTCATAGAGGAAGTATAATAATTTACAAAATCATATCTGTTCTATTTTTTTATAGTCATGAAAAAACAATAAAGAAATACTTCTTGAAGAATTAACAAAATACAAAATTTCAGTTCTATCAAACATATCCAGTTGTTAACAACAAGCACCTGTAGCAACTTAACACATAAGAACTTTAACCCATTCCAACACAGTCCCACTGTTATACAACCCTCAAGAACAAAGCTTTGGAACACTTTGTGTAACAAGCAATTTCTGCATTATCATAAATGTTTTCTAGCTCGAAAAAAAAACATAGTTAACAAAGTTCATTTACTTGTACATGTCCTCTGCAAGTTCTGTGGATTTTGGACAAGTCTAAAAAATTTTATCTGGTAATGGGTTATATGAGAGTAGAAAGCTATCCTTTTTGGGCTAGATGCAATAATTGGGAGTAAGTGCCAAAAAAAGAAAGAAATATGGCAAAAAAATTAGGACATAACCACTGTAAAGGCTACAAACCAAAATGTGTTTGTGGAAATCCTACACCCTAGAAACAACAAGATGATATCTTCTGATGACCTTGACCTTGGTATCAGAAGATGCACCATGCCAAATACGAGCATCCGACACAACAAAATTTTAGACTGGTCCAAATTGAAAGAAGATGCAGACGACAATTCTAGGTTGTTGGAATTTTAAATTTCTTTGTCTTTCTGGATAGAAAACACTGCGGATAATGAAGAAATTGCTTGAAACAAGCAATTTCTTCATTTTCCACAATTTTTTCCAAAGCTTTTTTTCTGGGGGGCTTCAAAAAGCGTCACAGTGTAAACTAATTTGTTGAGAGTTTTCAGTAAAATACTGATAGGAGGATTAATGCTTTGACTTTGAACATATAACCCTAACTAGATGCCAGCCATTAACGGATACCTATCTGAACCTTGCACCTTGATTAGTATAGAAGAAATTGAAAGTTAAGTTGTTTCACTAACTTCTGCTGACATACAGATGGACTTTTGTTAAACTATATGTCCCTGATCTTTTAATGCTATGACATTCCAACAGCAATTCAAATTTGGAGACAATATTGGTCCCTTGGCAAAACATTTTCAACCTCAATGTGGATTGTTGACCTTGAGCTATGACCTTGACATTAGAACTATCCCAAAAATTCTTTCAATGGCACATCTACTCATGATGGAGATTAATTGTGCGAAGTTATTTTGAAATCCATCCATAAATGTAAGAGTAATTGCTTGGACAAACACAATTTCAGTGTTTGACCTGGAGCTGTGACCTTGACATTAGAACTATCTCAAAAACTCTTTCAAATGGCATATCTACTCATAATTGAGAATAATTGTGCTAAGTTTTTTTTATAATTCATCCATAAATGTAAGATTAATTGTGTGGACAAACTGGGATGGACATACTAATATACGAACTAACACACATACACAGACTTATCATAGTGACAACTATGTCTCGCTCACTGCAAGTGGGCTCGACTAAAAAAATCTTTGTCTTTAAGGATAGAAAACTTAAGGATAATGAAGAACTTGCTGTTGACAAGCAAGTTCTTCATTTTCCATGTGTTCCACAGCTTTCTCCTACAGGGGCATGAAAAATTACAATAATGTGTGGGAACTGGAAAAAGAAACCTTAATCTAAAGAGAGAACAGCAAAGCACTGACCAGATAGGACCCATAGAGGACCCTTTTGTGAAACAGTTGGTTCATTTCACTTTGTACAACTTATTTAGTTGTTTCTATTTATAAAAGTCGAGCCAAGCAAGTACCATTAAAGCTGGAAATAAATTGAGAGAAAATGAGGCATTTAGCCCATTTCCAGACGGAAAAAAATTAATCTGGTCCAAATTCAAAGGAAATGCAAAAGAAAATTTAAAGCTTTTGAAATTTTAGATTTTTTTATCTTCAGGTTAGAAAACAATGTAACAAGCAAATTCTTCATTTACCACAATGTTTTCAAAGCTTTTTTCTAAAGGTGTCTAAAAGCTTCATTGAGTGGGAATGGGTTAACAAGCAATTTGCCACTTTACCCTCAATATTTCCCTTTAACATTTTATTTCAACTCATTTCCACTCAACCTAGCTTTCTCATGCCCCTCAAGTAAAAATAACTTTGAAAACCTCGACAGAAATGAGGAATTTGCTTGTTAAGAGTAATTTCTTGATTGCTTAAATGCTTTCTACAGTAAAAGATAAAAATCTAGTGAAGGTTGTTATCTTTAACTTCAATGAATTCGAAAAAGTCTGAAATTTTGTGTCTTCTGGTAACAGATTAACCCATTACAAGATGACAAAAATTTAGACTTTGGTCCAAAAGTTGCAGACAACTATTTCAAAATATTGAAATTTTGAAATTCTTTATTTTTCAGGGTAGAAAACATTGTGGACAATAAAAAAAAATGCAATTTCCTCTTTTGCAACAATGTTTCCCAATCTTTTTTCATCAGGTGCTTAAAAATTGGGATTTTGTGGGAACAGGTTAAGAGAGTTGTGTATCTGGTAATGATTAACAGGGAGATTCAGTAAGGACACCTCAAGTGGAGGCCATACGCTTCAAAACTGAAAGTAATATGCATGCACAATATACCTAAAACAGTTTTTATATAGGTAATTCACTGGTTAATACAGGTAAAAAGAAGTGTCAGTTGGCTGAACTGTAAAAAGAAGTGTCAGTTGGCTGAACTGTACTAGATGGTGGATGTAAAGGCAGCATACTTCTAACAAAAACTGTTTTAACCCATTACCAAAGACACAGTTTTAGACTTGTCCAAATTCAAAGAAGTTGCAGATGACAAAAGTGAGAACAATTTTATAGATTGATTGACTGAATGATTGTATGGGGTTTAATGCCACTTTAATAGCATTTCAGTCATATAGCAGCAGCTCGAGCACCCAACAATGGATTCCTGCTTTTTTTTCGCACCAGTACTACCACCACATCCTGCCCTAGCCTCCAGCTGCTATCCCACTTAGGTTTCCAATTATCCACCAATTGGTGAGGGACAAATTTTGAAATGGGAGTATAATTTGAAAAGTCATCAGTCTGCAGGGTAGAAAATATGTTCAGGAAAGAAGAAATTGTTTAATACAAGCAATTTCTTTTTTTCCAACAATGTTTTCTCAAATATAAATTCATAGTGGCGTAAAAAGCAGGGATTCTACAGGAATGGGTTAACCAATTCCCACATAATGATTCTTTTTGACGCCCCTCAAGACAAAAAAATGGGAAAACATTATGTAAATGAAAAAATACCTTAAACCAAGCAATTTCTTCAATTTCAACAATATTTTCAAACCCCCCAAAAATTAGAATTTCAATAACTTTAAATTGTTGTCTGCAACTCCTGTCAATTTGGACTGTTCTAAAATTTTGTTGTGTGGGAATGGGTGAGAATTTATTCCCCTAGATTGCAATGGATTATGATTGCCAACATGTGTGCCAAGCATTATGACCAGGGTCAAAGTTTGTCATGTCAATACCAACAATGTCAAGTTGATGACAGTAACTGAACTTTCTTTTCTTAAACAGCCAAGCTAATACGTGGGTTGTTTTATCTTTCCTGGATCACGGTCTTGGTCACGTGACAGTTCCACTATTTCCGTCAGTTTCTCTATTTTTGGATCCAAGTACACACCAAACCACTCCACTACTGTGTCTTGGAAATAAATTTCTTTCAAGGATTTCTGGAATTTTGTTTGAAGTAACTTCATGCCACCAAGAATCCTGAAAACAAACCTGATTTTCAAACAACAAAATTGTAAATGTAGTATCCCTTCTACCAATCAGAAGAAATAATCACCAAGTATCAAATTTAACCAATTACCAAATGAAAGAATTTTAGACTTGTTCAAATTCAAATGAGCTGCAGAAGACAATTTTAAGTTTATGAAATTTGCAATTTATTCAACTTTCTGGATAGAAAACTGTGTAAAATGAAGGAATTGTTTGTTACATGCAATTTCTTCATTTCACACAATGTTTTCCGAATTGCTTTTCTCTCGTGGCATGAAAAAGTGTCACTGTATGGGAATGGGTTAACCCAATACCATTAAAAAATTCCTTTTGACACCACTATAAAATGATACTAAAAGAAAGATTATGGCAAAAGGAGACATGGCTTATTACACAAATGTTTTCTACCATGTTCAGTATTTTTTCTCAAAATACACACATTTTGAAATGTCGTCTGCAACTTCTATCAAGTTGGACCAGTCCAAAACTTTGTCTTTTGGGAATGGGCTGATAAAATTTGGTATTCTATATATAATCAATTTTTTTTCATTTTGTTTGAATGGGGTTTAACACCACTTTAACAGTGTTTCGGCCATTTCAGTGGCTGGAGCACCTAATCATGGATTCCTGGTATTACTAACACCAGTACTCCTACTACAAGCTTTCCGAGCCACCAACTGCTCATCCCACTTAGCTTTACAATTATCAACCCACTGGTGAGACAAATGGCAGAGAGAATATTTTCCACTACAATGGATCAAACCCTGATTGAAAGTCCTAACCGCTATCAACTGCCCTATGGCAACGGTAACTGACTTTTAAGAATCATACCAGTATGTATTATCATTTTGTTGTTAGCATTATAACATTTTCAATGAATTAAAAAGCTGACAATAGAGTTTCAGGCCATTTGCATTGATATTATAATAGCAAATTAGAGCCCACGTAAAATAAACAAGACCGATCATGAAGGTCCAAATGCCTGGCAGCAGATTCTAGATTATGGAAAAAAGAGCACCGCCTACTGGTACCTACGATCAGCTATTGAGTGCTGGATAGTTGACAAAATGCATCTAGAGGTATCCCCCTTGATAGTATAGGTTGCTCTTTTGATAGTGAACAAGTGTGCCAAGTTTCAAGTGGATGCCTTTAGTAGAACCAGAGATATCACAAAATTTCAAAGTTTTCGCACAACATCAAAGACAACAACCTGCTGACAATATAGCAATACCTCGGGTTTTCTCAAAACAGCAGAGCTAAACATCTAAAATGCAATTTGGGCATAATGCTTCTAGGATTATCCTTATTTAAATGACTGAAATACTGTTAACCCATTCCTACATGATGAAATTTTAGACCAGCCCAATTTCAAAGAAGTTGCAGACAACAATTTAAAAAGTTGATGAAATCTTTAAAATATTTGTCTATTTAGGAAAAAAAACATTGCTTGTATTAAGCAATTTCTTCAGTTTCCAAAATGTTTTATAAAAGCTTTCATATTGAGGGGTGTTTAAAAGGTGTCATTGTGTTGGAATGAAACTCAGAAAGCAAAACCAGTGGTATATCATATCATATGATTCAAAATTCAACTTATAAGAAGAATAGTGGCCCTGATATCAGCATCTAGATATTGCAGACCTCTGGTGACTTACTTTGCTGCCTGAGCTGTCAACGCCTCCAGGTGCATTGGGTTGGTGAAATTTCTTTTCAAGTTATATTCATTCATCCATGACAGTCGCCTAAAATAATAAGATTAAAATAATTTTCATAATTTTTGTTCTTTACTTTTTCTCCATACAATCTCTGGTTTTCATGAACCTATAAATTACACCCAGGAAAAGAAATTTATTGAGATGATTATAATGTGTACAAATAGTACATAATTTAGTTCAAATGAAATACTTAAACCAATTTCCACACAAGAAAAATTTAGACAGGTCTAAATTGAAAGAATTTGCAAACAACAATTTTTGTAGATGGAATTTAGGAATCTGTCTTTTGTGTTAGAAAACATTGTGGAAAATGAAGAAATTGCTTGTAACAAACAATTTCTTCATTTTCGACAATATTTTTCAAAGCTTTCATACTTAGGGGCATTTAAAAGCATCATTGAATGGGAATGGGAATGGGTTAAAGAGCAAATAACTCTTGTTAAAAGGTTTCTGATTGGTAATTTTCTTTATATACTGGTGGCTTAATGAGTAATTACTCATAACCCATTACTACACAATCCAATTATCAGATAATTTGAGGAAAAAGGCTCTGGAAAACATCGTAAGAAAATGAGATTTTGCTTATACCAAGCATTTCCTCCTTTTCTCACAATAATTTCACTACCTGGCACTGATTTTCAATCAGAAAACATATCTCAATGTTGTCTACAACACTTTCAATTTTGACTGGTCTAAAATTTTGTCATCATGTAATGGTAAAAGTCTGACATTGAATTTTACAGACTGAAACTCCCAACCCTTTGGTACCGTTCACTGCAAATGGAAAACCAAATTCAATTTTTCTGATCCCATCCTACCTACCCTTTATTATGCCCCCCTCTAGAAAATACTTAGGAAAATGTGAAAATGAAGTGATTGCTTCTAACAAGCAATTCTTTTCCCCATGGTGTTTTCTACCAAGAAAGACAAAGATTTTTAGCTAGTCTAAAATTTTGTCATCTGATAATGGGTTGATTATCGTATTAGTATAAGGCGTCTCACCCTTCGCTATGCATGAAATCTTCATACGCCACTTCCAGCCGTAACATCTCTATTGTGTTCATATAAACAGACGACCCTGGGAAATCACAGCTTGGAATGTCTTTACTGGAAACATTATACAGTAAAACTCCAGTTATAATAGTACTAAAAGAGACCAAACAAAATTTATTGTTTTATCTGAATAAGTCTTGTCTGACAACTATTCTTACACATAAAAATGTAAAGTAAAACTTGTACTAAAACCGATGACTGAATAATTCTTACAAAAAAATGTAAAATGCCAAAACTGCAAAATTGACTTTATTATAAACCGTAAATTATATTAACCCATTACCAGACGTCAAATTTTAGACTGGTCCAATTTGAAAGGAGTTGCAGACAAGCATATAAAGTTTATAAATTTTAGATTTTTTCAACTGTCAGGGTAGAAAACATTGTGAAAAATGAAGAAATTGCTTGTTGCAAGCAATTTCTTCATTTTACTCTATGTTTTCCCAATTATTTTCCTCGAGGGGTGTCCAAAAGCATGAGTGTGTGGGAATGGGTTAAGCAATATACTTATATGCCATATAAAGTGGGCAATAAACTATTAACTTTTTACATAAAATCTTTTCAGGGCTAGAAAATCAAATCCTAGGGAATTATAAAACAAGCTGGCAGATCAAAGCAAAATAAGGATATGGGTTATATGTGAGCAAATTATAAACAAAAGAATCAAACCACCTGTATTTTTTACAAAAGTAATAGTAACACAACTTAACAACCCTAAAAATAAAAGCTTTGAGAAAACTGATAAACTGGAATTTGCTTGTTAAAAGCAATTTTACCATTGTCCAAAACATTTTCCACTTTCATTTCAATTCTCATCATTTTGAACTTAATGCCTGCAGCAACTTTCAATTCAGACCTGTCTGAAATATAACTATGTTGGTAACAAACCAGTCTATTAACCCATTTCAACACAACAAAATTTTAGACTGGTCCAAATTGAAAGAAGCTGCAGACAACAATTTCAAGTTGATGGAATTTTGAATTTTTTGTCTTTTTGGATAGAAAACATTGTGGATAATGAAGAAATTGCTTGATACAAGCAATTTCTTCATTTTCCACAATGTTTTCCAAAGTTTTTTCTTGAGGGGCATAAAAAGGAGGGATTGAGTTGGAATGGGTTAACCCTTGTCCTCCTGAATATTTATCCCCTTTTCACTGTATTTCAAAACGTTGACGTAAATAGATGGAAGTTGTGTTAAAAGATTTTTCTCACTGGAACCAGGACAAGCAGGTAGTGTAGGCTAAGATCAGACTGCACATCTGTGCAGGCTCATCGTAGTCTACACACTTGCCAAAGCCATTATCAAAGCAGGAATATTCCGGGGATCAGCATGACAAGGGTTAATTTTCTGGGACTCTGATTATCAAGACATATATAATGTGCAATCAGAGTTGTTTCAATAAAGTTTTCAATTTGTGATAAAAATAAGACTGATTGGACCTAGTAACGGATTAACAAATTACAAAACAACGAAGTTTCAGACTGGTCCAAATTCAAAGAAGATGCAAACGACAATTTTCGTTTCATGAAATTTCAAAAAAAAAAAAAGATCGTCTTTTTGGGTAGAAAACAATGTAGATAATGATGGACTCTCTTGTAACATTTGATTTATTCATTTTCAACAATATTTTTGAAAGATTCTCTTCTTGAGGTGGGTAAAAAGGCCGAATTGTGTGGAATGGATTAACTTACCCTTCAAATGGGTTGAGAGGAAGTTGAGAGTGGAACAGTAACTGTTGTGATACATTGACATGGATATCTGATGTAAAGGTACCTGCGGGAGAAAACAGAGAAAGAAATATTGTTGCCGGGGTTCAGAATGCTGTATTGACATCTAACTCAAGTTTTGATCACCAACAGATAATACAGAGGGCACTGACTGATTGATTGATTGCATGGGTTTAACTTCACTTTTAACAGTATTTCAGTTATATCACTGCTGCTCGAGCATCTAACCATGTATTTCTGGTATGTCTTACACCAGTACTACCACTACATCCTTTCCGAGCCTCATGCTGCCCATCCCACTTGGGTTAATGATTATCAACCCATTGATGGGGGACCATAAAGTACCTAAATTGTTAACCCATTACCAGATAACACAAAACATAGACTGATTCAAATAAAAGAAGTTGTGTCTGACAATTATCGTAAATGAAATGTTAAAATGCTTTGTCTTTTGGTGTAGAAAACATTGTGGATAATGAAGAAATTGCTTGTTACAAGTAGTTTCTTCATTTTCCATTATATTTTCTAAAGCTTTTTGCTTGAGGGGGTGTAAAAAAGTTGGATTGGGTGAACAAGTCATCTATTAACAGAAACAAGAGGGCCATTGGCCCTGGGGCGCTCACCTGAGATAAAGGCTCTTTTTCTTTCAACAGTCTAATTTCATGTTAAGGTTAGGATTATGATACAAGTGGGCCACACTTACTTATAAAGACTTTTTACCTGGGGATCTAAGAGTCTAAATCATAAATTCCAAGGCTTTAGGGCAAATTTGAAAGAAGGAAAAAACTTTTTCCTCCTTCTGGATCAATGGGTTATAATTTCAGAAAAAAGAAGTCTGTGAACTTAAACTTCATGCCAATAACCCTACCCATGGCACCACCCCTGGGGAAACGAGGATCAAGATTTTAGCTATTTTGTAAGAAATCAACATACTGATGATTTATACAAAATATCAAGGCTCTGCGCCTTCTGGGTCAGGAGGAGAAGATTTTTAAAGATTATTTTAAAATTTCACTTTTGTTGCCATGGCAACCAGTGTTTTTAATGGATTTCAATTCTATCAGCAATTTCAAAGGGGACCACCTAAGGTTCATTCCTGCCAAATTTGACTCAAATTAGCCCAGTGGTTTGGAAGGAGATGTCATTCAGAAATCATTCTTTATTTTCATAAACCCCATCCCCCTTGGGCGTCTGCCCCTGGGGACCTGAGGATCATGATTTTAGCTATTTTGAAAGCCCCTTTTCCCTTGATACAAGTGAGTATGTCACAAGAGTCAATAGGGCTCTTTCTCATGACCGTACAAACATTTTCAGCAAGTTTGAGAAAGATTGAGCCAAAATTGTGCCTTGCAGAGTGACTACAAGGAAATTGTCATTAATTAACCCTCATCATGCTGTATAAATTACCTTACTGAATTGCTGTACAATCAAAGTGTTGAAAGCACTGATAGAACTTGTTCAATAATCAATATTTCTTTTAAAAATGGATTCAATAAACAACACAGGCAGGAAATGTACAAGCAGGAGGTGTAGACCAAGATCAGACTACACTCCCTTCCGAAACTGGAATATTCGGGGTCCAGCATGACAGGGGTTAAGAAAACATCTCTGATGTGTACAAAATCAATCAGAGCCTGTCAGATGATCACCATTGATTAGTTGCAGATGCAATATCCACTTCAACAAATCCATAAGACTCCAACTTGGTAAAATTTGTTGCCAAATGGCCAATCTTAGAAAACAAAGCTATTAAATCAGCCGAAGCACCAATCAACCTCCGACATGTCGCTGATTAGTCTATGATTTTATCACCAATTCCATTAAAAAGTAGTCAGTAACCCATCCTCCCCATGCCAGAACGTTTATGAGACAGTAGCTTCAGAGATTTAATTTTGTTCTGAAAAATTCACTACTATCTTCATAGTATTGTGTCAAATTCTTATTTCTAAGCCTGAAATATTACCTCACCTCTATTGATAACTGATAAACATATTGCTAATGATGGAAGGGCTTGTGGTAGAAGTTCACACAGTATGGCATAGTGATCATATCTGAAATGATACACACAGTATACAGTCTTTCAGGATGTTTTCTTGAAGACATACTGTTCTAAACTAAGTCTTTACCCTTTCCTTTTTTGCCAAATTTTAGACCTGTCAAAATTCAAGGGGTTTGCTGATGAAAATTTAAAGTGGATTTGATTTGAAATAAAACCATCCTATGTGGTAGAAAATATTGTGGGAAATAAAGATATTGCTTGTTACAAATTATTTTTCAAAAAAATCCATAGAATCCAAGGAAAAAGAAATAGACATTTTACACAAAACTTTCTTCTTAACTTCTTTTTGTTTAATCCCTGGTTTTTACGTCCCTATGATTTTATAATTGAGAAAACATTGAAGAAAAAGAAGAAATTGCTTGTAACAAGCAATTTCTTCTTTTCACAATATTTTCTACCCTACTAAATGGTTATTTTTCAAGTTAAATCCACTTTAAATTTTCGTCTGCAAAACCTTTGAATTTGCACAGGTCTAAAATTTTGCAAATCAGGAAAGGGTTTAACATGCTTCTACAGCAAACACAAAATCATCAGTGAAAAGTCCACACATATCCAATTCAGAGTTGAAACACAAGGACCAATTTCAAACTGAGACTTTGGCCTCATGTAACCTAAATTCTGTATAATGTTTTAAATTTTGAACTCATTTCCAAACAACAAAATTCAGACTGTTAAAAATTCAGAGAAGTTGCAGATGACAATATTTAGTTGGTGAAATTACAGGTGCATAAAATGGCAGGAAAATGTGGACATAAAAACACAATCGATTTTAATTTTCTGAAGAAAAAAGCTTTGGACAAAAACATTGTGAGAATAGGAGAAATTATTTGTGACATTCAAATTCTCTTATACAAGTACTAAAAAAAATTTCTATCCTTATTGGTAAAAATGTTCATTTTTAGTGCATCTTAAACCTTGACATTCTGACCCCGGAAAATTTCGGTTTTGGCAGGAGGTTTAGACCAAGATCAGCCTGCACATAAGTGCAGTCTGATCTTGGTCTAAACCTCCTGCTTGTACATTTCCTGCCAGAGTTGTTCATGACATCGATTTCTGAAAGAAATATTGATTATTGAACAACAAGTTCTATCAGTGCTTTTAGCCCTTTGATTTAACAGCAATTCAGTAGGGTATTTTATACAGCATGACCAGAATTAAGTTATAATCTGCAACTTCTTTAAGTTTGGACCAATCTTGAATTGTGTTGTGTGGTAAAGTACTAAGTCATGAAAAAACAAAATGCGTTAGTGAAACACTTATGTACCCATAACAACAAATCTTTTAAAAAGTTTACCTTGATAGATGACCTTGACCTTGGTATCAGCAGAGGCATATAAATGAGATATATCATCATGTCGAATATATTGAGGATGGTAACTTGAATAGTAGGGAAGCTATAGGTAAAGTTAAGTTTAGTTTTCAGCAGGCAGACAGATGGACATACAAATTGATGCCAGTGCAACTATATTACCATGATCTATAGATCACATAAAAAGGCTTGACTATTAAACCATTACCAGACGACAACATCTTTAGACTGATCATAATTGAAAGGAGTTGCAGACAACAATTTAAAGTTTACAAAACATTAGATTTTTTCAACTTTCTGGAAAGAAGACATTGTGTAAAATGAAAAAATTGCTTGTTGCAAGCAACACAAAGCTTTCTAAATTTTTTTTCTTGGGGGTAGGGGCCTCAAAAAGTGTCATTATGTCGGAATCGGTTAGGGAGAGAATAAAGTGTGTATCTCACCTCTGCCAACCTGTGACAGCGATACCTCTAATGTTTTCAAACTTTGATTTTATTCTCTCCACAACACTCAGCCATGTTAAATGATTGTCAATATGATACATTATATTGGTGGCGTACACACAGGCCCCTGTAGCTCCTTTAAAGGCACTGGCGACCCAGATGTTAGGGAACACTTTAGAAAATCTGTCCCATATGTCTGAAACAAAAGTAACAGCATATTGTTTTGGGCAATCAAGACATAGGAATTGAATCTATAGTAAGTCGTAGATTGGATGTTTTGATTCCTGCAATAAAATATTGTTTTCCAAAGAAGTGAAGGATTTCCAATTTCCAAGTTGTTATCAGGATAAAAGTCATCAAGGAAAAGGATTTAACCCATTCCCACACAACAAAATTTTAGACTGGTCCAAATTGAAAGAAGTTGCAGACACCAATTCAAGTTTTATGAATTTCAGAATTTTCAACTCTCTAGGAAGAAAATATGGTGGAAAATGAATAAATTGCTTGTAACAAGCAATTTATTCATTTTCCACAATGTTTTCCAAAGCTTTTTTTCTTGGGGGCGTCTAAAAGCGTCAATGAGTGGGAATGGGTTAAGATGTTTCTATGAAAGACTAAGATCAATGAAAATTCTGCAAAATATTGCATTGATTTAAGCTGACCTTAACCTTGTAAAATGTTCTTGACATTGGCAGATGTGTAACAATGAGAGGTATAATTCTATTTCGTTTGAGCTATGTAACAGAAATATTTTTCAAGAAATGGCAAAGCTTTAACCAATAACCAGACTCTTCCAAATAGTAAGCAGTTGGGGACAACAATTTAAGGTTGATGAAATTTTCTGGGTAAAAAATGTTTACGTCTGGAGGAATATCAAAGGTGTCATTGTGTGGGAATGGGTTAAAGCTCCAAGTAATTGTTTCAAAAGTCAGACAGACAGACACACAGACAGAAACCTGTCAAACAAATATACCCCTGATCTTATCAATACAGGGGCATAACCGACTTTTAAATGGCATGGTCTTTCTGACAAATTGCCTTCTGGATCAAACTTAGGCTGAAGCTCCGTAAGGCACCCATTTTAACCCATTCCCTCACAATTCAGCTTGTTTATGCACCACAAGGATAAAGCTTGGGAAAACATTGTGGAAAATGAAGAAATTGCTTGTTACAAGCAATTGCTTCATTGTCAACAATAATTTTTTACCAAAAAGACAAAGATTTTTATAATTCCATCAACTTGAAATTGTAGTCTGCAATTACTTTCAATTAGGACCAATCTGAATTTTTTCTCATCTGGTAAGGGATTAATTGACAATTAAGAATTGCATTTAACAATTGAGAAACATTTCATAGAGATTAATACCATTTTAGGTCTAATGGACCAAGCACTGTCATCTTTCCAGATATATCTGACCTTTGGGCTCTAAGTTTGACCTTGAAACCCAGATATCTAATCTATGTAACAAATTTGCTCCAAATGAAGAAAACATGCCAAATTATGTCAAGATCTATTGATTGAATGTTTTGGGTTAAAAACCACTATTAACAGTATTTCAGTTGTACTGTGGTGGCTGGTGAAGCTCATTTAGTATTAAGTATCTGTTTTGTAACATAGATAAAAATTCTGGCCATAATGACATTAGATGGATGGAGAGACGAATAGGACAACATTTAATCAATATCATCGATGGCCAACAAAATCTAACAACTATAGATACAAAAGTCACAATTGACAGACGTGCAACCAACTGACTCTGCTATCCACACCAATTGACTCCTACAGTAGGTTCAACTTTGATGTCAAACAGCGTTATTTGCATGGCCTTTAAGATGTAATGAAAAATTAAATTTCTCGGTTGGCAACCTAAACAGAGTAACTACAGCTTGATAAAGCTGTATTTACAATGTTAAAGTAGCCTAACCAACAAAAATGCAAAATGATTCACATAAATGCTGTCCAAAGCCAGAGTTCAAAATTCACTTACCGTCTAAATGATTAATTAAATCGGTTGGCTGATTATTTGATAGACAACCCTGATTGGCCAATTCTTTGGTCACAGAGTGACAAATTGACTCTATAATTCTCTTACCTGGTGGTAGTAAGAAGCTGGGTAGATAATGCCAAACCATCAGCTCTACTAAATTACCTAGGCCAGATTCTGAAATATAATCCAGAGCTTCAAATAAAATGATTTTGAATTCAAACCAATGAAATTTCATTTTTTGTCCAACAAACCCTATGTTGTAGGTACATTTTGGAATCATCTAGACTAATGAGTACTCACAACATATAATTTGGAGGAGAAATAACAAATCTAGATTGGAATAACACTCCCTTCACCTTTTTCCGCTTTTTTTTTAATTTTAGACTAGTCCAAATTGAATGAGTTTGCAGACGACAACAAAAATTAGATGTAACTTGAAATGAAACCATCTTATGTGGTAGAAAATATTGTGGGAAAAGGAGAAATTGCTTGTTACGAGCAATTTCTTCTTTTTTTCCACATAGTTTTCTGAAGTATGAAATCACAGTGACGTAAAATCCCAGGTTTGTACAGGAAAGGGTTAATTGGAAATAATGCCAAACAATCAACTTTTCCGCAATTCTGAAATATAAGCTCTAGAGAGAGGAATCAATTCCGATTTCAAATGAATAAGATTACATTTGTGTTCAACAAACCATATGTTGTGGATATTTATTACAATCATTTTGACAATTCAAAAGTGAACACACAACACAAGATGTTGCGATGAATTAATAGATTTAGATTGGCATCACATCTTTGATACAGAGATAATGATTAACCACCAACTCTACTAAAATTACCTAGACAAAACTCTGAAATATTACATCCAGAAAAAGGCAATAATTTTGGTTTCAAACAAGAGCAACGCCTAATGGTGCCCACGCTCGGCTTTAGGGTGCTGGATAGTGGATAAAATGCATCTAGAGTTATCCCCCTTGATATTAAAGGTTGCTCTTTTGGTAGTGAACAAGTACGCCAAGTTTCAAGCGAATGCCTTTAGTAGAACTAGAGATATCACAAAATATCAAAGTTTTCCCATGACTACGACGACACCAAGGCTATAAAGCCGAGCTAATAACCAAAATTTCATTTCCACACCATTTATTATCTGCTGACCTTTATGGCCTCAAACACATCAGTTGCATATCTTCTCATAGTTTAACCCATTATCCTAGATGGTTTTTTTACCCCAGATTAAAGATTCCATTATTTCATAACTTTTCAATTGTCGTCTGCAACTCCTTTACATTTTGGACCAGTCTGAAATCACAACTTTGCATCGACACGTCCAAAAGTAGGCTAGAATATAGTAAGAATAATACTAAGTCAACATTCTAAAGCTAAACATAATATCACTCCATAACAGAATCTTATTAACCCATTCCCACACAAGAAAATTTTAGACTGGTCCAATTTGAAAGAATATGCAGACAACAATTTTAGGTTGATGAAATTCTAAAACTCCTTGTCTTTTGGGATAGAAAACATTGTGGAATTTTTGTAATGGGTTAAAACATAGATGTAAAATGTACCTGACAATACTGGTAGTTCTAGATATCGTAACATGTCGTCCCACATGATGACTGTAAGGTGTGGATACTTGTTTTTAATGTAAATTGCCACGGCCCTAACATGTACAAAGAACAACTGTTGTGGTGTGAGGTTCTCTGACATCATTTTCTTCTTGCATCTTTCACACAAACCCAAATGATATACCTATAACAAAACAAAGTATCCACACAATCCCACTTATATTTGCCCCTAAAGAAACAAGAGCCATGTCGGACACGGCCATCCCCCGCCGTAAAAGCTTGATAGTAAACTGAAACCAGTTAGTTTTAGGCTTCTTATGCACTGCATTTCTTCTCAATGAGTTTGGTAATAGCTATTATACTTTCAGAGATATGCTCAGGACAAAATCTAAGTCTTAAAAACAACAAAGGGCAATAACTCCATAATTATGCAAGCAAGAGTTGTGGTTCTTGTGCAGTGCACTTCTCCTCAACGAGATCTATCCACCTATGAAGTTTCAAGTTAATAGCTATTATACTTTTAGAGATATGTCCTGGACAAAATCTTAGTCTTCAAAACAACATGGGGCAATAACTCCAATATTATGCAAGCAAGAGTTGTGGTTCTTTTGCACTGCACTTCTCCTCAACGAGATCTATCCACCTATGAAGTTTCAAGTTAATAGCTATTATACTTTTAGAGATATGTCCTGGACAAAATCTTTGTCTTTAAAACAACATGGGGCAATAACTCCAATATTATGCAAGCAAGAGTTGTGGTTCTTGTGCACTGCACTTCTCCTAAATGAGATCTATCAACCTATCATGTTTCAAGTTGATAGCAATTATACTTTCAGAGATATGCACTGGACAAGTTTAGTGACAGAAGGACAGAATGACAGAAGGACGGAATGACAGACGGTGACAATTACTATATCCCCTTCGCTGAAAAGGCAGGGGATAAAAAAGTTTTGAAATCATTGTGGGAAATGAAGAAATTGCTTGTAACATGTAATTTCTTAATTTTCCCTCAGTGTTTTTAACCCCCAGAAAACACTGTTTTTTAGAATTTCTCTGATGAATTCACTATAAATTGTTGTCTGCAATGTTCTTTCAAATTTTGAACAGTCTGAAATTTTGTCATCTTGTAATGTGTTAAGTCAAAACATTTCCAACAATTCAACCATTATTTTCTTCTTACATCTGTCACACAAACCAAAATGATATACCTACAACAAACAACATAAATTCAACCCATTCATCACAATCCTTCTTTTCCATGCCCCTAAAGAAAAAAATCTTTCATAAAACATTTTGATGAATGAAGAAATTACTGTAATGAATTGAAGTACATCCTGAATCACCTGTGCTGCATCTACGTGTGTGTGTGTGGGGGGGGGATATAAAAAGCTACAGTTTGACCAAAGGACCAGCCAACCATTGACCGTTCAACCAACAAGCTGACTCTCAAATAGTCTTTGGTGGATGTAATTATATGAGCGCATGAGCAACATTTCCAACCATCACACATGTGCACCAAGTAAAGACTCAGATCAGCCTGTGCATCCGCACAGTCTGATCAGTCTTCACTCTGCGCTCTGTAGATAGATACTGACCCAAAGCTTCTTTAAACAACCAGCAAATGTTCTAATTGCCTCGAATTGCTGTCCAAGGTGCTCAATGTGTGCGTGTTACGCACATACAAAATGGTTGAAAATGTCACGCATAGGCTCATATGTCTTTACTTTACCTCATCTGCACCAATATGAAAATGTTGTATGGCAGGATGTAGACTGACAACCTGGTCTATCATTAGACTGATAGCTGTAAGTGAATCTGAAAGAAATACAAAGATCTGCATTGTTTTTATTTTAGATAGCATGTTACATGGAACAGGCAAAAATTTTCTGTCCTATATTTGACACTAGAATATAGGTAGATGTTCAAGCCTTCAAAAATCTTACCTTCAAATGTTATCAAGTTTGATGTGAATAAATGTTTCCAAAAGCAGGACTACTCAAGATGGAGAGCAGTTGCATTAATTCACACAGAAAAATTACCACAAATATAGGAATCATAATTTTGACAAAAAATCAAGCTTCAAGGCTCACTTCAAATGGCACTCATGACAGAGAATAATTGTGTAAAATTATTTCGATATCAATACATAGTTTTTGGATTCACATGACCTTGAAAAGTGTGATTGACCACAACAAGTCACATTCAACCAAGAACAAACATAAAAATCATGACATAATGAATACTCATGTAAACTATAGAGCCCCAATCTCATGCCTAAAAATTTTATGGCCAATTTTAGAGGTTATTATGTTAGAATTACTTGACCTTCACTATTGACCTTGATAAATGACTTTGAACATGGAATAAATAGAAAGGTCATGCCACCATGGAAATGCATGTGAAATATAATGTGGGCAATTCAACAAACTTTAAAATACAAATGGACCAATGGGTAACATGCAGACCAAGATTTACATGCCTAAATTTATTGACTCAGGGAAATCAAAGAATATGATTAACCCATTACCCGAGGACAACATTTTAGACTAGTCCAAACTTGCAGACCAACCGTTTCAAGTTGATAGAATTTCAAACAACTCTTACTTTCTGGGTAGAAAACAATGTGATAATGAAGAAATAGCTTGTATCAAGCAATTTCTTTGGGGTTTTTTTTCAGTCGATGAAATTTAAAACTGTTTGTCTCATGGGGCAAATATTTTGGATCATGAAAAAATTGCTGGAAACAATTAATTTTCTCATTTTTCAAAATGTTTTCTGAAGCTTTTTTCAAGGGGGCGTCTAAAAGCTTCATTAAGTGAAAATGGGTCAAGGGTTGTAAAAAAGTGGGATTGGATGGGAATGGGTTAAAATAGCCCCAAGTTTCATACCTGGGTTGGATGGACATAAAGCACTGGGATAACCAGGCAGTTCACACAGACTTCTAAACTTCTCATGTTTTAGGACAAACTGAAAATGGCAAGGACTCAAGGAATAATATGATATAGTGAATAATAATTCAATTTTTAGTTTTGTGTATCATAAATGAGCGTTCTGAATGGCTGAAAAAAAATATTCATACCTCCATGAACAAAATCTTGAGCACCCAGCTTACTATAATTTTGTATGCTTCAGCGCAAAATAGTTCGAAACAATAACAAGATAACAAGATAATTTGTAAAAGGTTTGCTTTGCGTATTCAAACAGTGTGATAAGTTTTTTCTTTCCACACCTCCATGAAAACAAAAAATATTCTCTTCATCTCTTAATTAACCCATTTCCTCACAATAAAATTTTTGACTGATCCATGTTGAAAGAACCTGCAGACGACAATTTCAAGTTGATGGAATTTTTATCATTTTTACCTCTTTTGGGTAAGAAAATATTGTGGATAGTGAAGAAATTGCTTGGTACAAGCAGTTTCTTCATTTTCTACAATGTTTTCTTAATCTTTTTTCTTAGACGCGGAGGGATTGTGTTGGAATCAGTGGTCATAAAATACCATATTTATTCAACAAGTGATCTATAAACAGATGCATCCTATGATGCTTTGCCAAGTTTTTATCTGGTTATATGAATACTTTAATAAAGACAGTATTTCACGAATACTGTAATAATTTGATATTCTGTTTATAATATTACTGAAGTTTTTGGCAATAAATCATTGAAATTCTTGTAATTTATCGATATAGATAATCTACCAAATTTATAATGCTATTGTGTTTTTTTTAACTCATTACCTAGTACTCATTACATGAGAAAATAATAGACTAGTTCAATGTTGAAAGAAGTTGCAGACAACAATTTAAAATTTAAATTTGATTTTAAATTTTCCCACTATTCTGGGTGTAAACAAGCAATTTCTTCGTTTTCCACGATGTTTTCTAAAGCTTATTCATGAGAGGCATAAAAAGTAGGATTGTGTGGGAATGGCTTAAATGATCACATACATTATGACATCATTGTAAAGGTAGAAAAGTCACCATAGGCTTCAGTTCATTAATATGGTTATTTCGCTAGTGTGATATAACCAGTGTAATATCAAATATATTCAGAGGCCTATTTCAGTGCTATGTCATAGGTCGTATCATAACATAATTTGAAGAAGACTGGATCCCACCCTTATAAAGGTTGTCAGTATATCAAAATTGACAGTATAGTTAGAAACACAATTTGTAGTTCCAGGATAACCTGCAAAATTTTTACCTTCAAATGTGACATTAAACTCAAAAGAAAATTTTCAAAAATCTATGAACTGACAAAATTCTTTTTATTTGGACCAGTCTAAGATTTTGTTGTCTGGTAATGGGTTGAGGGAAAGACAATTTTTCAATTTACCCTAATGTTACTGACTGACTTTGAGCCATTTGTAAAAAGAAAGAGAAAAAAAGTACAATGATTATAACTACTTACTTCAAAGTGTCCAAAAGTTTGTACCAATGGTATCACTATCAGATTGTTTTCCTTTGCTAACTGTTGGATGAAGATAATATTGTCTTTGCTGTGGAAAAAATAGAAAAGGTTATGAATTCATTACATGAGCATTTGTTTGGTAAAAGCTTTTTCACCCATTCCCACATGATAAAATTTTAGACCAGTCCAAATTCAAAGAAGCTACAGACGACAATTTTAAGTTGAAGAAATCTTCAAAATCTATGTCTTTTTGGGCAGAAAACAATGTGGATAATGAAGAAATTGCTTGTAACAAGCAATTTCTTCATTTTCCACAATTGTTTTCCAAAGCTTTTATATTGAAGGGCGTTTAAAAGCGTCACTGTGTCGAAATGGGTTAAAGTGTTGGGCCAGGAAGATATGTAGAATTCATAAAGGAAAAGTTTCTGACAAATGCATATCAAAGCAATGGAACCTTACGCTCAGAAATATTGAAACAGGGCTCAAAATAAATGGAGTGACAGATCCTATTGAGCGAGTACACATTGAAATCAGCTTGTTAACCCATTCTCAAACAATATCAAATACTCCTCAAGAAAATGGCCTCGGAAAACATTGTGGAGAATGGAGAAATTGCTTGTGACAAGCAATTTCTTCATTCTCCACAATGTATCTACCCAGAAAGTTGAAAGAATCTAAAATTCCATAAACTTCAAATTGTTGCCTGCAAGTCCTTTCAATTTGGACCAATCTAAAATTCTGTCGTAAATGAGTTAAGGAAATTTCAGTGAATACCCACAACATGGGGTTTGAACAGGAAATGACAGATTTAATGTGTCAGCCTTTATTCTTACTTTGATATCTACAGTAACAAGTTGGATTTTTTTCTATTTTCTGAATAATTTATTGAGTTAAATAGTTTTTTAATGTCTTTCATTCTAAAACAGAGGGGTAAGTGTTCAAATCTCTTGACTTCAAAAATTTAGTCTGTCTTACATCATTTTTCCTGTTGTGCAAAGATGAATATCTTGCCTTCTGCAATTTTTTTTTACTTAATTCATTAACCAATTAACACATGCAAAAGAAATACAGAAACTGAAAACAGAGTGGAAAATCAGAGAAATTTCTTTGTTATACGCAATTCATTTTTTACAACATAGTTGTCTTTTAACCCATAACCAGACGACAAAGTTTTAGACTGGTCCAAATTGAAAGGAGTTGCAGGACGACAATTTAAAGTTTATGAAATTAATTTCACTTTTCTGTGTAGAAAACATTGTGGAAAACGAAGAAATTGCTTGTCACAAGCAATTTCTTCATTTTCCATGTTTTCCCAATTGTTTTTTCTTCAGGGGCGTCAAAAGGCGTCATTGTGTGGGAATGGGTTAATTTAAACAATTTTTCAGTCATATCGCGGCGGCTGAGGCACCTAACAATGGAATCCCCGTATTTCTCATACCAGTACTACCATTACATCCTTTCCTTGCCTCCAGCTGCTATCCCACATAGGTCTACAATTATCGACCCATTGGTGAGAGACAAATAGTTGGAAAGGATGAGTGCCGCCGTCGGGAATCGAACCCGGGACCTCTAGATTGATAGTCCGACCTGCTACCAACTGCGCTATGACGGCGGACTAATTTAAACAAACTAGAATTGTTGTATGAATCCTCCAAAAAATTTTAACCCCTGTCTTGCTGAAAATCTCCTCTACAGAATTTCATTAAAATCAAAGGGATAACCCATTCCCACACACTGTGACGCTTTTGGATGTCCCTCAAGAAAAACACTTGGGATAATATTGTGTAAAATGATTAAATTGCTTGTAACAAGCAATTTTTTCATTTTACACTATCTTTTCGACTCAGAAAGATGAAAAAATCTAAAATTTCATTAACTTGAAATTGTCATCTGCAACTCCTTTCAATTTGGACCAGTATAAAATTTTGCTGTCTGGTAATGGGTTAATCAAAGGGCTTAAAGCACTTGAAGCACTTATTGTGGTTTAATATTTCTTTTGAAAATTAATCTCATAAACAACTATGGTTTGAAAGGGACCAACATGTGGTGAAGATTAAGATCAGACTGCACATATGTGTAGTTTGATCTTTGTCTATACCTCCTGCAAAAACAGAAAAATTACCAATTCAACATGCAAAGGGTTAACTGGTCTATGATTCTGTTGTTTTGTAAAAAGCAAAGTTACCTATAAGCATATTGTTGGGAAAGCTCTTCCAGTTCATCCGAATAGGGAAACATGTCTTCATACTCTATTAGAAGACCTGTAGCACCAAACTTTCTTAACAAAGGAAACAACTGAAAAAGTACAAATGAGAAACATAACCTATAGACTCTAAGGGGGTTTAACCCATTACCAAACAAAACAAATTTAGATTGGTCTAAATTCAAAGAAATATCACAAAAATGTTTCTTAGCGATCTGTTGAAACAATCTAAAAAACCTAAATTTAAAATGCAAATTAAATCAAGAGTACCATGATGGTCCTAAATTGCTCCCCTGAGCATGATGGTTCATGGCTCTATGATGTATACATAAAACAAAGCTCTCTGTCTAATTATTTTGGAGAAGATGTTTAAGGATTTTCTCTTTTAATCCTAGGTAAATTGATGATCCCGGCATATAGCACTAATTTCCTGATTACAGTTATTCTTTGAAGTATTTTGTCAGAGGGTCAAAGAACAACATTACATACCAAATATCAAAGCTCTAGGCCTAAACATTTCAGAGGAGAATATTTTCAAAGATTTCCTTTGTAAAATGAGGGATCGCACAGAAAAGGGCTAATTTTAAGAGTACAGTTATTCTTTGAAGTGAAGGATTTCCTTCTTTATGCCTAAGTAAAGTCAGGGATGGCACAGAAAAGGCTAATTTTCACAGTACGATAATTCTTTGAAATATTTTGTAGAGGGCCAATAGATGATGACATGAACCAAATATCAAAGATCTAGGCCTTATGGTTTAGTGGGAGAGGATTTTCAAAGATTTCCTTTGTAAAATAAGGGATCACACAGAAAAGGGCTAATTTTAAGAGTACAGTAATTCTTTGAAGTGAAGGATTTCCTTCTTTATTCCTTGGTAGAGTCAGGGATGGCACAGAAAAGGCCCATTTCAGAGTATGATAATTCTTTGAAATATTTTGTAGAGGGCCAATAGGTGAAGATATGTACAAAACATCAAAGATCTAGGCCTTATGGTTTAGGAGGAGAAGATTTCCAAAGATTTCCTTTGTAAAATCAGGGATCACACAGAAAAGGGCTAATTTTAAGAGTACACTACAGTAATTCTTTGAAGTATTTTGATAGAGGGTCAATAGGTAATTATATGTACCAAATATCAAAGCTCTAGGCCTTATGGTTTAGGAGGAGAAGATTTTTTAATAATTGTTTACGGATGAACAGACAGACAGATGGACAGACGAACAGTCGGACGCCGGACATTTACCGATCTAAATAGCTCACCTTCAGCATGTTGTGCTCAGGTGAGTTAAAAAGTTACAGACGACAATTATAACTTGGTTTAATTCTATAAATCTGTATCTTTTGGGATAGCAAACATTGCAGATAATGAAGAAATTGCTTGTAACCAGCAATTTCTTCATTTTTCAAAATGTTTTCCAAAGCTTTTTCCTTGAAGGGCAAATGATAGCAGGATTGGGTGGAAATATGTAAATGTCATCTTCTGTAGTTTTTCATTCATATTACAGTGACTGATGCACCTGACCATTATTCTTCCTGTACTTTCTCCCACCAGCAGAATGGTAACATTTACTCTTAGCCATCAGCTACTTATCCAACTTCCGCATAACTTTTTTCAGAAATTCCTACATATATACTTATCAAGAAAACACAGAAAGAAAAAATATACTGCTTATAACAAGCAATATCTCCTTTCCAAAATAATGTATTATGCTCTGCTTCATTTTAATCCATTACAAGACCATAAATTTTAGACTGGTCCAAATTCAAACAAGCTGCAGATGCCAATTAAATGTGTGTTGAAATGAAAAAGAACTGTCAAATAGGGTAGAAAGCATTTTGAGAAGAGGAGAAATTGCTTGCTACAACCAATGAAATTGCTCATTAAAAGCAATTTCTCATCTTTTCACAATGATTTCTACAGCTAATCTTCTTCAGTGTGTAAAAAAGCAGAATCATGCATTGATGGGTTAACCCAATCCCACTCAATGACGCTTTTAAACGCCACTATGGAAAAAAAAACACGGAAACATTCTGAAAAATAAAGAAAATGCTTGTAACAACCAATTTCTTCCTTTTTCACAATTTTTTCCAAAGCTTGTTACAAGCAATTTCTTCATTTTCCACAATGTTTTCTACCCAGAAAATTGTAAAAATCCAAAACTCCATGAACTTTAAATTGTCGCCTGCAACATCTTTCAATTTGGACCTGAAATTTTGCCATCTAGTAATGGAACAATCTAAATACGTTTGAAAAAGTAGCCTGAATCTCCTCCAAATTGAACAAGAGCTCAGGTGAGCTAAAACTGCCAAAATCTGATATAAATGATTAACCCATTCCCACACAGTGACGCTTTTGAATGCCCCTCAGGAAAAACATTGGGAAAACATTGTGTAACATGAAGAAATTGCTTGTAACAAGCAATTTCTTCATGTTATACAATGTTTTCCACCCAGAAAGTTTAAAAAATCTCAAATTCCATAGACTTTAATTTGTCATCTGCAAATCCTTTCAATTTGGACCAGTCAAAGTTTTTGTTGAGTGGGAATGGGTTAATTATGGCATTAGTAACAGACTGCATGACAGCCATAATGTAGCATTACAAGATAACGATGAAACATACAAGCTCAAAACTCCATTGTAATTTCTTGTAGGATGGGCAGATATTTGTCGAGCCCCAAGTGGTGAGGGAGACATAGTTGTCACTATGACAAGTCGGTGTTTGTGCGTCAGTATGTTAGTACTTTAATCCATCCATCTGCCCGATTTTTGTCCGGACAATTACTCCTACATTTATGGATGGATTTTCAAAATAACTTGGCACAATTATTCTCCACCATGAATAGATGTGCCATTTGAAAGAATTTTTGTGATACTTCTAATGTAAAGGTCACCGCTCAAGGTCAAACACTAAAATTGTGTTTGTCCGGACAAATACTCCTACATTTATGGGTGGATTTCATAATAACTTTGTACAATTATTCTCCATCATGAGTAAATGTGCCGATTGAAAGAATTTTGGGATAGTTCTAATGTCAAGGTCACAGTTCAAGGTCAAACACTAAAATTGTGATTGTCAAGAGCATTTCTCCTACAATTATGGATGGATTTCAAAATACATTGGCACAAATATTCTCATCAGTAGATGAGCCATTTCAAAGAATTTTTTGGATAGCTTCAAGTTTAAGGTCAAAACTCAAGGGCAAACACTAGAATAGATGGTCAAGGTCAAGTTGATGGTCAAAACTTTGCAGGCTCGACAGCAGGTGTCCTGGGACAATCATCTAGTTATTTCATAAATTACATACCACCTGCAGATATTCAATCCTAGGTGCTGCACCTTTCAGATCTAAATGGACCAACCTGTTCAAAGAAATAACAAAAAGAATATCAACTCAAAGACAGCAATGCTAAAACCAGTAGCCTATCAAACCTGATTAGGGTTCAGTGTCCCATTACCATACAACAAAATTTTAGACTGTTCCAAAATCAAAGAAATTGCAGACGACAGTTCAAACTTTGAGAAATTTTGTAAATCTTCGTCTTTTGCAGTGGAAAACAAGGATAATAACAAGCGATTTCTTCCTTTTCCACAAAGTTTTCTCAAGCCTTTTTCTTGAGAGGCACCAAAAGGCATTGTTGAGTGGGAATGGGGTATAATGTTTCAAACGAAAAAAGAAAACTCTTGTATACAGTAAGCTATCAGCAAAAGTTAATCCTTTCCTGCATAATCCCTTGTTTTTACACCCCTGTGATCTTATACTTGAGAAAATATTGTGGGAAAAGAAGAAATTGCTTGTTACAAGCAATTTCTTTTTTTCCCACATTATATTCTTACCTATAGGTTGCTTAATTTTAAAATTGCACCCACTTTTAAATGTTGTAACTTCTTTCAATTTGAACAGTCTAAAATTTTGAAAAACAGGAAAGGTTTAACCCTTTCCTGGTTAATCCCTGGATTTTACATCCCTGGGTTTTTAAACTGGGAAAATATTGTTGGAAAAGAAGAAATTACTTGTAACAAGCAATTCCTTCTTTTCCCACAATATTTTCTACTCTGTAGGTTGGTTACTTTTCAAATTTCACTCACATTTAATTGTCGTCTGCAACTTCTTTGAATTTGGACAAGACTGAAATTTTGAAAAACAGGAAAGGTTTAAATGTCTTTATCACAAATTTAGTCCCACATCAACAGAATGAGGTCCCAGAGACTTGACTTGTCTTGTCATTAGGGTCCTCGCCTTTACTATAGTTGAAGCCAAGAGGGTCCAATTGACTCACATCAGATAACCCTTTCCTTTTTCTGGAAGTCTTAGACTGGTCCAAATTGAAAGAAGTTGCAGACGACAATTAAATTGGATGCAATTTGCCGTGAAACCATCCTATGTGGTAGAAAATATTGTGGAAAAAGAAAAAATTGCTTGTCACAAGCTTGTCTTTGTACGGTAAATCCTGGGTTTGTACAGGAAAGGGATAATTTGAGAGTCCTGACTATTTATTTGTAAGTCTCAGACTCGTGAAACAAGTACATCCGTTTAAACTCTGACCCAAGACCAATCGACCAATCGCTGGCTGCTCCCACTTACTCATTTGACCACGCCCATGGACTCAGACAGAAAGTCTCGCTTTGATTTTAAACAGCGTTATTTTGCAAAATTTTTGGCAAGTAGCATGTAACTAAAAGGTAGAATAATTGGTTGGCAACTTAAACATTGTAATTACAGTTTAAGTCGCCAAGCCAACAAAAAAGAATAACAAAATGGCGCCAAATGTTGGAGTACAAAACTCATTGCTGTTCTAAATGAGTCATTTCATTGGTTGACAGGTTATTTGGGTTGGCAACTTAAACATTGTAACTACAGTTTAAGTCGCCAAACCAACAAAAAAGAATAACAAAATGGCGCCAAATGTTGGAGTGCAAAACTGATTTCTGTTCTAAATTAGTCATTTCATTGGTTGACAGGTTATTTGATTGACAGTTTGTGAAAGAGAAATTATGCCTGTTTTGATGATCCTTGTAAAATTGGCACATATTTTATTTGAGGGTTAAAATCATTTTTTTTTAAATTGATGGATTGCTGGCTCCATCAACCCAACTCAGACAATGCAGTGAGTTTATATTGGATATGTCGCAGGGCTTCAGAATTCCTTAACCCATTCCCACAAAGTGACGCTTTTGGATGCCCCTCAATGAAAGCAATTGAAAAAACATTGTGAAAAATGAAGAAATTGCTTGTAACAAGTTGAAAAAATCTTCAACTTCATAAACTTTAAATTCTCGTCTGCAAATTCTTTCAAAATGGACCAGTCTAAAATTTGTTGTCTGGTAATGGGTTGAATTTTTACATGTACTGCACAATGAGAATATATAGTCTTACATTAATATATGTATTCAAATCTTTCAAATTCTACTAATCCTAAAAAGAAGACAAGGAAGAGAAAATCTGCGCAGGATGAGTAGAATTTTCAAGCCCTGTGGCAGAAGAAATTATTTTGCAAAATATATGGTCAGGTACATAACACAAAATCTTAGCAAATTGTTGGTAAATAAGTAAAACTAAATCAGCTGAAGTCCCAAACAAACGCAATAATATTCAACATAAATTTTGCAGTGGGCATAGCCAGTAATCCTTTAATAATAACCGAAGGAGTGTTGGCCAAAATAAATCAACTCCAACAAGGCAGCTTGTCAGAGATGTCAAAAGAAATTATTTTGCAAAAAGCAAAATCAATTCTATAAATACCAATACTTGAATATGGTTCTTGTGTATGAACATCATACCTTAAAAAAGACATCAGAAGACTTAAAGTTGTACAGCAGAGTGCCACATGACTTATACCAGAATTAAAAAAACCTGTTTTATGAAGAGAGACTTAAGCAGTTGGGCCTTCCAACAATAGAATATAATAGAGGTGACCATTATGACATGCTACAGATTTTCAAAGGACTTCACAATCACAATGACTTTAACCCTTTCCCATTCAAATACGGGATTTTACAATCCTTTGATTTTATACTAGAGAAAGCATTGTGGAAAAAGAAGAAATTGCTTGTAACAAGCAATTTCTCCTTTTTCCACAACATTTTCTACCACATAGGATAGTTTCATTTCAAATGGCATCCAGTTTTCATTGTCGTCTGCAAACTCTTTCAATTTGGACTAGTCTAAAATTTCCAAAAACGGGAAAGGGTTAATTAGGACCAAATGTTTACACTGACGTCTTCTGACCAATGAGGACATAATCCTAAATTTAATAAAAGTGACATGAAGTGCATGTTAACGTAAAGAGGGGGCCTTCATGGACCAATGACCAATTCTACGATAAAAGATAAAGGTATAAATACATTTATAATAAGCTTGACTCCTAAAACAACCAAAATATCTGACATTAATGTCACAGGTCAGTTTTGCACTTCCTGTCTGATTAAATAATTAGATCAAACAACAGGCTTTTGATTGATGACTGCAATCCATCAGGTACACAAGGTACATCTAATTTACCTTTGAGCATTTGGACTCGTGAGAGCCATAGCTAAATATGGTGCTTCTTCTTTAAATCTGGAAAACAATAAAACATGATGTTGATTAAATGAGGTATTGTAGCCCTTTGGCTAATAATCTGTTGGCTTGTCAACAGATTCTCAGAAAGAGGGCTACGATATTGCAACTAGATGTTGATTAACCATGACTATACAGTCCCCCAGTCCTTGAGAAATATATATTTAGATAAATTAATTGGGATTTAACGGCGTTAATAACAGTATCTTAGTCATATGGCAGAAACTGGAGCACCTAAAATTGTATTCCTGGTATTTCTAACACCAGTACTACCACTACACCCTTATCTAGCCTCCAGCTGCTATCCAACTTAGGTTAACAATTATCCAACCATTGTGAGGAGACAAATGTCAGAAAGGATATGTGCTACTCCTCGGGATTGAACCCATGACATCCAATGATTAAAAATTTGAAGTGTGTTGCGCTATCGACTGGGCTATGATGGCCGCAAAATATACTGAGAAAAAATTTGTGCAAACGGTAGAAATTGCTTAAAGAGTACATGTAATTTCTCTTTGTCTCTATGAGTTTTCTACCCTAAGTAACACTTATCTATACCGTTGTAGAAGAAGAATACAATTGTACAGTAATAAGATATATTTTATGTCAAGGTCATTGCTTTCTGCACTTGACACTTTAAAGAAAAAAATGAAGAACTAGTATAGACAAAAAATAAGTAAATAACTGACACTTGCATACATACATCAGAACGACCCTTATCATCGTTGTTTTGTTTATTTACATTCCTAGTCAGAACTCGATGAAGTGTGACTGAAATTTGAAGGTTGTAAATACTGGATTTGCAGAGAGTCGTTACATCAAAAAACGACGTCTTCATACACCAAGTTAAGTAATTAATAAAGTAAGGAATTTAAACCAATTAATTCATTGAGTTCATGAGCTGTCAAAGCTTCTAAGCCCTTCATTTTAGGCGATAGTTTTGTAAATAAACCTTGCAGGATGTCGACTCCTCCACCATTTGTCACTTCCGGTACGTCTCCACGACTAGAGAGCTCGCTGTTACAGATGTAAATAAACAAATTGGTGTATTTTTGATGCGCATAAATTGATTTTTGACAAAGCAAATTGTGGTAAGATTTGTTTTGTTGTAGTTTTTGAGCATTTTTAAATTTTAAGACAAATTACGTTATGATGGATTACTGTCGTTTGACAGCTTTTTGTTTTCCGTTAAGACTTTTGGCGTTTCCCTGAACTTAAGTTGGGCAGTAGGTCAAATCAACCCTAATTAAAATCAACAAAAGAAAGAAAGATATTTTTATAAAAAAAATCAATTAAAGGGTTGTTTTTTGTAGTATTTGTTTAATCAATGAATGCCATTGATGCTTTTCATTTATAGATAGCTATTGATTTCATATAATTTGTACAGAAATAAAATACTGTATGTTATTTCCTGCAATAAAAGATTGATTGACCTAGATTTTATTCATAATTTTCTAGGTCAGCAGAGGTTTTTACTGTTTCTCCTTATGTTCAAGAGAAATTGCTTATGCTCTTCTATTATTTACTTGTGCTGTCAATGTATAAGATTGGCTTACCAATAGAAAAGTGATGCAATTCACCCCATTTACTGATATATTCACACAGCAGTTTTCTAGCCTTAATTAATGTACTCGTCAGCTGTGCTTATTGTACCATTTTTTTTATTATGAATATGCAAAAGCAATTTAATCAATTCCCACTCAATAAAATCATAGATTGGTCCAAATTATAAGAAGCTGCAGACAACTATTTCAAGTTGATGGTATTTTAATTTTTTTCATCTTTTGGATAGAAAATGTGGGAAATGAAGAAATTGCTTGATAAAGCAATTGCTTCATTGTCCAAAATGTTTTCCAAAGCTTTTTTCGGGGGGGGGGGGGGGATGGGGGGTGATTAAAAGCGTCAATGTGTGGGAATGAGTTAACCCTTTACAAGTCATCAAAATTTCGTTGGTAAAAAATTGAAAAAGGTTGAAGGCTATATAAAATACATCAGTTATTGATGTGAACTCAAAATTATAATTGAACATAAAGTAAAGTCCTTTTCCCACAATTTTGGCATGCATTATCATTGTGCTGTGTTCTTTTTTTTTTTTATGCATCTGTATGATGTAAACGCAGACTGGGTATATCATATCTTGATCACGGTCTTAACTAGACAAATCAGGGTTGGGGTTTTTTTTGCTTAAATAATGATAAGATCATAGGAAACTACTTGCAATGTCAGTCATCCTTTGACAATCTGTAGAAAACTTGAGTTGTTGTATACCTACTCAATTAGCAATACATGGCTCAGATTATCTGAGTGAAAGACTGCATGTATCATGATCTTTAGCTTCACTTTCCGAAAGTCAGTGAGCTATTGTCATGATGTTGTGTTAATGTCATGCACCCATGTGTGTGTCCATTGGTCTGTAAATGATTTGAAAATCTTTTCTCAATAGATTTCAGCCAAATTTTACAGGAATGACCCTTTCACAAATTGCTTGATATTAGCAGTTTCTTCATTATTCATAATGTTTTCAACCTTAACAGAAAAAAAAAACTCATCAACTTAAAACTGTTGCCTGCAACTCCTTTAAATTTTGACAAGCCTAGAACTTTGTCCTCTGGTGATCATGGGTTAACCCATTCCTGTTTTTCAAAATTTTAGACTAGCCCAATTTGAAAGAAGTTGCATACAACTAAAAGTGAGTGCAATTTGGAAAGTAATCAACCTATAGGGTAGAAAATATTGTTGGAGTAGTTTCTTTTTTTTCCACATTGTTTTCTCAAGTATAAATTCACAGGGACATAAAATCACGGGTTTGTACAGGAAAGGGTTAAGAAAACTCATATACCTGTATGAAAAGTAAGGTCGTTGGAGCAAATCAGGCCCTCAAGGGCTTCTAGTTAACCCTTTCCCGTTCAAATACGGGATTTTACGTTCCTGTGATTTTATACTCAAGAAAACATTGTGGAAAAAGAAGAAATTGCTTGTAACAAGCAATTTCTCCTTTTTCCACAATATTTTCTACCACATAGGATGGTTTCTTTTCAAATGGCATCCAGTTTTCATTGTCGTCTGCAACCTCTTTCAATTTGGACTAGTCTAAAATTTCCAAAAACGGGAAAGGGTTAAAACCAAATCAGTTTCTCTAGCTGGAACTTTGACCACTCCCACTTTACTAAAGCTCTTCCTACTTCCAGATACAAGGTAGAAAGATGGTATATGTTACAGTTAAAGAAGAGACAGAGGACAGGCTCCATCTGTCACGTCAACCCAGTAACAATTCTTGGGCCATGTTAGCTGGTAAGTGGCTTGCTTTGTTTTTCATCCTATCTTTTAGTATCCAACCGAACATCAGAAATTTGAAACTGGTCAAAATTGAAAGAAATTGTAGATGACAATCTTAAGTTGATGAAATTTAAAAGATTTTTTGTCTTTAAGGGTGGAGGACATTGTGGAGAATAAATAAATTGTTTTTAAAAGTAATAACAGAATTTTCAAAAAAACAATTCTTTAGGGTTGTAAAAAGGCGGGATGACATTAGAATGGGTTATAGATTATATAGTCTGGGATCATTAAAACTTAAGGTTTTTAAATTGTTACAAGCAATTTCTTCATTTTCAATAATAATTTCTTCCCCAAAAAACAAAGATTTTAAAAAAATCATCAACTAAAAAACATTGTAACTTCTTAATTTGGATCAGTCTGAAATTTTGTCGTCATGTAATGGGGTAAATAGGTTTAAGAACTCTTTTAAAATATCCTCACATAATCCTGCTTTTTTACACCACTCTAGAAAAAAGTTGGGGGAAACATTATGAAAAATGAAGATATTGCTCAAATCATATTACAATTTCAAGCTTGTCAGATTAAATTTTGTTTTGTCTTTTAGGGTAGGAATTATTTTGGACAATTAACAAATTGTTTTCATATCAAGAGTAATGAAAGAAAGGGTGATAATTTTGCAAAATCCAGATATTATTCTGGAAAATGAAGAATTGCTTGTATCAAGCATTTTTTTTCATTGTCTACAATATCTCCTACCCAAAAAGTTGAAAAATTAAAACTCCATCAAATTGACATTGCCTTCTGCAGCTTCTTTCCATAAGGACCAGTCTAAAAAAATTGTTGTGTGGGAATGGGTTTGGTTCTCAATTAACCAAGTGCCACACAATGACGCTTTTTGACGCCCCTCAAGAAAAAAATTTGAGAAAACATTGCATGAAATTAAAAAAAATTGCTTATTACAAGCAATTTTTCATGATTTTCCACAATATCTTCTTCCCAAGAAGTTGAAAACCTCTAAAATTTCCTGGACTTTAAATTGGAGTGTGGAAATCCTTTCTGTTTGGTACAGTTCCAAATATTGTAATCTTGAAATGGGTTTGGACACCTAGTACCAAGCAATTCATTCATTTCCCACAATGTGTTCTACCCAAAAAGTTGAAAAAATCCAAAATTTCATAAACTGTAAATTGTTGTGTGCAACTCCTTCCAATTTGAACCAGTCTGATATATTGCCATCTGGAAATGGGTTAAGGCACTTGAGTGTCTGTATCATTTCATCAGTAGAAGTTTCAGAACGACATTTCAAAATTTGTTTAGATTTAACAATAATGTGAAGTAACTGCTTGTTACAAAGTATTTCTCCTTTTCTCACATTATTAAAATTTTCCCTTTTCTCACAATGTTTTTCTTTAAACTATATGCTACGACATCAAACAAGCTACCATGTATTATTGTTTAACACATTTCCCTACAATCCCCCATTTTATGCAAAAAAAGCAAAGGAAAACATTATGGAAAATGAAGAAGTTGCTCAGTAGAAAGACAAAGACTTTTGAAATTTCATCAAACTAAAAATGTTGTCTGCAACTACTAATTCGAACTAGCCTTAAATTTTGTTGTTTTGTAATTAGTTAAACCTTTTCCAAGCAGCAAAATTTTAGACTAGTCCAAAGTCAAAGAAGTTGTAGAGGACATTTTTATTTAAATCTTTGTCTTTTTTTGGAAGAAAACATTGTTGATAATGAGAGGATTAGTTGTAACATGCCAAAGCTTTTAGTTGAGGGGTTTAAAGAAGGACTGTGTGGGAATTGATTAAACAGCAAGATGTTAGCCAAAACTTTGTCAATATTTTCAGGGTTCTTTGCCTTTGGTCTGGGAGCTGCCTACTACGGAAATGGTAAGTTTCCCTGGTTGCAAACAATCTCCTTTCTGTTTTGATCATAAAGAACACTCACAATGACTTTGAACCATCCCCTGTCATTCTTATAAATCCCCACCCCCTTAGTTTTGGGATATATAGGAGTCAGTTCTTTGGTTGGTTAGTGTAATGGTTGGTCGTTTGGTTGGTCTCTAAGGTGTTTTGGGTGTATCAATTATTTCCTTAACTACTCAAATTGTTTAATTCATATCTCACCAATGCACTCAGTATCGAGCAAAGATGTGCAGATCTGATGATTTTTGGGGTTACATTCCATTAATTTTCCTTGGAGTTATGGACCTTTATTTAACCAATTACCAGATGGCAAAATTCTAGACTGGTCCAAATAGACAGGAGTTGCAGACAACAATTTAAAGAAAGCTTATCAAATTTTTAGTTTTTAATTTTCTGGGAAGAAAACATTGTGGAAAATTAAGAAATAGCTTGTTGGTCTCGATATTTTGCCCAATAATTTTTCTTGGGAGGCCTCAAAAAGCATTGTTGTGTGAGAATGGGTTCAGAGCCTTGTGCGCAGTAGTTCTTATTTCAGGAATATTTCAAACTCTGCCACTGTTTTTAACTGCCACATGAATTAACTTTATACAAATTGTAGACAGTTCCTTTTGAAGCATCTCAAGAAAATAGCTTTGGGAAACATTGTGCACAATGAAGAAATTGCTTGTAACATACAATTTCTTCATTTTCCATACTGTTTTCTACCCTACAAGGCAAATGTTTTCTAAATTCCACTAAACATGATAACCATTGTAAAAGAAGATTATGTAATAAAAATCATGCTTTGCTAGCTTACAGTACCATTACTTTTCAGTATTTTGATTCTTGATACTACAAGGAAAAGTAGGTAGTGTAGGCTAAGATCAGACTGGTCTTAGTCTATACACCTGCCAAAGATATTGCCAAAGCAGGTATTTCTGGCATCAGCATGACAAGGGTTAATCAATTTATTGATAGTCAGTATTTAGATTGGACCAGTGAAAGACTTTTTGTCAAGGTTGAAGATATTTTGTTCATTTCAGAAAGGAGGGTAAATAAGATATTGCATGTAACAAGAAATTTCTTTATTATCTACAATGTTTTCATCATACAATGATTTCTAAAATTTAAACCAAAAAATGTCAACAAAGTTTTCTACCCTAAAAGACAAATATATTTTAACCCTTGTCATGCTAAAGCCGGAATATTCCGGTTTTGGCAGGAGGTGTAGACTAAGATCAGACTGCACTTATGTGCAGGCTGATCTTAGTCTATTTCCTGCTTGTACTTTTCCTGCCAGAGTTGTTTATTAAGTTGATTTCTAAAAAAAATTGATTTTCGAACAACTAGTTCTATCAGGGCTTTCAGCCCTTTGATTTGACAGAAATTCAGTAAGGTAATTTATACAGCATGACAAGGGTTAATTTCACCAATTTGGAAATTGTCTTATGCAAAAATTGACATGGTTATGGGTCAAGACTCCTACATAAATCATTCAGGAAATTTATTTAACCCACGCGATAAAATTCTGGACCAGTCCAAATTCAAAGAAGTTGCAGACGACAATTTTAAGTTGACAAAATCTGCAAAATCATTGTCTTTTAGGGTAGAAAACATAGTGGATAATGAAGAAATTGCTTGTAACAACCAATTTCTTCATTCTCCACCATGCTTTCCAAAGCTTGCATATTAGGGAGCGTTTAAAAGCGTCATTGTTTGGGAATGGGTTAAGTGATTGAAAGGATAATGTAAGGATCTTTATCTCCTTCTGACAAACACTGTAATTAAAGTTCAGATTGTGTTAAACTTAATTAATCCTGAACTATTATATGGAGTACAGTGCTAAACATCGACAATCCTGAGGTACAGCTGAAGTTTGAGTTTTGTTCTGGTCTATTGACTTTTGAGGAATATACGAATGATTGATTTAGAAAATTTGTCTAAAATCCCAGTTCATTCAGATTTCTTTCCTAAACCCAAGTAGATTTTGAGCTGATTTTTGGTTTGTGAGTCAGCAATCATGAGCTATTATCAAGTTTAAGTTATGTTCTGGCCCACTGATTTCTGACAAAAATACAGATAATTTAGGAATGTCACCAAAATCTCTGTTTTCTTGACTCATGTCTAAATGCATGTAGGTATTTAGTTGATTTAAGTGTTTGAGTCAGCAGTCATGAGCTACATACACAGGGCTATAGATAGAAGGTGTGATTTGTATATTAGATTTGAATATTTCACCAATACTGCAATAAACCCTGTGTTGTAGGTACTCATTTGATTTGTCTCGTTGAGACAATTCAAATGAGTACCCACAACATAGGGTTTCATTGAGAATGTTATATCTTCTCTTATCTAGACCCTTTGGATCAAGTTTGAATTGCATTCCAGTGCATTGAGAGATTTTAAAGATCAACTTTGCCCTGTAGATTTCAAATACATATAGATATAGTGATAGAGCTAATTTTGTTTGTGAGAATCAACAATCATGAGTTAAAGATCAGGTCATCCTATTCATACTGAACCTGGATTATTCTTGTTAAGCCTAATGATATAGACAAGATCATTCTGTACATATTAGCAGTGTTATTCTTTCTAAACCACCTTCAAGCCAGAGTTATGTATAAGATTCATTTAAAAAAAGAATCACTGGTTGACAATTAGTGTTCTTGGTTCGTTCAGCGATTTGATTTTAATGAAATTCTGGAAAGAATTATATTCAGCATGTCAAGGTTAACATCTATTGGTTTTTGGCAAAAATACAAAAGTCATTACAAAATGAATGTCACGGCTGAAGGCCAAATATTTGCTTGCTTGAATTAAGGCTAGATCATATGCTGCTGTGTGTGTATGAATATTTTACAAACACTTTCATGATTTGCTTGTTTGCAAGAGTTATGTAGCAGCTTTAACCCATTACTAGATGAATTAATTATACCCCCCCCCTTTGAGGAAGAGAGGGGTTTAATGGTATATCATAGTCCGTTCTTCCATCCCCCTGTCTGTAACGAATATTTTTCATCACATTTTTTCTCACCAACTATTCATAGCAATAGCTTGAAACTTGGTATGGAGATTCGGCTAGGTCCTACATGGCACTTACCAAATTTAGGTCTGCACTTGTATGGTGGGATATTTTAATCACATTTCTCAGCAACTTTTCATAGCATTGACTTGAAACTTGGTGTGGAGGTTCAGCTAGGGGTTCTACATGGCGCTCAACTGAAGTCCGCAAGTTAATTAATTCCTATTTTAAGACTTTTTATAATCGAACATTAATGGTATAGTGGTATATTTTTGTTACACTTTTCTCAGCAACTAATTAATAACATTGACCTAAAACTTGGTGTGGAGGTTCATCTAGGGGTCCTTAACGAATTAAGGTCCACAAGTTAACTACTTTCTGAGTCCTTCTAAGTTAGTTCATTCATGGATATTTTTAGCTCACCTGAGCACGTAGTGCTCAAGTGAGCTATTGTGATCGCCTTTTGTCCTGCTTCCGTCCATCGTCCATCGTCCGTCGTGCGTCGTCCGTCAACAATTTCTTTAAACGACATCTCCTCCTAAACCACTGGGCCAATTTGAACCAAATTTGGCAGAAATGTTCCTTAGGTGGTCCCCTTCGAAAATAGCTAAAAGAATTGAAATCCGTTAAAAACTCTGGTTGCCATGGCAACAAAAGTGAAATTTTAAAATAATCTTTAAAAATCTTCTCCTCCTGACCCAGAAGGCGTAGAGCCTTGATATTTCGCATGAAGCATCAGTATATTGACCTCTTTCAAAATAGCTAAAATCATGATCCTTGGGTCCCAAGGGGCGGAGCCCTAGAGGGGTGGGGTTTATATAGAAATAAAGAACGATTTTTTAAATGACATCTCCTCTCAAACCACTGGGCCGATTTGAACCAAATTTGGCAGAGATGTTGCTTAGGTGGTCCCCTATGAAAATAGCTAAAAGAATTGAAATCCGTTAAAAACTCTGGTTGCCATGGCAACAAAAGTGAATTTTTAGAATAATTTTTAAAAATCTTCTCCTCCTGACCCAGAAGGCATAGAGCCTTGATATTTTGCATGAAGCATCAGTATATTGACCTCTTTCAAAATAGCTAAAATCATGATCCTCGGGGGGCGGAGCCCCAGGGGGTTGGGGTTTATATAGAAATAAAGAACGATTTTTTAAATGACATCTCCTCTCAAACCACTTGGCCAATTTAAACCAAATTTGTCAGAAATGTTGCTTAGGTGGTCCCCTTCAAAAATAGCTAAAAGAATTGAAATCCGTTAAAAACTCTGGTTGCCATGGCAACAAAAGTGAAATTTTAAAATAATCTTTAAAAATCTTCTCTACTGACCCAGGAGGCGTAGAGCCTTGATATTTTGCATGAAGCATCAGTATATTGACCTCTTTCAAAATAGCTAAAATCATGATCCTCGGGTCCCCAGGGGCGGACCCAGGGGGGGGGGGGGGGGTACAGGCATGAAGCATCAGTTCACGGACTTCTTTCTTATTTCTGAAATTATAACCCATGGAAAAAGTTTTTTCCTTCTTTCAAATCGGCACTAAAGCCTTGGAATTTGTAATTTGGACTTTTGGATTCCCAGGTTCATAGTCTTTATATGTAATTGTGGCCCACTTGTTTCATAATCCTAACCTTAACATGAAATTAGACTGTTGAAAGAAAAAGAGCCTTTATCTCAGGTGAGCGCCCCAGGGCCAACGGCCCTCTTGTCTGGTATAGTTGATTATTTCGTCATATTTTTCTCATCAACTGTTAAAAGAATTGACTTTTAACTATATATGCATGCTCAACTAGAGGTTCCATGGCACTTACCAAATCTAGATCTACAGTCATTTTTGGACATTGCCTGGTATGATTTTATCTTATCAGTGCTTGGTATTGAGATACAGCTAGGTGTCCTAAATGGTCCTTACTGAATATATTCCATTGGAGGTGAATTTCATTTTCACTTAAGTAAATGTAGTGCATGCAGGAGTATGCTCAGTGAGTTTTAACTGACATATTTCTTGTTTAAGACTGGTCCAAATTGAAAGAAGCTGCAGACGACTGTGTAAATTTGATGAAATCTCATTAATTTTTATCTATTAGGGTAGAAACAATAGAAGGATATGAAAAAAATGTTTGTTTTAAGAAATTTTTGCAATTTTTTCATTTTTCGACAATATTTAAACAACTCTCTTTCCTTGGGAACATCATGGTGGTAATGAGTTAATCCATTCCCACTCAGTGACGCTTTTAAACACCCCCAAGGAAAAAAGCTTTGGAAAACATTGTGGAAAATGAAGAAATTGCTTGTTACAAGCAATTTCTTCATTTCCTACAATGTTTTCTTCCAAGAAAGTTGAAAAATCCAAAATTTCATAAGCTTTAAAATGTTGTCTGCAACATCTTTCAATTTTGGCCAGTCCAAATTTTGGTAATTGGTAATGGGTTAAACTGTTAACTTTTAATCTAAGACTTCAATCAGTCCAAGGAAAACACATATGCAGACATTTCAACCTATTATAACGAAATAATGTTTTATGGTGCCCTAATACAATCATGGTAAACAATGTGGGAAAAGGAGAAATTGCTTTTAACAAGCAATTTCTTCTTTTCCTGCAGTGTTTTCTACCCTATTTGGAACTTGCCTTCCAGTTTGAGCGCAATTTGAAATGTAGTCTGCACATTCTTTGAATTTGAACCAATCTAAAATTCAGTTGTCTGGTAATGGGTTAAGAAATATCTTACATTGTCTTTACCCATTCCCACACAATGAAGCTAATTAAGGCCTCTCAGTAAAAAAGCTTGAGAAAACATTGTGGAGATCAAAGAAATTACTGGTAACAAACAATTTCTTCAGCATCCACAAGGTTTTCTACCCCATTAGATTTAAAAATAAAAGATTAATAAAATTTCATGAACTAAAAATTGTCTTCATTTAATTTGAACTGGTTTGAAAAAAAATTGTGTGGGAATAGGTTATGCTATACGACCCAAAGTCAGTCATTTTTGGTACACAGAGGATCCATACACCTGTCTGTCAAAGTCTTTCTTTTTTGTCTATGGCAAAACTTACCTTACTTCAATATAAACATTCTTCTGTCCCTGCAGTGATCATATCATGATAATACTGGTTTACTGGTGTAGCTCTGTGTGTCTCTCTTTCTGTTTAACCCATTACCCTCAAATCCTGCTTTTTTGATGCTCCCCAAGAGAACAGCTTTGGAAAACATTGAGGGAAATGAAGAAATTGCTTGTTACAAGTGTCACATGATAAGGGTTTACAACTATCTTTGAGTGATAGAGATAACCATTCATGTTTCATTAGTTTTATTGTGAGGTATTTTTCCTTGTTTACTATTTAAGGATGTTGCCTTTAATAGCTTTCACCTGTATGGAAGATTGGCTACATCGGATGTTCAATCATCAAAGTGCATTTTACATCCTGTAGACAATCAATGTTATGTTTATGCAAAGGGCCCCTGGGCCAATTTAACCCATTACCAGACGACAAAATTTCAGACTGGTCCAAATTGAAAGGAGTTGCAGGCAACAATTTAAAGCAAATGAAATTTTAGATTTTTTTTACCATCTGGTAGAAAACATTGTGGATAATGAAGAAATTGCATGTAACAAGCAATTTTTTCATTTTCCACAATATTTTCCAAAACTTTTTTTCTTGGGGGTCACTGAGTGGAAATGGGCTAACACATCAAAAAGTCAATTATGCACTTTAAAAAGTTTGTTAAAAAATCTATATAATATTCCATTCCCATAAAAAAAGCTGTTTGACACCCTTGAGAAAAACAAGTGGGAAAACATTGTGGAGAATGAAGAAATTGCTTGCAACAAGTTTTCTACCCACAAAGTTGAAAAATCTAAAATTTCATAAACTTTTAATTGTTGTCAGCAACTCCTTACTGTTTGGACCAGTCTATAACTGATTGTGAAAACAATGATTTTACAATGGTTAACCATTTATCTTCAGTGTTTTCTATCTGAAAAGGCAAAGATTTTTTAAATTTTATCACTAAGATATTGTCGTCTGCAACATCTTTGAATTTGGACCATTCTAAACTGTTTTTAGTCTGGTAATGGGTCAATAGACGGTAAAGCATCTAAATCTATATTATTATCCCTGTTTATTTTCAGATCCCATCATATGGAAGATAGTGTATGTAACAGGAGGAGTTTTTATTGGTATATCATGTATGGAAGACTGGGAGGTAGGGTATAAACGGGAAACATGGTCCCTTGTCCTGCTCTAGAGTACAATGCTGTAGACTGGTCCCAGTTGAAGGCAGCTGCAGATAACCAAGATGATGAAAGATGATGAAATTTTAAAAATCTTTTTGTCCCCTGGTAGAATACATAATTGAGGGAAGTGAAGAAATTTTCCCACTATGTATTCCAAAGATTTTTTTCTTGAAGGTCCTAAAAAATAGCAGGGTTTAAATTACTTATAGGTGCTGTACTTAGGCAAGGATCAAAGTGAAGTCTGATCTTTGCCTGTTCTTCCTGGAAATGGAAGAAAGTTGTAGCAGAACATGGGTTAGCCTGACAACCTTGATTCCTTAGAATGTATATTCAATGTTTGGTTAATGCTACAATGTTGCATGGCCAATTAACCAATTTCCACATGAAAAATATTTAGACTGGTCCAAATGGAAAAAAATTGCAGATGACAATTTAGAACTTGAAAAAAATCTTTTTCTTTTTGGATAGAAATGATTGTTAAGAATTGCTTGCACCAAGCAATTTCTTTATTTTCCACATTGTTTTCTTGATCTATCTTCTTGAGAGGCGTAAAAAGGTGGGATTGTGTAGTAATGGATTAAGAAACCAGATTAAATCCAAAGGATTAAGTAGATGAGATGAATTATTTGCAGATTAGCATACTGGCAGGTTAGAAGTGTATATACATATTGTAGCTAGAAAGCTAGTTGGTTGGCAACCTAAATGTCATAACTACAGCTTGAATAATCTGTAGTTACAACGTATATGTTGCTAAACCAACAAAAACATTTAACAAGAATGGTAGCCAATGTTGGAGTTCAAAGCTCAATTCCTGGCTGAATGAATGATTTGATTGGTTGATATATTCCTCAATAAACAGCTGTGATTGGTCAATTATGAGTTTATATATACTACTCAAAGTTTGCTAAGCACCAAACTTTTTCGCTGTCCTACAGGAGCTGATTTAAAAAAAACAACATTCGTGTTCGTGTTTAAAATTGTACAATAATGTATTGACAAGATATCTAATGTATACATTACCAAATTTGACACGCAATTTTCTCGCAAGACTCATGCAAAATGAGGAACCCCGGTTTCTTACCTGTCCTATCTCATTTTCTACATGTACAGGTTTCATGTAGATGCTTAGTTTCTGTTTTTCAGTACTTTATTGACTTTTAAGTCATGACTAATCCAAATGTCAGACGACATTTATCTGTCGAACAATTGTGGCGTGCTGTAGGTATGGTGGAGCAAGGGGCTTCCCACCGTGATGTTGGCATGGTACTGGGGGTACACCATATTGTTGTAACCAGAGCTTGGGCACGATACCAACAGTATGGTACGCCTGTGAGGAGACACATGGTGGAGGTAGGAGTAGAGCTACCTCCATCGCAGAAGACCGTTTTTTGGTAATTCAAGCCCGAAGGAACAGGTTTGCTACGGCAACGCAGCTACGTTCCGACCTTCAAAACGCCGCGGGAGTGCGAGTTTTGACTCAAACAATACAAACACAGCGCAAAAGAAGCTGGTGCCCGTGCTATTCACGGATGAGTCCAGGTATTGCCTGGACTACACTGATAGGCGGTCTAGGGCGTGGAGAAGGCCAGGGGAAAGGTTTCATGCAGCAAACATTGCTGAGCACGATCGTTATGGGGGTGGGTCCATCATGGTTTGGGATGGCATCAGCTGGGATGGGTGGACTGATCTCGCTATTTTAAAAGAGGTATTCTGACAGCTCGTAGGTACATTTATATGAAATCCTAAATACCCACGTAAGATTTTACGCTGGTGCTATTGGGGATGGATTCATTTTAATGGATGATAATGCCCGTCCACACATGGCCCGTATAGTCCAAGAGTATCGCCAAGAAGAGGGCATTCCACGTCTGGACTGGCCGGCTCGCTCACCGGACTTAAACCCAATAGAGCATATGTGGAATGAGCTACAGGTTCGAGTTTCAGCTCGCCTGGTCCAGCCAAGGACACTCCAGGAGCTCGGCCAGATCCTTAGAGAAGAATGGTCTGTTATTCCCTGAAGAGTAATCCAGAACTTAATCAGGAGTATGCAGAGGCGTTGTCAGGCTGTTATTGACAGTGCCGGCTCTCATACTCGTTATTGAACGAAATGCAATTGAAAGAACACCTTTTTGGGTCAAATTCGATTTTTTCAATTTTCAAGAAAACAGACCAATTTCTCTGGTCTCCCTGTTTGGTCTGCATTTAAAGTCTTCTTATCATTATAAAACTTTATTTTCCTCTTAAAATTTGATTAACTGATAATAAACAACCATTCTCCAACATTCTTATAATCAAATTTCATTTTTTTTCCTTAAATTATAGTATAAAAAAGTTTTGGTGCTTAGCAAACTTTGAGTAGTATATGTGTGCAGGTTGATCCTGATCTTTACCTCCCAACAAAGCAGATTTATTCTGGATTCAGCATGACAAGGTTTAAATTAAGTACTAATTCCCACAATTCATTTACAGGAATGTGAGTTTGACAAGAAGACTGGGGAGATAAGGTTAAGGAAATACAGTGCCTGGGATATTGTGTTGTCCCCTGTAACAGGGTCCAGTAATGTTAGTAAGTAGGGATACAGAAAGTGTCTGGCATGTAAGAAGTAGTATGTTTTATTATATACCTATAAAAGATATGAGTTAAAATCTGGATATCTAATACAACTCGACAGAAAAAAAAATCTCTATTCGACGATTACCAAAAACCGTATTCGTCGATTACCATTAAACACGGACTACTTTTTTGTGTATTGACGTTCGGGTTTTTTTTGCGGAAAGTTGGTTATTTCTTAGTCATTTAAGAGAATTTTCTTAATGTCATGTCCTAAAAGGTATATAATAACAGGAATTCATGTATTACAAAATAGTTTTTTTCTGTTTGTTGTTATCATGTTCTCGAATCGAGTTAAGGTATTTTTTAATGGATTCAACCTTCGGTCTCTTGCAATAAAAATACCTACACATGATTCTAGAACACGATAACTACAAATAGATAAAAGGCACTGTTGTAATATTTTTTATATAAAGTATTGATTCGATACCTTGTATTAGATCCCAACTGAGTAGAAATATTGTAATACTTCAAGGGACCAAAATTTTCAAATACAGAGAGGATCTACTGCAAGGTCATGATTAATATTAGGCCATGATATTCCATTTAGGATATACCTATGAAAAAAAATGTCTTGACATAAATGTTTTTGAATGGTCCAATTCAGAGAAGATGTAGACAACATTTTTCGTTGACTAAAATTCAAATTTATTTGTCTTAATGGGTTTAAAATATTGTGGATAATGAAGGTATTTTGTTAGAATCAATTTTTTTCATTTCTCAACAATGTTTTCCAAAACTTTTTTCTGAGGGGCGTAAAAGTGGGATCGGTTAGGAATGGGTTAAATGAATATCAGATATATATTTTATCAAAAATAAATTTTTCTTGTTACTTTGAGCTATCTAAGATAAAACACCTATATTCGGCATAGTGATTGTTCTCATTTATTCAGAATGTGGGTCTAGAGGAATAAATAGGATACTTTGTACAGTGTATAATATATAGACACTTAGAACAGTATTGCAAATTAAACCTTGATCTGCTGATACCCAAATGAAGGTCATCTGACAAAGAAAAAGTCTTTAATCAAGGTCAATTGTGTCATTTCATGGGAATTTAATTTAATACTCTTTCACAAACACTTCTGTTTTGATGGTCACAAGATATTTAACCCTTTCCCGTTCAAATACGGGATTTTACGTTCCTGTGATTTTGTACTTAAGAAAACATTGTGGAAAAAGAAGAAATTGCTTGTAACTAGCAATTACTCCTTTTTCCACAATATTTTCTACCACATAGGATGGTTTCATTTCAAATGGCATCCAGTTTTCATTGTCGTCTGCAACCTCTTTCAATTTGAACTAGTCTAAAATTTCAAAAAACGGGAAAGGGTTAAATACTGCCTGCAGTTTTCTGATAGCTAATACATGATCTACCTCTTTGACAGTTGTTGCCCAATTGGGAGATGTGGTTGAAGTTCGAGTTGAGGCTGAAAAAGTTAATTATTTTGGTACAACCCACCAGGTGGTGCTAGTGTTCAATTCAGGAATGTCGCTCGGTATTACAGAGTCTTTCACTTTCGGAAAAACTGAGTAAGTTTTAACTCCATCTACACATCCATTTTGTTAACTGATTAACCCTTGTCATGTTGAACCCGGAATATTCCACTTTTGGCAGGAGGTGTAGACAAAGATCAGCCTGCACATAAGTGCAGTTTGATCTTAGTCTACACCTCCTGTTTGAACTTTTCCTGACAGAGTTGTTTATGAAATTAATTTTCAAAAGAAATTTTTATCATTGAACAACAAGTACTATAGATGCTTTTCAGTTCTTTGATTTTAATACAATTCCAAATTGGATTTTATTGAGCATGACAAGGATTAAGTTGTCTTACTTGTACACAAATGTATGAAAGTAAAATATGTTTCATAATCATATGTATTGTACTTAATTTGTTTACAAAAACTTAAGCTGATCTAAATTGAAAGAAATGGCATCTAATATATAATGTATAGCTAAAAATTGTTCCAGAAAAGATAGAAAGCATTATTAGATCAGCTGTAATTTTATTAGCTTGGCTTTTTTTAGAGAGAGAGAAAACCCTAGATTATTGTCTGTCAGTGTCGTCTGCGTCAGAAAGCTTAGACACCTTTTAATATCTCTTTTATTACTGAAAACAACACAAATGTCAATTCCGAATATATGTTCACTATCAAAAGACCATCTGTATGAAGCATTTTGTTAGTTTGGCAACTTAAAACATTGTAACTACAAGGTGTAGGTTGCCAATCAAACATTTCACTCTGTTGTTACCTGTTACTGTACATAAATTTTGAAGAATACCACTGATTACAGTCAGTGGACGTAGCCAGCATTCTATCAATTGCATGTGAAAGCAAAAAAATTCAATGAAAACTGCTTAACCCATTGACACTTTGACCCCCTCCAGAAATACAAATGGGGAAAACAGTGTGGAAGATGAAGAAATTGCTTGCAACAAGCAATTTTTTCATTTTCCACACAATGTTTTCTACCCGGAAAGTTGTAAAAATCTAAAATTATATAAACTTTAGATTGTTGTCTGCAGGTCCTGAATTTGGACAAGTCTAAAATATATCATCTCGTAATGGGTTGATGCTTCATATTGTTTTCATTTCTTTTTTACAGAGAACATCATCAAATTGCAGAAAAAATCCGAAAATTTTTAGATCTTCAAAATGAGGTCCATTTTATACCAGTCCCAGCAGAGGAAGTTGAAGATGAGCCCATGGGAGATAACTCTGACTCTTCAGGAGGGGAGGACACTGCGGACGACTTTGAACAAATCGACAAATCAGAACTTCCGGCAGAGCTCACAGAAACTTCAGAAGCAAAGACTGGTGATTCAACTGAAACTGCTAAATAATTGTTTGCTCTGAAACTGCTTGTTTACTTTTTACCAAATACATCTTTCTTCAGCACCCGCACAATTTTGTTGTTGTTGTTGTTCTTGAATGTATACAGCATATTTGGTGTAGATAAAAAATATTATTATAGTTTATAGCTCGGCTGTTTTCGGGGAAAACCTGAGGTATTGCTATAGCCTTGGTGTCGTCATGCGAAAACTTTGACATTTTGTGATATCTCTGGTTCTACTAAAGGCATTCACTTGAAACTTGGCACACTTGTTCACTATCAAAAGAGCAGCCTATACTATGAAGAGGGATAACTCGAGATGTATTTTGTCCACTATCCAGCACCCAACAGGCCCTGTTTTTAAATTCCTGGTTATCTGTATTTGTAATAAAAAAATTAGGCCATTGGGGTGATGAAAACATACACAAGCTTCTAGTTTTTAAAAAGAAAGGTAATTTTCAGTTTTGCAGAGAAAAGCTAGAGGTTATGATAATAATTTAACCTATTACGAGGTGCCAAAATTAAGTCTTGCCCAAATTGAAAGGCCTTGCATTTGGTAATTTATGTTATGGAAATTTCATAATTTGTTACTTTAAGGATAGAAAAGTTTTTTGGAAATGAGGAAATTGCTTGTTACAAGCAATTCCTTTATCTTAAGCTCCACTGGCTGAAAGCCAGAGAGCTATTGTCATGGCATGGTGTCTGTCATGTGTGTGTCCATCCTACCGTCCGGTTGTCAGTCCGTCCATCCTTTAAAAATCTTTCGCTCAGAAAGTACTGAACAGATTTCAACCAAATTTCACAGAAAGGATCCTTGGGAGACCCTCTATCAATTTCCTTCAAATAATTTTGATCTGATGAAAAACATGGCTTTAACCCATTCCCACACAGCAAAATTTTAGACTGGTCAAAACTGAAAGATGTTGCAGACGAAAATTTTAAGTTGATGAAATTCTGTAAATCTTTGTGATTTGGGGTAGAAAACATTGTGGATAATAAAGAAATTGCTTGAAACAAGCAATTTCTTCATTGTCCACAGTGTTTTCAAAACTTCTAATTTTGCGGGGCGTTAAAAAGTGTCACTGTGTGGGATTGGGTTAAATGGGCGGGGCTTATTTCCATAAATGGTAAAACCTTTAAAAATCTTCTTCTCAGAAACCATTTAATGGATTTCAAACCAAATTTTACTGAAATGATTTTTGGGTGAAAATATGGCTTTAATTGTCAGAGCTTATTTCCATATATGGTGAAAGCTTTGAAAATCATCTTCTAAGAAACCAGTTGATGGATTTCAACCAAATTTCACAGAAGTATTCCCTTGGTGACCCTTTATCAGATTACTTCAGAGAATGCTGATCAAATGAAAAACATGGCTTTAATGGGTGGGGCTAATTTCCATATTTGGTAAACGCTTTGAATTTCTTTGTCTCAGAAACCAGCTGGATGGATTTAGCCAAAATTTTACCAAATTGATCATTTAGTGACTCTTTATCAGATTATCAAAAAGAATTTTTATCATAAAAAAATATGGCTTAAATGGGAAGGGCTTATTTCCATATATGGTACAGGCCGCCATCATAGCGCAGTTGGTAGCGAGTCGGACTGTCAATCTAGAGGTCCCAGGTTCAATCCCCAACGGTGGTACTCATCCTTTCCGACTATGTGTCTCTCACCAATGGGTCAATAATTGAAGACCTATTTGGGATAGCAGCTGGAGGCTAGGAAAGGATGTTATGGTAGTACCGGCGTGAGAAATACCAGGATTCCATTGTTAGGTTGCTCCAGCTGCCGCTATATAACCGAAAGATTGTTTAAAGCAGCGTAAAACCCCAATCAAACAAATAAATCCATGTATGGTATAAACTGAAAAGTTGGAATGATTCTCTAGAACTATTTCAAAGATTTCAATGACTTAGATTTTTTTTCATTATATCAGTTTATATTGAATTCATGAAAAATTTACTTAATCAGTACATTCATAATTGTGGAGCGATACAGTCACTCAAGTGCCTCTAGTTCATAGTGTTTTCGAAAGTTTTTCTCTTTCGGGGTGCAAAAAAAGGGTGAGTGAGTGGGAATGGGTTGAATATTAATTAGATATACTATACCTGTAGGAGAAAGATGTATAAGGTAAAGATTAATTAAGAATTATTCATATCTTAAAGTGTAATGTGTAAAATTTATTTAAATTCGATTATGTAATCTCCTTTTCCTTTGATGTCTGATGGAGTAACAAGTATGGTTAGAATTTTTGCCTCTCTTTTATTTCACTTGTTTTGCATAATCATATACTGACAATCTACTTATTTTAGTTTGTAAAAGAACATTAAAATCAATGATGTTTTAATGATCGATTGGTCTTAGTCTCCAAATCAATGGCTTAGTGCAAAAACATTGTATAGAAACTAAAAATGTTTTTGCACTAAGCCATTGATTAATGCCTTCTATCAAAAAGTGAATTCTTTATTTCAAGAGGGTTAAGCAAATCTAAATGCTATAGTTTGACTCATTACTAAAAAACAAAACTTTAAGCTGTGCTTAATTGAAAGTGGACATAGACAATTCAACGTGTATTTAACCCATTACCAGAGGACAACTTTTTAGATTGGTCAAAATTGAAAGAAGTTGCAGACTAAAATTTTGAATTGATTGAATTTTAGAAATATTTGGGGGTTCGGTATAAACATTGTTGATAAGGAAGAAAATGCTTTGTTTTCCACAATGCTTTCCTTTTTTTTTTCTTGATGTGTGTAAAAAGCAGGATTTAGTGGTATTGGTTAAATTGAAATTAAGTGCTAAATTAGATTCAAAAGATTGTTAGAAAGAAGAAATTGCTTGTTTCCTTTTCCTACAATATTTTCCAAAGTATCTTCAATGCATCACAATGTGAGATACTGCAGTAATCAGTTGAAATATATGAAAGGTGTCTTTTATTATGAAGAAAAATCTTTTAATCATTAGACGTTATTAGTCAAATATAAATGGCAAAATGTTTACAGTACCTCAGTTACTCAATGTTGTTGTATTAAATAAGTTTGTCATGTATGGACTGTATGAAAACGTAGAATTTATCAAGCAATACATCTTGATTTATTTATCATAGTATTAAAATTGCAGCATGCATAAATGTCCACTTTAATATCAAATAGCCTTTTTTGCACAAAATATAGCCAGTATCTTGTAATTAAAAAGTAAAGTGGTTGGTTGGTTTGGGACATAATCTTCGTACTCACAGCTTGAAAAAGCTGTAGTTGCAAGCTGTATCTGAAGTCGCCAATCCAAATTTCTTCGCATAAATGTTGGCTAATGTGAGAGTTCAAAGTTCTATTTGAATTCTTTTCATTTTCATTATAAATCAAGCAGAGAAAAATTTGGCGTCTGCAGTACAGTCAAATTTCATCCTGCTTGATTTTCTTTGAAAAATGAGAGATTTACTTTAATCATTCTTAAATTACAAATTGAAAAGTGGATGATTCTAGTGCAGCCTCAGCACCTTTGGCTTATAACTTTATCTTTTACCCATTTATACATATTGGTGAAGAAAAGCAATATGGAATTTTTTTTGCTTATAAAATTTTGGATGACCCAAAATCCTTCGAAAATTTTGTGAAAAATGAATAAATTGCTTAATACAAGTTTACCTATTCCAACAGAATTTGACTTTTTTCATCCCTCAAGAAAAAGTGGATTAGGAAAACATTGTTGAAAATGAAGAAATTGCTTGTCACAAGTATTTTCTTCATTATCCACAATGATTTCTTTCTCAAAAGAAAATGAAATTTGACCAACAAAAAATTGTTGTCTGCCTCATGTTTGAATTTGGTCCGGTCTAAATTATTGTTGACCGGTAATGGGCTAAATAGACTGGAAATTCTTATAGCTCAAGTAGAATGTTAACTGATTGTCTTAACCTTTTCCTGTTTTTCAAAATTTCAGTCCAGTTTGAAAAAAGTTGCAGACAACAACCACATTTTAGTTCAATTTGAAAAGAAACCCATCAACAGGGTAGAAAATATTGTGGGAAAAGAGGAAATTGCTTGTTCCATGCAATTTCTTCTTTTCCCCCAATGTTTTCTCAGGTATAAAAATCACAGGGACGTTAAATCCAGGGATTGTACAGGAAAGGTTTAAGAAACTTGGAGTCAGCATCTATTTATAGAGTGCATAGTAAAGACACTGATTAGACTGTGCAGATGTGAAGGCTGATCCGAGACTGAACTTGGAGTTTGTATGAAATTATTGTAAATGTGTTGCACAGGCTCAAACTTGTGTTTGGTACTTTCCTTAGTGTATTAAGTTGATAAAAAAGGAATGAAAAAAAGGCACTTTTTTTAAGGCTTCTTGTTAATCCATGCCAACACTATCCCACAATTTGATGCTTCCAAGTACAAATATTGTGGAAAATGAAGATATTAATTGTTCATTATCCACAATGCTTTCTCCCCCAAAAGACAAAGATTTTTTATAGTATATCAATGAAAGATTTCAACATTCTATGAATTTAGGCTGGTCTAAATTTTTGTGGTGTGGTAATGGGTTAATGGGCAAACATGTTTGGTCTTTCATCAATAATGCTGTTATGTTAACCTTGTACGTGTAACTTTTGTTATTTTTGAGTGTGATGTTATCCCTTCAGTAAGAGAAAGATGAAGGTTAAACCCTTTGCTATTCAATTCCAGTTTTTGTTGTTGTTTTCTCGTCCCTGTGAATTTTGTAATTGGGAAACAGTTTGCAGAAAAAGAAGAAATTATTTTTAACAATCAATTTCTTCTTTTTCAACAATATTTTTTACCCTACTGAATGGTTATTTTTCAAGTTAAATCCTCTTTCAATTGACGTATGCAAAACTTTGAATTTGGACAGGTCTAAAATTCTGCAAAACAGGAAAGGTTTAAATTTCACTTGTATCTATCACACAGTAATCGAATTTTACATAGGATGTGTTTTGTAATTTGATCAGATAACTCACTTTTAATTACTCAATGTGTTCTTCCAAAGGGGGGAGGGGGGGTTATTTTGCAATAACATGTATGTGAAAAAAAATTATACATATACCTGGTCCTTATGGATTTATTTTCGTTCTATTTTTAATTTCTTTTGTCTAGTTAGCTTATTGTCAATGTTCATTTTTGAGACTTCATTTCATGAAACTGGAATGTTGTTCAACTTGTCTTAAATTGAAGACAAATTTCTTCTATGAGCAGTACTGATTTTTAACCAGATCTTCCAAAAGCAAAATCTGGTTGATAGATTGGTGAATGTCAGCTGTTGGTCGGCTAGTTGGGCCTTATCTTTGCCTTGTGTGAACAACTCCTCCTGTAATTCTTGAAGGATTTTGATGAAATTTTCACCAAATGTTTGTATTCATTTGACCTCGCTCATATTACCAGTATTTTTTATTCATTGCTGCATCATGCGAAAATGAGACTTATTGTAAACATTCTTGTGTGTGCAACTACTACTACATTTGACCAATCACAGCTGTCAATTAAGGAATCAACTGACCAATCAAATCCTTATTCAGACAGGACCTGAGCTACTTCTACATTGGCCGCCATTTTCTTGACCTTTTATGTTGGTTTGGTGACTTAAATGTCGTAACTACAGCTTGTTCAAGCTGTAGTTACGACGTTTAGGTTGCCAACCAACTATTCTACTTATTTGTAACATGCTACTGGCAATGAATTTTGCAAAATTACGCCGTAAAAAATCGAAATAGGACTTCCTGTCAGACTCAGTGGGCGTGGCCAAAGGAGTAAATGGGCAGGGCCAGCGATTGGCCAATTCTTAATGGATTTTTGATGAAGCCACTGAAAACCTATTTTTTGACAATTTTGTCTCTTGTTCAGCAATTCATTTGTATTTGTCACATCTGTTTGTGTAGTCTGATAGTCATTTTGCTAATTAGGTTTTCATATCTGAAGGTAATAACCTTGTCAATTGTCAAATAATTTCTAGTCTTTCACCTCATCCTCTATCTAGATTTTCAGCTTGGCTGTTTTCAAGAGATAAAACAATGATGGTTTAAGTTGAAAAACAAGCAGTTTCCTCTTTTCTTACAATTTTTTTCCAAATCTATATTTGAAATGTAAAAATCCATGATTGCGTGGTACTTGACCAATCTCTGGCCCCGCCGACTGACTCCCTAGGCCCAACCCTTTTACTCCAATATGGTGTTCCTCTTCGGATTTTAATGTTATTTTGCAAAATTAATGGCCAGTAGCATATAACAAAAAATAAAAATGTTTAGTTAGCAACATAAACATTGTAACTACAGCTAGAATAAGCTGTAGATTCGTTAAAGTCGCCAAACCCACAAAAAAGGTTAACAAATATAGCGGCCAATGTCAGAGTACAAAAGCTCAAGACCAGATGAATAAATGATTTAAATGGTTGGTTGATACCTTGATTGACAGCTGTGATTGGTCAATTGGTTAACCCATTCCCACACAACAAAATTTTACACTGGTCCAATTGAAAAAAGCAGCAGACGACAATTTGAAGTTGATGGAATTTTGAATTATTTCGTCTTTTAGAACAGAAAACATTGTGGGAAGTGAAGAAATTGCTTGATACAAGCAATTTCTTCATTTTCCACAATGTTTTCCAAAGCTAGTTTCTCTAGACGTGTAAAAAGGAGGGATTGTGTGGGAATGGGTTGAAGTCATAGAGATTTGGATCAATGAATAAATAAACATGCCATCCATGATTATATTTAACCCATTACCACAAGACAAAATTTTAGTTTAGTTTCTAGTTGATGGAATCTTAATTATTTGTTTCTTAACCCTTGTCATGCTGAACCCGGAATATTCCGGTTTTGGCAGGAGGTGTAGACTAAGATCAGACTGCACTTATGTGCAGGCTGATCTTAGTCTACACCTCCTGCTTGTACTTTCCCTGCCATAGTTGTTTATGAAGTCGATTTCTAAAAGAAATATTGATTTTTGAACAACAAGTTCTATCAGTGCTTTCAGCCCTTGATTTGACAGCAGTTCAGTAAGGGTAATTTATACAGCATGACAAGGGTTAAGAGATAGAAAACATTTTGGATAATTAAGAAATTGCTTTATGAAGAAAAAAGCTTTATTGTGTGGAAATAGGTGAATCAATTATGGACAAGTTGAAAATGATTATACAATTATGTTTTTGTTTTCTATTGACCAATCGTGGCTGTCAATCAAAGAATCAATCTTCCAATCAAATAACTAATTTAGACAAGAAGTGAATATTGAACTGCGACATTAGCCAATATTTATGTAAGGAATTTATGTCGATTTCTGAGATGTTACTGGCTGTTGATTTTGCAAATAAACGTCATTTGATATCGGAGTGGAAATTCCTGTTGGAGTCAGTGGGCGGGGCCAGAGGAGTCAGTGGGCGGGGCCAGAGGAGTCAGTGGGCGGGGCCAAAGATCTATCAGTTATGTTTATGTTGTGTAGCTTAACTTTAGAAATATGGTGTTGGCATGTTCTTTTTTAATTGCATTGAATTTTCCTGAAATATATTTTATTTATATTGGTATTTCAATTCTTGGATGATTGTTCACAGAAAAGTTCATAAAACCTTTTGTAAAATGTTTTATGTTTGTTAGGCAATATTTATGTCCTAGCATTAACCTATTCCCAAATAATCCCTCATTTTTATGCTTCTTAAGAAAAAAGGTTTGAAAAACATTGTGGACAATAAAAATATTGCTTGTAAAAAGCAATATTTTCAATGTCTACAAAGTTTTCTACCCTCTAAGACAAAGATCTTTTGAGTTTTACCTATTTTAAATTGTCTTTGAATTGCAACTAGTCAAAAATTTTGTCACAAAAGAAGATTTGGGTAAACTGATTTTGTCTTTTCTGGAAGGCTTTGGTTTGACTTGTATATGACGGTTCTTAACCCTCAAAAATCTTACAAAATGTGTTGAGTCGAAATATTATCTTTTCCCAAGATTGGAACGTTTCATTCTTGGGCAGACTGCATAAACCGCGCAGTCCTAAAAGAATAGGTACTTTCCATATGGGATAGATCATTTCAGGGTTATGGATTTTATTCATCAAGAAAACTGCCATAATTGTTCTTGTTTTTCTAAAAAAAAAAGTCAGAATCGGAGATCGTAAATAATGTCATTTCTGTTACACTCAGCAAAAGATTTGTTTTTCATCATTTTTTTCATTTTTTCTTCTATGAACCAATTACCACACAGCAAGATTTTAGACTTATCGAAATTCAAAGAAGATATAGACGACAATTTCAATCAGACACAATTTTTAATATCTCCCTCTTTTGGGGGAGATAACAAGGTAGATAATAAAGAAATTGCTTTTAACAATCAATTTCTTTATTTTCAATCTTGTGTGAAAGAATAACTTTCTTTAGGGTTATAAAAAGGAGAGATTGTGTGGGAATGGGTTAATACACATATATACTTGTCTTTTCCTCGTAGATTTACATTTAGACACTAAAGTCTTTGAACTGTATGTTGTCATTAAGTGACCCAAACCTCATAACTACAGCTTAACCTATTCCCACACAGTTACGCCTTTTTACATCCTTCATGGAAAAAGCTTTGGTTAATAATGAGGAAAATAAAGAAATTGCTTAGTGAGAACAATTTCTTTATTATCGACATTGTTTTCTACCCCAAAAGACAAATGTTGTTAAAATTTCATTAACTAAAAATTATCGTCTGTAATGTCTTAGAAAAAGGACTTTTCAAAAAAAAGAATGACGTCTGGTAATGGGACTCTGCTAATCCCCTGAACATTTTAAAAATGGTCCCTATCTGCATAAAGTGTTGAGTGGGAATGAGTTAATTATTGTTGGATATTTTCCCAGGGCTTTCTTTGTCACACATACTATTGTAATGTAAATGTCTAATATTTCTTTCTGTGATATTCATTAGATTGAACTTTGGAAATAAAATAAACCCTTTTCTGTTCAATCCTTTGTTTTTACATTCCAATGTTTTCTCAACCCTATTGAATCGTTATTTTTCCAATAAAATCAACTTTAAATTGGCATCTGCAAAACCATTGAGTTGTAAAGGTTGAAAATTTTGCAAAATAGTAAAGGGTTAAGGATTGAGGTCATAGTGCTACTTATCTCACAAAAGAGCTTTAGAAACTATTGCCAGTACATTATGTTTTTAACAATTGCATCGGTCATATGCCCAACATTAACCCTTGTCATGCTGAACCCGGAATATTCTTGTTTTGACAGGAGGTCTAGACAAAGATCAGTCTTCACATGTTTGCAGTCTGATCTTTGTCTAGACCTTCTGTTTGTCCCTTTTAAAGCCAGAATTGTTTATAAGACAGACATATCTTTGAAATGATTATTACCCCAAATCTCAGTGTTTTCTGTGCTTTCAGCTTTTTAATTTTGATCCAAATTTATAGAGGATTTAATTCATCATGACAAGGGTTAAGATTTAGATCAGATTGTACAGTCTGATCAGAGTCTCCTCTATGCACTCTATGGTTAGAATATATGTCAAGGCCTTGCAGTAGATCTCGCAGTATCATCACTTTACACATCAGGAATTATTCAAAATTGTCATATGAAGGCTAAATTTTGTTTGCAAAAGACTTTTCTGGAGGTTAGTCTGAACTTGTTGTTGAATCCATAAGAATTTTAAACTACTGCAAACTGAAACTAGTATAGTAGTAGAAGTTATTTCAAAGGGTGTTTTTTCCTTTTCTCACAAAACTTTCTAAATCCATTTTTCTTTGATGTGTCAGAATTACAGATTGTGAAGTAATGGATTAATAAGATTAATTATCCTTTTCTAATTCCTGTATGTATAAGTGTAGATTCATGAAATTGTGTCAGCATTGTTTTTGTCTTTAACCCATTCCCACACGTCAAAATTTTAGATTTGTCAAAATTGAAAGGAGTTGCAGACAACAATTTAATGTTTATGAAAGTGTAGATTTTTTCAACTTTCTGGGTAGAAAACGTTGTGGAAATGAAGAAATTGCTTGTTGCGAGTAATTTCTTCATTTTACACAATGTTTTCCCTTGTGCTTTTCTTTCAGGGTGTCAAAGGCATCATTGTGTGAGAATGGGTTAAAGGTACATGTACTTTAGGGCAAACAGAGCATACTTTCAGCTTGACTGTATTTAGAAAAAACAAAGGAATTTGCTATGGTCTTGGAATCCTGTTTGATAATGAAGAAATCGCTTGCCACAAGCAATTACTTGATTTCAAGATTGATTTTTAACAAGAATGAAAAAAACTATATAATTCTATCAACTTTTGTTAATTGTAACTTCTTTTAATTTGGACCAGTTTAAAATTATGTTGTTTAGTAATGAATTAAGTGAAGAAAGGTTGAATATATATTCTGTATCAAAAGAAGGGATTACTCTAATTTCATTTTTGAATGAATTATTCCCCTTTTTCTACCTAGACTTTATGTTCACCTTCAAGCACTTTAGTGCCTAGCATAATGCACTTTCTTGTGATGCTCTTGTTACATGTATCTTGTAGCTACACCTGTTCGCTTTTTAATGCCCCTGAAGAAAAAAAGCTTGGAAAAGATTGTTTAGAATTTAAGAGATGAAGAGAATATTTTTTGTTTTCATGGAGGTATGAACCGAAAAACCTAATCACACTGTATGAATACGCGAAGCGGATTCACATTGTGTGATTAGGTTTTTCGGTTCATACCTCCATGGAAACAAAAAATATTCTCTTCATTTCTTATAATTTAATAGTATCGAGCGAAAAAACAAAACTGAACAAATTTTGATACCTTTTTGTATGGGACTATTTTGTGCGGAAGCATACAAAATTGCTGCGTGCTCAAAATTTTGTTCATGGAGGTATGAATTTAATTTTTCGACCAATCAGAAGGCTCGTTTTTGATAGACGAAACTAACAATTAAATTATAAAGAAATGGCTCGCAAAACGAAATTTCTTCATTTTCCACAATGTTTCCTCCCAGAAAGATGAAACAATCTAATATTTCATAAAGTTTGAATTGTTGTCCTGAATTTCTTTCAATTTGGACCACTCTAATATTTTCTCATGTTGGAATGGGTTAAAATGGGGGATGTAGGGTCTTAGTGTAGTAAAAGTGCTTTTTATATTAGTTTGGTTGAGGATCTTTCATGCTTGTTACGTTGTATACATATTGATGTATGACTGGTTGAACATTTATCACGCAAAACAAAATAAACCCATTAAACATTCTAGAATGGTCTCTGTGTTCTGTGTTCTATTCTGAACAGAAAAGTTCTATTCAAGAAAATGTTTGGAAACTAGTTTTTTCTCCCCATTCTTTTTGGGACACGAATTATGGGGAGATATATTGTTTTTACCTGTGGCGTCAACCTATATTTTCTTGTTATAACAAAATCTCTATAACTTAGCCACTGGTGTCATTTCTACCTTTATACCTTAACCAAACCACAATAACACTTTTAACCCCCCCCCCCCAAGAAAAACAATTTGTGAAAAAAAATCTAGTAAAATGAAGAAATTGCTTGCAACAAATAATTTCTTCATTTTCCACCATGCTCTCTACCAAGAAATATGAAAAAAAAAATCTAAAATTGCACAAACTTAAAAATTGTCTGCAACTCCTCCTGATTTGTACCAGTCTAAAATGTTGCCGTCTGGTAATAGACTAAGTACTTCAACGACGCAAAATTGCTGAATGAAGTCCAGATTTGGATGCCAAATCGCTCAACCAAGATAGATTTCTTTTAGAGGTCGAGAAGAACCGAAAACATACTATGTAGAGGAGTTAGAAGGCCCGTATTGCTCCATTTACCGATCCAGCTCAGAGAAAGATTTTCAATAATTTTATACACACACAAAGTCATGCTTTAGAACCATCAGGGCCCAAGATTATAAAACTTGTTTTGTACTCAGTTGAGAATTTGCTCAAACTTCGAGTTGGGATTAAAGATGCATTTCTGCTTGGATCCTATTTTAAATTACATGAAAATAAATTGCAATATTTGTAAGTTGTTGTTTATTGCTTTTAATATACGATTGAGGTTAAAACAATATATTTATTCAATTCTGAAGTTTGAGTAAATTCTCAATTGAGTAGGAAAAAGTTATAATCTCGGGCCCAGATTTTTACAAGGAATGATTCATGTGAAATTTTTATTGAGATTCTTAGAAAAGGGTTTTCAAAGTATTCACTATATACGATTGATCCAAACTATCTATGCACATCAAAGCAATATTTTTCAACCGATTAGAATTTTCTTTGACCCATTACCAGACGACAAAATCTTAGACTCGAAGTTGCAGACGACATGTTATTGCAGGCGGGTAAATTAACGCCATCAAGCAAAATAAAGCAAATATGAGCGTGTGCGTGACATTTCCAACTATTGCACATGTGCGCCAAGTAAAGACTCAGATCAGCCTGTGCATCCGCACAGTCTGATCAGAGTCTTTACTCTGCGCTCTGTAGATAGATACTGACCCAAAGCTTCTTCAAACAATCAGCGAATATTCTAATTGCCCCGAATGGCTGTCCTGGGTGCTCAATGTGTGCGAGTCACGCACCTGCGAAATTGTTGGAAATGTCACGCACAGGCTCATATACATGTATTACTATTTCATGGGTCTACATAAAATAGCATACAAAATAGTTGTGTGCTCGAAATATTTTGTTCCTGAAAAAAAAAACAGCCTATCAAAACGCCTAAATTTTATAGACGAAAGTAGAATTAAATCATATGCATTGTATACTGCTTGAAATACATATGAAGTGCCGAATACTGACACACTAGCTCACCCGAGTAAGAAGACAGTCTAAAATGTTTTATTTATTTGACGTGTGCAGAGGACATTATCACTATAAAAGATTCAAACATATATCAAACTTACTGTTATATGGTGTTTGGTAGAGGACGAACCAAAATTTAATTCCTACTTATCAAAGAAAATATAAATATTCATTGCAATTATAACTGTTGTTGTTTGGAATAAGCCATTGGCCGTCGCATCAAGTCAAATTTTTTTGGGAATGATTCCTCTTGAACTGGTTGGTCTATAATGGACGAACCAAAATTTAACTCATTCTTGTTATAGAATATATATAAACTGACCGTCGCATGAAGTCAAATATTTCTGGGAATGTTTCCTCTTGAACTGGTTGGTCTATAATGGACGAACCAAAATTTAACTCATTATAACTCATTGCTATAAAATATATATACCGACCGTCGCATGAAGTCAAATATTTCTGGGAATAATTCCTCTTGAACTGGTTGGTCTATAATGGACGAACCAAAATTTAACTTATTCTTGTTATAGAAAATATACTGACCGTCGCAAGAAGTCAAATAGTTCTTGGAATGATTGATCTTGAACTGCTTGGTCTATAATGGACGAACCAAAATTTAACTCATTCTTGTTATAAAATATATATATACTGACCGTCGCATGAAGTCAAATATTTCTGGGAATGTTTCCTCTTGAACTGGTTGATCTGTAATTGACGAACCAAAATTTAACTTATTCTTGTTATAGAATATTTATATACTGACCGTCGCATGAAGTCAAATAATTCTGGGAATAATTCCTCTTCAACTGGTTGGTCTATAATGGACGAACCAAAATTTAACTCATTCTTGTTATAGAATATATATATTTATACTGACCGTCGCATGAAGTCAAATATTTCTGGGAATGTTTCCTCTTGAACTGGTTGGTCTATAATGGACGAACCAAAATTTAACTCATTGTTGTTATAGAATATTTATATACTGACCGTCGCATGAAGTCATATATTTCTGGGAATAATTCCTCTTGAACTGGTTGGTCTATAATAGACGAACCAAAATTTAACTCATTCTTGTTATAGAATATTTATATACTGACCGTCGCATGAAGTCATATATTTCTGGGAATGTTTCCTCTTGAACTGGTTGGTCTATAATGGACGAACCAAAATTTAACTCATTATAACTCATTGTTATAAAATATATATATACTGACCGTCGCATGAAGTCAAATATTTCTGGGAATGTTTCCTCTTGAACTGGTTGGTCTATAATGGACGAACCAAAATTTAACTCATTATAACTCATTGCTATAAAATATATATACCGACCGTCGCATGAAGTCAAATATTTCTGGGAATAATTCCTCTTGAACTGGTTGGTCTATAATGGACGAACCAAAATTTAACTCATTGTTGTTATAAAATATATATATATATACTGACCGTCGAATGAAGTCAAATATTTCTGGGAATGATTGATCTTGAACTAGTTGATCTATAAAGATTTTCAGTACTCTGCTACTTTTGCACACATTAAAAAAAAATCCAGCGAGAGAGATTGTTTGACGAGGCAACAAAATTGCATTTAGAAAAAAAAGGGCGGGTATTTTATTGGCAGACGTTAATGGCGGGTTTTTGAGACAATGCAATAGCGATTCTACGATAGAGTAGCATCACTGTTGACTGACGCTTGTCATTTCGAATACATCTAATTAGTTAGTTTATTCTATATATTTTAGTTCGATTGCGACGAAAGCTTTAAGCTTATAGAGGCGTTCTCGAAACCCACAATCCAGATCTTTTCACGTTGCTGAAAGAGAGGCAGTGGCTCAACCCACTGCTACCCAATTCTACAGCTGGGTAGACTGGAGCTGGCTATTAAGTGTCTTGCCCATGAACACATCCCGGTGACAGACCTTCAGATCACGAGTCAAGCACCTATACCACTCAGCCATCGAGGTAGTCAATCTACCTAATTGAAGACTCTAATTTGAATGATTTGCGAACAAAAGAGTTTTCCGCTTGTATGAAAAAGGCACGTAAATGCGAACCGTCTAGCGAAAATGTGAGTGGTGTGAAGAATCGATCCTGGTCAGACTACGCGCATGCTATCTAGAGTTAAAAGTTTCGCTCTCTCTCTCTCTCTAACGATTTTCTGAACCTAGAAAGACCATCCTACCTTACTGTATAATTACCAAAGGGAACTCCCGAGTTGTATAAAAAATATCCTAAAAAGTGTCGATACTGGTCAGAGTGCAAGCAATGCACAGGCTGACTTCGGTCAAAACATTTGCGCTCCTTGACGACTTTCAGAATTTAGAATGACAATCCTTTGCCATGGAATGCAAACTTTTGAATGGTCTTTGCAAGATCAGATATCTTTCTCAAATATTTGTTGTAGAGGAAACACACGGGTCCCCTTTCAACTCACAGCCCCAATTTTTTTAATGTTTATTTTCCTATTACATGTACAATCAATTTACTTTGCAACAGACTCTTAATTAAGTGTTCCCGTTTCTCTCTAAAAAGTACGCTATACCGAACGTATACGATTTTTATGTCTTCATTCTATGAACCAGTAATAAGTGTATCTGGGCTATTAAATAGCGACTTGCGGGCGTAGAAAAACTTAATATGTGTAAAATAGGGGTTTCAAGATGATATTTTTATTGAACATTTATTTGAACAAGGCTCATGAATCAACTTACAAAAGCTATGACAAACAACTCCTAGACAGCTACCGGTTTTAATTCTTTACCGTACACCTCGTTTTAACGCTCTTAAGAATGATATGATTATCATGGGAAAAGGAGAACTCATTTGTTAAAGCATCTTCACATTTTTCGACTATAATTTATATCCTATCTGATACTTACACGTATCATGAATCATTTGCACAAAGAAATGTGGTTCAAATCTTCTTTGGATTTTGACGAGTCTAAACTCACCATGTTTTGTTGTCTGGTTATGGGTTTATCTTTTCATGCACAATCCATTTTGTTCACCACCGTTAGTAAGAATATTGCAGAGACATTCTGTTGGAAAAGAAGAAATCGCCTGATGATTTTTTCACTCGGCATGCTGTAAACACAACAAACAATACGCTTTACAACCAAGATACCGGTTTTTATTTCAGAGATGAAGAGAACATTTTTGTTTTCATGGAGGTATGAACCGAAAAACCTAATCACACTTACGTATGAATCCGCTTCGCGTATTTATGCAGTGTGATTATTTTTTCGGTTCATTCGTCCATGAAAACAAAACTATTCTCTTCATATCTCATAATTTAATAGCATCGAGCGATAAAAGCAAAAACATTACAAATTAAGATACTTTTTTCTATGGAACTATTTTGTGCGCAAGCATTCAAAATAGCTGCGTGCTCAAATTTCTTTTCATGGAGGTATGAATATTTTTTTCCACGACCTATCAGAACGCCCAATTTTGATAGACGAAACTGAATTTTAAATTACAAAGAAATGATAAGCCCGTTACACAGATGACAAAATTTTAGACTGGTCAAGAATACAATTCAAAACGCGTTTCCTTAGAAAACAAAGCGGAATATGGTAGAACACATCGATGCTTGCGACAATCACTTCATTCTTTTGTAACATTGTTTTCCTAACCTCAATGAATTCAGATTGGTGTGAAAATATTAGTGCCTGTTTTTCTTAGACTCCATGATACGACAGGAAAAAACAAACACCAAAACAACTTTGCATAGTCTTAACCCTTGTCATGCTGATTCCGAAATATTCCTGTTTTGACAATAACTGTGGCAGGTGTATAGACTAAGATCAGCCTGCACAGACGTTCTTTATTTCTATATAAAATCAGGGATCGCACAGAAAAGAGCTAATTTTCAGACTATGTTTATTCTTTGAAGTATTTTGGTAGAGGGTAAATAGATGATGATGTATACCAAATATCAAAGCTCTAGGCCTTATGGTTTAGGAGAAGATGGTTTTTAAAGTTTTCCTTCTTTATTTCTATGTAAAATCAGGGATCGCACAGAAAAGGGCTAATTTTCAGAATACGGTAATTCTTTGAAGTATTTTGGTAGAGGATCAATAGATGATGTTCTGTACCAAATATCAAAGCTCTAGGCCTTATGGCTTGGGAGAAGAAGATTTTTTTCATTCCGTTGCCCTGGCAACAAGAGTTCTTTATGGATTTCAATTCTTTGAAGTATTTTGAAAGAGTATGACATAAGGATCATTTCTGTGAATTTTGTTGAAATTATTTCATGATAAGTTTTGGAGGAGAAGATTTTTTGTAATTGTGAACGGACGGACGAACGGACAGACGGACGATGACCAATCACAATAGCTACCCCAGAGCACTTCGTGCGAGGAGGCGATAAAGGGCCACCAATGGGCGGACACATTCCACCTAGGCGTAACAAAACACGAAGCTTCGGTTTAATGGAGAGCATAAAAAGGTTTATTTGTAAACTATGGACTGCGTACAGATTGAAAACTATTCTCCTAACCCCATTTTGTGCTTAGTAACAAATGCTAAGCAGGTTACCATTTATCAGACCTTAGTGTGCGGTCTAATGGCCTGAAAATAGGGCTTGATCCAGAAGCGAGTTCAGGATTAACAAGGAAATATGAGCACTTAACTCCTGAAAGGCATCACTATGGGTGGTTATAGACATTTTTAGCATGCCAGTAGGGTATTGTCTGCAATGCGCAAGCCCGTCTGCGATTTTTGTGGTCACAGCATGATTGTTATTCGTATAGTTCAAGATCTTCCCTCGGAAACTGTTGGAGACAGCTGGACGGATTTGCTGCAAAAGCTCATTCTTTTTATCTTCTCAAGAAAATAAATGCGAAAAATAAAACGAATAAATGGAAAATATATAAATAAATGGGTAAAAAGACAAACAAATAAATAAACAAATAATTAAAGTGTAAGATAAATTCTTAGGGTAATAAACTAAATAAATAAACGTATGAAAAAGTAATCATGAAAATCTTTCTATATTTGGTGAAGATCTAGATTTTTGTAAGCCAGAAGGACTGTTCATTTCAGGGGCTTTTTCAAGACTTGGAAAATTATTCTCTATAGGCGCCAAAGAAACAAGGGGGGAGGGGAGGCTTATCTTTGTCTATACATCCTCCCACAACAGAAATATTCCGGGTTTAGCATGACAACCAAGCCGGCAAAATGCGCTGCTCACTTGGGTTCCATTTGGGAACATGTACGTGTCCATCCAGGACAAAGATGGGGTGTACAATTGTAATTTATATGGGACCCATTTGGGCAACCTATATTGGCCCATATTGGACCGATTAGGACAACAATAACATTTGTAACATTTGAGACCCGTATTGGCAACATGTGGGGCATGCATACTCACATGAATTTAATATGAAGCCTATTTCACAGAATTTCACGAACATTTGAAAATCTTATCTGCTTTTTCAATAGTTATTCGTGCCAATTCACGATAAAGTTCTTTCCTCGTGTTAAAACTACCAAATTCTATATACATTTAAATTAAATGTAGTGCACTCCTTATGCCCTACTTTGAAATATAGGAATTTATCGCGTGAGATCTACCGTTAGTCTTTAGGTGAAGTCGATAATGACTGACATGTTAGCCAATAACATAATTCATACGCGACGGAAACCACAAATATGGCAATGTTTGGTGGAATCGAATTATAACGTAGTTAACCGACGAATTCCGTTCATTTCGGGACTAATTTAGCGTTTCGTAACGCCAAATGTTGCTGCTTCTTTTTTATTTATTTGTTACTTTTAGTCTGGAACAGTCATTTTCATGACAAAATCAGATTAATTCCCTTCTTTCAAACGTCTCAAAGTATCAAAGTAGAAATGTTGAAAGGAAGAGCCAAAATTTTAATTTCAAAATCTGTCAGGGAGCCGCTTTAATCCAGATGTACTTTTCAAACTTAGCTGTTTACAACTTTTGATTTTCTGACATCTGTTGTTTTTTTACGTTGATTTCCACTTGTTTGCATATCAATTGGGGGCCCATATGAGCTCATATTGATGGTTACTTTAATGCGTTGACATATTCTCCGGACCATGACATTTCTTTTTTTTTTTTTTTTGAATTATGACCTAATAACGTCGACAGGCATCTAAATTTAGGTACTTCGACTTTTTCATCACTTGCCCTTATCTAGCATTTTCGACATGATCAATATAGGTGCTATATGGGTCCAAAATGGGCTTAATTCTAATATATGACCAACAAGCTTCCCATGTAGACATTTCACATGGTTTCTATCCACATGGGCCCCATATTCCCACGATTGTTAGGAAGGGTTAAGTTCTAAGAAACAGCCGCAAGACATTTTTAACGGTTTAATTTAGAGCGCGTTCGTTGATTCATTGAAGAGAATGACTTGATAACATCATGAACATATAGAGCAGATAGAACAAATTGATAAATTGATTGAATGCCTGTTAAGATTCAATAGAAGGTCACTGTCGTTTTTTGCCCATAAAAGTTTGATCGAATCAATTTTTTTGTTGAACTTCAATTCTGTGAAACCGATATTGATTGGCCGATTTCTTTCGCGGGCCTTTGTCACGTGAACGTCTCATGAAAAACGTTTACCGAGGTGTGGAAAAGAAGATTTTGCTCATTTGCGTAACCATCTCTTACTTCGATGATTTGATGAATAAATGAATTAATCCTACCAAATAACCTTCAGCAGGTATTGCCTTACATACTAATAAAAGGCAATGACAAATATTTAAAAAAAGAGTCTTGCTTCTTTTCAGATAGTGAGCCGTCCCTGAATGACCAAAATATGTTTTATCAGCTCTTTTAATCTAACACTCACAATACTTTTAAAATTTTGCACCCTAACAAATGTCTAACAGTTTTTATTCCAGCACAGACGCGCACCTGCCAGTAATACCCGAAAGGGGAGTTGGGCAGTATATATAGGTAGATGGATAGATTTAGCAAAGGAGAAATTATTTATATGAAGCAATTTCTCATTTTCTCTCAATGTTTTCTAATGTGTTCACATTAAGATATATAATATTCGTCTTTTTGGATAGAAAACGTTGAGGAAAATGAAAAAGTTGCTTGATTCATTTTTTTTTCTACAACGTTTTCTAGCAGAGACTTGAGAATTTTCGTTAATTTATCGTCGCTACCGTAGCACATGCCCATATTAGCGACGCACCCAGAAGACGGTTAGTTGTTACGGGTGATAATGCAAGGGTACAAGACGAAACTGCTGAGAGATCCGCCTGGTTCTTAAATGTGCTCGGTGGATAGCATATACATAACTTAACTTGACTTTTGTAAAAAACAATGAAAAAATTGAAATGCTTCTCTAGATTATTTCAATGATTTCAGTGACTTATTATCCTTATATCAGATTATATTGAATTCATGAAAAATTTGCTTAAATCAGTACATTCATGCCTGTGGAGCAATACAGGGGCTCAAGCACCTCTAGTTATACTATGTACTTAAATATAAACAATGGGTTGAACTTGACAAAGAGTATGAAAGTACCTTGTATGAATGATGTCACCTATCTGATGTCGATTTCTGTCATTCTGCGTTGAATGATGCAATTTGAAGGAAAATGAATAATCTACATGATAATTAGCTACTGTCAGTCGGTAGCTGATAAGACTCCCAATCTTCAATCATGGGATGTCGTGGATTCGACCCCGACTCATATCCTTTCTGACATTTGTCTCTTACCAGTGGGTGGATAATCATAAACCCAAGTGGGATAGCGGCTAGAGGTTAGGAAAGCATGTAATGGTGGTACTGGCCGGAATCAAATGTTAGGTCAGGGGTGTGGAAATCCCATGCCCGACTTGTCCAACATGGGCTTTTCTACCTGCGGGCAAGTACATTTTTTGAGGCTACTTGTCCGTGGACAAGTAAATATCAGGGCAAATCTTGGAATGGTACTAAATAGAAAGAAGAGATTTATGAGCTTAATGTTTGTATCTAAGGCTAAAAAATATTGTTTTTAATGAAGAAAATACTGAGTTCCAGCGTTTTCTTCTTTAAAAATAATTTTTTCTCAAAATTTATCTGTTCTTTATCTTTTCACGGGCAAGTCCATTTTTATCCTGGACAAGTAGAAAATCACATTTTAATTGTCCATGGACAAGTAGAGAAAATCCGTATTTCAACATTCCTGGTTAGGTGCTCCAGCCAATGCAATATGACTGAAAAATTGGTAAAAGGGGTGGTATACCCCATTCAATCCATCAATAAATGTTTTTGAGCTAGGGTGATATTAATCTTGAAATACAAACTGGATTTTCATTCAAATCGAGGCAGAATGACAAATCTGCACAGCAGTAAATAGGGTTTCACTCACTTTATCAGGCTAAATATTGCTTTCCAATCTAACAGCGACCTATTTCACCCCACTTGCTTTTAGAATATTCATTTGATAACAAATAATGCATGAAATATCAATAATTTAGGACATTCAGCTGAATATTACCAAGATTGTTGAACGATATGAATCTGAAGTGACAATTACGTCACACTTGAGTTTGATGTGAAAGAAGACATTTTATTGGTGGAAAATCGATTTGACATAATCCACGCATCAGCACCACCATGTTGAATGAAATTGATTGTAATATGTAGGTAAAGAGGTCAATGTGCACAAAAATGTCGGAGTATGAAAAATGACATTGATTTGCTCGACAATCCTGTCTGTAATTCACAATTGATATCGCTGTTGCTCAAAATTGTTACTTTTCCAAGTAGATCAAATTCATTTATGTTTTTTTAGATTTGAGTATTTTTTAGTATATAATCTCCAAATTTTACATCAAAACGGCGATTTCATTCATACAAGGTATGGTTGTACTCTTTGTCAAGTTCAATCCCTGGTCTATAGTTAGTTAGATAGTATTAATTGAAAGTCAATTGTGATAAGTCCCTCTTTTCCATAGCTGTTTTTGGAGGGGCGTAAAAAGGGGGGATTTTGTGGGAATGGAATAATTCTGTGAATTTCTTAAAGCTACAAAATCCGCTTGCCCTCAGACAATACCGAGACTAGTTAACCCTTGTCATGCTGAATTAAATCCTTGTTCAGAATTGCGTTGAAAAAAAAAGATCTGAAAAAACTGGAAGCTATCAGTCAGTATTTCTTTTTTCAAATTGATTTCATAAACGATTTTGGCAAATCTCGGAAAATAGGAGGTACAGACAAAGATCAGCATGCACATATGTCCATGCTGATCTTTGTCTTTACCTCCTGTCAAATCGGAAATATTCCGGGTTCAGTATGACGATGGTTAACATGTCAGTATCAGGCTGTGTCCTCAATCCTTGAAACGAGTGAGAGATATGACCGTATTGAGGGTTAATTACAATACTGTTCTAAGTTTTAATTTTAGACTAGTCCAAATTGAAAGAATTTGCAGAAGACAGTTTAAATATTATGAAATTCTAGATTTTTTCAACTTTCAGGTTAGAAAACATTATGGAAAACGAAGAAATTGCTTGTCGCAAGCAGTATCTTCATTTAACACAATGTTTTCCCTTTTTTTTTCCTTGAAAGGTGTCCAAAAGAGTCATGGTTAAATCAGTACCTTATTTATTTAACTCTCAGTTTATTATGCAGAGGGGCTATCAATTGATCAGTTTCAACCCTCTGCTAAATTAAAGATCACATTTCTTTTGCCTTATGTGTGGTCAACTCTTCAAGAAAAAACAGTTTAATTATGCCTCATATAATAACTATTTAATGTGACTCCCAAAATAACATAAAATTCACTGTTTATATTTGAACTGAGTTAATGTTTGTAGTTGACATTGAGATGAAAGAAACTTATTATTAAATTTCTCCTACAATCGCGGGACACATTTCAAAGCTGTACTAAATTTAATTTTGAAGACTTTATTTTTGGGCTCAAATCTATCATTGAATTTACGACTTTGGGTCGTATCACTTCCCCTGTGCCCTAATGATAAATGGGACCTGTTATGCAAAAGGAGACCATTAGAAAAAAAAAAATAGCACTCTACCTGTTGATTGACAACTCTTGTTCACATTTGTGTTTCACATTATTTTAGATTGCAAAATTGTTCACTTTTTGTATGATGGGTAACTTAGTAGAAAAAATGAAAAATGATTGGATAATTCAGGAATCTTTTAACACATTTCTGCAAAATCTTATTTTAATTTGATGCCCCAAAAGAAGAAATCTTTTGAAAACATTGTGGAAAATGAAAAAATTGCTTGTTTCTTTATTATCGGTAATGTTTTTCTATCCCAATAGACAAATATTTTCAAAATTTCATTACTGTGTAATGTTCTCTGCAACTTATTTGCTAGGTAGAATCAATTTCTTCATTTTCCACAATATTTTCTATCCCTAAAGTTAAATAGATAAAAAAAAACATCGACTAAAATTTGTCTTTTTCAACTTCTTTTAATTTAGACTGGTCTAAAATTTTGCCAGCTGGTAATGGGTTTAAACCTGGTAACTGCAGCTTCTTCCATTTGGATTTGATTGGTGATTAACACTGCTTTCAATAATCTTTCAGTTATATCACATAGAAGTTGTCCAATATTCAGTAGCTTCCTTGGTATCACCTGTCTAATACAAGGCTTGGGCTCTTAAGTTGTTTGGCCAATGGAAATACCCAGGTGCCAGCAGTGCAGCTAGAATTCAAACCACAAACCCTCTCTTTGATCAGAAGTCCTCCCACCCTAACCACTGGGTCACGCAAGACTCTGTATTAACTTGAACCAAGCAGGTTTTTAACCCTTGTCTTGCCAGATTTAAATACATTTAACCCACTCCCACACAAAAAAATTTGGACTGGTCAAAATGGAAAGAAGTTGCAGACGACACTTTCAACTTGATTGAATTTCAGATTTTTTCAACTTCTTCGATAGAGAACATTGTGTAAAATGAAGAAATTGCTTGTTACAAGCAATTTCTTCTTTTTACACATTGTTTTCCCAATTGCTTTTCTAGAGGGGAATCCAAAAGCGTCACTGTGTGGAAATGGGTTATGCTACGTTTACACCATGTTCACGGCAGCCACGGCAGCCCCGTTTGTCCGAAACGTAGCGCGCCGTGAGAGTTTGGTTATTTTTGTCTCCGTTTTCACGTTTTGTTACGTCTTGTTAAGTTTACCTACGACTTGTCACGGTGTCCGTAACCGACCGTGACTGGGTAGCCACGGAGGCTCAAAGGCACACTACGGTTTAGTCCACGGTCAACCACGGATGTCCCCGTTTTAGTCCACGGTCTACGACGGATGCCAGTACGTTCCGTTACAGCATACCACGTTCAGTTAAGTTCCCTCGCGATTCCTACGTTTGGAGCAAGGTCTGTTACGTTATTTCACGGTCTGTCAAGGCTTTCTACTGACAAACGTGGATGCCGGGGAGTATTGTATCGCGTTTGTTGCCACGGTATAAATACCCCCAAAAGCAGTAGCAATCATTGCATTCCAAAGACTGATAAAACCATGGATATTTCAGACGAAGAAGACTTTGTATTTGTATGTTTGCTAGGCGCATATATCAAGTCTGACCAGCAGAAGTTGCAGAGAGGCGAGACAACAGTGCAGCAGTCAGGAAGAAGGCGGACAAGAAGACCAAGAACCAAATAGGTGCGCAGATGGTTGTCAGAATACAGGCGACAACAACTTGGCCACTATGCAACATTTATAAACAAAGAGTTTCGTACCGAAGACGTTAAAGCCTGTCAAAACTACCTGAGGATACCTCCAGAGCTCTTTGATGAGATTCTTGAGAGAGTGACTCCAGTTATAGAGCGAAAAGACACACCCGTCGCACTACGGATCGCCTCCAAGTTTTGGTACGGCCTGCTACGTACTGTCACGGTGCGTTGCGTTCATTTCCGTTTTTCTACGGCCTACTACGTTTCTCATTTCCGCCGTGATTGCCGTGGCAAATTTTTTGACAGCCAAAAAATCTGGCACGGCAACCCCGGCAATCACGGTCCGTCACGTTTGCCTATCCCGTCGCCCTACGTTGCCTCACGTTCATACCGTTTTGTCCACGGTCGTCTGAAACGGGGCTGCCGTGGCTGCCGGGAACATTGTGTAAACGTAGCATTAGATCAAAGTACTGTAAGCGTTTGGGCATTTCGGAGCTCTCACATAGATAACATTTCTATTGACAATTTACAAATAACTATGGTTTAACTGGTATAAGCAGGTGGAGTAGACTAAGATCAGATTGCACATGTGTAAAGGGTGATCTTTGTGTATGCCTCATGCCAAAAGAGTAATATTCCAGTATCAGCATGACAAGGGTTAACCTAATTTTCAAGTAGTTTTCATTTAGAGGTGATTTATCTCTTTAAGTCGACTTTAAAGTGCTCCTTATTTTGTATATTGAATATTTGTTACATACAATGAAATTGCACATTTTTCGATAATTGTTACAATTGAATTATTTCTTTTGTCCTTTATTCAACAGTTTTGTGCTTTAACATCATTTTGAGACAATTTATTGAGTGCAAGTAATTTGGAAGAAGGTAGGAATTGCTTGTAATAAAAGCTTTATTTCCCACAATGTTTTCTAGTCTTTTCACCAAAGAAGTAACTCCAATTATTTGTACAATTATTATAACCCATTTCTAGTCGTCAAAATTTTAGACCGAATCAAATTGGAAGAAGGTGAAGACGACATATTTTAATTGATGGAATTTATAAATATGTAACTTTTGGGTGGAAAACATTGAGGATAACGTAGCAATCAATTCTTTCATTTTCCACAATGTTTTTCAAAGCTTTTTTCTAGATAGGCTTCAAAAAGCAGGATTGTGTGGGGGTGAATTATTGTCATCTGTTATCTCTTTAAACCCATGACCACAAAGTCATAGACGAGCCCATGGTGAAAGAAGCTGTAGGCATTAAAAAAAGAATTGCACTGCTATGAAGATTAGAAAACATATTAAAAAACAAGCAATTTCTCCACTTCTCATAGAGTTTCCTAAGTGTTTATTTCTTAAATGTATCATAGATGCAGGATTGAATGGTAATGGTTTAACCCATTCCCACACAAGCCCTCGATTTTAGGCCATAAAGAAAAAAGCTTTGGAAAACATTGTGGAAAATGAAGAAATTGCTTATATCAAGCAATTTCTTCATTATCCACAATGTTTTCTATCAAAGAAGACACACACAACTTGAAATTGTCGTCTGCAGCTTCTTTGAATTTGGACCATTCTAAAATTTTTGTTTTGTGGATCCTAGCTGTCTTTTCCTTTCCTACAATTTTTCGAACTTTTCATCATTTTATAAATTAATTTGTTGAAATTCCTTCATATTTTGTATAATCCAAACTTAGATCCTACAATTCAAAAGGGAAGAGTTATCTTGAGTCAATACTTCTATTCTCAGTTAATGGCTTCATGTATTTATGAGAAAGTAAGGGTTTGAAATTTCATTTAAAAAGAGAGCGGTCATTTTAATGAAATAAATTATCTTTCAAGTTAAAATTGGAATGCTCTTTGAAAATGTTAACATAATTGTGATGGATAAATGTAGTGAATCATGGATAAGAAATCATTAAGGTATGGGTATTTTTCAATATTTTAATTTATTTTCAACATAAGTCAAAAACTTACACATTCATGTATTTTCTTTTACCCTTTACTAAAATAAAGAAAAAAAAATATTTACTTCATTTTCACAACCTTGAAAACGAAAAATGTTGAAGAGAAAAAATGCTTTGGAAAACATTGTGGAAAGTGAAGATATTGCTTGATACAACTAAAGATTGTCGTCTGCAACACCTTTGTTGCCTTTTAATGAGTTAACCCATTATTTAAGACATGTCCAAATTGAAAAAAGTTGCAGACAACATATTAACCCATTACCAGACGGCAAAATTTTAGACTGGCCCAAATAGAAAGAAGTTGCAGACGACAATTTAAACTTTATCAAATTTTGGATGTTTTCAACTGTCTGGGTAGAAAACATTGTGGAAAATGAAGAAATTGCTTGTGACAAGCAATTTATTCATTTCCCACAATGTTTTCCGAAGCTCTTTTCTTGGGGGCGTCTAAAAGCATCACTGAGTTGGGAATGGGTTAAAGCGCAATTAAATAGGAAAATGCCTGTCATATGGGGCAGATAACACTGTTTGAAAAGGGGGAAATTGCAATTTCTCCTCTCCTCGCAATGTTTTCTTTAGTGCATAAAAAATGAGGGTTTAAGTAGAAATATGCTAAAGCACATTTAAGAATACAGGACTGTTAATTATTACATATACCTATTCTAAAGGTAATATAAAGAAAATGAGTAAGCAGAATAAAATAAATCTTTATAGACCAAAATGCCATAAAATGTGCTGTTTCGGAAATTTCTTTGCCCCTATCAAAAGAAAGGTGCCCTTTACTGGTCTGTCAAAGAGTTGGAAAAAAAAGAAAAAGGGAGGCTTATTCCATCACTTTTTATGCTCCCGCATCAATCGCATCGATAGATCGGGCATATTGTTTTACCGATGTCTGTCTGTCTGTCAGTCTGTCTGCAAAACTTAACCTGCCAACTAAAAATTTTCCCATAACTTCATACCTGATTAAGTTAACCCTTTTCCCTAAAACAAAGAAAAAAAAATCACCCGTTTCTAAAGAATTCCTGTTTCGGGGGCATAGTGTTTCACAAACACATCTTGTTATTTGCTGAAGACATTTAAGAAATGTGTAATTTAAATAAAATTAATAAGGAAGAAAACATGATGAGAAAAGGAGAAACTGCTTGATACAAGCAATTGCTCCTTTTCCTGCAACATACCCGGTCCCACACAATCCTGCTTTTCTACACTCTCCAAGAAGGAAAAATAAAAAGCACTTAAGTAAGCTATCATCATAGTCTACTATCATGTGTCAATCTTTTGTCAACAATTCCTTTTTATCTTTGCCGCACAATCCCTGATTTTTACATACCTGTGATTTAACTTGGGAAAAGGATTGTTGAAAAGAAGAAATTGTTTGTAACAAGCAGTTTCTTCTTTTCCCACAATATTATCTAGCATGCAGAATGGTAACTTATACTGACTTTATAATGTCTTCTGCTACCCCTTTGAATTTAAACATGTCTAAAATTTTGAAAAACAGTGAGGGGTTGAATCCCCTCTAAAACTACTTGGTTAATTTCACGAAATGTTGCAGTATTGATACACATTTATGTAAGTTCCATTGCTTCAAAAGCTGTAAGTTTATTGAGTCACACTCAAACAATCAAAATCTAGACATTTTCACGTTTCTGAGAGGCTTGAACCCACTGCTTCCTAATTATATTGATGGGTAGACTTGGGCTTGCTATTAAACCTTGTCATGCTGTATAAATTTCCTTACTGAATTGCGTTCAAATCAAAGGGCTGAAAGCACTGATAGAACTTGTAGTTCAAAAATCAATATTTTTTTTAGAAATCAACTTCATAAGCAACTCTGGCAGGAAAAGTACAAGCAGGAGGTATAGACTAAGATCAGCCTGCACATAAGTGCAGTCTGATTTTAGTCTACTTCTCCTGCCAAAACCAGGGTTTAGCATGACAAGGGTTAAGACTCTTGCCCATGAACACCACAGGGACTCTTACCTGTGGCCTCCAGGTCATTTTAGCACATATAATCCTCAACTTAACATTAAATTGATCTTTTGTCTCAGTCAAGCACACCAGGGGGGATGGCCTTCCTGCAGGGAAAAGACTAGCAGGGGCCCAGTCGCCCATGGCCGTCTGATTTTGGGCTGGGCCCCTAAACCTTTTGAGAAAATGCCTATACCTCTAATATTAAATATTGAACTTTGGCAGACTGGGCCCCTAGTTTGAAATTAATAGTCTTTTTCCCTGTTCTTGTTTGAATTTTTGTTCACTATCCAAGACAAATGCATCAGTCAAGCATCAGCATGTGGTATTCTTGTTTCTATTGTCTTTATTTTGCAGTGGAAGTAATGGTCGATCCTCCTGGGTTACTGTCAAACAGAGACTTGGTGACATTCGGGTGTTGGAGGATGATAGCTACAGTGATGGGGACTTGACGTCTGTTGCGGAGGCCCTATACCAGGCCTCGTTGTTAAATAAACTACAACACAACCCTCGTATGGTGAAGGCCTACAAAGCTGTGATCAAGGCCTTGTTTCCTGTTGTGCCACAAGTAAGTCTAGTTTAAAGCCATATCTTCTCCCAAAATACACAACAAAATAAACAAGAAAAACTTACTTGATGTCCAAAAGCATAAATAAATGACAATTGAAATCATTATATCTAAATAATTCTATGTGATAAGCCTACATTTCATGAAAGAAGTAACAATATTTAAGCTGCGAACAACCACAATTAAAGGCTTGTTTACATAAAAGCATTACGTCAGTGATGATGTTTTAACTTTCGCTAGTCATACAAACAACTTTCTTGGTCACAGTGATTAACGAAATCGTTTGTAAAGTTTAGTCATCAGCACCTATGTATATAACAATGCCGAAGATTTGCGAACATTTACGATGAATAATAGTCTTGATCTCAAAATGTAAACAAACCTGAGTTTGAATTGATGAGATAAGCACAAAATACTTGTTCCAGAGAACTGCAATCATACCCTCATTTTGTATATTGATATTAAGAAGGCTCTTGTTTGATTTACGATGGATTGTTTAAACTGTTTTTTGAGGGAAGATATGGCTTTAACTCCTTACAACTAAGTCCTGACTTTTCATACCCTTTTAGAATTATATAAAGGAAAACGTGACAAAAAGTGAAATTGCTTATTTCGGGCAATTTCTCCTTTTCTCTTCATTTTCAACTCTATATGACACATTAATTTTTGGTGAAAATGCATCTTGAAATGTCATCTATTACATGTTCGAATTTGAAACATTTAAAATTTTTGTCATCTGGTTATGGCAGAACAGTTTGGTTGTTTGCTTCATTCTACTATATCAGGGGTTCGGTGCTTAACCCATTCCAACACAATCCTCCTCAAAAGAAAGTTTGGAAAACATTGTAGACATAGAAGAAATAGCTTGATTCAAGCAATTTCTTTAATGTCCACAATGTTTACTACCTCAAAAAAGACAAAGAATTTTAGAATCTCATCAACCTAAAATTGTTGTCTGCATTTTCTTTCAATTTGGACCAGTCTACAATTTTGTCAAGTGGGAATGGATTAAAGCAAACCAAACATGATGTCAAGTAGAGTAATCTAAGATTTGAATATTTTTCTTTATTTTGTACCTTTAAGTATTTATAGTGATAGTATCTGATAGTGTCGAATTCTGTTCCATATAAGGTATTCTAAGATGATTTCATTTTCATTCTATACATGACGTCATAATGCAAATAAATATTATCAGAATGGTAAAGGAGAAGGGATATAATTGTAGACATACAAATTTTTTTTATTACTTCAACGAATCAATTTGATAAAACATAGTTTTGTAATAAATGGAATACTATATTACAATTGGTCTCGTGGAATATATTAAATTTCAAAGGAAACACAAGATGTATCTGTATAGTAATATTCCCTATACATTGCCATGTGTTGTTGCTACTTTTTAGAATCATCTCAATTATTTGGTTAGAAATATTTCTGAATATTGTAACTCCCTCTCATCCCATCTCACACAATCTCTGTTTTTAGCTCCACTGGCCGAAGGCAAGCCATTAAGCAAGCTTTTATCATGGCATTGTGCCTGTCGTTCGTGGGTCTGTTTACCCGTCCGTAAACCCTTACTTTAAATTCTTCTGCTCAGAATGTATTAACTGAATTCAAGCAAATTTCACAGACCCTTGGATGACCCTTTATCAGCTTCCTTCAAAGAATTTTGATTGGATGAAAAACATGGGTTGATGGGGCGGCTAGTTTCCATATATGGTGAAAGCTTTGAAAAACTTCTTCTCAGAAACTATTTGATGGATTTCAACCAAATTTTGTAGACATGATCTTTGGGAACCCTTTATCAAATTCTTCAAAGAATTTTGATAGAATGAAAAACATGGCTTTTATGGGCAGGGCTAATTCCATATAATGTGAAACCTTTAAAAAAACATCTGCTCAGATACCGGTTGATGGATTTCAACAATTTTTTACAAGAATTATCCTTGTGTGACCCTTTATCAGATTCCTTCAAAGAATTTTGATCAGATGAAAAATATGGGTTAATGGTGTTTGGCTAATTTCCATATATGGTGAAAGCTTTGAAAATCTTCTCAGAAACCATTTAATAGACCAAATTAAGTAGGAATGATCCTTGGGGATCCCTTTTTCAGATTCCTTCAAAGAATTTTGATTGGATGGGTTAATAGGTGTGGCTAATTTCCATACATGGAAAAAGCTTTGAAAATCATCTATTGAAACCAGTCAGTTAATTTCAACCAAATTTCACAGGGATGATTCATTTGTGACTTTTAATCAGATTATATAAAAAAAAAATTGATTGGATGCAGTGTTAATTTCCATATATGGTATAAATAGAAAAATTTGAGAAAAAATCTCGGCTAGAAACCCATTTGACTGATTTCAACCAAATTTCACAGGAATTATACTTTGGCGACCCTTTATTAGATTTCTTCAATGAATTTGATTGGATGAAAATCAGCTTTTTATTGGGGCTAGAACTAATTTCCATTTATGGAATATATTCTGAAAGACTTCAGAGAAGCCTGTTGATGGATTTCAACCAAATATCGTGGGAGTGATCATCAGGTGATTCTTTGTATAAATTCCATTGGTTGAAAAACATGGCTTTTATTGTCATGGCTTATGTCCATATTTGGTTAACAGTGAAAATTTTTGTAAACAGCTTTTCATCAAAGTTAGTAAAATCCAACTTGACTGTTGTAAAACAGTGAAAACTTTGAAATGCTTTTTCAGAACTACTGCAAAGATTTTAGTGACCAGATCTATTTGCCATGTATGGCAAAGACTATTCAGTTTATATTTAATTCCTGTAAATACCATTTCCTTAATCAGTACATTCCGGCCTGTGGATCAACACAGGTGCAAAGCACCTCTAGTTGTTGTGACCCTTGACAAAAAAAAGGTAGTGGAAAACACTGTGGGAAACAAAGCAATTACTTGATACATGTGTTTTCTTCATTTTCTGCAATGGTTTCAAGTTTCTACCCTTTAAGAGTAAGATTTGTCGTCTGCAATTTATTTAATATGGTTATCTGGTATGGTTTGTTTGATATAAGAGGCAAGACTTACCTACATTGTTAGAAATACTGGCTGCAATTTTCAGTTGATGATATATTAGAAATCTATGTCTTTTTGGTCAAAAACATTGCAGATAATGAAAAATCTGCTTGTAACAACCAGTTTCGTAATTTCACACTATTTTTCAAAGCTTGAATTTTCTTGCAGGGCATAAAGAGGTGGGTTGCATGGAAATTGGTTACCTTGTGAACTGATACAAGGGAAAGAACTCTGTAAACTTAATGAATTCCTTCAGTTTGCTCCCTTATATCGTTATAAACTATTCATAGAGATTTAACCATTTCCAGTTCAATCCCTGGTTTTTATCTCCCTGTAAATTATAATTAAGAAAATATTGTGGGAAAAGAAGAAATTGCTTGTGACAAGCAATTTCTTCTTTTCCCACAATACTTTCTACCCTACTGAATGTTTTATTTTTCAAATTGAATCCAAGTTAAGATTTTGTCTGCAAAACCTTTAAATTAGGACAGGTCTAAAATTCTGCAAAACAGGAAGGGGTTAATTCTAAGTATCATTCAGTATGGGGAAAAAAGTTGAAAAGTGAAAATTTGGTTGTTTTTCTTTGGTTTGTTGTTGCTAATAACTCATCAACAAATTACCAGACAGCAAAATTTTAGACTGGTCTAAATTGAAAGGAGTTGCAGACTACAATTGACAGCTTATGAAATTTTAGATTTTTTAGCTCTCCGGATTGGAAAAATAGTGTACAATGAAGAAAATAGCTTGCTACAAGCAATTTCTTCATTTAATGCAATGTTTTCCCACTTTTTTTCATGGAGGGGCTTCAAAGAGCGTCATTGTGTGGGAATGGGTTTATCATATCTGGTGATGGTAATCATATCTATTACCAGTAACAAACTTTAAAAGACAAGGTGGACCTAATTAAAAGATTTTGTCAGAAAACATTTCAAAGTGAATCTAAATTAAAAATATTTGTAAACTTTTTGTAATTGGAAAAGAACAAGTAAATTCCATTTCTTGCATTGTTTACTACCCATCATTCCATGACTATTTTTTTGGTCACGTTTGTCTAAGCAACTATATATAGCATGGACTTGAAACTTGTCGAGGTTCATCTTGGGTTTTTATGATGGTTACTGAATTTAGGCCCGCTAGTTACCTATGTCCTATTCAACAACTTGGATTAGATTATTTTTAGTCTTTTAGACATTACCTTGTATAGTGATACATTTTTTTCATATTTTTCCGAGCAACTGTAGTAGCGATTGTCTGTGATGTAAGCAATATATGCATAGGGCTAAACAAAGTACACAAATCACAAAAGGTAGAACAAACAATACATGGCTAATAGTATAAATTCATAGTCTGCTGGTAATAAATTCATTAACTCATTCCCACACAGTGACACTTTTGGACATTTGGGAAAACATTGTGTAAAATGAAGAAATTGCTGGTCATTTAATTTTTTTCCACAATATTTTGTACCCTAATGCTTGGTTATTGTTCAAATTAGATTTTTTTAGAATTTCATTTGCAAAACCTTTGAATTTGGACAGGTGCAAGGTTTTGCAAACTTGGACAGCCTCTGTAAGAAATGAAAAAAACAACAACCCAAAAATAGTAGTAATCAAATCCAAGTATACTAGAAGTTTTTAGCAAGGGGCTTGAAAGCTTGTGATTGGTTGAAACTATTATACATGTGGGTGAAGTTGAATAATTTACTGCTTTGTCAATAAAGCTGTTCAAACCTTTGTTTATATAAACAGTAAAGTGTGGTAAATCAAAGAAAACCTTTTTGATTATTTGAGATAGGTTGTCTTGTCAGACACTTAAAACATCAACTATACCCTTTCTCTTATATGGAAAACAGATTTTTCTTAACCCATTCCTACACAATCATTCTTTATTGATGCTCCTAAAGAAAAAAAGTTTGGGAAAACATTGTGGGAAATGACGAAATTTCTTGTAACCAGCAATTTCTTCATATTCACAATATCTAAATTACTTTGATTGAAAATTGTCGTCGGCAAATTCTTTCATTTCGGACCAGTCTAAAATATTGTCATCTGGTAATGGGTTGAAGACATCCAAATTGTTTAACTCATTTCCACACAACAAAATTTTAGACTGGTCTAAATTCAAAGAGGCTGCAGACAATTTTAAGTTATGAAATTTTAAAAAAAAACCTTGTCTTCTGGGGCAGAAAACATTGTGGATAATGAAGAAATTGCTTGTCACAAGCAATTTCTTCATTATCCACAATATTTTCCAAAGCTTTGTTCTTCATTGGCATAAAAAGGAGGGACTGTGTAGGGATGTGGCATGGGTTAGCCTATCACCAAACAACAAAATTTTTAACTAGTCTAAATTGAAAGGAGTTGCAGGAGACAATTTAAAGTTCATGAGATTTTAGATTTTTTCAACTTTCTAGGAAGAAAATATTGTAGAAAATGAGGAAATGCTTGTTACAAGCAATTTCTTCATTTTCCTCAATGCTTTCCAGATTGTTTTTCTTGAGGGGTGTCAAAAAACGTCATTGTATGGGATTGGATTAACCCTTGTCATCCTGAACCTGGAATATTCTGGTTTTGGCAGGAGGTAAAGACCAAGATCAGCCTGCACATAAGTGCAGCCTGATCTTAGTCTTTTCCTCCTGCTTGTTCTTTTCCTGTCAGAGTTGTTTATGAAATTGATTTATAAAAGAAATATTGATTTTTGAACAAGTTTTATCAGAGCTTTCAGTCCTTTGATTATACGGCAATTCAGTAAGGTAATTTATACAGCATGACAAGGGTTAAGTACACGTTACATTGTTATACGCTGTTGAAGTTGAATGTTACAGAATCATCTAATCCGTTCGTCTGTCTGTCCCGATGTCTGTCAGTCCAACACATCACCTATATTTATCGACAAATTTGATTGGAATTTCCACAGAATGTTCCTTTGGCATATTGTCTGGGTTTGGCTCGTATAGCCTGCGTCATAGAAAAAGGGGGATTAATATTCTTGTTAACACATCTCCTCCTACATTTAAGGATAGATTTAACCCATTTCCACACAGTGACGCTTTTGGACGCCCCTCAAGAAAAAAAAATGGGAAAACATTGTGTAAAATGAAGAAACTGCTTGTTACAAGCAATTTCTTCATTTTACACAATGTTTTCTACACAGAGAGTAAAAAAAATCTAAAATTTCATCAACTTTAAATTGTCGTCTGCAACACGTTTGAATTTAGACCAGTCTAAAATTTTGTCGTGTGGGAATGGGTTAAATAAAATTGTTACAGAATGTTCGTAGTCACCTAACCTTGTGCATATTGTCCAGGCTTTGCTTTAGGCCACGTCATAGAAAAAGGGGACTTGATGTTAAAGGGGGGCATATCTTGTGACTATAGGACTCTTATTGAGTTTTTTGCCCTTTGTTGTTTTTCAAACATGATTTATGTCTGGAGCAATTCTCTAAAACTAAGGTAGCCATGATAATTAAACTTCATGGGCGGATCGCTCTTATTAACCCATTCCCACGCAATGACACTTTTGGACCCCTCTTAAAATGCTTTGGAAAACTTTGTGGACAATGAAAAAATTGCTTGTAGAAAGCCATTCTTCAATGTCTACAATGTTTTCTATCCTATAAGATGAAGATTTTCTTAATTCCACCAACTCGAAATTATTGTCGGGAACTTCTTTCAATTAGGACCAGGCTAAAATTTTGTCATATGGTAATGGGTTTAGGGGAAGTACTATATTACGGACCCATAACTATTCCTTGCATACGTTTCAAAGCAATTTCTTCATTACAATGATCAGACGAAGACTTTTTTGTACTTTCAACTCAAAATTGTGTCTCCATCTGTCATACCATCTAAAATATTGTTGTTGGGGAATTAGTTAAAGGTAAAATGCAATGAAAAATTTGGACGGAGGCAAAATTTAGGACTGGTCAAAATTGAAAAGAATTGCAGAAGATAATTCTAAGTTTGTGGAATTTTTCAACTCTCTAGGTAGAAAACATTGTGGAAATTGAAGAAATTTCTTGTTGTAAGCAATTTCTTCATTTTCCACATTTTTTTCCCCAATTGCTCTTCTTGAGGGGCATCAAAAAGCGTTATTTTGTGGAAATGGGTGGAAAAACTTAACCATGAAATATTGAGGCTCTCAAGATACCTTGTGTTGTGATGGGTTTATGGTTTTACTGAGGACGTGATAATGTTTAAAATAGAGGACTTATCAAAGTATCTTAAAGAATTATCAAAATTTGCTAAAGAATGATCAAAGTATGTCGAAGAATTATCATAAATACTTGTCGGTTGAGAGTTTCACACAAATAGGACTACAAATGGAATCAAATTGGATTATACTTTCAAATGACAAAACTTTCTGTTCTTCCTTATGTAGCTATAAGGATATTTATCATACTGACTTTGATTATAACACTCTACCATAGAAGAAATTAGCTATGTAAAACATTTTGAGAAAAGTGGAAGATGTGGAATGTCAGCTTTTCTGTGTCGGATGTTAATGTTTTCTTTACCATTTAACCCATTACCAGACGGCAAAATCTTAGACTGGTCCATATTGAAAGGAGTTGCAGAAGATGACCTAAAGCTTATGAAATATTTGGAATTTTTTACCTTTGGGTATAAAACATTGTGGATAATGAAGAAATTGCTTGTAACAAGAAATTTCTTCATTTTTCACAATGTTTTCCAAAGCTTGTTTTCTTCGGGGGCGTCTAAAAGCGTCACTGAGTGGGAATGGTTTAACCCATTACAAGATGAAAAATTCTATACTGGTCCCCTTTCCAAAAAAGTTGCAACCTTTTCGACAAATTTAAGTTGTTAAGATATCAGTCTTTTGGGGTAGAAAACATTAAGGAAAATGGAGAATTTCTTCATTGTCCACAATGTTTTCCAAGAGGGATGTATAAAGGTGGGATCACGTGGAATGGGTTAAAGTTGACTGCAAATAAAGTGATTAACAAATTGTGTCTTGGCAATTTGGATTTGGATTTTTTTTCGTAACTTTTTGACATATTTCTACACGATTCAGCTTTTTGTCGCCTGTCAAGGAAAAAGCTTTGGAAAACATGGATGAAACGCATTTGTTTTTACCCAGAACAACAAATGATTTTAAGAGTTGAATGAGCTTTAAGTTGTCATCTACAAATTTTTAGAATTTTGACCAGTCTAAAATTTTGTCGTCTGGTATTGCAGTATGCTATTGTTTCATGTTTTTTCTTGGTGAACTTCAAAAAGATATAAGTGAAAATAATCTGTTTTTAACTTTAGGATATAAAACAGTGTTGCTGCTTTGAAAATTTAGCTCACCTGAGCACAATAATTTGAAGTTGAATTAGATTGAAAACTAAGTGTCATGGCGTAATAAACCATTATGAGAAAGGAAGAAAAGGCTACATAATGTACATAATTTTACCAAAGTTAAAAAATCTTCTCTGGAGAAATTACAAAACCTACAGCCTAGATATTTTGCATGTAGCAGTGCCTAGTAGACCTCTAGAATTATGCCCCCCATGGGGTCATGGAACCCCAACTTAGGGATCATTAGTGCTCCCCTAGGGGTCATTTTACTCACTTCCTTTAATTTCCAAGTAAAAGGAGATATATAGAAAAACATCTTTTAATTTCTTCTTTCATTAGCAAACAAGGACATTTTTAAAAACTGATGGCTTTCTTGGTAAACTATAATTTTCTTAGTAACCAGTGACTTTCTTAGCAACCAGTGACTCCCTTTGCTACCAGTGACTTTCATCTTTTCACCACTGGTTCAAATCCTACTCTGGGGGAATAGAATCTTTAATGTGAGGAAGCTGACCTGAGCTACTAAAAAACCCATATTTTATTGTTTAGTTATGATTGTGTTTGTCTCATCACTTAGCACTGACATCATCCTAGCAATTTGATTCACCACCATGTTACTAGTGAACCCTTCCTTCTGGAATTTGAAAAAAGCCACATAAAGTGAGCAATGGGAGCCTGTTATGGCCCTTTTGTTTATTTTCAGGTAGACTTTACACTTATGCAAGGTTATGTGATTCATTTTTAGCTCGGCTGTTTTCTGAAAAAACCTGAGGTATTACTATAGCTTTGGTGTCGTCATGGTCATTGTTGTTGTCATCATTGTGCAAAAACTTTGACATTTTGTGGTATCTCTGGTTCTACGAAAGACATTCACTTGAAACTTTGCACACTTGTTCACTATCAAAAGAGCAACCTATACTATCAAGGGGGATAACTCTAGACGCTTTTTATCCACTAAACAGCACCCAATAGCTGAGTGTAGGCACCCGTTGGTGGTGCTCTTGTTAAAAGGAATACTGACCAACAACTAGTGCTTCTAGCCCTCTGATTGATCCATTTCCTATACAGAAAAAAATCAATTGGTCCAAATTGAAAGACATTGCAGACAACAATTTTAAACCTTGTCATGCTGAACCAGGAATGTTCAAGTTTGGACAGAGGGTGTAGACAAAGATCAGCCTGCACATATGTGCAGTTTGATCTTGATTTACACCTACTGCTTGTACTTTTCCCGCCAGAGTTGTTTATGAAATTGATTTCTAAAAGGAATATTGATTATTGAACCAAAAAGTCCTATCAGTGCTTTCAGTCCTTACAGCAATTCAGTAAGGTATTTTATACAGCATGACAAGGGTTAAGTCTGTGAAATTTAGGAAAGGTTTGTCTTTTGGTAGAAAACATTGTGAAAATGAAATGGCTTGTAACAAGCAATTTCTTCATTTTCCGCTGTTTTCTTCACTCTTTCTTGAGAGGTGTCAAAAAGCGTGATTGCATGGGAATGGGTTAATTCAATTCTGAAAAGGATTTTATTCATCGTGACAAGAGTAAACTTCTGTTTAGGATTGAAATTTGTTGTACTCAAAACACATTGAATTTTCTACAAATTTCTATTCTGAATCCACTACAACATAAATTTTGTCATAGGATAAAGGGTTCAACAGACAAAATAGACCCAATCTAAATATTAGATTAGACAATTCATAAGTGTATGTCTATTTGCAGACACTTGAAAAAAGGTAGTATTTCTACCAAACCCAAGATAGAACTATCAAAAATCTGAATTTTTCAAATTTTATGCACAGAAGACTTGAATTTTAGACATCTTGACCTGATGTGACCCACTACAAGCTTAACAGACAATCTGATAAATTAGAAATACATAAAATACCATAACCTCGCTAAAAGCCTAAGTTCTCCTTTTGTCAAACTTATTTCAAAGTCACTTATCTCTTATATTCATTATTTCCATGTAATATTTTTCTCGTTAGCTCGTAAACTATCCCTACATCGAATACATTTTTATGTCCATTCACTTTTCATATATATTTTTTGTAAATGTTTGTATTCAACAAATCACTAAACAGCAATTTCTTCATTATCCACAATGATTTCCATCTCAAAAGATAAAGATTTTTAAAAATTTCATCAACAAAAACTTGTCATCTGCAACTTCTTCGAATTGTGGCTGGTCTAAAATTTTGTGATCTGGTAATGGGTTAGTACAAGTTTAATAATATTGTAATGACCAGGATTCTGTAGTGTTTTAATTAACTGGAGGATGTTAATTGTGGTTGTTTTCTCGGAAAATGTTATTTCAACGTTAAATCAAAAGTGTTGATTACCAAAGAATGTCATTTCGACCTGTGACAGTTGAGGGTGGACCAAGGTCACAAGATATGGGATATGTTGCCTCCGTATCACAACAACGCCATAACAGAGCAAAGACCTCTGTCAGTAAAGTGAAAATATATATGATTGACAAATATGACAAGGTAATTACATCTTTGTATATTTGACGCATAATTTTTCTCGGTAAATGTTATGCCAACACCATGGAATAGAGGAATGGCCTAATGAAATTTTATTGAATTCTGCATCCATTCATGTGTGTTAGATCAATAGCAGTGTAACTTCTGCCATCGACAAATCTCCAGCTTAGCCCCCTGACCTCCGACTGTACGATTGACTTGACTATTTAACAAAATTATTTTGCAATATTTATGGTCAGTAATATGTAAGAAAAATATAAAATGGAAGGCTGGCGACCTGAAAGTTTGATCTCTACAGCTTGATTATAAGCTGTAGTAATGACATTTTTGTCGTCAATCAATCAAAAATGATTAATATAAATGGTTTTGAATTCGGACCTTAAAAAAAAATCATTTTGTAATGTGTTGAATAATTATCTTTAAATAGCACATAACCACAGCTGAAAGTCAAAAGACAAATTTTATCTTATATGGAGCATATCCTCCTCTATTTCACACAATGACACTTTTTCATGTCCCCCAAAAGAGGCTTTTGGAAACATTGTGGACACTGTTTTCTACCCCGAATGACCAAGAGTTTTAGAATCACATCAGCTCAATATTGTCTTCTGCAACTTCTTTGAATTTGGACCAGTCTAAGATTTTGTTGTATGGTATTAGGTTAAGATATTGCTTGCTAGTTCTCCATAATGATCGAGCACTGGTTTCATACAAAGATGTGTTCTGAAAAGTCCAAGGTCAAGGTCACAGCTGAAGGTCAAAATAATTTGTTTTATATTTCAGTTACCTAGGATACAGGAAGAAGGAAAAAGAAGAAAAAGCTTCAGTAATCCAGAGAAAATAGAAAGGTAAGAATGTAATTGTGTACCCATAACCAGACAATAAAATTATGACTGATCCACATTGAAAGAAACTTGGGAGAATATGCCAAAGTGTACCCAATCGTAACAAAGCATCATATAAGGCAAACAGAAGCAGTTGCCTAGTAGACTGCTATTGAACTTTAAGTTGAGCCTTCTTATGAGGAATGATTATCAGTTGTCATGTGTGAGATGCGGTTGTCATGTGTGAAATGCGGTTGTCATGTTTGAGACATGGTTGTCATGTGTATTACTTAGAATAGTGATCAAGGTCACAATTGAACTGTGTTTGAAAACCGTTTTTGTGCTCTTATTTACACTGGGTGGAAACGGTTCCCGGATATTGCTAAACATTTAATCAAAATCCGCCATTTTTTATCTATAGACTCATCAACACTGGTAAGTAAATATACCTAATTTCTTTTATTCTATTATTTTTTAGCGCTAATTGGACCAATTACAAGAGACACAATATCCATACTTTACATTCAATGTGTGTAATACTGACTTAAATTCCACGCTCCCTTTAAAAAACAACTGTTTGTGGGGCATTTTCATACAAAAGTTGATACATTCCTCTATCATTTTGCATCTATGAGCAATCATGGGTTTAAAAAAATCTGAAGAGAAAAATTTCAACTTTTATCATTCAAGATCATATCTTGAAATTTTCAGCCCCCATCTTCCAAAATTGAAAGAGATACGGTCGTAAACGTGCAGTCTCGTACTTAGGAGTAGGGATACTGGGAATTGAAAAATGTATACTGTGGATTGCATTTTTAGCTCACCTGAGCACGTAGTGCTCAAGTGAGCTATTGTGATCCCCTTTTGTCCATCGTCCGTCGTCCGTCCGTCGTGCGTCGTGTGTCGTGCATCGTGCGTCGTCCGTCGTCCGTCAACAATTTCTTTAAACAACATCTCCTCCCAAACCACTGGGCCAATTTGAACCAAATTTGTCTGAAATGTTCCTTAGGTGGTCCCCTTCAAAAATAGCTAAAAGAATTGAAATCCATTAAAAACTCTGGTTGCCATGGCAACAAAAGTGAAATTTTAAAAAATCTTTAAAAATCTTCTCCTCCTGACCTAGAAGGCGTAGAGCCTTGATATTTTGCATGAAGCATCAGTTTATTGACCTCTTTCAAAATAGCTAAAATCATGATCCTCCGGTCCCCAGGGGCGGAGCCCCAGGGGGGGGGGGTCTATATAGAAATAAAGAACGATTTTTTTAAACAACATCTCCTCCCAAACCACTGGGCCAATTTGAACCAAATTTGGCAGAAATTATCCTTAGGTGGTCGCCTTCAAAAATAGCTAAAAGAATTGATTTCCATTAAAAACTCTGGTTGCCATGGCAACAAAAGTGAAATTTTAAAAAAAATCTTTAAAAATCTTCTCCTCCTGACCCAGAAGGCATAGAGCCTTGATATTTTGCATGAAGCATCAGTATATTGACCTCTTTCAAAATAGCTAAAACCATGATCCTCCGGTCCCCAGGGGCGGAGCCCCAGGGGGGTGGGGTTTATATAAAAATAAAGAACGAATTTTTAAATGACATCTCCTCCCAAACCACTGGGCCAATTTGAACCAAATTTGGCAGAAATGTTCCTTAGGTGGTCCCCTTCAAAAATAGCTAAAAGAATTGAAATCTGTTAAAAACTCTGGTTGCCATGGCAACAAAAGTGAAATTTTAAAAAAATCTTTAAAAATCTTCTCCTCCTGACCCAGAAGGCGTAGAGCCTTGATATTTGGCTTGAAGCATCAGTATATTGACCTCTTTCAAAATAGCTAAAATAATGATCCTCGGGTCCCCAGGGGCGAAGCCCCAGGGGGGTGGGGTTTATATAGAAATAAAGAACGATTTTTTAAATGACATCTCCTCCCAAACCACTGGGCATGAAGGATCAGTTCACAGACTTCTTTCTTATTTCTGAAATTATAACCCATGGAAAAGTTTTTCCCTCTTTCAAATCAGCACTATAGCCTTGGAATTTGTAATTTAGACTTTTGGATCCCTAGGTTCATAGTCTTTATATGTAATTGTGGCCCACTTGTTTCATAATCCTAACCTTAACATGAAATTAGACTGTTGAAAGGAAAAGAGCCTTTATCTCAGGTGAGCGCCCCAGGGCCAACGGCCCTCTTGTTAAAAATATTTGGGTACTGGGAACTGACAATCATTCCAAAACTTTAAACTTGTTTTGAAGCTTTAAAGAACAGGTGACTCGACAAAAAATATGAACAAGATTGTTAACCAGCTTAAATAAAGCTGTACTGTTCATTTTATTGGTATCTTTCATCTCTCATCTAACAACATTTAGTCTTGGAATATAAGTTAAATTTGGACTGAGATTATTCACATTTTGAAGCAACAAGAATCGATTTCAAATACAGTAAATATGCTTATTTTTGGCTACAATGTAGTTTGTATGAGTCATCAAGGAACATCTAAATGGTAAAATTACAAAGCGCTTATACCACCAAAGAGCCAAGTTGACATAGAGCACTAGGTCCCAAAATTAAAAGTAATTTTTTCATTTTTGCTCAGTATATTTAAGAATCGCGACTGAAACGAATCGTCAAATATATTGCAAGTGGGCTTTGCTAGCTTCTTTGAAAATCCACAAAGCACTCTGAAATCTAGCTTTCTGTGAAACATCATTTTGTAGAATTAGTTTAAGCATTTTGATATAGTAGTCTTGGTTTAAAATTATCGAGATATCGAGGGTTTGGATAAAATGTAAAAAATCATTTACTATTTGTAAACAAATTTTGCATACACATTTCAATAAAGATACCAAACGCCTTCTAATTTTGTGAGTTATAATATTGTTATAATTCTATAAAGACTTTGTTTTTTTTTCATGAGCTCTGGTACCGTATCCCCTGCCAAACAGATGTCCTATTTTACGATTTAGCTTGGAGGAGCTAAAAATGTACAACAGCTAATCATTTTTCCAGATTGCATAATGTATTTTTCCATGTATCTGTCCGATAAAAGGAAATGTACATTATTCAGTCTCAAATATACAAAATTGGCCTAAACTAAAAAAAAATTACATTGCAATTCTCAGCACCCTTTTAAGCAATACCCAGTATGTCCAAACAGCCAAGATATCAATTCCCAGTACCCAAAAGAATTGCTACAGTCCATCGAAAAATGGCCATATCTTTGTCAAATTTTAATGTTAGTGGCCTATTTTTTCAGCATTGTTGCGTGGATTGTATTTAAATCGATCGATCATAAACTTAATTTTAGACACAAACTGTCTTTAAGGCTAAACTTAATTAGCGTGAGTACATAACTTAATAATAGAAAATGAACAAATACTTACACTGGTTCTTTAATATTTTGAGGAGCAATATCTGGGACCTGTTTCCACCCAGTGATTTAAGAACCAATTAATTTACAATATTGAAACTTCATACAAATGTTGCAAATGACCTAAGGAAGTGCCCTATTGTTTTTGGGTCAAGTAAGTTAGAGGTCATGGTCACAATCGAACTTTTTAACTAATGTAGGAGAAAGTCAACTGTGCTACTTCAGTGACAAAGCGCTTGTGGGGTGTGGGGGGGTATGAATTCGCCTTGTGACAATTCTAGTTCCGTTAAAGTAGGGTCAAGAGACCATCACTACCATATTCATGGATAAAATTTCAATTCATAACTCTCCATCAAGAACCCATGTTTGAATTTATGTCTGTATGTCCACATTTTGTTAACACATCTCCTCCTACATTGAATGAAATTTGAATGAAATTTTCACAGAATGTTCCTATTGACCTGTCCTTGTGCACGATTTGTTAGGTTTCACCATATTAGTCTGCCTCACAGGAAAAGGGGGCTACAGAAAAAGAAGGGCTTAATGCAAAATTTCCTAGCACATCTCCTCCTTTATTTACTTATACAGAATGTTCCTAGTCACCCTGACCTTGCCTATTTGTCATAGTTTTGTGTTTTTAGGCTTTAACAGAAAATGGTGCTTAATGCAAAATTCATTGTCTTGGCTAGTTGTTCTCAATGGTTTTTGTCGAGCCCGCATGTGGTCAGTAAGAAAAATTGTCACAATTTTACTTCTGTGTTAGTGTGCACTTTAGTGCCTGCATGCATGTGTCCATCCGAAATTTTGTCTAGAGCATAACTTCTACATTTAGGGATGGATTTGAAAATAACATGTCGCATTTGTTCTTCTTGATGAATGTTTGTAGTGATACATCCAAGGTGAAGTTCACGGCTGAAAGTGAAAGGACAAATTGACCTCGTCCGGAGTATAACTTTTGCATTAATAGAAAGTTTTGATAGTGTGGCACAGTTGTTCTATTTGATAAATGCTAGTGTCATGCAATACATTTGTTGTCAAGGTCACAGTTAAGGGCCAAACGACAAAAAATTGACTTCATCTGGAGCATAATTTCTACGTATGGATGGATTTGAAAATATTGGCACACAGTTGTTCCACTTGATGAGTGCAAGTGTCGTATGATATGTGCAAGGTCAAGGTCACTGTTGAAGGTGAAATGTATTTGTCAAGAGCATAACATCTAAATTTATTGATGGATTTGAAAATAACTTGGCACAGTTGTTGTACTTGGTGAGTGTTAGTGTCATGCAAAACGTTTGTTGTTATATGTCCAAGGTCAAGGTCACATTTAAAAAAGATCATTCTGTGCACCTTATTCTCTGTTCAAATCAGTGGGCTCAACATATTGTTGCTGGACAACCTATTTCTCGTACCATGAGTTTTTTCCTCTATAGCTACCTTCTTAAAAAAGCAATTACATGACGGCATATATCGTGACTATAACACTCTTGTTTTATTAGGCAAGGTTATGCCTTAGGGTTAGATATTTGCAAGCTGGAAATATGTTGTCTTAGGAGAAGCATTCTAGTTTTTGCTTGAACGTATTCAAGTATCTTTATAACCAATACCCAGATAACAAAAATTTAGACTGGTCAAAAGTCATAGAAGATGCTTACAATATTTTATTAATTTAACCCTTTTCTTTTCAAAATTTTAGACTTGTCAAAATTCAAAGAAGTTGCAGACAACAATTAAAATAAAGTGCAATTTCACAAGTAGTAAACCTATAGGGTAGAAAATATTGTGATAAAAGAAGAAATGGCTGAAGTATAAAATCACATGAACATAAATACCAGGGATTGTACAGGAAAGAGTTAATGGAACTTTAAGAATCTTGAGATTAGTCATTTCTTAATTTTCTGAAGTGTTTTCCAAAACTTTTTTCTTGTGTTAGGTTATGTGGGAATGAGTTAACCCTTTCCCAAACGGCAAGATTCTAGACTAGTCCAAGTTCAAAGAAGTTGCAGACAATATTTCATAGTTGATGGAAAAATGAAAAAATCAACAACTGATACCATACAATTTCTGCATTATCTGTTGTGTTATCTACCTCAAAAGACAAAGAATTTCAAATTTTCATAAACTTGATAACAAATATTTGCTGCAACATCTTTCAGTTTGGCCGCTTTGTCCAAATCTATTCAATCAATTGATTCAGCTGAATTAATATATAGACACTCTAGAGATAAGTCTTTTGGGATTAGGTTTTAAATTTTAAGGTATTGAAAACAGTTTTGTAACATTAACTGCTTATTTATTCATATTTGAGTACCTTTAAGTGATGGGAAGTTTGTTTGACTAGTTTCCATTAAAATACTTGATGTTTTTTCGATAAAAGAACATCTGACAATATTCATGTTTACATATGTTAATGGCTGATATGAAAAACACATCTTGTTAGTAGTTACCCAATAACATGTAAAAAAGGGAATGTCCAGAAAGCGATGAAAGTTCTAACACTGGTCTGATTGACAAGGGTTGAAACATGTCTCTGAAGGCAACTTTTCTGGATGGGATTGCCACAAATCCCATTTTTTGATGCCCCGACGAAAATAAGCTATAAAAAAATTGTGAAATAAAGAGAAATTGCTTGTGTACAGCAATTTCTCATTTTTTCACAATGTTTTCAACTTACTTGAAACTTTTCTCATTTTCATTTTTAGTACAATTTGGATTGTTGTCTGCGACATTTTTCAATTTTGATCAGTCTTAAGTTTTTTTGTTTGGCAATAGGTTAAAAACCAACTCTTACTAGATGTAACTTTTTTCAAATATTTGATTTATAGAATTTCTGGGGGGCCCTTTTTGCAAAATTGTTGAAATTTATCTGAAACATTATGCTTTATTTCTTATTTTATTTTTTTCAAGTATTTAACCCATTACCAGATGGCAAAATTTTAGACTGGTCCAAATTGAAAGGAGTTGCAGACGACAATTTAAGGTTCATGAAAAATTAGATTTTTCAACTTTCTGAGTAGAAAACATTGTGGAAAATGAAGAACTTGCTTGTTACAAGCATTGTGGAAAATGAAGAAATTGCTTGTTACAAGCAATTTCTTCATTTTCCACTATGTTTTACCAATTGTTTTTCTTGAGGGGCGTCAAAAAGCATCATTGTGTGGGAATTGGTTAACTTAATTTAGCTTTGACCCATTACCGATGGATGCAATTTTATGTTACTGTATTGTGTTACAGTATCTAAGTGTGTCTGAAAAAGAATAATCTTTTACAGCTTCTGCATAACTCTGCATGGAAAGAACAGTGATATCTCTTAGAAACACTTCCTACAGTTAACAGTTCGGAGAGGGGGAGGTTTTACTCCATCCATAAATTCAAAAAAGAAATGAAAACTTAGTTATCTTATTTAGTTAAATCAGCCTATTACTTTTTAAGTATTCTTTTGACTTCAACAACTTATACGAATTGGTTCTCAAATGTTTATAAGTAAGCAATTTTTGCCACAGCTTAGGACCATAAGGAAGAGGGTAAAATATTCTGAGTTGATTAAAAAGGACTAAGGGTTAAAGATTTTATCCACATTTCACCTTTCCTGTTCAATCCCTGATTATTACGTCCCTGTGATCTTATCATTGATGTCCCTGTGATCTTATTATTGAGAAAACATTGTGTAAAAAAGAAGAAATTGCTTGTAACAAGCAGTTTTCTCTCTATACCATAATAATATCTATCATACCAAATGGTTATTTTTCAAATTAACTACAAATGAAGTTTTTCCTCTACAAAACCATTGAATTTGGACAGGTCTAGAATTATGAAATTGTTTTCACTGTTTAATCCTTTACTGTTTTACAAAAATTTAGACTGGTCCGAATTCAAAGGCTGTGCAAATGAGAAATTATAGTTGATCGAATTTGAAAAATAAATCATTCAGAAGGGAAGAAAATATTGTGAAAAAAGTAGAAATTGCTTGTTACAAGAAATTTCTACTTTTAAGCTCACCTGAGTACGTAGTGCTCAAGTGAGCTATTGTGATCGTCTTTTGTCCGTCGTCCGTCCGTCGTCCGTCAACAATTTCTTTAAACGACATCTCCTCTCAAACCACTGGGCCGATTTGAACCAAATTTGGCAGAGATGTTGCTTAGGTGGTCCCCTTCAAAAATAGCTAAAAGAATTGAAATCCGTTAAAAACTCTGGTTGCCATGGCAACGAAAGTGAATTTTTAGAATAATCTTTAAAAATCTTCTCCTCCTGACCCAGAAGGCATAGAGCCTTGATATTTTGCATGAACCATCAGTATATTGACCTCTTTCAAAATAGCTAAAATCATGATCCTCGGGTCCCCAGTGGCGGAGCACCAGGGGGGGGGGGGGTTATATAGAAATATAGAACGATTTTTTTAAATGACATCTCCTCTCAAACCACCAGGCCGATTTGAACCAAATTTGACAGAAATGTTGCTTAGGTTGTCCCCTTCAAAAATAGCTAAAAGAATTGAAATCCGTTAAAAACTCTGGTTGCCATGGCAACGAAAGTGAATTTTTAGAATAATCTTTAAAAATCTTCTCCTCCTGACCCAGAAGGCATAGAGCCTTGATATTTTGCATGAACCATCAGTATATTGACCTCTTTCAAAATAGCTAAAATCATGATCCTCGGGTCCCCAGTGGCAGAGCACCAGGGGGGGGGGGGGTTATATAGAAATATAGAACGATTTTTTTAAATGACATCTCCTCTCAAACCACCAGGCCGATTTGAACCAAATTTGGCAGAAATGTTGCTTAGGTTGTCCCCTTCAAAAATAGCTAAAAGAATTGAAATCCGTTAAAAACTCTGGTTGCCATGGCAACGAAAGTGAATTTTTAGAATAATCTTTAAAAATCTTCTCCTCCTGACCCAGAAGGCATAGAGCCTTGATATTTTGCATGAACCATCAGTATATTGACCTCTTTCAAAATAGCTAAAATCATGATCCTTGGGTCCCCAGATGCAGAGCCCTGGGGGGGGGTGTTATATAGAAATAAAGAACGATTTTTTAAATGACATCTCCTCTCAAACCACTGGGCTGATTTGAACCAAATTTGGCAGAAATATTCCTTAGGTGGTCCCCTTCAAAAATAGCTAAAAGAATTGAAATCCGTTAAAAACTCTGGTTGCCATGGCAACAAAAGTGAAATTTTAAAATAATCTTTAAAAATCTTCTCCTTCTGACCCAGAAGGCGTAGAGCCTTGATATTTTGCATGAAGCATCAGTATATTGACCTCTTTCAAAATAGCTAAAATCATGATCCTTGGGTCCCCAGGGGCAGAGCCCCAGGGGGGTGGGGTTTACATAGAAATAAAGAACAATTTTTTAAATCACATCTCCTCCCAATTCACAGGGCCAATTTGAACCAAATTTGGCAGAAATGTTCCTTAGGTGGTCCCTCTTAAAATTAGCAAAAAGAATTGAAATCAGTTAAAAACTCTGGTTGCCATGGCAACAAAAGTGAAATTTCAAAATAATCTTTAAAAATCTTCTCCTTCTGACCCAGAAGGCGTAGAGCCTTGATATTTTGCATGAAGCATCAGTTTATTGACCTCTTATAAAATAGCTAAAATCATGATCCTCGGGTCTCCAGGGGAAGACCCAGGGGGGGGGGGGTTATAGGCATGAAGCATAAGTTCACAGACTTCTTTCTTATTTCTGAAATTATAACCCATGGAAAAAGTTTTTTCCTTCTTTCAAATCAGCAATAAAGCCTTGGAATTTGTAATTTGGACTTTTGGATTCCCAGGTTCATAGTCTTTATAGGTAATTGTGGCCCACTTGTTTCATAATCCTAACCTTTACATGAAATTAGACTGTTGAAAGAAAAAGAGCCTTTATCTCAGGTGAGCGCCCCAGGGCCAACGGCCCTCTTGTTAAACAATGTTTTCTCAAGTATAAAACATAAGGAAGTAAAAACCAGTGATTAACCCCTCAAGAAAAACAATTGAGAAAACATTGTGTAAAATGAAGAAATTGCTTCTAACAAGTAATTTCTTCAATTAATACAATGTTTTCTATCCTGAAAGTTGAAAAAGTCTAAATTTTCATAAACTTAAAACTGTTGTCTTCAACTCTTTTAATTTGGACCAGTCTAAAATTTTGCCGTCTGGTAATGGGTTAAACAGGAAAGGGTCAAGGGAAACAAGCACATTTTATCTAAATAATGCTTATTGGGTTATCTCCCTTTTATCATTTGGTGATCAACCGCATTTGAAATATTCAAGACCTTCTTTTAGGATTCTTCAAAAACTATGTGAACCCCTAAATAGATAAAGGCACTTACAGTATTTAACCCTTGTCATGCTGTATAAATTACCTTACTGAATTGCAGTAAAATCAAAGGGCTGAAAGCACTGATAGAACTTGTTGTTAAAAAATCAATACTTCTTTTAGAAATCGATTTTATAAACGATTCTGGCAGGAAAATTACAAAGAGGAGGTGTAGACCAAGATCAGATTGCACTTATGTGCAGGCTGATCTTTGTCTACACCTCCTGCCAAAACCGGAATATTCCGGGTTCAGTATGACAAGGGTTAATATTGATACATAGCAGCCCTAGGTGCTGTTGCTGCGTCTGTGTGGGTTTGAATCCTATTAGAGCTCTAAACTTTTACACTTATTCCGTTCATACCCTTTCCCAGACAAAAACCTGCTATTTTAAGCCCCTCATGAAAAAAGCTTTGGAAACCGTAGAAAATTAAGAAATTATTTATTAGAAGCAATTTTATCATTATCCAACATGTATTCTACCCCAAAGATTGATTTTTACAGTTTCATTTATTAAAAATAGTTTTCTGTAACTCCTTTCAAATTGGACCAATCCAAAAGTTGATTAGTTTGATTGATTTCCACGGAATTCATGCAACTTGTTAGTCTGTTTATGACACTCACTGAGTCAACAATGCACCATGTGTCATAAGAGCCTGTTTCATGGAAATAGGTCCATTACCTTACAACAAAATTTTGGACTATTCCAGTTTTAGCATGACAAAGGTTACAGATAAATGAATGAAATTTCTTATGTCCCCTGAAAGGATTTTGGCAGACCAGAGCGGAGCATTGCCTTGTTATTCATTTCTCTGTCTTGAGCGTCATCCCCACAACCAGCTGACTGAACTGGGTGAAATTTCATTTATGATCCCCTTAACATCATATACCCTACAAAAAATACTTTGAGGTTTTTTTATGTAAGACCTTAACCCATTCCCACACAACACAATTTTAGACTGGTCTGTATTCAAAGAAGCTGCAGACAACAGTAATTTTAAATTTGATGGAACTTAAAATTCTTTCGTCATTTTGGATAGAAAACATTGTGGATAATGAATAAATTGCTTGATACAAACAATTTCTTCATTATCCAACAATTTCTTTATTATCCACAATGTTTTCAAAAGCTTTTATATTTAGGGGCGTTTAAAAGCATCTTTGTGTGGGAATGGGTTAACATTTCCACACTACAAAATTTAAGACTTGTCAAAAGTGACAGAAGCTGCAGACGACAGTAATTTTCAAGTTTATGGAACTTTAAATTTTTCTGTCAATTTGGATAAAAACATTGTGGATAATGATGAAATTGCTTGATACAAGCAATTTCTGCATTTTTCCACAATGTTTTCATTTAAATTTTTTTTAAGGGGCTAAAAAAAGAGGGGTTGTGTGGGAATGGGTTAACATAGTAATAGGGGCCTTCTTTGAAATTTGGCTGCCATCATAGCGCAGTTGGTAGCGCGTCAGACTCCTAATCTTCAATCTTGGGATGTCATGGGTTCTATCCCCGGCGGCAGCACGATATTCTTTCCAACATTTGTCTCTCACCAATGGGTGGATAATCGTAAACCTAAGTGGGATAGGATTGTGAGATTGTTAGGTGCTCCAGCCGTCGCAATATGACTGAAATACGGTTAAAAGCTGTGTTAAACCGCATTCAATCAATCAGTTCTTTGAAATTTGAATTTTATTCATATTTTTGATATGTTCACTTATTGTCCAGTTTTTGAGTATACTTAACCGATTCCCCGACGACAAAATTTTAGACTGGTCAAAATTCAAAGAAGTTGCAGATGACAGTTTTATTGTGCTCAAGTTTTAAAATCTTTGTCCTTTAGGGTAGAAAACATTTTGGAGAATGGAGAAACTACTAGTACCGAGCAATTGCTTCATTTTACACTATGTTTTCAAAGCTTTTTCTTAACCCATTATTGGGCAAATTATTTGAAACTGTTCTCAGTTTGAAGAAAGATGCAGATGTGAATTTCAAGTTAATGAGAATTTAAAAATCTTTGTCTTTCTAGGTAGAAATCTTGTTTGAAATGAAGAAATTTCTTTAATGTCCAAAATATAATGTTTTTTTCTCAGGGACATAAGCAAGCAGTATAATGTTGGAATGGGTTAAAGGGAGTGAAAAAGGTGGTTTGTGGGAAATAGCTTAACCTCAGATAATTCACACTTTCAAATAATATAAAAATTGTTGAAAAGGGTCCAACCTCTGAATCTTAACCCATTCCCACACAGTGACGCTTTTGGACGCATCTCATGAAAAACAATTAGGAAAGCATTGTGGAAAATTAAGAAATTGCTTGTCACAAGCAATTTCTTCATTTTCCACAATGTTTTCTACCCAAAAAGTTAAAAAAAACTAAAATTTCATGAATTTTATATCGTCGTCTGCAACCCTTTTCAATTTGGACCAGTCTAAAATTTCGTCGTCTGGTGATGGGTTAAAGTACCTAGGCCATATTATGGTGAAGAAATATTGACCAAAGATAGTCTTTTAATAGTTTCCTCAAACACTTGAAGGAGTCCATGAGAATGTTGGACGATGTTTGAACAATCTGTTTGTATTTTCTTTTCAATGTTCCTTTATAGGCCATCTATACATAATTTATAAACCACTTGGTTAAGTGACAATTAATGATCGTTTATAGGGCCTTTTGACATGATTTTTGTAATTTACCTGGTTACTGTGCTTCTTGTACAATTGTTTCTTCAGACTTGATAGGTTGTGTTGGGAGATTATATGGTGGAATTTTGAATGCGCCAGAGTTTCTGTGAAAATTTTAATGTTGATTTCCTTGATATCACACTATAAAGGAACTTATATTATTTAACCCATTACCACACGAGAAAATTTTAGACTGGTGCAATTTGAAGGAAGTTGCAGACAACAATTTAAACTTGATGAGTGTTTAGATTTTCTCAACTTTCCGGCCAGAAAACATTGTGTAAAATGAAGAAATTGCTTGTCACAAGCAATTTCTTCATTTTACACAATGTTTTCTTAATTTGGTTTTCTTGAGGGTTGTCTAAAAGTGTCACTGTGTGGCAATGGGTTAAGATAAGGTTATCCCATTACTGGATAACCAAAAGTTTGATACTGGATTAATTCATTCCCAATTGACAAAGCTTTAGACTGGTCCATATTCAAAGATGTTCCAGATGACAATTTCAAGTTGGTATGATTGTAAATATCTTTGGTTTTTCGAGTAGGAACCATTGTGGAAAATGAAGAAATTGCTTGTCACAAGCAATTTCTTCATTTTTCCTCAATGTATTCCTAAGCTTTTTTTCCAGAGAGGCTTAAAGAAGCAGGATTGTGTGTGAATGGGTTAAATTGAAAGTTGCAGACAACATTTTCATCATGGCAATAATCTAACTCTGTGTCATTATAATAGCCAGCATGCAGGAAGCATTTTAAGAATGGTGTGGCTAATTCAGAAGACTTGGAGGGCTTTAACCCATTCCCCCTCAATCCCTTCTTTTTACCCCCCTTAAGAAAAAGCTTTGGAAAATGAAGAAATTGATTTATCAAGCAATTTCTTCATTATGCAAAATGTTTTCTATCCAAAAAGACGAAAAAAAAGTGAAATTCAATCAACTTGAAATTGTCGTCTGCAGCTTGGTTCAATTTGGCCCCATCTAAAATGTTGTTGGGTGGGAATGGGTTAAATTAAGAAAAATTCTGTGGCATAGAGCCATTGTGTCAATCAATTTCAGTGATAGCATTAGAAGTTGTCTAAAAGAATATTATTTCATCAGGAGTAAAATGCCAGTGATCATGAACCATTTAAACCATTTTTTTGCTCTGATTCCGAGATAAACAATGGTTTACCATATATTGATTTTTGGATTTTCATGTTGATTAATTCCATTAAATGGCTTATAGATGCCTATAATTCCATTAAATGGCTTATAGATGCCTATAATTCCATTAAATGGCTTAAAGATGCCACTGGCATGTCAATTACTCCGGAATGCCAGAGGTAATTTAAAAATACCAGTGCTAGTAGAAAAATACCAATGATAATGGAAAAAAAAAAATAATAACAGCAAAATGCCGGTGGTAATGTGTATAGATTGATTGAATGGGGTTTAATGCGGCTTTTAACAGTATTTCAGTAATATCGCGGAGGCTGGAGCACCTAACAATGGATTCCTGGAATTTATCACACCACTACACTACACTACATCCTTTCCTAGCCACCAGCTGCTATCCCACTTAGGTTAATGATTATTCACCCATTGGTGAGAGACAAATGTCAGAAAGGATATAGGCGGCCGCCGAGGTAATGTGTAAGCTGGACATTTAAGGTTTAAGTTACCCATAAATGAAAATTGAATACTTAAACAACTCTGATTGAAAGGGGACAAGCAGCAGGTGTAGACCAAGATCAGACTACACTTATGTGCAGGCTGATCTTTGTCTATACCCCCTGCAAAAACATGAATATTCCGGGTTCAGCATGACAAAGGTTAATATATTAGATTCACAAGAGAGACTAATGACATTTTGTCTTTCACGAGCATGCAATGATTTGCAATGCATTAGTGCGTGATTCCATGAAGCAGAATCAAGAGATTACTCTAAGATGTGAGAACTTTTTTCCATATCAACTTTATACAAATTGATTTAAGCCATGAATTGAGGGTCAAGTATTTAACAATTATATGTTAGATTTCAGTTGAAATTGAATGTTTTGAAATGTTGAAATTGATTTAATCTGAAATGAAAACAACCTAATGTTGGTTTGCTATATAAAACTGTTACTGTATCTATCCTATAGCTTAAAAAAGATTTTTGCTTTTTAGCTGATTACATTTTAACCCATTCCCCGAAAAAATGACAACCCATTCCCATGCAATCCGGCTTTTTTACTCCCTTCAAGAAAAAAAGATTTGAAAAACGTGGAAAATGAAGCCATTGCTTGGTAAAAGTAATGTCTTCATTATCGCAATGTTTGCTACCTCATAAGATACAGATTTTCAGAATTTCATCAAATGTAATTAATTTTGTTGTCTTTTTTTAATTTGGACCGGTCTAAAATTTTGTTGCCTGGTAATGCGTTGAAGAATTTTTCAGGATTAGTAGACCTTTCTTGTTTGAGTTGTATATAAAGAAAGTTAATCGGATAAATGGAATAAATGGAAAAGGATTACAATGGAATCCTCGTAATTGCAACCATGATTATAGCAATTCACTGCTTAATTTTAACTGACTTTATGCACAAACATTAAATCTTAATAAGAATAACAAATAGCTCCTCTTAATAGCAACTTCTGGTTAATTGAAACAAAAGTGTTGACAAATTGATGTTGCAATAAAGAGGATTTCATTGTATTGCAAAACAGCATTACATTCCTTTCCTTAATTATCATTTTAAGTATTTTCTGACCATGCACTGGCTGCAAAAAACTTTTATGGACTAAGGATCAAATATTGCTTAAGGTCTTTTTTACTTAGAAAAAATTAAAAGTTACAAAATCTATAAAATTTCAAATATTCTTGGTGATCATAGAAACAACAGCCACACCCCCCCCCCCAAAAAAAAAAAACCCAAAAAAACCCACCATTGTTACATTAATCATGCCATTTGAAATTGTGAAATACAATTTTCTATCATTTTGAGTTCTATAAAAAAGACTCTAAAATTTCATTCCACAGTTACAAGTGTTAAATACTTTTAACAAATATCCATTAATGTATTTCTCATGATAGGGTCTGATTTTTTGTATCAAAAGATTTAAAATAAACTAATCCTTTTTCAAATCATTCACTTATAGATTTTCAGTGATGTAAGATCATTGTCAGTAGAGATTAGTTTTGTGCGAAGAATAGTTTTGGATTACAAGTGTCTAATAACTTCTTTAAGAAATGATATTAATTATGTTTTGACTGAAGAGTGTAGTGGAATATCTTGTCCTGGATCTAACTGTGAAAATGTTAAAGAAATAAGGTTAACAAGCTCTCTATAGACCCCTATGTCTCCTGAAATAACCCAAGTTATCATCTGCCGTCATAGCGCAGATCAGACTTCAATCATGGGATGACATGGGTTTGATCCCAGCGGTGGAACATTTCCTTTCCGACATTTGTCTCTCACCAATGGGTGGATAATCGTAAACCTAAGTGGGATAGCAGCTGGAGGCTAGGAAAGGATGTAGTGGTAGTACTGGTGTGAGAAATACTAGGAATCCATTGTTAGGTGCTCCAGCTGTTGCAATATGACTAAAATACTGTTAAAAGAGGCGTTATACCCCATTCAATCAATTCAATCAATCTATAGGCATTCAATCAACCCTTGTCATGCTGAACCTGGATTATGTCTGTATTTGCAGGAGGTATAGACTAAGATCAGGCTGCACACAAGTGCAGTCTGATCTTAGTCTACAGCACCAGTGTTTGTTGCCTTTAAGCCAAATTTGTATATGCAATTGATTTTTAAAAGAGATACTGACCCTCAACTAGTGCTTTCAGCTCCTTCAGCCCTTTGATTTAAATGCAATTCTGAATAAGGATTTTATTCAGCATGACAAGGGTTAACCCAGTAACAAACAAGATTTTGGACTGGTTGTAACTCAAAGAAGTTGACAAAAAATTTAAACTGATGAAATTTAAAAAATGTACGCCCTTAAGGACCTAAGGCATAGTGGAGAATAAAGAAAATTTTAAAAAAATTGAAAGAAAGGTGTTTTTTTTCTTGGAAAGGGGGATGGGTGTGTCTGTGTAAAAAAGTGGAATTATGTTTGAAGGGGTTAACCAATTCCTACACGATAAAATTTTAGACTGGTCTAAATTGGAAGGAGCTGCATATGACAATTTAAAGTGTATGAAATTCTAGATTTTTTTCGAATTTCAGGTTAGAAAATATTGTGGAAAAGGAAGAAATTGCTTGTAACAAGCAATTTCTTCATTCTCCACAATGTTTTCCAAAGCTTTCATATTGAGGTGTGTTTAAAAGTGTCACAGTGTAGGAATGGGTTAATCATTAAGTTAAAAATATGTTTAATATTTTCTGCAGGCTTTTTATGTAGGAATATTGAGATAATGAAACAAATTTCATCAAATGAGAATTTTACTGCTACTGTCAAGAGTGAATGAAATTGTAGACAGCATTTCAAAGCATGTGTCAACCCATTCCCACACAGTGACGCTTTTGGACGCCTCTCCAGAAAAACATGTGGGAAAACATTGAGTAATATGAAGAAATTGCCTGTAACAAGCAATTTCTTCATTAAACACAATGTTTTCTACCCAGAAAGATGAAAAAATCTTTAATTTCATAAACTTGAATTTGTCGTCTGCAACTCCTTTCAATTTGGATCAGTCTTAAATTTTGCTATTTGGGAATGGGTTAATTGAAAATATAAAAAATGTACATGAAATTTGATATTGTTAAACCATTCCCACACAATACAACTCAACAAGAAAGCTTTGATAAACATAATGGAAAATGAAGATATTGCTTGTTACTAGCAATTTCTATATTATCCACAATGTTTTCTTCCCTGAAAATTAAGTAAAAAGTTAACTCAATTGGACGAATCTCAAATTATGATGTTGAGCAATGGGGTTTAAAAAGGAATATTGTTTGCAGGTAGAAATTCTTTTTCCTCCATGGTTCAATAAGATTATTATTTCATACCAATATAACCCATTACCAGACAGCAAATTTTAGACTGGTTCAAATTGAAAGGTGTTACTGTCAACAACTCAAAATTAATAAGATTATTTCCCATAATGTTTTCTAAATTGTTTTGGAATCAAAAAGCGCTGTGCAGAAATGGGTTTAGTCACCCATTTCGACTCATTTCTGCTTTTTCAGGCACCTCAAGGCAAAAAACCCTACAATAACAACAAAAGACATAGAAAACATGGTGTATAATAGAGAAATTGCAATGTTTTCCACCCAACTTTTAATATTCTTCTGCAATTTCTTTTGATTTGGTCCTGTCTGAAATGTCTGGTAATGGGTTTTGAGATAAAGCAATTGATCAATCTTTAATAAGTTTTCCAAAAGTTGCACAAAAATATCAAGATTTATGATTAAAACTTGAAAAGTGTAATCGTCTTTCTAACACATTAAAAGAAAACCCATGGAAAAGCTTAACCCTTGTCATGCTGTATATATTACCTTACTCAATTGCTGTAAAATCAAAGTGCTGAAAGCACTGAAAGAAGTCGTTCAAAAATCAATATTTCTTTTTAAAAATAAATTTCATAAACAATTCTGACAGGAAAAGTACAAGCAGGGGTTGTAGACCAAGATCAGACTGCACTTATGTGCAGGCTGATCTTGGTCTACATTACCTGCAAAAACCTTAATATTCCGGGTTCAGCATGACAAGGTTTAATATATATCATTTCACCCATTGCCAGACAACAAAATAACTGAGTAGTGCAAATTCAAAAAAAGTTGCAGCCAATTGATTGTTAATCGAACTTCAGAAATCTTTGTCTTTCAGGGAAGAAAATGTTCTAGTTAATAAAGAAATTGCTTGTTATAACACTTTCTTCTTTTTCCACAATGTTTTCCAAAGCTTTCCTCTTGATGGACAAAAGAACTGAGATTTCGTGGGAAAGGGTTAAAGCATAATCAATGTTATACATGTTTTCCAAAAGTCTTTTAAAAAGCATGATTTATGGCATAAACTTGAAAAGTATAATAATCTTTCTGCAAAACATATTTTAAATGCACTTAAAGAAAACCATTTAAAAATCAATTAAAATGCATTTTACTTCAACGGAAAATTAATGCAAAGAAAGAGATCAATATAATTGTTTGCAGTGCTAATGCAGAGCATACATTCTATTGTCAAAACTGAAAGAAAAGTTAATTGAATCGATGTTAAACATATAATTATATTCAGTTTGATCTCATTAGCCCTGTATCTATAGAGTTTTCCATGAAACGCACTTAAACAAGCACTTCCCAAAGTCTACCCTGTGCTGCCTTTTAACACATTCCCACAGAATGAAGGTTTTTTACCCCCTCAATTTAGACAATTGGGGAACATTGTGTAAAATTAAGAAACAGCTTGTGACAAGCAATTTCTTCATTTTCTGCAATGTTTTCTACCCAGAAAGATGAAAAAATCTAATATCACAAGTTTGAAATTGTCATCAGCAAACTAGTTTGGAATTTTGCATTCTGGTAATGGGTTAAAGGGAGGTATCAATGCTTTTTTCATATCAGATTTAAATCATATTTATTCCCTTTCATATATCATTTGAATACAGTATACTGAAATATAGTTTGGCAAATTAGTGGTTGTTTTCAAAATAAACAGGGTATTTCCCTTATAGCCTCTGTAGGCTTTTAATCTATTTTTAGATAACACTGAGCTAGTTGCAGTGAATTCTGAGTTTGAATTTGTTTAAACCAACATCATTGTGACGTCATCGGGATTTGTGTTTGCTAACCTATTGTCATTTCTGTAAAGATCAGTCCAAAACTGTCGTAGAAGTAAATATGAATATAGACAATTAATGTAGTTTTGCGCTTGGTACTCGATACGACATAATTCAGGACATTAGTTGTTTCCCCTGTTACTTTATCTTCTGTTGCATTTTGGTATTATGCAAATGAGGTCATGTGGTGTCTACAATCACTTTAACCCATCCCCACACAATCCATCCTTTTTACGCCCCTTAAAAATAGCGTTTGAAACATTGTAGAAAATGAAGGAATTGCTTGTGTCAAGCAATTTCTTCATTATCCACAATGTTTTCTATCCAAAATGACCCGGAAAAATATAAAAGATAGAATGCAACCTGAAATTGTTGTCTACAGCTTCTTTCAATTTGGACCAGTCTAAAGTTTTGTTGTGTGGGAATGGGTAAAGCCCTGCCAGATTAACCTGAAGACAATATCAAACTAATATTAAATATTTGTTTTAGCTTATTTCTAAGAAATAGGCAAACTACACAGGAAACAGACATGGGTAGTTTAAATGGTCTCAATGGCGGGGGATATCAAGTTCTCCCGCCAATAAACTCTATGAAAGAGGATGTTGATATAAATAGTAACATCTCTGGACTGAAGAGTAGTAGCATGGATATTTATAGTAACAGTGTTGATAAAAATAGCAACAGTGTGGATAAAAATAGCAACTATTTGCTGAGTGAAGCTGGACTCAATATGAAGAAAGACAAAGATAAAAACAAGGCAGATACAGGATTTCCAAATACTCATGGACCCTTTAGTTCTATTCTACAAAATAGAAACATAGATGACATTGAAAGGTATGCTTTATTAAAGTAAACTTTCTCTATCTTTATTCCCCCATGCCCCATATATCAATAGATGGAGAGCATTATATTTTTTCTATCTATCTATCTATCTATCTATCTATCTATCTATCTATCTATCTATCTATCTATCTATCTATCTATCTATCTATCTATCTATCTATCTATCTATCTATCTATCTATCTATCTATCTATCTATCTATCTATCTTTATCTCTATCTATCTATCTATCTATCTATCTATCTATCTATCTATCTATCTATCTATCTATCTATCTATCTATCTATCTATCTATCTATCTATCTATCTATCTATCTATCTATCTATCTATCTATCTATCTATCTATCTATCTATCTATCTATCTATCTATCTATCTATCTATCTATCTATCTATCTATCTATCTATCTATCTATCTATCTATCTATCTATCTATCTATCTATCTATCTATCTATCTATCTATCTATCTATCTATCTATCTATCTATCTATCTATCTATCTATCTATCTATCTATCTATCTATCTATCTATCTATCTATCTATCTATCTATCTATCTATCTATCTATCTATCTATCTATCTATCTATCTATCTATCTATCTATCTATCTATCTATCTATCTATCTATCTATCTATCTATCTATCTATCTATCTATCTATCTATCTATCTATCTATCTATCTATCTATCTTTATCTCTATCTATCTATCTATCTATCTATCTATCTATCTATCTATCTATCTATCTATCTATCTATCTATCTATCTATCTATCTATCTATCTATCTATCTATCTATCTATCTATCTATCTATCTATCTATCTATCTATCTATCTATCTATCTATCTATCTATCTATCTATCTATCTATCTATCTATCTATCTATCTATCTATCTATCTATCTATCTATCTATCTATCTATCTATCTATCTATCTATCTATCTATCTATCTATCTATCTATCTATCTATCTATCTATCTATCTATCTATCTATCTATCTATCTATCTATCTATCTATCTATCTATCTATCTATCTATCTATCTATCTATCTATCTATCTATCTATCTATCTATCTATCTATCTATCTATCTATCTATCTATCTATCTATCTATCTATCTATCTATCTATCTATCTATCTATCTATCTATCTATCTATCTATCTATCTATCTATCTATCTATCTATCTATCTATCTATCTATCTATCTATCTATCTATCTATCTATCCTGCCCAACTTCTATACTGCCCAACTACTGGCAGGTGTGCGTCTGTGCTGGAATAAAAACTGTTAGACATTTGATAAAGCATATTTTGGTCATTCAGGGACGGCACACTATCTTAAAAGAATCGAGACTCTTTTTGAACGCTGAAATATCAGGTTGCTGTACAATTGTTTCTGGTAGGCTGTTCCATAGTATCATTGTGTAGGGAAAAAAAGAATATTTAAAGTAGGCTGCATTTGTGTGGATCTGTCTGAAAGATGCTGTGTGCATAATTATGTCGGGTGGTCCTCACTGGTCTTTCGAGATAAGCTAGTACTGGCACTGCAACAAAATTATTAACGATTTTATAGAACATGGTGACTCTGGAAATATCTCGTCTGTATTGAAGAGTTTCCCAACCAAGCTCCTTCTGCATGCAGGTAACACTGTCATAATAAGAGAAATTATTTTGAACCCATCTTCCCGCTCTACATTGTACTTTTTCCACTTTGTTGATATAGATTTTTGTGTAGGGGCTCCAAACTGTTGATGCGTATTCTACCTGGGGTCTCACTAAAGTTTTATACGCTATTTCTCTGATCTTCTTATTTTTGGTCTGGATGTTTCTGCGGAGAAAACCTAAAGTTTTATTAGTATATGATGTTATATTGTCAATGTGTTTGTTCCAGGAAAGATCTCCAGATATTGTAACTCCTAGGTATTTGGCATTGTCCACAGTCTCTAGTACTTGTCCATGTAACCTGTAATCAAAGGAAATCTTTTTCTTCTTTTTAGTAATATTTGGGACAATGCATTTGCTGGGGTTAAACTCCATTTCCCACTTTTTCTCCCATTGCATTAACTTGTCTAGATCTTCTTGTAGGGTCAAACAGTCTTGCCTGTTGTTTATAGCTAAGTAAGCGGCAGTGTCATCTGCAAACAAACAAACTTGGGATGTGATGTTATTTGGAAGGTCATTTATATACAAAAGAAACAAAAGAGGGCCAAGTACAGATCCCTGGGGTACTCCAGACGTGACTGGTACTTCTGATGAGCATCCACCTTCTAAGACTACTTTTTGTGTTCTGCCTATTAGAAAAGATTTAATCCACAAAAGGGTAGCATTGTTAACACCATGTTCCTGCAATTTATACAAAAGTTTTAAGTGGCTAACTTTGTCAAAAGCCTTGCTGAAGTCTAGATCAGTTTGTTTTCCTTCAGTCAGGTTTCTGGCAATATGGTCGGTCAGTTGAAGTAGCTGGGTTTCGCATGAACGCCTGTCTCTAAGACCATGCTGCAAGTCATAAAGGATATTATTGTTGTCAAAATTTTCAGTTTAGATTTGAGGCTACAATATGTTCTAGAACTTTACACAATATACATGTTAAAGATATAGGTCTGTAATTTGCAGAATCTTCTTTGTTTCCTTTCTTGAAGAGTGGAGTCACATTTGCTTTTGTCCAAACCTGGGGAAGAGTGCCTGTGTCTAGGGATTTCTGAAAGAGAATTTGTAAGATCGGGGAAATTTGATAACAAGTTTTTTAGTACAAGAGGTTTGATGTTGTCTGGTCCTGCTGCTTTGTCTGGTTTCAGGTTGGAAATAAGTTTTTGTACTCCACTGGTGCAAATAGTAATGTTCAGCATAACTGGGTATTTGCTGGAAGAGGAAGAAAATACATTTTGTCTTATAGATGAAAGGCAGGATTGAGCCAAAGGAATTGGTGTCATTGGAGTGAAGACTGACTGGAACTGTTGATTTAGAATATTTGCCTTTTCTGTGTTGTCCGATTTAATGGAACATGAAATTTTATCGAGAAGGGGGGCTACTCCGGAGGCGTCTTGCTTGGCATTCTTTATCAGACTGAAAAGTTTCTTATTGTTAAATCTTGTGGCTTTCTCTTTGTCTTCAATGGTTCCATCTAGGCCTAAAATATTGGAAAATATAATTAATATAGGAAAATTTTATTTGATTTTTGATGTTGCTTTTTAAAGCCTTGAGAGCAGTCTTCATCTTGTTGTTTCCTTCTTTCTTCAGAGTTGATCTCTTTTTCTGATAAGGCGTTTTATAGGCTGTGTAATCCATGGAAGAGATCTCTTGTGGCCAAGTCGTTTTGTTGGAACATATTTCTCTATACCTGTGGAGATTGCATCTGAAAATTTTAACCAAATTTCTTCAACAGAATTAGTGATGATCTTTCAGAATTTCATTTTTAACTTGCTCCATGTAGGTTTTAAAGCTACCCCAGTCAGCTTTTTCCCTGCCTGTTTTTCCATTACTCTGTACTTTTTCTGTTTGTCAGTTTGTTTGGTTAAATGTTAGGTCAAGGCAAAGCCAGAAGGTAATTATTTCACATTGTTCCTTTTTGGAAGACCTTTTCTGTAACACTTTTCAATAAATGTTTTGCAAAATTTTAGACTTGTCCAAATTCAAAGGTTTTGTAGACGAAAAATGAACGGATCTAATTTGAAAAATAACCAATCAGAAGGGTGGTAAAGATATTGTGGAAAAAGAGGAAATTCATTATAAAATCACTGGGACGTAAAAACCACAGATTTAACAGAAAGGGGTTTATCTCTATGTCTTGTTTATGTGAAAAGGTGAGTGCCATTTGCATTTACTTAAGATCGCTATGTGGTAAGTTCATCATATTATCCAGGCCACCGTCATAGCGCAGTTGGTAGCGCATCGGACTGTCAATCTAGAGGTTCCAGGTTCGATCCCTGACGGCGGCACTCATCCTTTCCGACTATTTGTCTCTCACCAATGGGTCGATAATCGTAGACCTCTGTGGGATAGCAGCTGGAGGCTAGGAAAGGATGTAATGGTAGTACTGGTGTGAGAAATACCAGGATTCAATTGGTAGGTGCTCCAGCCGCCGCGATATAACTGAAAGATTGTTGATTGCGGCGTAAAAACCCATTCAAACAAAACAAACAAATCATCATATAATCCGCATGGTTTCTCTATGGTACCAATGTAAAGGTCGTCAGTCAGGGTTAATGCAACCAAATTCAAGGTAAAAATAAAATTTTTGATATTGGCCCCAGATTTGAAAAATAATTGATCGGATGTTCATACGTCCAGTGGCAAGACATTTCTCCATTTCTAACAATATTTTATAATCCGAAAATCATTTTCTTTTTGATTCACAGGAAATTTAATGTGTCTTATGCAGCCTCTTTGAATTTCGATTTAAAATACATTGTAATCTTAACCCTTGTCATGCTGTATGAATTACCTTACTGAACTGCAGTAAAATCAAAGGGCTGAAAGCACCAATAGAACGTGTTGTTCTTAGAAATCAATTTCAAAAGCAACTCTGGCAGGAAATAAAAACTGGAGGTATAGACTAAGATCAGCCTGCACATAAGTGCAGTCTGATCTTAGTCTACACCTCCTGCCAATACCGGAATATTCCGGGTTCAGCATGACAAGGGTTAAATTTTGTTGTCTGGTAATGGGGTATGCTTAACCCTTGCCAGGCTGGATAAAATCTGTGTTAAAAAAAAACATTGGAATCAAAGGAATTAAAGCTTTGGAAGCCCTTAAAGGGAGCTAATATTTCATGTGAAAATTAATTCTATAGACAACTCTGGATATAAAGGGACAAACAGGTACATGGTGAAGAAACTGCTGGTTACAAGCAATCCTTTATTAGACATTATTTATGCTTTGTAGACATAAACAGCTAACTATACTACCAATTTTGTGTCGCGAACTCCTCCTTTCTAGAAAAGCAAAGTCAGTAGCTATGTCCTTGCATTGTTAAAGCTCTCATTACTCTGAAAGCACTTGCGGGGGTATTAAATCACGTAATGATTGTGACAAGTTCTAGTTAATTTAACTCATTCACACATAATACCGTTTTTTTGTGTTGGGGTAATACATTACTTTTAGAATTGCTATTAGTATTGAGAACCAACATATTTTAAGTTTTAACCCTTCTCATACCAAACCTGAAATATTCCTGTTAGCAGATGCTATAGACAAAGATCAGACTGCACATATTTCTTTTTCTAAACCACCTGCTTGTCTCTTATTCAACCAATATTGTTTATGAAGTAAATTTTCAAAGTTAATATTAACCCTTAATTGGTGCTTCCAGTACTTTAAGCCCTTTGATTTTAATATAATTTTGTAGAGCATTTTATTCAGCATGATAAAGGTTAAGACCAGCAGAAATGACAGTGACTTTCATTCAGTTTTTAAACCTTGTCATGCTGAACCTGGAATATTCCCATAAGTGCAGTCTGATCTTAGTCTACACCTCCTGTTTGTCTCTTTCATTCCAGAGTTGTTTGTCCTTAACTATCGCTCCCAGTGCTTTTAGGCCTTTGGTTTTAAAAAGATTTTATTCAGCATGACAAGGTTTAAATGAATTTGATTTCAAGCACAAAATCGCCATTATATTAGGTTTTATGATTTATTCTTTAATTGCTTTCCACCTACTCTCCCTTTTCAAATACATTGAGGTTGTGCACAATGGAAAAATTGCTGGTATAATAAGTTGTCTAATATAACATCTTTTTATGGTTACATATTTGTATTGAGTGTATTTTTTTTTTTTTATCTTTTTCTCTAAGTCCCAAAAATCCTCTTCAGAGAATATGGCTCAGAATAACTGAATAATGATTGGGGATCGAGGAGTTCATCCCACTCTTAACCCTTGTCTTGCAGCACCTGTATTTTTGCAGGAGGTGTATACAAAGATCAGACTGCGCATAAGCGCAGTCTGATCTTAGTCTACATCTCCTGTTTGAACTTTTCCTGCCAGAAATGCTTATGAAACTATTTTTCAAAAAAAGCTTTTATTATTGAAAAACAACTACTACAAGTGCTTTCACCCCTTAATTTTTATACAAATCCAAAATGGTTTTTATACAGCATGACAAGGGTTAAAAATTTCTTAAAATTTAACCCCATTCCTGGATAACAACATAATAGACTGGTTCAAATTTAATGATGTTGCAGAGGACAATCTTTATGTACGATGAAATTCTAGAAATCTTTGTCTTTTTGAATTGCAAACATTGTGCATAATGAAGAAAGATTTGATTAAAATCAAAGTTATAGTAAGGCTGTAAGTGTATTTCACTTTGAATAGCTGAATGGGGTATTTGAATAAATATTGATGAAATCAATTGATGTTTGGAAATACGATTAAGCCCTATGTTCAAAGGTCACATAGAGCAGGCGATGGTTTTGTTAAAACTAATTTGGAGAGGACTCCAAACCTTTGTTTTTCATGACTCTCAAACCCCTGCAAAAAAGTTCAGGAAACCAATTCCTGACTTTTCCAAAACTTCAGTTTAAGAATGTTCGAGAACATTCATGAATATTGAATGGCAGCTTAAGAACTCGGTGCTCTAGAACTCAAACAAGTTCTTGAAGTCTAGAAATTTTCTTGAACCAAAATGAAGTTCTTGAACCTATTTAGCATGGGAAGAGGCTCAATTTGATGAGTTTCTCTGACAAAATTATATAAAAGCATTTTGATTTTATAAACATTATATATCAGAAGTGCTAAATTTTATCATCGAATTTTTAAGCCTCTCAAAGAAAGTAAAGATTAAGAAATTGTTAGAAAACAAAAATAAATCTCGCAAAGTTTTCTACTCAGAGAGACAAGAAGTTTCGAAATTTCATAAACTATATATTGTTGTCTGCAATTGCTTTAAAGTTGGACCTGTCAAAAATTCTATCAAGTGGTAATGAGTTAAAAAGCTCACCTGGTGCAGGTAATTAAATTAGCGATTTACAGATTCGGTCTTTTCAAACGGATGTTTGAAAACATGTTATAGGTGTCAAAGTAATTTCACCCTGGTGAACTCTTTCATGGGCATTGAACAACTTTCAAAAAAGATTTACAAATTACCATAATCGGAGATTTTTTGGATCTTGGGGATATAATTACACTAATGATTATGCTGATTTTATTTACCCAATAACAGAAAGTAGAATTTTAGACTAGTTGAAATTGAAAGATGTTGCAGATGACAATATCAAGTTGGTGAAACTAAGAAAAGAAATGTCTTTAAGGAGTAAATATTGTGGGTAAGGAAGAAATGGCTTGTTAAAATTATAACACAATTGTATTCACAATTTTTTACAATTTTTTTTATAGTTGGGCTCCCAAAAGCGGGATTGTTTGGGAATGTGTTAACCCTTTCCTGTTTTTCAAAATTTTTGACCTGTCAAAATTCAAAGCTTCTGCAGACAATAATTTAAAGTTGATTTTATTTGAAAAATAATCATTCTGTAGGATAGAGATTATTGTGGAAAAAGAAGAAATTACTTGTTACAAGCAATTACTTCTTTTTACACAATGTCTTCTCAAGTATAAAAACACTGGGACGTAAAAACCAGGGATTGAACAGGAAAGGGTTAAGCCATTGCTAGACAACCTAATTTTAGACTTCAAAATTCAAAGAAATTCAGATGAAAATCTTTAGTTGATGAAAATTTTACAATTGTTTGCCTTTTTGGGTAAAAAACGTTGTACAATCCAAATTTCTTTTCTTTAGGGGTTTAAAAAAGAGGATTGTGTTGGAATAGGTTCAAGAACTGGAAGTTTCTGTATATTAAAGGGAAATAACCCTAATTATACAAAATAGATTGAGGATAGAGTGAATGGTTTTGATGTCAGCTAAATTTATTCAGAATAATGAAAAAAAAAACAAACAAAAACTTGTTGTAAAGAATGAAATGTCTTGTTTTAATCACCTACCCTTTTAAATGGGCATGAATATTTTAACCCTTGTCATGCTGTATAAATTACCTTACTGAATTGCTGTAAAATCAAAGGGCTAAAAGCACCGACAGAACTTGTTGTTAAATAAACAATATTTCCATTAGAAATCATTTTCATAAACATCTCTGGCAGGAAAAGTACAAGCAAGAGGGGAAGACCAAAATCAGACTGCACTTATGTGCAGGCTGATCTCGGTCTATACCTCCTGCCCAAACCGGAATATGCTGGGTTCAGCATGACAAGGGTTAAATTCGGATAAATACTCTATGTTATACAGCAGAACTTGCTTTGTTAAAGTTTTGGCAATCATTGACCCATTACCATATCATTGATAAAATTATTGACATATTATCAATAAAAATGTACATAAATTGAAAAGAAGGGGGAAAAAAATTGTGGTTGAATGAAAATTGCTTGTTACGAGCCCTTTTCCTTTATCACAATGTTTTGATCTAACACAATTTGTCAGGATCACAAGATAACTGATTCCTTCACATAACATTAAGTTGCTAGCCATATAAAATTCTTTCGAACTCATTCCCACACAGTGACACTTTTTGTTGCCCCTTAAGAAAACAATTGGGAAAACGTGTAAAATGAAGAAATTGCTTGTAACAAGGAATTTCTTCATTTTACTCAATGTTTTCTATCCAGAAAAATGAACAAATCCAAAATTTCATAAACTTAAAATTGTTGTCTGCAACTTCTTTCAATTGAGACCAGTCAAAAAATTTTCTGTGTGGGAATGGGTTAAGCTAAAATTTTAGACTCTATTCAGGCACAATGTAACCTGAGTTTATTTGAATTGTAAGATTTAACATTAGCTATTCAAATAAATTAGTTTAGTATAATAAAAACTAGTGAATTCTAAATATTTGTGACAAATAGCAAAGACTTTAATCAGTTATGTAAATAAATCAACCTCATTTAATTTTGAAAGATTCCAATGCTCTGTCTTTTCTTATTTTAATCTAGTATGAAAGGAAAAAAAACTTTGATATATTTGGTTCACAGCGTAACGCATTATCATGCATTAAAATTAAAAACTGGTTAACCCATTCCAACACAAGCCCTCCTTTTTACGCCCCTCAAGAAAATTACTTTGGAAAACATTGTGGAAAATGAAGAAATTGCTTGTTTCAAGCAATTTCTTCATTATCCACAATGTTTTCTATTCAAAAAGACAAAGAAAACCGAAATTCCATCAACTTGAAATTGTCGTCTGCAGCTTCTTTCAATTGGGACCAGTCTAAAATTTGCTGTGTTGGAATGGGTTAGAATTCAAAGAAGCTACAGACCACAATATAAAGGTCATAAAATTCATTTGATTTTTTTATTTCAAGCATTACAACAAACAATTCCTTCATTTTGCACATTGTTTTCTAAAGCTTTTATTTTTAGGGTTGTAGAAAAACAGGTTTGAATTGGTTAATCCATTTCTACACAATCCTGTATTGCACACTAAAAGATCATAGCTATGGATCAAAAACCAGAAATAATGATAATATACAAATTGACAAGACTTAGGTCTAGTCCATATTAACCTTTTCCCGTTTTGGGAAAATTTAGACTAGTCCAAATTGAAAGAGGTTGCAGACGACAATGAAAACTGGATGCCATTTGAAAAGAATCCATCCCATGTGGTAGAAAATATTGTGGAAAAAGGAGAAATTGCTTGTTACAAGCAATTTCTTCTTTTTCCACAATGTTTTCTTGAGTATAAAATCAGAGGAACGTAAAATCCTGTATTTGAATGGGAAAGGGTTAATCCAAAGAAGTTGCAGATGACAATTTTATAAGTTGATGAAATTGTAAAATTCATCGTCTTTCTAGTAAACTGTTGTAAGCAATTTCTTCAATTTTCCAATATTTTTTCACAATTCTTTTTCTTGAGGGGCTTAAAAGAAGCAGGATTGTGTAGAAATGGGTAAAATTATTAATTTCGTTCAAAATTAATCTGCATCTCCTTGGAATTTGGACCAAACTTGTGGAACAGGATGCAGCCAATAATTAAAAGTAGGTTACATAAAAATTCCCCCATCATCGTCTTATTATCAAATTTTTAAAAACTTGCAAAAACTTGCAAAAGCTGGAAAAAAATGAGCTGAGAGACAGGCGGCATTTTCAAAGAGAAAAATCATAGAAAAAATAGGTACTGACTAGGCTAAGAACATTAACCCTTTCCTGTTCAATCCCTGGTTTTTACGTCCCAGTGGTTTGAAACTTGAGAAAACATTATGGAAAAAGAAGAAATTGCTTGTAACAAGCAATTTCTTCTTTTTCTACAATATTTTCTACCCTTTTAAAGGATTATTTTTCAAATAGAATCAACTTTAAATTATCGCTGGCAAAACCTTCGAATTTGGACAGGTCTATAATTTTGAGAAACAGAAAAGGGTTAAAAAAAAGGATAAAATGCTTTGCTGATAATTTTTTCCATTTTCTGATAGCTTGAATACCATACAGATGTCAAAATAAGGTTATTGGTGGTAATGGGTTAATCTATTCCATATAATGCTGCTTTTCTATGTTCTTAATGAAAATATACTTGGGGGAAAATTGTGGAATATAAAGAAATTGCTTCATTTTCCACAATATTTTCCAGGAAGAAAGACAAAGGCTTTCAAAATTTCTTCAACTTGAAATTGTTGTTTGCAACTTCTTTGAATTTGGACCAATCTAAATTATTTTCATCTGGTAATGGGTTAAGGTAAAAGAACCGGTCAATAATGTATAAGTTGATTTGGTGCATTGCTTTGTGGTCATTGACTGCCCATAATTGATAAAGGCTTGGTTATTAAAACGAGAAGTAATGAAGCATTGGTACGACGTGTGCATGTATAATCTCTTGATATCCCTATTTTGACACACTAAAACGATATAGATTGAGAAAATGTTGTAAAGCTCAAGGTGAGCTTTCGTGTGCTCTCTGTGTCCATAGGCCATCACATGTAAACATCTTGAGTGTAGTCTTGAGGACACAATCTAGTTAAAATCTCTTCAAACCCTTTCGGAATGTCTGTCAGCATGATATCTCAGATAGATAGATATTGGTCAGGTGGGGTCTAAAAGTGGGTCACAAGGTCAAATCTTGAAATACCTTGTGTGCCTAAAATGTCTTTTATATTTTATATTTGTCAGAATGTTTGTGTTCATAATATCTTAGTCAAGATTGATATTTGGTTAAATAGGGTCAAAAAGCAGGTCACTTAAAAGGTCAAATGTAAAAAATATCTTGTGTGCATTCAAGAAGCTGAATTTTTTTGCTCAAATATTTTGATATTTGGTCAAATTGTTTTGCTCTGATATTTAGGACAAGTTGGATATTATGTTTCTTAGGATCAGAACTAGGTCACTTGGTCAAACCTTTGAATTACTTAGCATCCTGTGTAGATTTGACATTTCTAACTTGAATATCTTAAAAAAAAATATATTTTCTCCATGACGTATTCAAGACAGAATTTTCATATCCATTTTTGGATGAAATAAGATTAAGGTTACTCATGCCTTTTAGGCCATCTGTTTCCATTGCCTCAGATAAGTGCTTTAGGGTTGATGGTTCTCTTTTGTTGTTCTATACACCTTGAAATGGGATATTGAAATCTTTTAATTCCTCATTCTTTGGATCAATTTTAGGCCTGTGGAGCAGCGCTGAGTCTCAAGAGCCTCTATTTTCATTTCTTGTCCTATTTACAACACATATAGCCAAGACTTAAACCAAGGATGGGCGGATGAGGAGGTTGAACTGGCTCACAGGCATAACTGGCTTAATGCTGGCCACGCCCTTTAACCTCAACCATGACGGTTTTGACCAAGACCGAACAATGTTAGACAGTTAGTTTGGATAATTTGTGGTCAGGAATGTAAAACAAATGGCAAATCATTGGCTAGGGACCTAAATGTCTTCACAAAAACTTGAATAAGTTTTAGTTTCAACATGTAAGTCACTAAACCCATTCCCAAACAAGAAAACTTTAGACTGGTCCAAATTTAAAGAAGTTATAGAAGAAAATTTCAAGTTGATGAAATTTTAAAAAAAATATGTACTTTAGGGTAGAAAACTTAGTGGATGATGAAGAAATTGCTTGTCACAAGCAATTACTTCATTATCCACAATATTTTCCCAATTGTTTTTCTTGAGAGGTATCAAAAATTGTCATTGTGTGGGAACAGATTAACTACAACTTGACTAAGTTTTAGCTGTCAAACCATATAAGATGCTTGACATAAATGTTAGAGTTAAACATTCACATCTGGTCTAAATGAATAATTTGATTAGTCATTTGAGTTTTTGATTGACAGAAACCATCCATCAATTGAATGAAATCTAATGGGGTGGCTCCAATATCCACTCTGAAGCTCTAACATGCCCAATTTACAATGTCAGAATTATCGCTTTTAGATAACAGTGAAATATTAGGACAATTATTCAATACCAAGTAACATTTTAATTGATTTCTGTTGTTTGCTGTGGTTCAGAGCTGATAAATTTTTACATGTCGGCAATTTATGGAAACTCTTGGGTCTGTTTACTTCCTTTGCTTGTTGCTACCCTTGATGAAATAAGACAAAACTGTTTTTCCCTAAGTGTTCTGCCATGATTCTGCAAAACATACAGCAAAACTTTAACCCTTGTCATGCTGCATAAAATCCATTTCAGAATTGTATTAAAATCAAAGGGCTGAAAGCACTGGTATTACTTTTGTTCAGTCATCAATATTTCTTTTGAAAATTAATTTCATAAACAACTCTGGCAGGAAAAGTACAAACAGGAGGTGTAGACCAAGATCAGACTGCATTTATGTGCAGGCTGATCTTTGTCTACACCTCCTGCCAAAACAAGAATTTTCCGGGTTCAGCATGACAAGGGTTAATAGTATATAGGTGTTTCTGATACAGAGCCCAGTTAGCCCATTACCACAAGATGAAATTTTAGAGCAGTCCAATTTTAAAGAAGTTGCAGATAACATTACTTGTGTTGATTAAATATTTAAAATCTTTCTCTTTTGGGATAGAAACATAATGAATAATGAAGAAATTAATTGTAATAAGCAATTTCTTCATTGTCAACATTTTTTTTCAAAAGCTTATTTTCTTAGCTGTGTCAAAAAGTGTTATTATGTAGGAATGGGTTAACTCAGTGAGTACTACGCACTTTGTCTCAACCCTGAAGGTGTGAGTTCGAAAATGGGGTTGGCCATCTTGATTGCAATATTGGAAAAAGTCTTTTGGGCATACTTCTTTTGTCTCTCAGTGGAGGGCAAATGATAACTAGTATGCCTGAGATGGACAAGTAGCTAGTGGCTCAGAGAGAGATGAACGCAAGCTATGACTAGGTGCACTGGCTGTGGCAATATTACTGAAATACAAAATTTTAGTTGATGAAATTTTTAAAAATCTGTCTTATTTGGAAGAAAACATTGTGGATAATGAAGCAATTGCTTCAAACAATTTCTTCATTTTCCACAGTGTTTTCCAAAACTTTTATCTTTTGAGCAAAAAAATTTGGGATTTGGTGCTGCTCTTAGGCTTCGATATTGTACTTTTTCATTTTTGTGGAAGGATATTTATACCCTCACTTTACAAAGTAGAATAATTTAATTTCAGTTTCTTCTATCAAAATCGGCCTTTCTGATTGGTCAAAAAAATTGTTCATAGCTCCTTGAACAAAATTTTGAGCATGCAGCTAGTTAGTATGCATCTGCACAAAATAGTCCCGTACAAAATAATATAAAAAATGTTAAGATTTTGATTTTTTTGGTCAATGCTAGTAAATGATAAAAAATAGATAGAATAATGTTTTGTTTTCATGGAGGTATGAACCTTAAAACCTAATCACACTTATGTATGAATATGCAAAGTGTATTCATACATAAGTGTGATTAGGTTTTCGGAAGTGTATTCACACTACATAAGTATGATTAGGGTTTTCGGTTCATACTTCCATGAAAACAAAAAATATTCTCTTCATCTCTTAAGGGGATTGATTCCACTGGTACGACTTTGTCTGGCCATCTGTCTGTCCATTCATCAGTGGACTTATTTGTTTTCATATATGCATACTCTAACTCAAAAAAATGTTTAAGCTAGAACAATTAAAGTTTTTAAATTTTTTACGATGATCTCGGGGGTTCTCTGTTCTTTTGGGGTCAGCTGTAAGATTGATCTATGTTGAAATACAGTTTCCATGCCCTTACTCAAAAGCCAATTGATGAGCCTGTAAACTTAAATTGCTACCCATGAATCAAGGAATTATGTTCTATAATGTTTTGGAGTAAATTAGGTCAAAGGTAAAGGTCACACTTTACTTGAAAACTGCGAATTGCCCATAGACAGGTGTCCTTCTGTTTTGGGGTCATATTTTGAAATCAAAGGTCAAGGTCATCATAAGCCTTTGCTTGAGCATGTTTTACATGCTGTAAGTCTAAAAGTATATGACCTCAGATTATAACTAAACTTCAAAGACCTGCCCTATAGGTTTTTAGGTCACCTGACCGAATGGTCATGGTGACCTATTGCAATCATCGTTTGTCCGTCGTCATGCGTTGTGCGTCGTCCGTCGTGCGTCGTCCGTCATCCGTCGTCCGTTAACTTTAAACATTTTCATCTTCTTCTCAAGAACTACTGGGCGGATTTCAACCAAACTGGTAGAAAGCATCATTGGGGGATGCCAATTCAAGTTTGTGAAAATAGGGGTTCTGGGGGTCATAGGGGCCCAAATAGGGGCCAAAAAGGGGTAATTTTTGGTACTTCTTTAAAAATCTTCTTCTAATAAACCCTTAATGCCAGAGCTTAAATATTTTGTGTGCATGACAACTAGGACAGGTATATTATAAATTGTGAAATTCATGCCCCTGGGGTCATGTATGGGGCCACACCCAAAGGTCAAAGTTCATCATGTTAAAAAATTCACATTTTCATCTTCTTCTGATGAAGTACAAAGCCAAATTCAAACAAACTTGGTGAAAAGCATCATTTGGTAATGGTTATTCGGATTTGTGAAAATAAAAAGGCTGGGGGGTCAGGGGGCCCTAAAATGGGGACCAAAAGGGGGTAATTTTTGGTAACTTTTAAATATTTCATCTTCTTCTCAAGAACTACTGGGGGATTTCAACCAAACTTGGTAGAAAGCATCATTGGGGGATGCCAATTCAAGTTTGTGAAAATAGGGGTTCTGGGGGTCATAGGGGCCCAAATAGGGGCCAAAAAGGGGTAATTTTTGGTTCTTCTTTAAAAATCTTCATCTAATAAACTGTTAATGCCAGAGCTTAAATATTTTGTGTGCATGACAACTAGGACAGGTATATTACAAATTGTGAAATTCATGTCCCTGGGGTCATGTATGGGGCCACACCCAGAGGTCAAAGTTCATCATGTTAAAAAATTCACATTTTCATCTTCTTCTGATGAAGTACAAAGCCAATTTCAAACAAACTTGGTGAAAAGCATCATTTGGTAATGGTTATTCCGATTTGTGAAAATAAAAAGGCTGGGGGGTCAGGGGGCCCTAAAATGGGGACCAAAAGGGGGTAATTTTTGGTAACTTTTAAACATTTTCATCTTCCTCTCAAGAACTACTGGGGGGATTTCAACCAAACTTGGTAGAAAGCATCATTTGGGGATGCCAATTCAAGTTTGTGAAAATAGGGGTTCTGGGGGTCAAAGGGGCCCAAATAGGGGGCAAAAAGGGGTAATTTTTGGTACTTCTTTAAAAATCTTCTTCTAATAAACCGTTAATGCCAGAGCTTAAATATTCTGTGTGCATGACAACTAGGACAGGTATATTATAAATTGTGAAATTCATGTCCCTGGGGTCATGTATGGGGCCACACCCAGAGGTCAAAGTTCATCATGTTAAAAAATTCACATTTTCACCATCTTCTGATGAAGTACTAAGCCAATTTCAAACTAACTTGGTGAAAAGCATCATTGGGTACTGATTATACAGATTTGTGAAAATTAAAAGGCTGGGAGGTCAGGGGTGCCTAAAATGGGGACCAAAAGGGCGTCATTTTTGGTAACTTTTAACATTTTCATCTTCTTCTCAAGAACTACTGAGGGGATTTCAACCAAACCTTTTTCTAATTCTTTCAAACAAAATCACTTGTCTTGGTGCTCTTTTACTCAGGTGACCGTTAAGGCCCACTGGGCCTCTTGTTTAAAAAGCCGCTATCCTAGCGCAGTCAGTAGCGCATCAGACTCTAAATCTTCAATTGTGGGATGTCATGGGTTCAATCCCCAGCTGCTGCACATATCCTTTTCCCCATTTGTCTCTCACCAATAGGTGGATAATCGTAAACCTAAGTGGGATAGCAGCTGGAGGCTAGGAAAGGATGTGGTGGTACTGGTGTGAGAAATACCAGGAATTCATTGTTAGGTGCTCCAGCCGCAGCGATATAATTGAAATACTGTTAAAAGTGGAGTTAAACTCCATTCAATCAATCAATCAAGATCACAAATTTGCTTTCCCATTCTAAATGGCATCTAGCCTCTGACTATCAAAGTGTTGGTTGGGAGTATTTGTCCACTTATCAACTGATCTTATCATCATCTTGATCCAAATGCCCATCTTTTCATTCTAAGTATCAATGATTTGTTCATAGAAATTGGGCCAAGCATATATCTTCCATATTATTGTAACTACATAAATGCCAGGACTTAGATATTTCAATTCATTCTGCATAACATCAATGGTTGACCTTAACCTTTGTTAAATCTGTAGTTATCAAGTTTTGTTGCTCATCAATGATACTGCTTATACGTATTAACAAAATTACAAAAAAGGTGAATTCGTCCTAATCAATATGAATTATGTATTGCTACTTTGACATTATGAGCATTATTTCATGGGATAAAATTGTATATTGGTAAATGATGAATTACATAATAAATTCAAATGAAATGAAAGACCACACAATGATGTTTTTTGATGCACCTCTATAAAAACTATTGGGAAGAATTGTGGAAAATGAAGAAACTGCTTGCAACAAGCAATTTCTTCATTTTCCACAATTCTTTCTACCCAGAAAGTTGTAAAGATATGAATTTTCATTAACTGTAAATTGTAGTCTGTAATACCTTTCAATTTAGACTAGTCTAAAATTTTGCTCAGTGGTGATGGGTTAATCCTTTATATGCCCCTTAAGAATAAGGTTTTGGAAAACTGAAAATGAAGATATTTCTTGCATTATTTCATTTTCAACAATGTTTTCTCCCTCAACATACAGAGATTTTTAAAATTTAATCTCTCATAAAATTAAATTATAGTTTCGTCTATCAAAAGCTGCCATTCTGATTGGTCGAAAAAATTTATTCATAACTCCATGAAAATTTTTTTGAGCACGCAGCGATTTTGTAAGCTTCTGCACAAAATAGTCCCATACAAAAGGTATCAAAATTTGTAAAGCTTTTGGTTTTTTCGCTCGATACTATTAAATTATAAGAAATGAAGAGAATATATTTTATTTTCATGGAGGTATGAACCGAAAAACCTAATCACGTAATGTATGAATCCGCTTCGCGTATTCATACAGTGTGATTAGGTTTTTTGGTTCATACCTCCATGAAAACAAAAAATATTCTCTTCATCTCTTAAAAAAATCTATAGTCTGAAATTTTGTTGTCACATAATTATGACTAGGCTGCAATAATTGTGATTGACAAGACAAGAATCAAATAAATGGTATCTTTGTTATGTTTGATGAATATAAAATGACAAATAATTATGAAAGTACAAAAGGTTTCTCTGGTACAGCTCATTGAAATAATTGGCTTGCTGTGTAACCCATTACCAGATGACAAAATTTAGACTTATCCAAATTCGAAGAAATTGTAGACGATTTGAAAAGAATGAGATTTTAAAGATCTTTGTCTTTTTGAGTAGAAAACAATTTGTATATAATAGAGTAAACGCTTGAAATAAGCAATATTGTTATTTTCAAATTGTCTTGTCACACTTTTTTCTTGGGAAGAGGGTTAAAAAGCAGGATTATATAGAAATGGGTTTAGTTATCCGTTCCTGGTTTTTGAAATTTTAGACTGGTCCAAATTCAAACCATCCTTTGTGTAGAAAACATCATGGTAAAAAGGAGAAATTGCTTGTTCCACAATATTTTCTCAAGTATGAAATCACAGTGAAGTAGAATCCCAGGTTTGTACAGAAAAGGGTTAACTGTTAAAGAGTTCGATTCCCAGGAGCAGCTATCAATCCTAGATCTTTTATTGGCCCTCACTTTCGGCGCGAGGACTGGCGTATTCTCCAGGAAGCAGAATCGAGAGGAATTTATCTAAGTTGGAAGAACTAAGATGTGTCCCAATCGATGTAAAATTAATAGGTTTAAACCAAATCAATCATTGATTATTATTAATTTTGTTGGATTCTGTAATAACTTTACAGACTTACAGAAAATTATTGAAAGGGCAAGGGTATTAGGTGAGAAAAAAATAAAGAATTCATTGACAAGTGAAAGGGAAAATTAGCTGATAGTAGATACAAAGCGTTCATTTGAAAAATTGCGGTGATTACAAAAGTTCCATGCGTTGATATGGATCTTTTGTCGTGAATTATTCAGTGAATTTTATTGATTGAACTGTTAACAGATTGGTTTGGTTTCATTTAACAACTTCAAAGTGTTTAATTAGTTGGATATATATGTATATATATCTTTGGGTGATTTTAGTTAGTGCATGAGATGTAAAATTGTGTGCAGAAATATTTAGTATGTAAGATCAGGCTGCATTTAATTATAAATTTTACGAATGGAAGTATGCATAAAAGAATTAAAAAAAATGTAGCAAATGGATTAGAATTAAATTAGAAATTGAAATTAAAAAATTAATGTTTGTCATTCTGATCTGAATTGCATTAAAAGGCTGAAATAATGGTAGCTGTTCTGTTAAGATTGTTAATAATAAATTTCATAACTTGAAAAGGACAAACAGGAGGTGTAGACTATGATCAGACTGCACTTATGTGCAGGCTGATCTTGGTCTTTATCTCCTACCTCGGCAGAAATATTTTAGGTTCAACATAACATGGGTTAACCCCTTTCCCATCCAATGTCGTTTTTTAGACCCCCAAGTAACAAAGTTTTGAAAAACATTGTGGAAAATAAAGAAATTGCTTGCAACAAGCTATTTCTGCATTATCTACAATGTTTTTCCCCTACAAGGTAAAGATTCTTAAAATTTCATCAACTTTAAATTGTTGTCCGCAACTTGTATGAGTTTGAACCAGTCTAAAATTTTGTTTCATGATAATGTATTAATTAGAAGATTCTACCTAAAATGACAAACTTGGGTAAAAATGACTTTCTAAAATATATATCCTTCTGAAAAGGAAAAAAAGTAGTGGTTAAGATGTCAGTCACAAATGCTAAATTAAAAGGTGTAAAGTTTGATGGAAAAGAGGACGAGGAAAAGCTGAAGTAAGATGTCATGTAGTTTTTTGCAAATTTCTTGGTCTTAACCCTTTCCTATTTTTAGGAGAAAACCTGAGGTATTGTCATCACCTGGGTGTTGTGTTTTTGAAAGTTATGCCCCTTTTGTGACTTAGAATTTTTGCATTATCCTGCAGCCAAGTGCTGGCACCCGTGGGCAGTGCTCTTGTTCAAAATTTGAAAGAAGTTGCAGTCGACAACTAAAAGTGAGTGCAATTTGAAAAGAAATGAACCTTCAGGGTAGAAAAATATTGTGGGAAGAGAAGAAATTGCTTGTTCTTTTTCCACAATGTTTTTTCTAGTGTAAAATCAGAGGGATGTAAAAACCATGGATTGAACAGGAAAGGATTAACTTTTTTTTTTCTGAATGAATGTTGCATGTTAACCCATCAGTAAATGACAAAACTTTAGACTGGTCCAAATTGAGCGAAGCTGCAGACAACATTTCTAAGCATAATCAAATTGATGAATAACTGTCATATGGGATTAATAACATTGTGAGAGCATGGAAAATTGCTTGTTACAAGCAACTGTTCCTTTTATCACAATGATTTCCAAAGCCTTATTTCTTCATTGGGTAAAATTACAGGATTTAAGTGGTTAATGAGTTGAACTTTTTTTAACTTATTACCAGACTGCATGTTACACTGTCTAAATTCAAAGGAGCTTCAAATGATAATCTCAACCTGAAAGAGTAGAAAACAATGTTTGACGTAAAAAAATTCTTCCTTTCCTGCAGTATTTCAAAAGCTTTTCTCTTTAGGGGCTTTTCATAGCTGAATTTTGTAGAAATGGGTTGACCCTTTCCTGTTCAATCCCTGGATTTTATGTCCTGTGAATTTATGATTGAGAAAGTATTATAGAAAAAGAAGAACTTGCTTGTAACAAGCAATTTCTTCTTTTTCTACAATATTTTCTACACTACTGAATGGTTATTTTTCAAATTAAATACACTTTAAAACTTCTCTTAACACTTTCCTGTACAATCCCGTATTTTCATGTCTCTGTGACATTATACTGGAGAAGGTCTAAGGTCAATGGCAGGCTCAACATCTCTAAAAGTCTTTGGATAACTTTATAAATTTTTTATCTTGATTATCAGATAATCAAAAAGCAGGCTTGTGGGGTAAGGAGTTCAGGTTTTGACAAACTGAAGAAATTTTGTTAATGAAAATATTGTGAGAAAAGTAGAATTAACTGCTAACAAGAAAATTCTCCTTTTTCTCAAATATTTTCTACCCTCTTGATTTAATATTAAAAACAATTAGAATTATAAATTATAAAAGTTTGGTTTAGGCTTAATTATGATTCTATTATTTCAGTTTTGATAAAGATGAAAATGTCCGACTGGAAGAAGAAATTAAGCTTCATCATCTTGAACAACTCATGCAGAGATTCAGCAAACACCAGCCTGAGGACATCCTATTACAACCAGGGACTGGTTTCTTTCCTGCGAAAACACAGCGACGGACTCCAGGTCGGATGAACCTTCAGGAGTTCAAGGACACGGTGTCAGAGGTGTTGCACTCAGATGAATATGACGATTATTTGGAAAAATTGTTTCTGAAGGTAATTAACCCATTCCAACTCAAGCCCTCCTTTTTACGCCCCACAAGAAAAAAGCTTTGGAAAACATTGTGGACAATGAAGAAATCGCTTGTAACAAGCAATTTCTTCATTATCCACAATGTTTTCTATCCCAAAAGATGAAAAAAAAATAAAATTCCATCAACTTGAAATTGTCGTCTGCAGCTTCTTTCAATTTGGACCAGTCTAAAATTTTCTTGTGTTGGAATGGGTTAAAATAGCATTATCGGGGAGATCATTATACTTAACATAATCAGGATAATATTACCTCATTCCCACACCACTAAATTTAGACTGGTCCAAATTTAATGTAGTTGCAGACGATAATATAAGGATTGGTCCGTCATGGGTGTAAGTCATTTACTTTTTACATTTTCAACTTCTTTTTAAGAACCCTTTGATGGATTTCAACCAAACTTGGCAGGAAGCATCCCCTTTGGAAAGCACTTCAGATTTGTACATTCCATAGAGTTATCTCCCCTGACACCCCATAAGGTGCAAAAAAGGTTTTGTCTTTAAAAATCTTCTTGTCATGAACTGTGCTTGGGGGGGGGGGAAGTTTGGGGGGGGGAGGGGATAAGCTTACACAGTGACAACTTTGAAAATCTACCAAACCATAAGACCTATAGCTGATATTTTGTATGTAGAATCATCTGCTGGACCTCTATAAAGATTATATAAATTATGGCACTAGATTCAGAATATGACCGTTCCCAGACGTCGCAAGATTTACATAGAGCTTATATAGTGAAAACTTTAAATACCTTTTCTCCCAACAGGAGAGCTAGAGCTTTGATAATTTGAAAGTAGCATCATCTAGTGGATCTCTATAGAGAAAGTGTAAGTTATGGCCACAGGTTAGAATTACCTGTTCCCAGATATCACAAGTTTAACATAGGCTTGGAAAGTGAAAACTTTAAAAATCTTCTTTTCCCTCACAGATAGGCCTAGAGCTTTGATATTTGGTATGTAGCATCATGTGGTGGATTTTTATCTTTGGATTTGGGTAACCGATAAGGCCCTATGGGCTTCTTGTTCTGTGTACAAACAATCGAGGGGAAGTGAAGAAATTGCTTGTTTTCAAAAATGCTTTCCAAAGCTTTTTTCTTGATGGGCGTAAAAAGGGGGATTGTGTGGTAAGGGGTTGTCAATTTCTACAATTTTTCTAGGTAAAGAAAAATATTATTAAAAATTGAAATATTATTTTCTTAATAATGGTATAAAGATGTTTAGAATTCCTTGAACTTAAAATAGCCTTTTACAACTGCTTTCATTTTGGTACAGTCTAAAAGTGTTGATAATGGTTCAAATCATTTCCAGACGGCAAAATTTTAGACTGGTCCAAATTGAAGGAAGTTGCAGACCCCAATTTCAGCTTGATGGAATTCTACCTTTTTTTTGGTCTTTTTCGATAGAAAACTTTGTGGAATAATGAAGAAATACAAGCAATTTCTTCATTTTCCACAATGTTTTCCAAAGTTTTTTTTCTTGAGTGGCTTTAAAAAAGGAGGAATTGAGTGGGAATGAGTTTACCCATTCCCACACAGTGAAGATTTTGACACCCCTAAAGAAAAACAATTACACAAATATTGCGGACAGTGAAGAAATTGCTCGTAACAAGCAATTTCTTCATTATCAACAATGTTTTCTACCCCTAAAAGCAGAGAAATTTTTAAAAATTCATAAACTAAAAATTGTCACCTGTAACTTCTTTGAATTTAGATCAGTCTAAACTGTTGTTGTTTGGTAATGGGTTTAAGAGTTTGAAGTCTAAAAACATAAAAGGGTTTCTTCTTTTCTCATAAAGAAGGTTAGTTTATTGAGCCAATTGAGTGATTTCTAAAGCCCTTTACAATTGCAGAGACCTTATTGGCCATATCTGGTTTTCCATTTCAATACAACTTTTGTCTTTATTTTCAAATAACTATTGACTTTTACTTATCAACTTTGTATTTTCACTTCATTGAGAATTGATAAACAGCTGAAATTTGAATTGATGACCTCAACTCATTACTTGATGACAAATATTCTTAGACTGGTTCAATTTGAAAGAAGGCGAAGACGACAATTTCAATGAAAATTATAAAAACTCTGTCTTGTTGTGTAATATACATTGTGGACATTGAAGAAATTTCTTCATTGTCCACAATGTTCTCCAAAGTATTTTTCTTGAGGGGCATCATAAAGATTGATTGTGTGAACAAATTTTTTTATCCAATTTGAGAGAAAATTCAGATTTTTAAGTTCATTAGATTTATTTTTCCCTGGGTCTTTAAGGGAAGAAAAAATTGTTGGAAATGAAGAATTTGCCACAATATTTCCTGAAGCAATTTACTTAGGATTGTAGAATAGCTTAACTCTAAAAGTATTTTTGTAAGAGTTATGCCCCTTTTTCAACTTAAAATTTTTGCAATATCCAGCACCTGCAGCCGAGCGTTGGCACCTGTGGGCTGTTCTCTTGTTTCTGAATTGTTTTTTCTTGAGAGGCTTAAAAAAGCTTCATTGTGACGGAATGGTTAAAACAAAATCTCGTGGTTGATTAGCCATAGGGCAGTGGTAGCAAATGGGACTCCAAGTCATGAAGTCCAAGGTTTGTTTACCGGCTGTGGTGAATATCTTTTCCAACATTTGTCTCCTATTAAAGGGTGGATAATCCTAAACCTATTTGGGATGAGCAGCAGGAGGCTTAGAAAGGATGTGGTAGTGCTGGTATGAGAAATACCAGGAATTTATGGTAAGGTGCATCAGCCACCATGGTATGACTAAAATACTGTTAAAAGTGGCGTTAAACCCATTCAATCAATCAACCAATTCCGCTTTGTAATATATCTGAATGCTTTAGGTTATTCAAAATCTAAGAATCTAGTCAAGGAATATCTAATGAATTTAAAGAAAAGACTCATTATGCCTTGCAAAATTTGACGACTGGCCAGAGTGATTCTAATCTTCAATCATGGGTGTCAAGGGTTCGATCCCCGGCGGCGGCAAATATTCTTTCCGACAATTGTCTCTCACCAATGGGTGGATAATCATAAACCTAAGTGGGATAGCAGCTGGAGGCTAGGAAAGGATGTAGTGGTAGTACTGGTGTGAGAAATACCAGGAATCCATTGTTAGGTGCTCCAGCCGCCGCGATATGACTGAAATACTGTTAAAAGCGGCGTTAAACCCCATTCAATCAATCAATCAGAGTGATTCTACCCTATTTGACTCTTATTTTTCAATCCAATATTTTTTCATTTGGAAATGGGTGAATGGTGTTGATTTGAAACTTGGATTGCAAGAGAAATTCATACTGTGAATATGGGAGATAACTCAAAAAATACTTCAGCTTAACCCTTTCCCGTTTTTTGAAATTTTAGACCAGTCCAAATTGAAAGAGGTTGCAGACAATGAAAATTGGATGCAATTTTAAATGAAACCTACCTATGTGGTAGAAAATATTTTGAAAAAAGGATAAATTGCTTCATTAAGTTTCATTAAGCTGTGGTGTTATTGTCAGGAATAATGCCAGCAATTGCTATTACATACAAGCATCAGATTTGTCTTAGTTGTCCTCTCAGGCAAGTAATTTATAAATCTATGGATGGATTTCTTGGTACACACAAACTATGGCAAAAAGTATTTTGCTGATATTCCAAAGTTGAAGTCATTTTTTGTGGGGGCATATATTTATGACTGTGACATAAAGTGGTATTTTTTTCCCAACAGTGTTAGTTTCATTGAAACCTGCAGTTTGATATTAACGGGTAAACGACAAATTGACTTGGCGAGATTGATTTACAGTTCAAATATCGGAGTTAATTCATTTATTGACTTTGGAATTGTTTTCATTGTAAATTTCTATTAACTTTGTACTTTTGAACTAGACATAACCCTAGATAATCTGCTTTTACCTAGCAGCCATCATAGCACAGTCGGTAGTGCATCAGACTCCTAATCTTCAATCATGGGGCGTCATGGGTTCGATCCCCGGCGGCGGCACATATTCTTTTGGATATTTGTCTCTCACCAATGGGTGGATAATTGAAAGCCTAAGTGGGATAGCAGCTTGTGGCTAGGAAAGGATGTAGTGGTAGTACTGGTGTGAGAAATACCAGGAATCCATTGTTAGGAGCTCCAGTGGCTGCGATATGACTGAAATATGGTTAAAAGGGCAGTTGACTGTGGCTGTCTTTCATATGATCAATCAACCAATCAAATTTTTCCAGTAGACCAAAGTGAAGTTTGAGCTTAGATATTGGCCGCCATTTATTTTGAAGCATAATTGTTAGTATTGCAACTTAAATGTCATAACTGCAGCTTATTCAAACTGTAGTTACAGCATTTAGGTAGTCAATCAACCATTTTACCTTCTTGTTACTTGTTTATCTTTCCTATTTTGCAAAATTTTAGACCTATACAAATTCAAAGGGTTGGCAGATGAAAATTTAAAGTGGATTTATTTTGAAAAATAACCAATCAGTTGTGTAGAAAATAATCATTGTGGAAAAAGAAGAAATTGCTTGTCACAAGCAATCTCTTCATATCTACAATGTTTTCTCAGTTGTAAAATCACAGGGACTTAAAAAACATGGATAAAACAGAAAAAGGTTAATGGGCGTAACACCATTTAACCCATTCAAGCTCAACCAAAATTTTAGACTGATCCAAATTGAAAAAAGCTGCAGACGACAATTTTAAGTTAATTGAATATTAAGTTTTTTTGCCTTTTAGGATAGAAAACATGGTGAAAAATGAAGAAAATTGCTTGATACAAGCAATTTCTTCATTTTTCACCATGTTTTCCAAAGCTTATTTCTTGAGAGGCTTAAAAACGAGGGATTGTGTGGGATTGGGTGGGAATGGGTTAATATTGAAGCACCTTTAAAGAACCTTTGGGAGCACAACGGGAGGGACAAGAGGTCAATCAGTTTTGAAGCAGATGTAAATTTAGATTCAAGTACCATAAAGGGTAGAAGATATCAGGAGAAATTTAGAGAATTTTTGTAGATGCCACTTGTGGTGAGCGAGGCATAGTTGTCACTATGACAAGTCGGTGTATGTGCTTTAGTGCGTTAGTCTGTTAGCCTGTCCGTCCATCCGAATTTGTCCTGACAATTTCTCCTACATTTATGGATGGATTTCAATATAACTTGGCACAATTATTCTCCATCATGAGTAGATGTGCCATTTGAAAAAAAAATTGGGATAGTTCTAATGTCAAGGTCACAGCTCAAGGTCAAACACTAAAACTGTGATTGTCAAGAGCATTTCCCCTACAATTGTGGATGGATTTCAAAATAAATAGATGTGCCATTTGAAAGAACTTTTTGAATAGCTTCAAGTTCAAGGTCAAAGCTCAAGGTCAAACACTAAAATTGTGCTTGGCCAGAGCATGATGCCTACAAAACTTTGTGGGCTCAACAGCAGTTGTCCTGAGACAACTATCTAGTTTTTAAAAGCTTTCTCTTGCTTTATTGCATTATTTTCCATGATGATATAATACTGGCTTATGTTATACAAGTACAAAGAAATTCTCCATTACATTTGTGTAAATACAAACATTCTATGTTCAGTTCATTTTTTCCAAAATTGATGGATCTCTGATGATGTATATTTGGGCTGACAAAAGGTTTAGCTGCCAAACTAAATGAAAGTCCTTTCAACTAGTCCCAAGAAATTAACTCGGAATATTCCTGTTTTGGCAGGAAGTAAAAACAAAGATCAGTCTGCACATATGTGCAGTCTGATCTTAGTCTATACCCCCTGTTTATCCCTTTAAGCCAGAGTTGTTTATAAGATAAATCTTTAAAAGAAAAATGAATGCATAATAATAGTATCCAGTACTATCAGCCTTTTGATTTTAACCCTTGTCATGCTGAACCCGGAATCTTCCGGTTTGGGCAGGAAGTGTAGACTAAGATCAGACTGCACTTATGTGCAGGCTGATCTTAGTCTATACCTCCTGCTTGTATTTTTCCTGCCATAGTTGTTTATGAAGTTGATTTCTAAAAGAAATATTGATTTTTGAACAACAAGTTCTATCAGTGCTCTCAGCCCTTTGATTACATAGCAATTCAGTAAGGTGATTTATACAGCATGACAAGGGTTAATGTGGTTCTGTAGGGATTTTATTCAGCATGACACGGTGAAGGCTATACTGATGGAAATGCTTTAACTTTAATTTCAGCTTGATTCCTCTGCTAGTGGCTATGTAGACTGGAATGAGTTTTGTACATACTTGCTGTTATTGTACAGGGAAAACGATTATATGAGGACAAAAAGAGAGATTCCGTTTCTAACAGAACCCAAAATTAGACATATTGTACAAAATAGAGTGAGTATATTTGGTATACCGTATATTTCATAGAAAACCGTCCCTCCTTATTAGGAGCTACCCCTGTGATATGTAACATGCCCACACAACATAATTTTAGACTGGTCCAAACTGAAAGTGGTTATAGACAATTTCAAGGTGACAAAGTTTTAAGAATCTTTTACTTTATGGGTAGAAAATTTTGTAGACAATGAAGAATTTGCTTATGATATGCTATTTCTTCATTGTCTAGAATGTTTTCAAAAGTTTTTCTCTGGGCGGGGGTTGTGGGTTGGGGGGTGAAGAAGGAAGGATTGAGTGGGATAAGGTTAATAAGAATTTTGGCTAATTTGAATGTGATTCTCATCTGTTCATCATCTCGAGTAAATTAAGACAACAATTTTGATAGGTTCACTGACGAAGAGACAAGATTATGGATAAATTGATAACATTCTCTTCATAAAGGTAAATAATAATGATATTCATATTAACTGTGGAAAATTATCAGGCAACAAAATTTTAGACTGGTCAAAATTGAAAGACATCATACAGGAGAAAAATTCAAGGTCTTGAAATTTTGAAAATCTTGGTCTTTCTGGGTAGAAATCAATATTGGAAAAGGAAGAAATTGCTTCTCACAATGTTTTCTCAAACTACTGTTTTCTTAAGAGGCATAAAAAAGCATGATTTTGTTTTTATGTGCCTGAAGAAGAAAGTGTTACATTAAATTTCTATACATTATTTATCTACAAGTTTTTTCAGATTGCATCAACTTAAAATAATTATCTGCAACTTCTTTAAATTTGGAAAAGTATAATTTAAACAACTACTTTGAATTCGGAATAGTATAGAATTAAGCCGCCATCATAGCGCAGTCGGTAGCGAACCAGATTACCAATCTTCAATCGTGAAATGTCATGGGTTCGATTCCCCGGCTGCGGCACATATCCTTTCCAACATTTGTCTCTCATCAATGGGTGGATAATCGTAAATCTAAGTTGGATAGCAGCTGAAGGCTAGGAAAGGATGTAATGGTGGTACTGGTGTGAGAAATACTAGGAATCCATTGTTAGGTGCACAAGCTGCAGCGATATGGTTTAAATATTGTTAAATGTGGAGTTAAGCCCCATTAAATCAATCAATCTTTTGGTAAAGTGTTAAAAGAGCATTTTTCAAAATGATGCCTGTACAATGAAATTTATTACAAAATATCTACAAGTTGTTTTATGTTCTTTGACGGCCCAGAAAGAATTAAAAGCAATCTGATGTCAGAGGGTATTGATTGCTGTAATGGTTTTGCTTTTGTTACCTTAACCCATTCCAACACAGTGGAATTTTAGACCGGTCCAAATTGAAAGGAGCTGCAGACGACAATTTCAAGTTGATGGAATTTTAAATTTTTTCATCTTTTTGGATAGAAAACATTGTGGATAATGAAGAAATTGCTTGATCCAAGCAATTTCTTCATTTTCCACAATGATTTCCAAAGCTTTTTTCTTGAGGGGCGTAAAAAGGAGGGCTTAAGTGGGAATGGGTTAATTGAGTTAGTCCAAACCTATTCAGTCTGTATCAATAACAAACAACTTGTTTGCTTGTATCAATTGAAAACCCATAACCAAACAATCTATAGTCTTGAGAATGTTTTAAACCATTACCACGCAACAAAATCTTGGACTGTTCCAAATTGGAAGGAGTTGCAGATGACAATTTTAAGTTCATGAAATTTTAAAATTTTAATGGATTGATTGATTGGGAGTCTGATGCCCTACCGACTGTGCTATGACAGCAACTTTATCATTTGTTATATTTTTTAAACTTTATAGGTGGAAAACATAGTGGAAAATGAAGAAATTGCTTGTGACAAGCAAATTCTTCATTTTACACAATGCTCTCCTATTTGTTTTTTGAAGGAGCGTCAAAAGGTGTCATTGATAGGATAGGTCATGTTTAACGCATTCCCACAAAGCAAAATTTTAGACTTGTCCAAATTGAAAGGAGTTGCAGAAGACAATTTAAAGTTTAAAGAATTTCAGATTTTTCAAATTTCTGGGTAGATAACATTGTGGAAAATGAAGAAATTGCTTGTAACAAGCAGTTTCTTCATTTTCCACAACGTTTTTCAATGCTTTTTTTTGGGGGGGGGTATAAAAGTGTCTCTGAATGGGAATGGGTTAAAAAAAAGATGTGATAATTCCACTATCTATTTTTACAGCAAGAACAGACTACCAAGATAGTTGCAGTTGAAGGACCAACTAGATATGTTACAGTCAGCAGGGTAAGGCCATCTGACACCCCTATTACCAGCTGGGATGAGCAGCTGGAGGCTAGAAAAGGATTTTGTGGTTAATACTGGTATAAGAGATACCAGGAATCTATAGTTAGGTGCTCCAGCAGCAACAAAATGATTGGAATACTGTTAAAAGTGGTGTCAAACCCCATTCAACAAATCAACTTATTTCCTTCAGTGCATCAAAGTTTGTCATTGTGTGTAAATGGGAGAAGATTTTAGCAAAAAGTTTAGAAAGCCCTTTTTGACTTAGTTGTTGAGGCAGCTGAATTGTGATATAAATGAGGGTTCAAAGTTCTCTTCCTGTACAAATTCATTATTTGATTGGTTCATTGAATTTGATTACAGTGGCAATCAGTTTAGTTAACTAGAGGTCAAACAAAATTCAAAGATGATTTAGTGTTGAATGAAAGAAGATGCAGATGACAACTTTTAGATGATGAAATTATAAAGCACTTTCTCTGTAGAGGATTGAAGAAATTGCTTGTTACAAAAGAGCAGGATTGTGTGGGAAATTATTAACCCATTACGAGACAGCAAAAATCTTAACTGGTTCAGTTTGAAAGGAGTTGCTGAATTTTTTTCAATTTTAGGGTAGAAAACTTTGTAGATAATGAAGAAATGGCTTCTAATTTCTTCATTTTCCACAATGTTTTCCAAAACTTTTTTCTTTGGGGAATAAAAAATTGTCATTGAGTGGGAATGAGTAAAGTAATCAATAAATATAGGGGGGAAAGACAGATTGTCTTTTTTCTTTTATTAGATATCACCACCTCTTTGTCAGAGGGCTTTCATTTTTCATTTGACATATTGTTTAGTTTAAATGAATTAATCAATCAAAATCTTTTTTTCATTAATTCCGATTAATGTGAATGCAACATGATTGAGAATTCAAATGCCGTATTCATTGAAACAGCATTATTTATCACATTTACCTGTCAAACACTTTTCTTTCGTTATCAGCATGCACTTTGATGTATCAAAAAGACATATTTATAATCTTTTGCATACCTTTTAACACACAATCCTGCTTTTCATGCCCCTCAAGAAAAAGGTTTTATGCCCCCGCATCGATAAGATCAGGGGCATATTGTTTTACCGTGTCTGTCTGTCTGTCTGTCTTTCTGCAAAACTTAACCTGCCAACTAAACATTTTCCTATAACTTCAACCCTGCTAATATTTGGTATGTAGATAGGTCTCAACAAGGCCCAACTGGGGAAGGTCATTTCATCAAGGTCAAGGTCCTAAAACAATGAAAAAAAAAAATAAAAATCACCAATTCTAAAGAATTCCTGTTTCAGGGGCATAGTGTTTCACAAACACATCTTGTTTTATCTTTTGGGGTAGAAAACATCAAGGATAATGAAGAAATTGCTTGTAACAAGCAATTTCTTCATTATCGACAATGTTTTCCAAAGCTTTATTCCTTGGGGGCATATAAAAGTGTCACCTAGTGGGAATGGGTAAGCATACAATGGTCACAATAACAAGGATGTATAGGTGTGTTAGTGTGTGTTGGTTAAATTGAGCTTATTATACCCTCCAAAATATATTTGGGGGGTAAATTGGAGTCAGCTTGTCCATCCATCGGTCGATCTGTCTGTCTGTAGCTTCTTCGTGTCTGCTCCATTTCTCGGTAACCATTCGATGGATTTGATTCAAACTTCGCTGGTATAATCAGTTTCAAGCAGAGATGTGCATATTTTATTTTATTTACAGTCCATTGATTTTTGATGGAGTTATTGCCCTTTGGTGAAAAATCGTATCCACTCAATTTCTCAGCAACCATTGAATGGATTTAATTCAAATTTCACAGAAAGACTCGGTATAAGTCAGACATGTGCATATCCTTTTTTTGGAATGGTCCATTGATTTTTGACTGAGTTATGGCCCTTTTATTAAAAAGTCTTTTCTTATCGCCCTTGGGGGGGGATGTAGCACTTGTACATGGACAAGCACTGTTGGGGGGTATAAGTCCGCTTTGCGACAATGTCTAGTTTTGTTAGTAGGTATCCCTTACTGATATGGCAATGCTTATCTCAAGGTCAATGTCATCTTGCAAGGTCAAGATCACATTCCAAGCTCAAATTTCTAAAAGATTTACTACGGAATAAGTATTACCAAACACATCTTATTGAAATTTGTTCTACAATGAAAATACTGGTTATTTGTATTTCATCATAATGTTTATTAAAATGAATTCTCTTCTTTACAGGAAGGTGCAATAAGTGTATGGTATCCCAGCATGCAATATGATAGATATTACGTAATTGCTGACGATGAGGAAGATACTAGTCAAAAGCGTCGCTTCAAAATGTGGGTCACGGACGCCATCTACATGCCAAACTGCCATAAAATAGCCATAGCTTCAACGAGTAGAGATATTAGATTCTTTGATACATCCACTGCACAGTATTTTGAAGAATATCATCTTTTTGGTGAGATTTTTAGCACAGCTTTTTCGGTGAAAACCCGAGGTATTGCTATAGCCTTGGTGTCTTTGTTGTTGTTGTCATACGAAAATTTAGACATTTTGTGATATCTCTGGCTCTATTAAAGGCATTCAGTTGAAACTTGGCACACTTGTTCACTATCAAAGTAGCAACCTGTACTATCAAGGGTAATAACTCTAGATGCATTTTATCCATTCTCCAGCACCCCAAAAGCCGAGCGTAGGCACCTGTAGGCGGTGCTCTTTTTTTAATTTCAATTACCTCAATTTACCTCAAATCCTACTTTTAGATGCCCAGAATAAATACAGTCAATCTGTGTAAGCGGCCATCTATGCACGGCAGCCAATCTGCCAACAGTGGCCACTCTAGTCCCCCCCCCCCCCCCTTCTAAAAAGTAATTCATTGGTGGTGGACCAGTCTAAAATTTTGATGTCTTGTAATGCGTTAAGTGAGGCTGTCCCTTAACAGCTCTTGTTCCTTTTGTCCACTACCACATATTTTAACCCTTGTCATGCTGAACCCGGAATATTCTTGTTTTGGCAGGAGGTGTAGACCAAGATCAGCCTGCACATAAGTGCAGACTGATCTTGGTCTACATCTCCTGCTTGTACTTTGCCTGTCAGAGTTGTTTTTGAAGTTGATTTGGAAAAGAAATATTGGTTTTTGAAAGCAAGTTCTATCAGTGCTTTCAGCCCTTTGATTTTACAGCAATTCAGTACGGTAGTTTATACAGCAAGACAAGGGTTAATTCACGCAGATTATTTGCTCAATGAATGAGTCTAGTATTCTTTTAGTCAAATTTCATACTTTCAATTTTCCAGCTTTACCTGATGTTCCCTATTGTTTTGACTACTACTACGACAAAAGGAATCCAAACTCAGAGTCATTACTGATATTTGGTAACGATACAGGAGCTATCAATCTGATGTATTTCTACAAACCCGTCACGCAGTTATTCGATATTCCGTTCAAAAGTGATGGTGGCGCTCATAAGGTTTTTATGCAGGTAGGATTTGATAACTTACTTCTTAATCTATTTCTCGCATAAAGACCGTCTCTTGTTTTCTATAAACAGAGATGATAGCGTAACAAACAAGAACTTGAACTTTACATTTAGTATGGAGTTAGCTGGATGCAATTTGTTAAAACAAATAAAAGATAGAAGAACAGTATACAAGGAATGGTGAAATAGTAACCATGCATGCTTAAGAAAAGATAAATTTCATTTTGTAAAATTGTCTCATGATCTGCTGTACAGCATGTTTAAGACCTACGATATTAATCATATGCTCAAAGTATGGAACCAGGGATCAGCTAATTCTTGACAATTTGTTCATTTAGTATTATTTATCTGTCTTTCAGAATTTAGACCAACATTCCAAATTTGTCCGTCATACTGTGATTCCTGATGTACATCCAGAACTGATACGACAAGTGAAGTTTTTGCCGGACAATAATCTCATCATCACATCATGTGCTAATCCGAATAAGTCAATTGTAATATCTGACATTAGATCCTTGAAGAAAAATTATGTGTTCAAAATTGACAAGGTAAGTACCCGTGTCCTTAAACCTTTCCTGTTCAATACCTGGTTTTTATACTTCAGAAAGCCGCCGTCATAGCACAGTCAGTAGCGTGTCAGACTCCTAATCTTCAATCAAGGGATGTCATGGGTTCGATCTCTGGCGGCGGCACGATCCTTTCCGACATTTTTCTCTCACCAATTGGTGGATAATTGTAAGCCTAAGTGGGATAGCAGCTGGAGGCTAGAAAAGAATGTAGTGGTAGTACTGGTGTGAGAAATGCCAGGAATCCATTGTTAGGTGCTCCAGCCGCCGTGATATGACTGAAATACTGTTAAAAGCGGCATTAAACCCCAATCAATCAATCATTACTTCAGAAAGCATGGAAAAAGAAACAACAATTTCTTCTTAATCCACAAATCTTTAATGATTGTTTTTTCAAATAGAATCAACTTTAAATTGTCCTTTTCAAAACCTATGAATTTTGACAGGTCTAAATTTAGGGAATACAGGAGAGATTTGATTATTCTTTTCAGGATTTCTTAACCCTTGTCATGCTGAATAAAATCTTCTTCTGAATCGCAATAAAATCAAAGGGCTAAAAGCACTGGTAGTATGTGTTCATCAATATTCTTTTAAAAACTAATTTAATAAGCAACTCTGCATTAAAAAGGATTAACAGGAGGTGTAGTACACAAGAGTTTTTTATTTATCATCGTCAATTTAGCATTAATTATGCCCATATGAGTTGCATCCCAGAAGATGGTTGATTATTACAGAGGATGTGCAAGGATATGGGACAAAATTAATTGGTGCTCTGCCTGGTTCTTTAACTCTTGTCATGCTGATCCCGAAATATTCCTGATTTGGCAGGAGATATAGACTAAACCTGCTGCTTGTCTCTTTAACCCTTTCCTGTTTTTGGAAATTTTAGACTAGCCCAAATTAGAAGACGTTGCAGACGACAATGAAATCTTGATGCTATTTGAAATGAAACCATCCTATATGGTAGAAAATATTGTGGAAAAAGGAGAAATTGCTTGTTACAAGCAATTTCTTCTTTTTCTACAATGTTTTCTCGAGTATAAAATCACAGGAACGTAAAATCCCGTATTTGAACAGGAAAGGGTTAAGCCAGAATTGGTGAAAAAAATTAAAAACAAAAAAGCAAAATTTAGCCACAATGAGTGCACCTAGTGCTCCCAGCCCCTTGAATTTTTTGCAATTCTTTAGGAGATGTTATTCAGTGCAACAAGGGTTAATTTGATAGATGTATAGTACTATCACATAGGATCCTTGTTCTGTGGAGTCCTGTTAACCCGTTCCCACTCAGTGATGCTTTTAGACGCCATTAAGAAAAAAAAGCTTTGGAAAACATTGTGGATCATAAAGAAATTGCTTGTTACAAGCAATTTCTTCATTTTCACAATGTTTTCTATCCAAAAAGTAAGAAAAAGCCAAAATTCATCGGTTGATTTTGTTGTCTGCAACATCTTTGAAGTTGGACCAGTCTAAAATTTTGTCAAGTGGTAATCGGTTTATGGCAATATCCAATTTGTAAACACTTTTGGTGCAATTAACCAGAAGTTGCTGTTCTTTAAAAAAAACTAGTGGTTGTGCATAAAGTCAGTTGCAATTAAATGAATTGCTATTATCAGGGTTGTAATAAAGAGAATTCCATTGTATCATATACCATCGTAAACAAAATTAGTTTGTTAGTTTGGCTACTTGCTCTTTCAAGGTCTTAACCATCTGAACTAATAATGTTGACAATACATTAAAATAATATTCATTTTTAGCTGAGAAAACCTGAGGTATTAATTTGTTTAACTTTGACATTTTGTGATATCTCTGGTTCTACTAAAGGCATTCACTTGAAACTTGGCACACTTGTTCACTATCAAAATAGCAACATATACTATCAAGGGGGATAACTCTAGGTGCATTTTGTGTTTTTATCCACTATCCAGCATCCAATAGCAGAGTGTAGGAACCCGTAGGCAGTGCTCTTGTAACTAAATATTTTACCCTTTGTCATAAATTAAGGAATATATGAATTAAGGAACATTGTTTAAAACAATTGGTAGATGTATTTTCAAAACTTCTTTCAGGGTGTTGAATGTTTTGACTTCAGCAAGAAACTTAACATCTTGGTTACTGGTAGCTTAGACCACAACATACGACTCTGGAACCCTTATGTCACGGCCAAACCAATGGCTGTTCTAGAGGGGCATGCCACAGGGGTTATAGGAATCAAAATACACGAAGAACTCATGCAAGTGTTTAGTTATTCAAAAGATGCTGTAAGTAACATTATTAACCCGTTCCGACACAGTGAGGCTTCTCTACGCCCCGAAGAAAAACATTGGGAAAACATTGTGTAAAAACGAAGATATTGCTTGTGACAAGCAATTTCTTCATTTTTCACAATGTTTTCTACCTAGTAAGTTGAAAAAAAAAAAAATCATAAACTTTAAATTGTCGTCTGCAACTCCTTTCAATTTGGACCAGTCTGAAATTTCGCCGTCTGGTAATGGGTTAATTGAGCATTGATTATTTGTCCTTGTGGTAAAGTTAAATTCCAATTCTAATTCAATATGTTTAACCTATTAATTACTAGACAACAAAATTTCAGACTGGTCCAAATTTGAGAGGATATGCTAAAATGGAACATTCAACAGACTGCTGTTGATCAGTTATATCTAAAGAAAACAACAAATGAAGTAGAAAAATCAATAGGTAATGTAAGAAATGAAAAGGAGCATGTTGGAATTGAAGATTTTTTATGCCTCGCATCCAAAGATCGGGGTATATTGTTTTACCGTTGTCCATCTGTCTGTCTCTCCATCTGTCTGTCTGCAAAACTTAACCAAAAATTCAACATTGCCAATTACTACCAGCCTATTCAAGATACAATGCTCATATTTGGCATGATGATACATCCTCATAATAGGCATCTCCTCATCTTAAGGTCATGTGATAAGGTCAAAGTCACATACCAAGGTCAAACGCAAAAAAAACAACCCTCATGTATGGGGGGGGCATTTTGTTTCACAAACACATCTTGTTTTCTCGATTTAACAAAATTGATGACAAATTCATACTTTCTGTTCACATTTATACAGGTTGTCAAAGTATGGGACATCAAAGAACACGCCATTCTACAAACAGTTGTGTTGAAGTTCCCTAGTAGTATCCATGGAAGAATGCCCGAACATGGTCAGTTTCCAATACATCTTCAGCCATCGCCCAAAAGTTCTCTACTGGTTACATGTAATGACTATATAGGGCTGCTTAAGTTGGGCCGAACAAGCTTGCCACAAAGCGTTGCTGTAAATACTCACGATACGCAGTTATGTTGTGCCATATATAACTCCATGTTTAAACAGGTAATTTTACTTAATTTATACGACTAATATGCTTTTCAGAGAGGGTCTCTTGTGTAATGTTGCCTTAATCCTTTACTGTTTTTAATTATACCCCCCACAACGAAGTTATGGGGGGGGTATACTGGAATCAGGTTGTCCGCCCGTCCGTCTGTCCGTCCGTCCGTCTGTCCGTCCGTCCGTGGACATAATTTTGTGTCCTCTTCTCCTCCCACATTTTTTGACCAATTTTGCTGAAATTTTATCAGGTTGTTTCCTATCATATGAAGTTGTGCACCTGCAATTTTCATCTTGATCCAGTCGTTAGTTTCAGAGTTATGCCATTTTGAACTTTTTAATGGGGGGCGGGGGGAGTAATTTTGTGTCCTCTTCTCCTCCCACATTTTTTGACCAATTTTGCTGAAATTTTATCAGGTTGTTTCCTATCATATGAAGTTGTGCACCTGCAATTTTCATCTTGATCCAGTCGTTAGTTTCAGAGTTATGCCATTTTGAACTTTTTAATGGGGGGGCGGGGGAGTAATTTTGTGTCCTCTTCTCCTCCCACATTTTTTGACCAATTTTACTGAAATTTTATCAGGTTGTTTCCTATCATATGAAGTTGTGCACCTTCAATTTTCATCTTGATCCAGTCGTTAGTTTCAAAGTTATGCCATTTTGAACTTTTTAATGGGGGGGGGGGAGTAGTCAAAATTTAAAATTGCAAAACTCAGTAACCATAAGGGGAGTTACCAAATTTGGTACGTAACATCATCTTGTTGACCTTTACAAAATATCGAACAGTTTATTTCCTGCCCCCCCCCCCCCCCCCCCCCCCCGGGGTCAAAAATTTAACATAGGCTCATATTGACTTTACGTGGATATAATTTTGTGTCATCATCTCCTCACACAGTTTTCTTTAACATAGGCTCATATTGACCAACCTTTCCTAATCAATCAACTCTAGCAACAAACACAAAATCAGAAAGAGGTGGAGGGTTGGCAATGTTCATCCACCATGACATGCATGTGATTAAACAGCTTCAAATTCCACTCCTTCATAGAAAAGCCTTTTTAGCGGTGTGGGGGGTATTCTCGTCATCCCTTGAGGGCGACAGCTCTAGTTTTTTTTTTAGATCTGTCCAAATTCAATGGTTTTGCAAATGAAATTTTAAAGTGGATTTAATTTTAGAAATAACCATCTAATAGGATACAAAATATTGAAGAAAAAGAAGAAATTGCTTAGTATGTGCAATTTCTTCTTTCTACAATGGTTTCTCAATGGTATAATCACAGGAACATAAAAACTAGGGATTGAATAGGAAAGGGTTAACCCATTTTCACTAAATGGCACTTTCTGACACCCTGAGAAATATCATTATGGAAAACTTTGTGGGAAAAAGAGAAATAGCTTTTATTAAACAATCTGTCCTTTTCCCACAATGTTATTACCCTATTTGGCCCTTATTTTCTAATTTAAACAGAATTTTAAATGTTGTTTGCAACCTCTTTCAATTTTGACCAGTCAAAAAGGTTTGCCATTTGTAAAAGGGTTAATGATGAAGCTGTTATAAATTTCTTTTTACTATGACTTATATAACCCATTTCCAAACATTAGTGCATTTTTAAGATCCCTGAAGAAACAAATTTGGAAACTAGTGTGGAAATGAACTTTTTGCCTGTAAAGCAATATTTTGTTCATTTCCCACAATATTTATGCCCCCGCATCGATAGATAGAGGGCATATTGTTTTACTGGTGTCTGTCTGTCTGTCCATCTGTCTGTCTGTCAGCCTTTCTGCAAAACTTAACCTGCCAACTAAACGTTTTCCTATAACTTCAACCCTGATTAAGTTTCAATGCTAATATTTGGTATGTAGATAGGTCTCAACAAGGCGCAACTGGGGAAGGTCATTTCTTCAAGGTCAAGGTCAAAATTTTAACCCTTTTCCCTAAAACAAAGAAAAAAAACAATAAAAATCATCCGTTTCTAAAGAATTCCTGTTTCGGGAGCATAGTGTTTCTCAAACACATTTTGTTTCTATCCAGAAATTTCAAATTTGCATCAGCTTGAATTTTCTTCTGTTTTTTCTATCAATTTGTCACCTACATAGTTCTTGGTTAACCCATTACTACACAATTCAAGTTGATAGAATTTCAACTCGTAAACTATACCCACATTGAATCAATTTCAAGGTCCAGTCACCAATTTTCATTATGCATTCATGAGTCTATACAACAAACCTAAATCGTAGAGGTGCAATCAGTCAAGTTTTACACACATTTGAGTGTGACAATGAGGTTAATTAACATGTGCATTAAGAACAATATTGGTTATTACTTGTAGATAATGTCAAAGCCTGATTTGAAATAAAATGGGCCAGAAAAACTGCAGCACTTGTCTGATAACCTCTAGATCACAGGTTCAAGCCCGGGCTGACCAAAATAACAAATTGATTGTCTTTCAAATGAGAGGTTAAACCAATGCCCAATGTGATGGTGCTATCCTCCAAACACATTAATAACCAGGTGGGGAGCTGGACATGTGCTAGGTTAGCAACAATAAATAAATGGGAATACACATACAATCAGTGCTTCGTTTGTAAATATAATGACAGTGAACAGAAGCATCTAATGCTGATTTTATGCTAGATCATTTGTTTAAAGCAAATCTACAATGTCTTGAATGGTATTTGTATGTTTACTGGTGCATGTAATGTTCTACTTTTAAGGAATAAAATGTTAAAAAAAACATGATGAAAATAATAATAAAAATATAGTTGGTAGTATTTTTTATTGGGTTATTTCCTAATAAAAGTATCTATTATTGACCACCTGGCTATCTTCCGTTTCTTATCCACCATAATTTTCATACAGGAAAAAAAATCTATCTACACATCAAACTAGCCACAAGATGAACTTTTTTGTGAGTACCTTGAAATTTGACCTAGAGATTTGAATGTATAATTGTCTCACTGAGGAGGAAACTACATTGAAAATGCAGAAATGCTTTTGACAATCAATTTTTGCAATTTCAACATTCCTTAGGGGCTTAAAAGAGAGATTGTATTGGAAAAGGTTAAGCTTAGAATTGTGTTGTTTTGTTTATTAACCCCAGAGTTGCATCCAGGCCGCTCGATTGCGGGATTCCCCCGTGTTTTTAATCACTCCCGCAACCTCACTAATTTGATGGGGGAGTAATCGCGCAACAATGTTCTGACTCCCGCAGAATCGATTAACCAAAGGGGGCGGTATAAAAAAAGTGGGAAAAGACTAATGACGATTAACTGTTGACAATATATCGTACTGATAAAATTAGCTCCGATCATCGCTATTTATAACCATTACCACATATCGTAATTGAACTGGTCCCCGATTTCAAATCCATGTGTATGAAATAGTCAGGGAACCTAACAGTGGAGCATGCGCAGAAGATTCTTTCCATTTCCGGTTAAAGACAATCATGTCAAACTTGACAAAAAGAGTTGATTTAAATCAATCTGAATACCAACATAAGGCACCGCCGACTTTTTTATGGGCCTCAATATCGGCGCTATATCATCGTAATCGACAGACTAGAAGAAAGACCACGAAAGCCAATCTAGTCAGCTCTCGGGGCGAAAAATAAACGGAATCTGTTTCATTCAGACGCAAAATTGCAGAAATCGTGGTTGAAAAATTATAAGAGTTCGAAACACGAGGAGAAAGTGAAATCTGGAATGACTGTTATTTGTCTTGTGATAAACCTCGGGTAAGAATTATCCATTTACTGCCGGATGCACAAATTTTCATACTTGCACACATTTAAACATTTAGTTAGACCACATTTACTAAGGACAGTGTGCATCAAAGTGAGTTTGTCAGAGCTGCCTCCAATATACATGATAAACTTGAGTTAAAGAATAATTTGTGCTATGAGAACTGCTTATTATATGACTAAGACAGATAAAGCCTTTTGAAATGTTGGCTCTACAAGAATAGAGTGGATTAGACTTGAAGGATTTAAAAGTAGGTGAAAATGTTTCAACATATTCATCAAGAGCTTAGTTTTTTGTCTCAATTTTTCAGTGATATATCTTGAATTGTGGTGAAAACTTATTAGATTTGTTGTTTACTTCATATCTTTATGGAAGATTTATCAATGAATCAACTTAGGGGTTTTGACCCCCCCGCCCCTTTAGCATTTGTCACTCCCCCCATTTCAGAAATTCAGTGGGGGAGCTCCCCCTCTTGGAAGAAATCCTGGATGCAACACTGTAACCCTTGTCATGCTGAACCTGGAATATTCCGGTTTTGGCAGGAGGTAAAGACCAAGACCAGCCTGCACATAAGTGCAGTCTGATCTTGGTCTACACCTCCTGCTTGTACTTTTCCTACCAGATTTGTTTATGAAATCGAATACTTAAAGAAATATTGATTATTAAACAACAAGTTCTTTCAGTGCTTTCATCCCTTTGATTTTACAGAAATTTAGTAAGGTAATTTATACAGCATGACAATGGTTAAGCACAATCAGTTAACCTATCTTGATACCATATACTTATGATATTAGATTCCAATTGAGTGGGATCACATTTTGTTCCTAACATAGATTTGTTTATATATGAAAGTCATTTTTGTCACCAAATATTTTTCACAGGTAGCTACAGGATGTGACTCCTCTGTTATTGCATTGTGGGATATCGAGACAGGAAATAAATCTGTTGTATTCTCCAACGCTCATGGAGATGAAGAAATTACGTGTATGGCATTTGACAGCACATACAGACGACTGTTTTCTGGTGCTAGAAATGGGTCCGTCAAGGTGGGTTAATTTCATTTTGGCTATAAGTGACTGCACATGGATATCGTGTTATAATTACCACAAGATCCCTCATTATTAATCAATTTACAATCACTTTGGAATTTTTTCTGCAAACTCTTTCAATTTGATCAGTGTAAAATATGGGGATTTATTTCCATATTTAGTCATTATTGATTTGAACCCCTTAAGTGGATATCAGTAAAATTTTACATACCAAGGTCAAGGTCATGTGACAAGGTCAAGGTCACTACTCAAGTACACATTTCACAAAAGTACACAAAAGTAAGTTGTTTTACTGGGCATCGTGTTTTCACAAACACACCTTGTTTGATAAATTTTCAGGTGTGGAATTTCCAAAATGGTCACAACTTGCATAAGCTGGAGGCAGTAGCCGAGGCAGAGGTGACTGGTATAATGCCTCTAACTGACAAGAAAATTATATTGTCTGTAGGATGGAGTCGACAGATCACTGTTTATGATGACTCCGACCCTGATGTAAGTATAATGTTGATTAACATTTGATTAGAAATAATAAAAAGAGAGAAAATTATAGAAAATTCAAGTCGAGCAGTTTCTTTCTTAACCCATTCCCACTCAACAAAATTATAGACTGGTCCAAGTTCAAAGGAGTTGCAGAGTACAAGTAAAAGTTTATGAAGAAAACATTGTGAAAAATGAAGAAATTGCTGGGTTCAAGCAATTTCTTCATTTGTTGAGGGGTGTTAACCCTTTCCTGGACAAACCCGGGATTTTACGTCCCTGTGATTTTATACTTGAGAAACATTGTGGAAAAAGGAGAAATTGCTTGTATCAAGCAATTTCTCCCTTTCCCACAATATTTTCTACCACATAGAATGGTCAGATTTCACATTGCATGCATTTTTCATTGTCTTCTGCAACCTCTTTCAAGTTGGACCAGTCTAAAATTTCATAATACAGGAAAGGGTTAAATAGCATCTTTTTGTGGCTATGGGTTAACCCATTCCCACAAAATAACAATTTTAAATGACCCTTAATATAAAAGCTTTATACAACATTGCTGAAAATGAAGGAATTGCTTGCTTGGTACAAGCAATTTCTTCATTTTCAATAATGATTTATAAAAAAAAAAAAGATTCTTGAGGGCAACAAAAAAGTGTCATTGTGTGATAATTGGTTAACTCTCTTATAATGACCAATTGGATTAAAGTATCAATTAGTTCTCATCTATATCCTTTTTATCTTCACTATTATATCTCCCACACCTATGAAGTAGAAGTGGATAATTAGTTCACCATGTCTGTCTTTGTGTCTGTCCATCTCTACATGCATCTGTCTGTCCCTTTAAAGAATTTTTCATTTCCATGCTCTAACAGCAGAACCAATTGACCTATAGTCATGAAACTCCATACAATTATTGCCAATGATCCAATGAAGTTCTATTTTGTTTTTGAGTGACAGAAGTCAAGGTTCAACTGTACTAGTACTGTACTTTGTCAGACAAAATGTTGGTGTGTGTGTGGGGGGGGATATAAGTCCACTTTGCGACAGTTCTAGTCACTTTAAAGAGATATAAGCCTTAATGGAACTTTGAAGGATTCAAAGAGTCTTGTGATATATGGTGCTTTTTTTTCAATTGATGAAACTGTTTTCAGAATATGTACTTGCCTGCCCAGAACACATGGAAAGGAGGCCAGATACACAAAGACGATATTTTGACGATAGACTTCTGTCCCCCGAACTTGCTATGTACTGCCAGTTTTGATGGTGAGATTATTGTATGGGATGTCGAAACAGAGAAAATATTTGTCAGATTACGGAAAGGGCAGGTCTCTAATGTGTAAGTGTCTGTGCTGGTTTTGTCAGATTTATTATTGTGAACGGAAAGTGTCGTATACACGAAATGTAACTTAGAACCTACTGCTAAGTTTGATACAGTTCTGTTAAATTTGGATTATTTAGGAATTGAGTGTGTGTGGGACATCTACAAAAATGACTATCACTAGCAATGTAATAAAACATCATATGTTGCCAAAGTCCATACTGACATTGTAACACAAATCAATTACCATTCTAGTTTACAAATGGTTATTTACTTACGTGGCATATCTCTTTTAGTTTTTCGATAAAGTTGTAGAGTAAATTCACCGATTACCGACACCTTAAGCTTTCGTGTACATTTTTATGCTTCGGAGGAATCGTCATTTCAGCACTTTCAACACTATGTTATAACACTTTTCATTGGTCAAGATTACTAATGGAATAAACATACATCACTTTTAAACCAATCAAATACGGGTTTACAAAAGGGACCATGAAAACCCCAAAATAGCAACATTGTCCATTTATCGACACCCCCTTCCCAATTATCGACACCCAATTTGTTTTTTAAAAAATAAGAACTAATACTTCGTTGGTTGAAATAGATCTAGCGATTCTCTTTGCAAATAAAGAATATAGCAGAGTTATGAAAAAATCAACCTGAAAAAGACATTGATCAGCTGGGCAAAATATACCAATCAACACCATCTCCTGTGGCTGTAAAGCATAATTGACAGATCCCTGGCCCCGCCCACTTCAATATCAAATGGCGTTATATTGCAAATTTAATAACCAATAACGTATCTAACAAAAAGTAAAATTGTTGGTTAACGACCCAATTATCGTAAATACAACATGAATAAGCTGTAGCCGTAATGTTTAAGTCGCCAACAAACAAAAATGCATCCTAAAAATGTCAGCTAATAACGGTGTTCAAAGTTCACTTTCGGTTCAAATACATGATTTGATTGGTCAATTGGATATTTGATAGACAGCCGCGTTTTCTGTTGAACGTGGTCAGAAAACTAATGGTAGGTTTTCTCATAGCGTGAGATCACTTCAAATTGAGGTAAGCTGATAATGGGATGACAATAAAATTGCAATAATTAAAATTATGATGATCTGATATGTTAGACAACATATCTGAAAAGTATCAAATTGCTTGTTCTTTCATCACAATTTTTTCTCATGGAAAAATATGGTGAGACAAAAACTGGGGATTATGCGGGAAATTTTGTATGTCCTTTTTCAACCTGTATATGATTTTATTTATAAACAGAGAGGACAAATAAATTCGATCTTTTGTCGCTCGTCTTCTTCGAGAAGCTCAAATTCAGGACAATTTGCACAGCTGTAATGCCATCGTGTGGCACAATCCAAACACCTTCCCCAAAGAGATGGATGTTTGTCACCCTTGTTGCACGCAGGGCACATTTCAAACTCCTCCTCAAAGTCACTACTATCGCTTGTCACTAGGTTCATGCTGACATTGTTGTCATCAGAGTCAGATTCAGACTCCTTGGTTACTCGTTTTTTCGCCTTTTTGCTTCCCTTGCATATTTTATCTTTTTTCATCCATTCTTTCTCCTTCCTTTTTCTTTCCCTTTTCTCCTTCTTAAGGATTTTTTCTTCTTCTTTCTTTGCCTATTTCATTGTACGCTCTTCTTTGCGTTTCAATTTAGCTTCCTCCTCGGCTTTCCGTTTTTCTTCTTTCTCTCTTAGTATTTGTATAGCCTCAGTTCCAGAAATTGCTTTTGGCAGCTTATCTCTTAATTGATTCCTCTTCTTTTTCTGAATAGGTTCAGGAACATTCAATTTGAAAAATGCAGGGGCTACATTATCCTGATTCATGTCAAATGATGTAGATTGAATACAAGCAACTTGTTCGACAGTCTGACTTTTGCTTTCTGCGTTTTTTGATAATGAAACGGTTCGAACTTCGGGATCGTTTTCTTGAACAATATTTTGGTTTAAATGATCTGTATGCTGTTCTTGAATTATTCGAGAAGGCTGGAGTTTTGTTTTGTCAATGCCATCGACGGTAAATGGAAATAACCCGGACTTGCGAAAACCATGTGCGGCATTTTCAAATGTGGCTACTCGACCCCAGGTTGTCTTAAAGAGTGCAGGAAAATCCTTTTTTGCCATTGCGACCCCAATATTTGAACTTGCCAATCTTTTACAGTTTGCTGCCAAACTTTCTTCATAGGACTAAAAAATCCAATGTCACACGCTTGTAAAACATGTGTAGCATTCGGCAACAAGCAATATAATACTATTTTATGATCGCGACAGAATTCGGCCGCACGTAAGCTCAAATGAGTGGAATGGCCATCAACAAACAGAAGTACTGGCAATTCGATATTCTGCTGATCAACAAATTCAGATAGCATTTCCAGAAATGACAAGAAAGTATCAGAATCCATCCAACCAGACTTTGTTGTAGCATACCTAGCCTCAGGAAATCCTGATAAACCAACATCGCGAAGGCGTTCCCCAGGAAAGAGTATAAGAGGTGGCAAATACTCTCCAAATGCATTGAATGCTGCCATCACTGTAATTTGTAATTTTGTATTAGTAACTACCTGATATACATTATGTGCTCCTTTTGGGGCCATAACTTTGTTCGATTTTGCACATAACGGAAAGCCAGACTCGTCAGCATTAAATATACGCCTTGGGTTTTTAAGTAGGAGATCGAAATCGGAAACTTCTTTTACTAAATACTTCTTAACCCCCTCAAACCAACCAGATACCATTTCAAAATTAATCCTGGCTCTTTCCTGTCCAAGACCCATCGGAGTGCGCATTGTCATCTGAGGATTACGTTTACAGAAAAGGTTAAACCAGTGGTATCCAGGTAAGTTATCCTTAAATGGGGTTTCCCTGCCATCAATATCAAGTACTTTCTTTACTTCTTTCAGGAACTCCCGTTTGGTAACAGGGTAACCGATTTCAAACATTATTTTACTATAATTCACCAAAGTAGCCTCTTCGGCTTTAGTTAGAACGGGCTTCTTCCCTGGTGGTGTTGCAGTTTCCGGTACTCTACCTGCCAGCTTATCTAATAGTGTGGTGCGTGGAACAGCAAAAGCCTTTGCCGCAGCCTTTTTACTTAATGCTCCAGATTTTACGGCCTCAATAGCACGTGCCATTTGCTCTGGTGCATACTTTACCCTTTTCTTCACTATTAATTGGTTCGACATTTTCAGCGAGCAATTATCTGTGGAATAATATATACAAATATTGTCATATGCAGATTTTTGTTAATTTCTTTTCTGCTAGTTGAATTTGTTCATTTCTTTTACCATTTGCGAAATCTATATCTATATTTAAGATAGTCAGAAAAGAAACTCAAGTATCAGGTTTTCTTTTTCTAAAAGAGCAATGCACTATTTTTCAGACGGTGTCGATATTTGGGAGACTGTGGTTAATAGTTCCTAATTATCGACACTTTTTGTTTTAAACATAAACTTGGAAGAAATACGCTCTTAATAGTTCATAAAGATAGAAATAGCATGCTTTAAGCTAAAACTTTTGTACATACTTAAAAGATAAGCGAAGGAAGTAAAAAAAAAATTCATAAAACGATTCAACCAACCTTATCTCGAAGGTTAAGCTTGACCAAAGTTTGTGTTGATCCAAAAATTTTAAAAAAAGAACGCGCCTTTCGAACTTCAAAAATACGTCACACAATGACGACATAGCAAATAATTATTTTGTCATATCACGAGTGAAGCCGATATCGAAATAACGATAAAATCACGGGTGTGTCGATAAATAGACTGTGTCGGTATTAGGTGAATTTACTCTATCAACCTATTTACCCATTCCAACATGACAAAATTTTATACACAGGTTTCAAATTGAAAGAAGAAGCAGACAGCAATAATGAAGGTTGATGAAATTCTTAAATTCTTTGTCTTTTGGGGTAGAAAACATTGTAGACAATGATGTATTTGCTTGAAACAAGCAATTTCTACTATGTCCACAATGTTTTCCAAATCTTTTTTCTTGGTGGTCATAAAAAGGAGGAACTGTGTCAGAAAGGGTTAAATTAAAAGTTTATCCCAAACTTTTAATGTCTATTTCTCAGTCAGCCATTTGTCACGTGATATATTCAAGTTTTTAGAATTCAAAATAAAACTTTTGATGCATTTACCTTGTTGCATGTTGTCCTTTAGGCATTAGAAATAAGTTCTTAAAGTCTGTTACCCTTGAATTAGCTTGTTTGGGACAAAGTTTCACTCATTGGGCTTTAATCTATTCCCACACAATCCTGCTTTTTTATTCATCTCAAGAGAAAAGCTTGGGAAAAAAATGTGGATAATGAAGAAATTGCTACAGTTTATGTTGATGAAATTCTAAAATTCTTTGTCAAGGGGTAGAAAACATTGTAGATATTGAAGAAATTGCTTGAAACTAGCAATTTCTTCCATATCTAATATGTTTTCCAAAGTTATTTTCTTGAGGAGCGTTAAAAGAAGGGATTGGTTGGGTATGGGTTGATTGTATGTTGTGTATTTTGTCTGCATCACAATTTTGCTTATCACATGTTGTGTTGTTCTTGTATTGTCTATAGATCCAAACAGATAAATGAATTGTCACAACAAAAACCAGATTCCAGTCGACCTAAATCTATGAACTCGAGACCTAATTCCAGGCATCAAAAATCTCACAAATTAGAGAAAGGGTAAGAAATGTTAAGAAGCATTTATTTTTGTTTTAAAAGAAACTTTAAAAAATTATTTGCAATTTTGAATTTGGATTAGATTTAGAACAAAGAATAGTTTGTAATGAAGGTTATATTGAAATCTTGTAACGACTTAACTTTGTTTAGTTGAAGGAAAAGATTCCTCTTACTCGGAGCATATCTCCAATTGTTCTCAATTATGAGTGCATGTGTCATATGAAACAAATTTTAAGATGGTGCCAAGGTCAAGGTATTGGCTCAAGGTCTAACATTCAAATTGAGCTTGTCCAGAGAATATCTTCGGATGGATTTCAAAATAACTTGGCAGAAATGTTCTTTATCATGATTAGCCATTTCAAACAAATTTATGCATAGCTCTAAGGTCAAGGTCACAAATCTAGATCAAATATTTGGCAGGCTCCACAGTTTGCCCCTTCACAACTTTCTACTTTGCAACAATTCAATGCAAAAGGCACTTCTTCCACTCAAACAGGTTCTGAGATAATGTCTGCATCTCTTTCAATTTGAATCAGTCTTAAGTGTCATGGTCTTGTAATAGCTTAAACCATTACCATACAACAAATGTTAGGCTAGTCCAAAATTCAAAAAAGTTTGAGAGGAAAATTTTTAGATGCATTGCAGACAATAACAAAATTGCTTGTAACAAATGATTTCTTCATTTTCCAAAATGTTTTCCAAGGAGGGCATCAAAACGTGGGATTATGTGGGAATGGGTCAAGGTAATTAGATAAAGAAAATATTGCCCAAATATGTAATTCAGCTTCTCAACAGAAGAAATGTTGTTGTTACTAAGGTAAGCTTTGAGCATGTTTCTATGGTTACCAGGAAATGCATGCTGTTTTATAGAGACTGGTATAAAATCTGTCTAGATGAAGTTTTCCTTAATTGAACCCATTCTCACTCTATGATGATTTTAATGCCACTCAGTCTGAAAGCTTTGGAAAACATTGTGGAAAATGAAGGTATTGCTTATTTCAAGGCAATTTCTTCATTATCCATGATGTTTTCTGTCTCAAAAGACAAAGATTTTGAAGTTTTCATCAACTTTCAATTGTCGTCTGCAACTTCTTTGAATTTGGATTGGTCTCAAATTTTATCGTGGGAAAAGGCTAAACTATAATGATGAAAAATTAAATAACAGCAATGATATATATGCCATTTATTTTCACTCTATGGTAACCCATTACCACACAATCCTGATTTTTGAATTCCAGGAAGCAATTGCATATAGGAAAAATTGTGAAACAGGAAAATTGCTCATTTTAAGCAATTTATCCTTCTCTCAAAATGATTTATACCATGTATGACTCTTTTTTTTTCACTTTGATTGTACTTTGAATTTTTTTCTGCACTTTTTTCCAATTTGAACATGTCAAAAGTGTCATCATTTTGGTAATCCATTACCAAAATGATGACACTTTTGACATGTTCTAATTGAAAAAAAGTGCAGAAAAAAATACAGCGATACAAATTTGAGTTCTAACAAATTGCCATGCTTACTTGAATTCAAATTTCATTTTATTAATTTCTAGTGATAAACCCATTAACCCTTGTCATGCTGTATAAATTACCTTACTGAAATACTGTCAAATCAAAGGGCTGAAAGCACTGATAGAACTTGTTGTTCAAAAATCAATATTTCTTTTAAAAATCAACTGCATAAACAACTTTGGCAAGAAAAGTACAAGCAGGAGGTATAGACTAAGATCAGCCTGCACATAAGTGCAGTCTGATCTTAGACTACACCTCCTGTCAAAACCGGAATATTCCGGGTTCAGCATGACAAGGGTTAATAGATGACAAAATTTGAGACTAGTCTAAATTGAAATAGGTTGCAGATTAAAGTTCAAAGTGTTCTAAAACTAAGTAATAAGAACCAATTTGTGTTGAAAACATTGTGGGAAATGGAAAAAATCCCTGTAAAAGTTATTTCTCCTTTTGCCATAATGCTTATTTGAGCTATTTTGTCAGCAGTAAAGATACAGTTTTTAATATGATGTGTTAACTAGTGTGTTGTGTTCTTTATGTAATCTATTTATAAGATATAATCAAGAATAGAATTTTGTAATATGTAACTTGAATTTTTTGTGGCATATTTCAACATATAATTATGCATGGCAAAATGTAGATCTTGGCTAGTGATTATAGATCATAATGAGTATGTTTTATCACATGGTTACTAAAACATTGTCTTTCATTCATTAAATGTATTTGAATGAGATATTTGCTTAACCCATTACCAGATGACAAAATTCTAGACTGGTCCAAATTGAAAGGAGCCACGTCATGGCGCAGTCGGTAGAGCACCAGACTCCAAATTCATGGGATGTCATGGGAAATCATGGAATGTCATGGGTTCGATCCCTAACCAATGGGTGGATAATAGTAAACCTTAGTTGGATAGCAGCTGGAGGCTAGGAAAGGAAGTAGTGGTAGTACTGGTGTGAGAAATACCAGGAATCCGTTGTTAGGTGCTCCAGCCGCCACAATATGACTGAAATACTGATAAAAGCTGCGTTAAACCCCATTCAATCAATCAAAAAACCAAATTGAAAGGAGTTGCAGACCACAATATAAATATGTTACAAGCAATTTTTTCATTTTTCACAGTGTTTCCCTAATTGCTTTTCTTTAGGGACATCAAAGAGTGTCATTGTGTGGGAATAGGTTAAGAAATACCAAAAAGAATAAACAAATTTAACAAAAGAGACCCCTAAAAACAAAAAGTGACCACAAGATGATTTTCAAGGATTGATCTACAAAAAAGAATCAAAAGTACTAAAAGTACTGTTGTAGAGCAAATTTTAACATAAATCTCCATTGTTGAAAAATAGTTCCAGAATAGAAAATTTAAAGTTAACATTTTAACATTGATTGCCCCTAAGCTGTACATAAGGCTGTGAGTTTTAACCAGATGAAATCATTATTAGACCTTCTAGTCCAGATAAGTAGATCTCTACCAAGATTGTCAAACTTTAGCCCCCAACCCCCACACCCCGGTCAAAATTAGCATCCTCCCCTCCCCTCAGCTTATATAGTGACAACTTTTTTTTCTCCCAAGGAGAAAGGTATTGAGCTTTGAAATTTGGTATACAGCATCATTTGGCAGACATCGATAAAGATTGTTCAAATTATGGCCCTGGGGGAAAAAAATTGGCCTTTTCCTAGAAGTCACACGCTCTACATAGGCCTGTATACCGAAAACTTAAAAATCATTTTCTCCCAAACAGAAAGGCCCAGCCCTTTGATAATTGGTTTGTAGCATCATCTGGTTGACCTGGATCAAGATTGGCTCCTGGGTCAAAATGTTCCCAACCTGAGGGGTCACCAGTTTAACATAGGCTTATATAGTGAATTTTCTTAAAGAATCTCTGATTCTCTGAAACAGAAAGGCCTAGAGCTTTTATATTTGGTATACAGCATCTTCAGCATTCAGTGCTTTACCAATGATGCATAAAAATACAGCCTAAAACGTCTACCTTGCTTTGCTTCAGAGTACAAAAAATGTATGAAAATATGTGGTTTGAAACAGTAAATACACCAATCGTCGCGGGTCTTGTTAATTCTCCATTTTCAACAAATTTATCATATGCTAAAATTAAAGTGATTTAATACAAGAACTCTAGAAATCAGTATGGCAAAATGTGTTGTTTTGATGGGATTGGTCAGGAAAATACCCAAAGATCAAGGAAATTAGCTTAACCCTTGTCATGCTGCATAAATTACCTTACTGAAATGCTGTCAAATCAAAGGGCTGAAAGCACTGATAGAACTTGTTGTTCAAAAATCAACATTTCTTTTAGAAATCAACTGCATAAACAACTTTGGCAAGAAAAGTACAAGCAGGAGGTGCAGACTAAGATCAGTCTGCACATAAGTGCAGTCTGATCTTAGTCTACACCTCCTGCCAAAACCGGAATATTCGGGGTTCAGCATGACAAGGGTTAAGTATAAAGCTTTTTGATAATGGTGCAGAAAAGGTAATGAGGGTGAAAGTACTCTGCGTTCAAAAGCAAGTTACACAAAGTCAAAAAAATATTTAAAAATCTAGGTCTGGAATACTTTCTGACTGTTATCAAACTAACTGCCATTAAACTGTTTGTAAAACAGAAAATTAAGAAATGATGCCGTGAGAAGTAGCAGTCAAATCTCAAGATCATATGCAAAATTGAATGCTTCATTTCAAAGTATAGTTTAACTTAATAATTATGCAAATCATGGATTAAATCCTGTCATGCTGAGCCTGGAGTATTCCTGCTTTTGAAGGAGGAATAGACTAAGATCAGCCTGCACATATGTGCAGTCTGATCTTCTGCACTGTTTGTCCCTGTCAAGCCAAAATTGTTTACAAAATCAATTTTCAAAAGAATTTCTACCCACTAGTAGTACCTCCTTTACTTTCAGCACTTTGATTTCATTGCAATTTCTATAGAGGACTTCATTCAGCATGACAAGGGTTAAGAAAAAAGACAGATTATACTATTTTAAGTTATTTGTTACATGGTTGAGATTTTCTGTAATCCTGTATTCAAACATTTCAGTCAAACAGCTCCAGTAGATAAAGCCATGTTTTTGAAAAGCCGTGCGACTGGAAGGAATACGGAGGTGGCAACTCTTGTAACGAGTGAAGGAGGACACATTAGATTCTGGTGTTTGTACGGAGCCAGAAATGAAATGGGTATGGGTTGTGATACACTATTTCTAAAACAAACAAACAAAAATTGAGTCTGATCTTAGTCTACACCACCTGTTTGTCTATTTTAAGGCAGAGCAGTTTCGTAAATTGAATTTCAAAGAGAAATTGATTTTTCTTCAAGAAATATTGATCCAAATTGAGTCTCTTAATTTTAATGCAGTTCTTAAAAGGATTTTATTCAACATGACCAGGGTAAAAGAATTGTAAACCATAAATTAACCCATTCCCACTGGATCCCGCTTATTATACACCCCACATGAAGTTATGGGGGTATACTGGAATCAGGTTGTCCCTCTGTCCGTCAGTCTGTCCTTCCGTCTGTGGACATAATTTTGTATCCTCATCTCCAACATTTTGTTATGGGGGGGAATACTCGAATCAGGTTGTCCATCCATCTGTCTGTTCGTTTGTCTGTCAGTCTATCTGTCCATCGGTCCCTAGACATAATTTTGTGTCCTCATCTCCTCCCACATTTTCAGACCAATTACGCTGAAACTTTACCAAAATCTGCCTTGCAATGGGAACTTGTGCACCTGCAATTTTCATAATGATTAATCAACTGTTTCAGGAGTTATGCTCCTTTGATTTATTTTCTTCTATACAATATATAGAGATTAAATCATAACTCCTGAATAGGTTGACAGATTGAAAAAATAAAAGTGGTTCACGTGTATAAAGTTATGGAGGGATATACTGGAATTAGGTTGTCAGTCTGTCCATCAGTCTGTCCATCCGTCTGTCCATCTGTCTGTCTGTCCATGGACATAATTTTGTGTCCTCATCTCCTCCTATATTTTCAGACCTATCTTGCTGAAACTTTACCAAAATCTTCCTTGCAATGGGAACTTGTGCACCTGCAATTTTTAGGTTGACAGATCAAAAAAAAATAAAAGTAGATCACATGTTTATTCCAGAACATAAAGGCCATGTTAGCCACGTTGGACCAAATCCATAATTTCTATCTTCAATGTTGAACAAAATCCCTATTTTTTTACACAGTCATTGCCCCTCATTGACTTAAATTTTGTAAAAAAAAATTGTCCACTTGATAAGTCATGAATGGCCAACATTTCAATGGTTACAAATTGGCCTCATTGAAAAAGAGGCGACAGTAGGGGGTATTCATCAGCCCTTACAGGCGACAGTTCTATTTCACGCACATCCTTGTGATGTGCAATTTCTTCAATGTCTGCAGTGTTTTCTACGCTAAAAGGCAAATATTGTTTGAATTTCACCAATTTGTAATAGTCGGCTGCAACTTCTTCAAATTTTGATCAGTTTGAATCATGTTGTGTTGTAATTGATTAATGGGTAGTTTGTATCTGAAACAATCAAGTAATACTATTTTCATTTTTTTTATTCCCCCACCACTTAATGTGTGTGTGGGGCATATAGATTTTCCTTTGTCCTTCCGTCCTTCCATCTGTCCCGAAATTGTCCGGGGCATATCTCTTAAAGTATAATAGCTATCAACTTGAAGCTTCATAGATGGATAGACCTCATTGAGGAGAAGTGCAGTGCACAAGAACCACAACTCTTGCTTGCATAATTTTGGAGTTATTGCCCTTTGTTATTTTAAAGACTTACATTTTTTCGGGGGCATATCTCTGAAAGTATAATAGCTAACAACTTGAAACTTCACAGGTGGATAGACCTTTTTGAGGAGAAGTGCAGTGCACAAGAACCCCAACTCTTGCTTTCATAATTTTGGAGTCATTGCCCTTTGTTATTTTAAGGACTTACATTTTGTCCGGGGCATAACTCTGAAAGTATAATAGCTATCAACTTGAAACTTCACAGGTGGATAGACCTCATTGAGGAGAAGTGCAGTGCACAAGAACCCCAACTCTTGCTTGCATAATTTTGGAGTTATTGCCCTTTGTTATTTAAAAGACTTACATTTTGTCGGGGGCATATCTCTGAAAGTATAATAGCTATCAACTTTAAACTTCTTAGGTGGATAGACCTTATTGAGGAGAAGTGCAGTGCACAATAACCCCAACTCTTGCTTTCATAATTTTGGAGTCATTGCCCTTTGTTATTGTCAAAGCTACCGGTGGGGGCATCTGTGTCCTGTGGACAAAGCTCTTGTTTAGACCATCAGTAGGTGGTAGAATCACCATGTCATACTGATTCTGTATATTTCCTTTGTTTTGTCAACTTTGCTATTGAAGCATAAAAAGTTATCAATGTTTTATTTCCTTTTGAATATAAAGTTCAAAGAATTATGTAGCTGGTAGCGTTTAATTTTTCCATTCCCACATAATCCCTTTTTTTGCTTTAGAAAACATAGTGCAAAATGAAGAAATTGCTTGTCACAAGAGAAGTCTTTATTATCCACAGTGTTTTCGACAAAATGATACAAAGATATTTAAGAATTCATCACCTTAAAATTGTTGTCTGCAACTTCTTTGAATTTTGACTAATTTAAAATTTTGTCATGCGGTAATTGGTCAACCCATTACCAGAAGGCAAAATTTTAGACTGGTTCAAAATCAAAGATGTTGCAGACAACAATTTTTAGTTCATGAAATTTTGAAATTTGATTTACTTTGATGTAGAAGACATTGTGGAAAATAAAGAAATTGCTTGTTACAAGCAATTTCTTTATTTTCCACAATGTTTATCAAAAGTTTTTTTTATTACGGGTTGTCTAAAAGCGTAATTGTGTGGGAATGGGTTAACCGATTGTCTTTTTCCCTCCCCAGGATTTTTCTATGCCCCTGATCAACAGGATGAGTCCGTATTGGGTATGGCCACGAACAGTAACAACAGCCTGTTAGTGACTGGGGATACACAGGGGAACATAAAAGTCTGGGATATCATGTCATATTGTATCAAATTTCAAGAGAGAGGGGTGAGTAAACAGTTTTGATTGATCAAATTTACAGAATTTCTAAGATAATTAAGGTAAATACCACACTTAACCCATTCTAACACAATGAAATTTTAGAGTGGCCCAAATTGAAAGAAGCTGCAGACGACAATTTCAAGTTGATGGAATTTTAAATTATATCATACTTTTGGGTGGAAAACATTGTGGATAATGAAGAAATTGCTTGATCAAAGCAATTTCTTCATTTTCCACAATGTTTTCCAAAGCCTTTTCTTTGAGGGGAGTAAAAAGGAGGGATTGTGTGGGAATGGGTTAATTTAAAACTTTCTCTCTGAAAGGTTGTGTGGAATGAAAACTATATACAGGTATCACAAATAATGAAATATTAAAGCGACCACATCTCATATGCAAGCACTTTCATTGAAATTCTCTTTCCAAAATCAAGGAGTCTTTATAATTGGAAGATTTCGCAAATAAGATTATCAAAACCAATCTGTAGATCGTCTCATTAGAATTGTCACAATGAGACGATTCTAATTCATTCCATCAACATGGGAATAATTGAAAACTCTGCAATTAATTACGCCTGCAGTGGAATAAATCCCTCATGTATGTCACAAAAAAGTGTATTAAACGACAGTTAAATGTCCATAACTAGAGACTATTCAAGCTATAGTTACAATATTCAGGTCACCAATCAACATACCAATTTGCTTTTATGCCCCGGCATCGATAAGATCGGGGGCATATTGTTTTACCGGTGTCCGTCTGTCTGTCTGACTGTCTGCAAAACTTAACCTGCCAACTAAATATTTTCCTAAAACTTCAACCCTGATTAAGTTACAATGCTAATATTTGGCATGTAGATAGGTCTCAACAAGGCTCAACTGGGGAAGGTCATTTCATCAAGGTCAAGGTCAAAATTTTAACCCTTTACCCATTTCTAAAGAATTCCTGTTTTGGGGGCATAGTGTTTCACAAACACATCTTGTTCTTTACTTTCCAATGACCATTTATGTTGCAAAATCAAGTTATTTACAGTCAAAATGGAACTTACTGTCAGAACTAAGTGCCGGGACCAGCACTCTGTCATTTGAGTAAAAGATTTTTTGTCTCAAAACAGTCTGACATAACTGGAAATAAGATATATAATCTTCAAAATTAGTCAGATGATGTCATTCAAAATGTTATTCTACACACTGAATTTGTGATGGTTGTTTTTTTCCATAGTAAACTAAAGTTGGTGATAATTTATAAACCTTTAGTTAGGGAACCTAGTTAGGGCTTGCAAGTCTTCAAATTGTTAAGTTCAATGAGCATTTCATTTATTAAAGAGAATCAAGTCTAAACCGCCCCTAGAAGCCATGTGGAAGGCCCATGATTCAGCGATTGTTAGTGTGGAATATGCTAAACATGATACAGGAGACTATGTTATAACAGCATCCACGGATAAAACGGCAAGATTATGGACGTTACAGGAAGGACATTATATTGGGACATTTGGACAGGTAAGGAAAAATAAGTTGAGAATTCTATACATTTGTTTGAACTGCCTCTGCAAATAAAATTTCAAGGTTAGAATGAAATGGAAATTTCCTTCATTAACCCTTCCCTGTTTTTTTAAATTTCAGACCTGCCAAAAGTCAAAGATTTTACAGACAAAAATTTTCAGTTGATTTAATTTGAAAAATAACCAATCAGTAGTTTAGAAAATATTGTAGAAAATGAAGAAATTGCTTTCTTTACTACAATATTTTCTTAATCATAAAATCACATGGGCATAAAAACCAGGGATTGAACAGGAAAGGATTAAAAATAACTTGTACATGTATGGTTGTTTGTTTACAAAACATCAAGGTTATGAATACTACAGGAATGGCAATTTATTTGTACATTTGGGCTGGCAAGCAATTTTTATGCCAAAAACATGTAACTGCCACAGGCATATCGATGGTTTAGAGCAAAAACATGGTATGGCTCTATACAATGTATAGACCCATACTATGTTTTTGCTCTAAGCCCTTGATATAGAGCTATCTCTGTCTATGTGTGTGTGCGTAGGTGGGTGGATAGGTTAGTGTATGTGTGCGTAGGTGGGTGGATAGGTTAGTGTATGTGTGCGTAGTTGGGTAGATAGGTTAGTGTGTGTGTGCGTAGGTGGGTGGATAGGTTAGTGTATGTGTGCGTAGTTGGGTAGATAGGTTAGTGTGTGTGTGCGTAGGTGGGTGGATAGGTTCGTGTATGTGTGCGTAGATGGGTGGATAGGTTAGTGTATGTGTGAGTAGCTGGGTAGATAGGTTAGTGTATGTGTGTGTAGGTTGGTGGATAGGTTAGTGTATGTGTGAGTAGTTGGGTAGATAGGTTAGTGTGTGTGTGCGTAGGTGGGTGGATAGGTTAGTGTATGTGTGCCTAGGTGGGTGGATAGGTTAGTGTATGTGTGTGTAGGTTGGTGGATAGGTTAGTGTATGTGTGCGTAGTTGGGTAGATAGGTTAGTGTGTGTGTGCGTAGGTGGGTGGATAGGTTAGTGTGTGTGTGCGTAGATGGGTGGATAGGTTAGTGTATGTGTGAGTAGCTGGGTAGATAGGTTAGTGTATGTGTGTGTAGGTTGGTGGATAGGTTAGTGTATGTGTGAGTAGGTGGGTGGATAGATTAGTGTGTGTGTGAGTAGGTGGGTAGATAGGTTAGTGTGTGTGTGCCTAGGTGGGTGGATAGGTAAGTGTGTGTGTGCGTAGGTGGGTGGATAGGTTAGTGTATGTGTGCGTAGGTGGGTAGACAGGTTCGTGTATGTGTGCGTAGGTGGGTAGACAGGTTCGTGTATGTGTGCGTAGGTGGGTGGATAGGTTAGTGTATGTGTGCGTAGGTGGGTAGATAGGTTAGTGCGTGTGTGCGTAGGTGGGTGGATAGGTTAGTGTATGTGTGAGTAGGTGGGTAGATAGGTTAGTGTGTGTGTGCGTAGGTGAGTGGATAGGTTAGTGTGTGTGTGCGTAGTTGGGTAGATAGGTTAGTGTGTGTGTGCATAGGTGGGTGGATAGGTTAGTGTGTGTGTGCGTAGGTGGGTAGATAGGTTAGTGTGTGTGTGCGTAGGTGGGTGGATAGGTTAGTGTGTGTGTGCGTAGGTGGGTAGATAGGTTAGTGTGTGTGTGAGTAGGTGGGTAGATAGGTTAGTGTATGTGTGAGTAGGTGGGTGGATAGGTTAGTGTGTGTGTGCGTAGGTGGGTGGATAGATTAGTGTGTGTGTGAGTAGGTAGGTAGATAGGTTAGTGTGTGTGTGCGTAGGTGGGTAGATAGGTTAGTGTATGTGTGCGTAGGTGGGTGGATAGGTTAGTGTGTGTGTGCGTAGGTGGGTAGATAGGTTAGTGTGTGTGTGAGTAGGTGGGTAGATAGGTTCGTGTATGTGTGCGTAGGTGGGTGGATAGGTTAGTGTGTGTGTGCGTAGGTGGGTAGATAGGTTAGTGTGTGTGTGCGTAGGTGGGTGGATAGGTTAGTGTGTGTGTGCGTAGGTGGGTGGATAGGTTAGTGTGTGTGTGAGTAGGTGGGTAGATAGGTTAGTGTGTGTGTGCGTAGGTGGGTAGATAGGTTAGTGTGTGTGTGCTTAGGTTGGTGGATAGGTTAGTGAGTGTGTCCACTTCTTGTCAAGAGCATTTCTTTTGTAGTACGCATGGATTTCAAAATAACTTGGCACAAATCAATGCCTTAGAGTTTCTTGTTTCATGATGTTATTTAAGTAATTTTCTCCAGGGTCATGAAAAAGCTGGATTGAATTGGAATAGATTTACATGTTATCAGAGGTAACAATATGTTTTTGCTTCTACTCGTTATTGCAAGAGTTAACTGAATTAGGGATGTAGTAGTTATTAGGGTGATTTGAAACAAAGATTTTTAAAGAAAGCTTGTTACTCTTTTCAGAAAAGATCTTGGAATCTAAAAGACCCTGGATCCTGGGCCCATCCAGGGACTCCCTGGACACCAGCAGAAAGGGCAAAGAAGGAAACAGGTAATCATAAGATGATGTTTAAATACTTTTCAAATCTTTGTGATTTATTCAAAAGACTACAACACTTTAGGCATGTCTAGATTGAAAGATTGCAGACAACATATGAAAGTGACTTAAAATTGTAAAGAAGTGCCACATGGTGAAGAAAACATTATGTGGTGATGAAAAATTGCTTTAACCCATTCCCACACAGTGAAATTTTAGACTATTCCAAATCGAAAGAAACTGCAGACGACAATTTCAAGAAGACAGAATTTTAGATTTTTTCGTCCTTTTAGATAGAAAACATTGTGGATAATGAAGAAATTGTTTGATACAAGCAATTTCTTCATTTTCGATAATGTTTTCTAAAGTTTTTTCTTGAGAGGCGTAAAAAGGAGGGATAATGTGTGGGAATGGGGTATAGAAGCATTTTCCCCCCATTAAGTTTTCCAAAACATTTTTCAGTATTAACCCTTTCCCGTTCAAATACGGGATTTTACGTTCCTGTGATTTTATACTTGAGAAAACATTGTGGAAAAAGAAGAAATTGCTTGTAACAAGGAATTTCTCCTTTTTTCCACAATATTTTCTACTACATAGGATGGTTTCATTTCAAATTGAATCCAGTTTTCATTGCCGTCTGCAACCTCTTTTGATTTGGACTAGTCTAAAATTTTCAAAAACAGGAAAGGGTTAATATAAGAATAATATTCAACGAGTCATAAAGCTAGAGGTATGGTAATTATAAAAGTGTGCTCTGCGATATATTGAAATTTTGAATACTGCTATTTCTTAAATGGTTAACCAATTACAAGACAAGAAAATTTTGGCTTGTCAAAATTCAAAAAAGTTTCAAACCACAATTCTAATTGCATGTGAATGGGAAAATTAGTATCAGATCAGATAGAAAACATTTTGAGAAAAGTGTCTTTTCTTAGTCAATATTTTTATTGCTCCGTATATCATGTTATCAGGGGCTTATTGTTTTACTGTTGTCTGTCTGTCTGTCTGTTGATCTGTCTTTCCGTGTGCTATTACTTTAAAGCTATTCAAGATTCAGTTCTCATATTTGGCATGATGATAGATATCATTAATACTAATCTGCAAATACCAACCAGGGGTTGAAAAATTTCTTCAGACCTACTAGTCCTGTAGGACTAGTAGCTCTGAATTTCTACTCGCCCTTAAGGCAACCAACTCGCCCTTAAAGATGAAGAAAATTACTACCCAAAAAACAATCGGATGTCCGATGTTCCAGCCATGAGTTTTAAAACAGACGAATTTTATCAAGATCTATGTGTTTTCGCTTTGCAATACACATTACAGTGATCATGATACGGAATACTATGCAGGCTAAACTGGAGATTCTTCTATACATTATCGTGTATTTCGACATGGTCTCCAGTCTACAAATCAAGCGTCTATGAAGATTGATCAAAATAAACAGGGAGCGGTCTAATTTTACAGCGAATATTATTGTTTCCGATATGAAGTTGTTTGAAATAAATACTTTCTTTTTGATCCTTTATTTTTTTCCCTCAATCAGCGTGATTCAAGTCCTAAATTTGCACTCGCCCCGTCGGACTAGTTCGTCCCCAAATCTACTCGCCCTACGGCATTTTCTACTCGCCAATGCGAGCGGACGAGTGGATTTTTCAACCCCTGCCAACATCAAGGTCATGTGACAAGGTCATTTATCAAGGTCAAGGCTCTTAGAGGGGCATGGTGTTTCTCAAACACATCTTGTTTATCAATAGCCATAAGCAAAATTAGTTTGAATTTAGATAAAGATCGGGATTTCATGTCTGTACATAACAATTTATGATTTTTATTCTAGCAGTGTATATGAAATTCTTGCGGAATTCAAGTCTAACAAGACTTAAAGGTATTCAAAGATCCTGTTTGCAGTTTGTTTAAATGTTATACATATAATTTTTTTAATCCCTCTTTGTTTATATTGTAAGCTTATACTGACATGATATTGTATTGTTTTTACTAATTTGAATATAATATTTTGTTCCTCAGTTCTCTTTAACCCATTACCAGACAAACTTTGAAGCTATCATTCAGTCCCGTTTTTTATGCCCCTAATGAAATGGTTTGAGAAAACATTGAAAATGAAAAAATTGCTTGTTACAAATAATTTCTTTATTTTTCAAAAAGTTTTCTACCCAGAGGTATTTGAAATTCTATCATCTTTAAATTGTTTTCTGTAACTTCTTTCAATTTGGAATAGTCTACATTTTGTCATCTGATAATTAATTAATATTATGAAATCAAACAAGTGATGGTAAACAACTGGTTTTGTCAATGTGCTTAACATTTCTAGAATAACCACACCTTATTTTAACCCTTACCTAGAATAGTGATTGATAAAAGAGAGTTTAATGCCTCTTTCAACAGCACTTCAATTACATTGCTGCAGCTAGTGTACCTAACCATTGCTTTCTGTCATTGCTCATAGAAGTACAACCATGAAGTTTGATATGATCAACCCACAGGGACTGGAGCAAGATTAATAGTGACAAACTAGAATCACTTTATTGGTATATGTGATCATGAGACAATATGTGCAAGTACTGAAGCTATATGTGCTAATTGGTGTATTAAAAAAAAAATCTCCCTTTTAGGGTGGAAAACATGGACAACTAAGAAATTGTTTGTTGCAAGCAGTTTCTTCATTGTCCATGATGTTTTGCTTAAGTTCTTTTTCATTGGTGTCTGAATAAAGTGTGATTATCTGAGAACAGATTAACATTGAATTCTAGATAATCAGTATAATCTTTAAAACTTTTGTTTTACTTTTGGCATCAGCTCGATAAATGTAACGCTGAGAGCTATTTTTTCTTAGATTTAAAAGTTACGCCATGCACCCATTCAAATTGCTAAACTAATTCTGACAGTTTCAAGTGTGTTGATAAATAGCTTTAAATTATAAGTGACTGTATTATCCTACAGCTATAATGTGTTGCTCAAAGGAAGTCCAGCCTCTGTCAACTCTCACATAAAAGTTAAAAAGTTATATAAGTTCTATAGCTTGTAAACCGAGAACGTTCCCTGATATTGTGATTTTTAAGATTTTTATTTGTTAACAAGTGACATATCCTTGGTGAAGTATATAATGATTTGCTTACTTTTTCTGTGTCTGTATTGGTCAGTTCAGAGGCATATTGTTTTACGGCTGTGTACCTGTCTGTACTTTCATCTGCATGTTCGAAACTTAATCTTTTATGCCCCTGAAGAAAATTGCTTTGTACATCATTTTTTTTCAAGCTCTATTGCAGTGAGCGAGACAAAGTTGTCACCATGACAAGTCAGTGTATGTGTGTTAGTCTGTTAGTCCAAATTTGTCCTGACAATTACTCCTACATTTATGGAATAACTTGGCACAATTATTCATCTTCATGAGTAGATGTGCTATTTGAAAGAATTTTTTGGATAGTTCTAATGTCAAGGTCACAGCTCAAGGTCAAACACTAGAATTGTGATTGTCAAGAGCATTTCTCCTACAATTATGGAGGGATTTCAAAATAAATTGGCACAATTATTCTCCATCATGAGTAGATGTGCCATTTGAAAGAATTTTTATACCCCCCTTAACTTAGTTAGGGGGGTATATAAGAGTCAGCTTGTCAGTCGGTCCATCTGTCCGTCCGTCTGTCTGTAGCTTTTTTGTGTTTACTCAATTTCTTGGCAACCATTGGACGGATTTGATTCAAACTTCACTGATATAATCAGTATCAAGCAGAGATGTGCATATTCTATTTGGTTACGGTCCATTGATTTTTGACAGAGTTATGGCCCTTTGGTGAAAAATCATGTCTGCTCAATTTCTCAGCAACCATCAGACGGATTTGATTCAAATTTTACCAAAAGACTCGGTATAAGTCAGACATTTGCATATCCTATTTTGGTTATGGTCATTTGATTTTGACGGATTTATGGCCCTTTAATAAAAAAGTCCATTTCTCTTATGGCTCTTTTGTAGATAGCACTTGTATATGGTCAAGCGCTATTAGGGGGTATTAGTCCGCTTTGCAACAATGTCTAGTTCGGATAGCTTCAAGGTCAAAGCTCAAGGTCAAACACTAACAAGCAATTACTTCAATATCCATAATATTGTCTACCCTTAAAGGCAAATACTCTCTAAACTGTACCAATTTAAATATTTTTGTCTCTGACATCTTTCAAATTGAACTAGTCTTAAATATTGTGTGGTTATGGGTTAACATTTTCCTGTAACTACCAAATTAATGGAGTTCCGTTATGCTCATCTTCAATTTGAGGTTGATAATCTCTCTACTCATTTCTAAGTCAACAGACAAGGTCAAACTGGAGATAAATGTCTTGTCGGGATGAATGGTGTTCTTACATTGTTTGTTTCATGTCATTCTTTTTTTCAGCCCATTCTTTGTAAACCATGAGTTACTTACATGCATGAGTAAATCTATTCACTTGACCTTCTTGTTTTTTTATGCCCTTTAACCATTCACTCATCATAAAGTTTTGACCAGTCCAAATTCAAAGAAGTTACAGAGGACAATTTTAAGTTAATGAAATATTTAAGATCTATGGCTTTTGGGGTAGAAACATTGTGAATAATGAAAAAATTTGAACAAGCAATTTCTTCATTTTCCACAATGTTTTCCAAAGCTTGATGGGCATTGATAAGCGTCATTGTGTGGGAATGGGTTAACTAAGAATCTTCAGAAAACTGTGCAAAATGAAGAAACTGCTTGTTGGAAGCAATCTCTTTATCATCTAAAGTCTCCTACCTCAAAAAGCAAAGATTCTCAAAATTTCATCATCTTAAAATTGATGTATGCAGCTTTTTTGAATTAGGACTATTCTAAAATTTTGTTTCCTGGTAATGGATTAAACAAACAAGTTAACCTTTGAAATTTCTAATGTCCATGTGCTATCTTTTTATGCCCTTCAACCTGTTCTAGGAACTTTTATTTTCATTTATAGACATTATAAGGTATGAGTTGACAACATTTCTTATTTTAATCCTTTGCTGTTTTAAACAATTTTAGACCCATCCAAATTCAAAGGTTTTGTAGACGAAAATTTAAAGTGGATTTAATTTGAACAATAATTATTCAGTAGGATTGAAAATATTGTGGAAAAAGAAATTGCGTGTTACAAGAAATTTCATCTTTTTCACCATGTTTTCTCAATGATCACAAGAAAAGATCAATTTCTTCATTATCCACAATGTTTTCCATCCAAAAAGTAATAAAAATTGAAACTGTATCAACTTTTCTTTGTCATCTGCAGCTTCTTTCAAATTGGACCAGTCTAAAACATAGATGTTTGGGAATGGGTTAATATTGTACTTGAACTTCCTGTTGGATCTCAGTGGGCAGGACCAGTAATCCATTGAATACTATAGCCTGAGCGTCATTGTTATTATACCTCTTCCCCCCCCCCCCCCCCCCCCCCCCCCCCCCCCGGAGTCAGCTTGTCGGCTGATCGGTCCATCTGTCTGTAGTTTTTTTTGTATCTGCTCAATTTCTCAGCAACTATTTGACAGATTTTATTCAAACTTCAGTGATATAATCAGTATCAAGCAGAGATGTGCATATTTTATTTTGGTTACGGTCCATTGATTTTTGACAGAATTATGGCCCTTTAATTAAAAAGTCCATTTTTGGCGGATAGCACTTGTATATGGACAGAGTGTTGGGGGGGGGTATTAGTCCGCTTTGTGACAATTTCTAATTGTATTTGCAAAATGTTGACTTTTTGTGATATTGATTATTATCATTGCTATTGATCATTAATGTCTTTTTCATTATGATAGCTACGATATATAAGACAAAGACAGAATGTACATTTATTTTCAAAAGTAATGTATTCGACTAAGGAGAATTACTCTAAATTAAATTTTCAACAAATTATGCCCTTTTTTTTACTTTCTTTGTTTATTATTGAGTACATTTCAACACATTAATCTGATTTCAGATTCCAGTACAATAACATCTGAAACAAAGACAGAAGTGGCTGAGAATGACTTAGAAGATACTGTTAAAGAGAAAGAGAGATCTAAGACACCAGAGGCAGTGCCTGCAGAGACTGTAGACACAGATCAGACAGCTCAGCTTACACCTTCTACTGTAGAAGAGGTATGTAATGTTAATTCTGATGATGTAACTATGAAATTCCCTTTTTACCTGTAACTAGATGACAAAAGTTAAGGTTTGTCCAAATTCCAAAATTTTCAGACAACAGTTTTTAGTTGATTGAATTTTAAAAAAAAATCTTTGTCTATTTATGATGGAAAACATGGATAATGAAGAAATTGCTTTAAATAAGCAATTTCTTCATGTTTTACAATGTTTTCCAAAGTCATTTTTTTGAGGGGTGTAAAAAGCAGAATCGTTCTTTAATAGGTGAAAGCTGGTAATGAGTGTGAAATGTGAAAACGAATTTGCAATCATTTCTGGCTTCATGCATGGTATTTCCTTATGTAGCTGAAGTATTCTACAAGTTATTTATTTTTAATTTCCTTAAAAGCAGTAGAATGCTTTCTTAACCCTTGTCATGCTGAACCCAGAATATTCCGGCTTGGGCAGGAGTTGTAGACTAAGATCAGCCTGCACATAACTGCAGTCTGATCTTGGTCTTAACCTCTTGCTTGTAGTTTTCTTACCAGAGTTGTTTATGAAATTGATTTCTAAAAGAAATATTGATTTTTTAACAACAATTTCTATCAGTGCTTTCAGCCCTTTGATTTACAGCTATTCAATAAGGTAATTTGAACAGCATGACAAAGGTTAACCCTGTATCAAGGCATGACTGTTTTACAAATATATCTCTTATTTTATTTCTTTTACAAAATAATTTGTATAGATTTCTTAAAGTTATACTGACAACTTTCAGCCTAAATTTTCTCTGTTGGAAATGAATTATGTGGAGAAGGTAGTTGGGTCTTTCAGTGTTAGTGGAAATCTATTGTGAAAGCATTATACAATGTGCATTTTGTTACAACAGTCTTGCACTTATCTCTGATTTTATATGTCAATGTTGGGTCGCTGTATGTTGCTTTTTGTTGAGAGGCGTACACTATCATTTTGTTTAACCACGATGTCAATTTTATGCTTATGCACACAATGATGCACAGTTAATATGCTGTGATATTAATTCATTACCAGACGACACAATTTTAGACTGGTCCAAATTCAAATGAGTTGCAGATGACAATTTTCAAATATATGAAAATTTAATTACTTTTTTATTAACCTTTTGGGTAGAAAGCATTGTGGATAAAATGAAGAAATTGCAATTTCTTCATTTTCCACATATATTGCTAAATCTTTTTTTCTTTGGGGCTTATAAAAGCATCATTGAATGGTAATGGATTAAGGGAGAAAAAATGAGTTGATTGAACTTTTCAATAGTATTAATTAACTAGTAGATGAAATTCTTTGAAAAGTTGTTACTTTTCTTTTACCTTTTACCCATTACCAGACAACAAAATTGTACACTAGTCAAAATTTAAAGAAGTTAAAGATGACACATTAAAGTAGTGAAATTTTAAAAACTCCTTTTCTTTCAAGGTAGAATGCATTATTGACAATTAAGAAATTACTTGTTACAAGCAACTTCTTCTTTGTCTATGATGTCTATGATGTTTTTCATATGTTTTTTCTTCTGTTTGTGAAAAGAAGGATTAGAATCAATGGAAATGGGTTAAGTTACTGTACTTTGCTACAATTTATGATGCTTACACTCTCATTTTTAGCATCACTGGTTGAAAACCAGCGGGCTATTGTCTTGGTGTAGTGTCCATACTTGTAGTCTTCTCCTCAAAAAGTATTAATCCATTCCAACACAACAAAATTTTAGACTGGTCCAAATTGAAAAAAGCTGCAGACGACAATTTAAAGTTGATGGAATTATTAACTTTATTGTCGTTTTGGATAAAAAACATTGTGGATAATGAAGAAATTGCTTGATGCAAGCAATTTCTTCATTTTCCACAATGTTTTCCAAAGCCTTTTTCTCGAGATGCGTAAAAAGGAGGGCTTGAGTGGGAATGGGTTAAACAGTATTCATCCAAATTTCACAGGAATGATCAGTAGTTAACCCTTTGTCAGAAACCTTCAAAGAATTTTTGTAGAGCCCGCTTGCAGTGAGCGAGACATAGTTGTCACAATTTTGCTTCGGTGTTAGTGTGTTTGAGCATGCAGGTGTTAGTACAGGCATCTGCCTGGATTTTTGTCCAGAGCATAACTCCTACATTTATGGAAGGACTTGAAAATAACTTGGCACAGTTGTTCTTCTTGATGAATGCTAGTGTCATGCAAAACATTGTTGTGATACCTCCAAGGTCAAGGTCACAGTTGAATGTCAAAGGTCAAAATTGACCTTCTCTGGAGCATTACTTCTACATTAATGGATCGATTTGAAAATAGCATGGCACAGTTGTTTTTCTTGTTGGGTGATAGTGTCATGCGAAATGATACCTCCAAGTTCAAGGTCACAGTTGAAGGTCAAAGGTTAAGATTGACCTTGTCTTGAGCATAACTTCCTCTTGATTTGATTAAAAACATGGCTTTTATAAGCAGGGCTAATTCCAATTTATGGTGAAAGCTTTGAAAAATCTTCTTCTCAGAAAGTACCAAACAGAATTCAACCAAATTCACAAGAATGATCCTGAGGTGACTCTTTATCTGATTTCTTCAAAGATTCTTTTCAGGGGGGGGGGATTCTTAATTTCATATATGGTAAAAACTTCGAAAATCATTTTCTGAGTGACAAGATGTTGGATTTCAACCAAATTTTACAAATGGAAAACTTGACTATTATGAGGAGGGGGGAGAGGTATTTCCATATATGGTATAAACTGAAAACTTTGAAAATCTTCTCAGAAACCTGTTGATGGATTTCAGCTAAATTTCACGGGAATGATCCTCCTATGACTCTTTTTCCTTCATAAAACTTTGATTAATTCAATAAACAAGGCTTTTAATGGGCGTGGCTTATGTCCAAATATAGTATAAAGTGAAACTTTTGAAAATCTTTTTAACACCTTTTCATCTTACTTGTACATAATCTTATTTGGGCCTTGTAATTCAATGAAAAGTTTGAAATTCTTCTCTACAACTATTACAAAGTTTTCTGTGACTAGATATTTGCAGAGATGTTTCAGTTTATACTGAATACCTGAAACAACATTACCTTAATCAGTACATTCAGGCCTGTGGAGCGATACAGACTCCTAGTGTTTGACTGTTGGGTCAGTTTTATATTATATGCACAAAATGATAGTCAATATGCTTCAACATTATGAGATTGATTTTATATTTTTAAATCCACAATAGCGTTTAACAGCTCATAGATTTTTTTGTGAAAAAGTACTTTTCATTTACCTTTAACTTCATTTTTTGTCTATATGCATTAGAATTGCTTATTGGTGGTTGTGTTTCTCACTGTTTTAGAATAGTATAATGTGCGTAAAAACAAATTGACAAGTGCTATAAATTTTACAATTAGTCAAAGTTTTGTCTTATTTACAGTGTTTTAATAAAATTGTTTTTGCTCAGGATACAAAGGACATTGCCACCGATAGCTTCAACAACATGAGAATGAAATTTCGTTCTCAAACATTTGCGTACAATAGTATGCGCCCGGAGAGGTCAAAGGTAGAGTGTTGTGTATCCCAGAGTGTGCTCTCATAAAAAGTCATAATTTGTGTCAACTAACAATTGCTACTTTTTTAGCCCTTCTAAAAACTTTTACTGGATATAATTCTGTTTCTTCCTTTCTTAACCTTTATCATGCTGATCCCAGAATAATCCTGTTTTTGCAGGTGGTATAGACAAAGATCAGCCTGCACATATATGCAGTCTGATCTTAGTCCATACCACCTGTTTGTTCCTTTCCAACCTGATTTGTTTCTGAGATACAGAGGTGATAATATTTGTTAACATAAATTTGAATGGTTTTATTACATAACCCATTCCCACTCAATCCCACTTTTTGATGCCCCTCAAGAAAAGGGAGTTAGGAAAACATTGTGGTAAATGAAAAAAAAAAGCTTGTAACAAGCAACTTCTTCATTTCCCACAATCTTTTCTACACAAAAATACATAAATAAATATAAAGATAAAGATAAAATCATCAACTTTAGATTATCAATGCAACCTCTTTCAATCCGGACCAGTTTAAAATTCTGTCATCTGGTAATGGGTTCACATGCTACTTATAGGTTCTTCTTTTCTATATATAATCAGATTCGACATGTATGTGACTATCTTTAGTGTAGATTCTCTTGCTATTAAAGTAGGCAACTTTTGTATTATGATTGTAAATGCAAATTTATTTGGTGTTGTACGATTCTGAATTATCGTGTGGCTGTAAATACAAACACTCAGACAGTTTTAGCTCATTTTAACTCATTCCTGTTCAATTCCTCATTTTTATGTCTCTGTGAATTTAAGATTGAAAAAATGTTGTACAAGCAATTTCTTGTTTCCCACAATATTTTTACCCTACTGAATGGTTATTTTGAAATTAAATCCACTTTGAATTTTTGTCTGCAAGACCCTTAAACTTGGACAAGTATAAAATTTTGCAAAACAGGAAAGGGTTAACTGTAAGCACAAAACTTGGATTATCATTACCTAATTTTTGTTTGACATAAAAATCTCAAAGAGACTTGGGGTGTGGAGGTACGGATTTTTTCCATTTGTATGTGGACAAGTAAGAGATAATTTTTTACTTTGCTGGAATCATAATGAACTTGTCTGCAAATGAAAAAAATGAATAAATTTTTAGTAACATTGTTTTTGAAGAAAATGCCAGAACCCTGCATGTTCTTCATTAAAAAACAATATTTTCCACCCTTCAATATAAACATAATGATAAAATATCTGAGATCTATTTTGTGCCATTCCAGGATTTGCCCTGAAAATTACTTGTCCCCATACAAGTGGCCTTGGAAAATGTATTTCTCTGCAAGTAGAAAAGCCCATGTCGGACAAGTCTGGCATGGGAATTCCACATCCACTTTCTTGACCCATTAGCAGGTGATAAAGTTTTACACTGGTTCCAATTGCAAGAGATTACAGACCGATAGCATTTTATAGTGTGCTCGATTTGAAATGGAATTCCATATTAGGTAGAAATAAAATTGTGAGAAAAGGATGATGTTTAGTGGCAAGCTATGAACAAAAGAGGCAATAAATGTACAGAAAGAGAATTTATCATTTCGATATTCACTGTTTTAAGTGAAATAATCGAGCAATAATCTAACTAGAAATCTCAATAATCTTTGGAAGTGCATTTACCCTTCCTGTATGATCCCTAGTTTTTACGTCCCTGTGATTTTATACACAAGAAAATATTGTGGGAAAAGAAGAAATTGCTTGTAACAAGCAATTTCTTCTTTTCCCACAATATTTTCTACCCTGTTGGTTTGTTACATTTTAAATTACAAACACTTTTAATTGTCCTCTGCAACATCTTCTTAATTGGACAAGTCTAAGATCATGAAACACAGGAAAGGGTTAAAGAAAATTGTACAAAAAGTTATGTCACAATATTATTAGAACTATTGAAAATGTGAACTCTGCAATACTGGATAAGGTGTGATACACTGTTATTCTTACTTCCCATTATGGGAAATATAGATCCAAAATGTAATGAAGATTTATTATAAAGGTTTAGGGTAAGAGTCGGTAACTACCAATAAAACCAAAAATGAAAATTTTCGATTGGTTGGTCAATAGGTACTTTGATCTAGCTGCATGCTGACAATTTGTTGCTAAATTTTGAATATGAAAACTAGTCTTATGATTTGGTTGTGAGCTACTGGTAAATTGCTAGAAATAACATTAGAAAATCATTGCAGAAAAATTCCTTATTAAGTTCACAAGAAATGAATCCTTATAATCTTTGATCCTTCATGACTCATCTGGTGTAAAGTGGCCTCCTATATTTTCTGTAAAAACAAATATTTGAAAATGATATTGATCAAGCAGAGGTCAAGTAGAGGTTCCAATCTCAAAATAATTATATTTTAAGGTAGAACTGTTATTCTTTTTTCAGATAAAAACGTCAAAAGTTTGTTTGTTTTATACTGTAGAGTTGCAGCTACTCTAACCCTTTCCCGGAATTTTATGTCACTGTGATTTTGTACTTAAGGAAACATCGTTGAAAAAAGAGAAATTGCTTGTAACAAGCAATTTCTCCTTTTCCCACAATGTTTTCTACCACATGGGATGGTCAGATTCTAAATTGCATGCACTTTTCATTGTCGTCTGCAACCTCTTTCAAATTGGACCAGTCTAAAAGGGCTAACCCAACAAGCAATTTCTTCATTTTACACAGTGTTTTCTGTGCATGAAGCTAAAAGAATCTTAAATTTCATAAACTTGGAATTGTTGTTTGCAACACCTTTCAAGTTGGACCTGTCAAAATTTTGCTATCTAGTAATGGGTTAAAAAGCAAGCAACCAGTATCTTCTCATAGTAAAACAGTCATAGGGAATAATTATACCCTCACCAACGAAGCAGAGGGGGTATATTGGTTTAACCATGTATGTCTATCTGTCTGTCCCTATAATGTCTGTTGACTGTAGGCTCTTATTCTCGAACCAATTTACTTCTTACAGTTGTTGCGAATGATGAAAGGAAATACCCTACTGTTTTTAGTTCCAAATAGAACTTTGATTGAAAACTGTCTCTATGCTCTAACTTATAAGTGATTTGACCTTGCTCTAACTTATAAGTGATTTGACCTATTACCTTTTAACGTTATATAAATGTTACCTATGACCCCAAAAAAGGTCCCCTATTGCTTTGGGGTAAAGTAGGACAAAGGTCAACAATGCTACTTAACCCATTACCAGACGACAAATTTTAGACCGCTCCAAATTCAAAGGAGTTGCAGACGACGATTTCAACTTAATGAAATTTTAGATTTTTCCAACTTTCTGGGTAGAAAACATTGTGTAAAATGAAGAAATTGCTTATGACAAGCAATTTCTTCATTTTACACAATGTTTTCCAAGGTGTTTTTCTGGAGGGGCGTCCAAAAGCGTCATTGTCAGGGAATGGGTTAAGTAACAAAATGCTGGTAGGGTATAAGCAACAATTCTAGTTGCTTTTCCCTCTTGACAGAGCTGAAAATAAGAATTTGCAAATATGTCAATGAGTCATAAAGTTGAATAAGGCCAAGGTCAATCTTTAAGGTCAAGTGTACATCTGTATCAAAAAGTTTTTTATAACCCGTAATGATTTTAGATCTTCCTCCCCCCAGGAAAAAGCATTTTAATCAGTGGAAAATAAAGAAATTGCTTGTTACAAGCACTTTCTTCAGTATCCACAATGTTTTCTATCTCAAAAGACAGAAAAACTTAATAAACTTACAATTGTTGCCTGTAACATCTTTGAATTTGGACCTAATTTTTTGTTGTCTTGTAATGAGTTAACCCATTCCAACACTATAACGCTTTTTGACTCTAGTCCCAAAGAAAAAAGCTTTGAAAAACATAGTGGATAATGAAGAAATTGATTGTTGTAAGCAACTTCTTCATTATCAAACAATGTTTTCAGCCTCAAAAGACAAGAAAATTCAAGATTTCATCAAATAGAAATTGTCGTCTGAAACTTCTTTGAATTTGGACCGGTCTGAATTTTTGTTGTCAGGTAATGGGCTAAGCAGGAAAGCTCTCATAGGGCTTTTCTTCTCCAATAATCGCATGCTGATACACCTTACTATATTTCTTATTTTCAGACATTTCTAGGTATAAAAGTGGAGAAAGATTTACAGCGCAAGCAGCATTACAGGAAAGAGCGTAGAGAACTGTTTGGCGGTATCAAAATGAAGAAGACGCAGCAGTATGGCAAATTGTGTTCTCCGTTTCAAGCTCTTTCTGTACCGGTTAGTGAACTCTTGTTAATTTTAGGTTGTAAGAAATTTTTGAAAAAGATGATAATAGTTTTTTATTCTCCCTTGGAGTCATATTTTTTTATTTGATTTAACAGATACTTTCCACAATTAATATATGTGATGTTGAGTTGTACGTAAGACAAAACTGGTTAACATCAGATTCTGTCCATCCGTCCTCTTGCAAAGGATCCTACATGTTACCTACTGAATTCAAGTTGGCATGATACCTACTTCCTGTTTCATAACTTAGTTTATTATTTGTGCATATACTTGGAACAATGTGCACCATTTGCATGTTCTAAATGTCACTTTCTAAATTTTGCACAATATCAATTCCCAATTATTAGGAGGAGTTTATTTTTGTATTGTGGGGGTAAAGTACAAATATTAATTTACATTTGTCTCTGCAACTATATACATGATTTAAAAGAGATTTGAAACGTGGTATGTTATGTCGGAGTTCTTTTATGTTACTTACATTTGTCTCTCACCAATGGGTGGATAATCATAAACCTAAGTGGGCTGGTGGCAGGGAAAGGATGTAGTGGTAGTGCTGGTGTAATAAATACCAGGAATCCATTGTTAGGTGCTCCAGCCATCACGATATGACTGAAATACTGTTAAAAGTGGCATTAAATCCCATTCAATCAATCAGTTTATGTTGCTTACTGAATTTCAGTTTTGCCTGATGACTGCTTCTTGGCTTTTTGTATTTAATTTTTGTACTTTAAATTGTTAAGTAATTACCTTTGTCATGCTGAACCTGGAATATTCCAGTTTTGACAGGAGGTGTAGACCAAGATCAGCCTGCACATAAGTGCAGTCTAATCTTGGTCTACACCTCCTGCCTGAACTTTTCCTGCCAGAGTTGTTTATGAAATTTATTTCTAAAAGAAATATTGATTTTTGAACAAGTTATAACAGTGCTTTCAGCCCTTTGATTTTACACCAATATAGTAATGTAATTTATTCAGCATGACCGGGGGTAAATTCTGAAATTCTCTCAGCAAATATGATTCAAGGCCTTTTGAAACTTGGTGTGGTGGTGATCTACTCTATTAGAATGAACTCACTTTTTCTCTACAGACTGTTGTCGACGTCAAAATCCCAGAAAACCTTCCACTCAGTTCTAGAATGATGAACAAAGGATACTCTTCCACAAATCTTACGGAAGATAAACTGATGAAAATGGATTTTACATATGGTGGAGACATCGACACTCCAGCAACCACGGATCAAGGGGAGACAAACCTTGGCAGAAAGAACATCACAGCTAGTAGAGCGACGATAAGGGATGATAAATCAAGGGCCTCTTTAAGGGCTGGGGCTGGCTCATCTCAAAAGATTTTTGCCCCTGTATTTAAAAAGCATCATACTGTTGCGTAATTTGCCCTTAACCCCTTCCCACTCAGAAACGCTTTTAGACGCCCCCAAGTAAAAAAAAGCTTTGGAAAACACTGTGGAAAATGAAGAAATTGCTTGTTACAAGCAATTTCTTTATTATCCACAATGTTTTCTACCCAAAAAGGTAACAAAAACCAAATTTTTATAAACTTTGAATTTCTTCATTATCCACAATATTTTCTATCCCAAAAGACCAAATTTTTTAAAAATCTATCTTGTAAATTACAGTCTGCAACTACTGAATTTTCACCAGTCTGAGATTTTGTGATCTGGTTATAGGTTAGTCTATAATTCAATTTCTGAAAATCAGAATATTTCCCATGGATACTGAAAGAGTCTGAAGCATAAAATGTCATTATTTGTCTTTTCACTCATTACCACATCCACCCACAATTTCATGCATCAAAGAAATATAGCTATGGAAAACTTTGTGGGAAAAGAAGAAATTTCTTTTATCACGTTTTCTACCTCAAACAATATCGTTCTTTTATTCAAACCAACTTTGCTTGGTCATTTGCAATCTTTTTCAACTTGGACCGAATTAAAATTTTGTTGTTTAGGAATGGGTTAAGCCCTATGTTGTGAGTACTAAATGGCATTGTTTCATCAATTGATCTCAATAAGTACCAGCAATACGGTTTGGAGAGAAAATAACAGATTTAGTTTACACTCTCATATCTAGAGTTCTGCTTCCCTTAACTCTTTCCTGTTCAATCCCTGGTTTTTACGTCCCAGTGATTCTATAATTGAGAAAACATTGTAAAAAAGAAGAAATTGCTTGTAATAAGCAATTTCTTCTTTTTTTACAATATTTTCTGCACTACTAATTAATTATTTTTCAAATTAAATCTTTCAAATTAAATAAAAGTTTCGACTGGTCTAGAATTTTGAAAAACAGGAAAGGGTTAACCCATTCCTGCTGTTTGGAAAGAATGTGGGAAAAACATCTTCATTCTTTTAGGGAATGGTTAAAGAAGATTTTCAAAATTTCTTCTACTAAGAGCTGCTTTTAGCAACTTCTTTCATTTTAGACCAGTCTAGAGTTTTTGTCATCTATTGATAATAGATTAACTTGACAATATGGTTTCAAATTGGCCCAAATTTCTACAAGTTATATTTCTAGTATGAGTTACTTGGAAAGTGCACTAGATTTAGAATATATTTTGTTGTTGATATTATTTATACTGAATAATATCAAAATGGGCTGAACAAGGAAATTCATTCATTCATTCAATTATATTTTGTTTGAATTCTGTGATATTTATTTGTTGTGATAATCTGCTTCAATTTTATACTATATTCTCACCAGTGTTTGCTATGAAGTGCCGTATTTGTGTTGTATAGTCACTTATGACTGCTATCAAAATTTTGTCAAGCAACCATCCTGTACATAGCTTAAAAGCAGTCACTACTTGAAATGGTTAAAGTTCTGATTTTATTTTATTACACTGATTAATTCTAAGAATTCATTTATAAGGGATCATTCTTACTTGTATGTACACAATTGCAAACAGTTCACAGAATATTTTAACCAATTCCCACACAATGGTGCTTTTTGATATCCCTTGAGAAAAACAATTTGGGAAACATCGTGTAAAATGAAGAAATTGCTTGAACCAGGCAATTTCTTCTTTTTCCACAATGTGTTAAACCCAAGGTTGAAAAAATCCAAAATTTCATAGTAGTTGGAACTGTAAGAATGCTGAGTGCAAAGAACATCGGATTTTGTTGAGTGGCAATGCTTAATTATGGGCTATTAATTTTAGACGGGTCCAAATTGAAAGAAGTTGCAGACAACAATTTTAAGTATATGAAATTTTAGATTTTTTCAATTTTCTGAGTAAGAACATTGTTTAAATGAAGAAATTGCTTGTTGCAAGCAATTTCTTCATTTAAACAATGTTTTCCAAGTTGTTTTTCTTTGGGGAGTCCAAAAATCATCATTGTGTGGGATTGGGTTAATGAAAATGCTTGCTATAATAAAGGTTGTCACTCAAGCAAGAATTGAATTGTCCACTTAATAATTATGTATAAATGAATATTTTTTGGGGTAAAAAATCTTGCATATTCTTGATAAACCAATTACCAGATGGCAAGATTTTAGACTGGTCCAAATTGAAAGGAGTTGGGGATGACTGATGTTCATGAAATTTTATTTTCTTTCAACTTTCTTGATAGAAAACGCTGTGGAAAATTAAGTAATTGCTTGTTACAAGCATTTTCTTCATTTTTTCCCCATTGTTTTTCATGAGGGGCATCAAAAAGCGCCATCATGTGGGAATGGCTAAAGGCATTCTGCATATTGTAAATTTTGCAAATTCGGAAAAGTAATAGAAGAACATGTATTACTGCGCCTTTTTTTGAGCGTCTGTACCTAGTTACCCGACATTATGCACAGGAAACAATTTACATAATTGCAAGTGACTGTACAATAGACACTATATACACATCCCCTTTGCAATGTGCACAACATTCTTTTACATTTGATTTTACTATTCACGTTTGGTGCCTTTATCGTTGCTACTGTACAAAATTTATCTCATATCAGATGAAAATAATTTAGACTGATCCAAATTGAAAGAAGTTGCTTCTTAGAAGAAGCTTCTTAGTCTTTGTTTTAACAACCTTCCTTTCATTAGTTTGCTGTTTTAAATCATTACCAGACAACAAAAATTTAGACTGGTCAAAGGAGTTGCCGAAGACAATTTGAAGTTGATGAAATTTTAGAATTTTCCAACTTTCTAGGTAGAAAACATAGAAAATGAAGAAATTGTTGCAAGCAATTTCTTCATTTTACAAATTATTTTGCAATTCTTTTTCTTGAAGGGCGTCAAAAATCATCACTGTGTGGGGAAAGGTACCGGTAAACACAGTATTAGACAAAACTTCAGACTGGTCATTTTAACCTTTTCCTGTACAATCCCTTGTTTTTACGTCCTAGTGATTTTATACTTAGGAAAATATTGTGGGAATAGAAGAAATTGCTTGTAACAATTTTTAGAAATCTGTTTTTCGAGGTGGAAAACATTGTTCTGAAAGAAGAAATAGCTTATTAAAAGCAATTTTGTCAATTCCCACAATATTTTCTGAAGGGTTCTAAACAAACAGAATATATTGGAAAGGGTTAATAGTAATTTATCGTTTTCAGCAAGTCATTCTCTTACTTTTTATTTTTCCCTCATACAAAGTGGACCAATTTCTTATGTTTTAAGTCCCCTGCAGTAACTTTCAATTCTTAACCCTTTCCTGTTTTACAAAAAGTTAGACCTGTCAAAATTCAAAGGTTTTGCAGATGAAAATTTAAAGTGGGTTTAATTTGAAAAATAGTCCTTTTGTTTAGTAGAAAAAATTGTGGAAAAAGAAGAAATTGCTTGATACAAGCAATTTCTTCTTTTTCCACGATGTCTTCTCAAGTGTAAAACACGGATTAAACAGGATAGGGTTCAAGTCCAGTCAAAAATGTTTTCATCTGGTATTTGACATTTTTATGAGTACCTGTGTTGTTATTATTGATGCTACTATTTGAAAAAATAAATTTTTGATAAAGAGCTTTTTTTGTCTCAAGAGTCTTTAGTTCATTCACACAACATACAGCTTGGACTTATTTCATCATTCAATCTCAGTATTCATTCCGACAAACTCATACAAGATACAATACAAGATGCACTACTATGGTAACATAATATTCCTTACGTTTATAAATCTGAATATAAAGAGAAGCTGCATTCCTATGTGTTGGGAGGAAAGCATTTGTTTATCTTTTCATCGCATTCAAGGATAAACCAGAGAAAATTTGAAGTAATTTTTGATAAATACCATTTACCCAGTACTACATAATTATAACTCACCACACAATCATAACTTTTACCCCCACTGGAAGTTATATATCAGACCTTGTGAAAATATAGCAGACCTTGTGAAAATGCTTTTTATTGAGCCAACTTATGGTTAGGTACACAGCTTTAGCTATGACAAGTAGGTATTTTGTCATTCCATCTGAATTTATGCACAGCCTATCTACATTCATGAATAGATTTCAAAATTAATTGGCTCAATTTATCTCCATCATAAGTAGTTGTGGCATTTGAAACAATTTTTCAGATAGCTCCAAGGTCACACCTCAAGGTCAAATGTTCAAAATGAGCTTGTCCACAGCATATCTCAAACAGTTGGGTATGGTTATTGAAATATTTATCCATCGTGAGTAGCTTTGCCATTCCCAACAAATTTCCAGTCAGCTCAAAAGTAAAGGTCACTACTCAAGATCAAATATTCCCCAGATTTGACATTGTCCTCGGACGACAGGTAGTTTCTCCTATATGGCACACTTTTTTTTCAAATCAAACACATTTTTAATTGTCATCTGCAATTTCTTTGAATTTGAACACATGAAATGTATCAAAGTATAGTGAAAAAGAACTTAAACAAAGTAGTTGTGATATAAACTATAACTTTTAATTTATACAAAAAGTTTCTGTGTATAAAGTTAACAGTTGAAACAGCAATAAATTGACAAGCAAAAAGTAAAAACTCACTCTAGTGGTAGTTATCGTACAATGTTTGTGTCGCTAAAATGAAACAGACATGTGACCTACAATGATTAACCCTTTCCCACACTATCCCTCCTTTTTATGCCCCTCAAGAAAAAAGCTTTGGAAAACATTGAGGAAAAAGAAGAAATTGCTTGTATCAAGCAATTTCTTCATTATCGACAATGTTTTCTATCTGGGGGGAAAAAATGAAATTCCATTGACTTGAAATTGTCAACTGCAGCTTCTTTCAATTAGGACCAGTCTAAAATTGTGTTGTGTGGGAATGGGTTAAAGGGTCCATCTCCAAAGTTAAAAAAAGTATCAACCCAGGTCATAAATCTTGAAATTGAGCTTGTTGACCCACTGACCACACTTTGTTTGACCCAATGACCAAACTGCGTTTGGCCTTTTTTCTAAATGATGAATTATCAATTCATCTAGCATTTTATTTTGTTTAAACACAAATCCAATATGACCTAGGCCATATGAGATTGCACAAAAACATACTTGTTTAAACCATTACCACATGACAAAATTCTAGACTGGTCCAAATTTACAAGTTGAAGGAGTTTTAAAAGAAATTCTTTGTTGTTTGAGGTAGAAAACACTGTGGATGATAAAGATTTTCTTATTATAATCTATTCAATTTCCACACAGTTTTCCAAAGCTTTTTTAATGAGGTGCATTAAAAAGCAGGATTGCGTGGAAATGTGTTAATGGAAATCCCAAATGGTCCCTTTTTACAAGGTCACAATATTTTAGAGCAATTTGGTCTAAAATGTCAAATGGAGCAGTAACTATAAAGAGATTAAGAATGAACATTTCATCCATTAACGAAGTTAAAGCAGAAGCAGGCTATAATCCATAATAAATGTAGTTCCTTTTGCAGGAAAATTCCTTTAATTTACATTGACAAAAAATTCCTAGAAAATTTTCCAACTAACTGGTTGTTGTTTGCAGTGTTAAATATGTTACTTTAAGAGCTCAGATAAAGATATGTTACTTTAACCCTTTCCTGGATAAACCCGGGATTTTACGTCACTGTGATTTTATATTTGAGAAAACACTGTGGAAAAAGGAGAAATTGCTTATAATAAGCAATTTCTCCTTTTCCCACAGTGTTTTCTACCACATGCCCGGGTGGTTTTATTTGGAATTGCATTCAATTTTCGTTGTCGTCTGCATCCTCTTTCAATTTTGACCAGTCTAAAATTTCACCGTATGGGAATGGGTTAAGAGCTCAGACAAAGAACTCTGTGATGAACCCAGGAAATCATGAACTGAGCCAATGTCATTGACATTTCCAACGTGTGTTTAAATCATAATAATAATTTCTTTATTTAACCCTTTCCTGTTCAATCCCTGGTCTTTACATCCCTGTAAATATCTGCTGAATGCCCCAAGAAACTTCAAGTCTACATTTTTCATCGAGAGCATGGTAAAGACTCTCATCAGACTGTGCAGAAGTACAAGCCTGATCCGAGTCTACATGGCATGCACATGTTCGATATAGCCAATGCAAGCTAAAGAAAGGTAATATGAGCACTATTTACAAGAAAAAAACAAAAAAAAACAATGATTCAAGATTTGATTATTGAGAAACTTTAACCCTTTACTGTTTTTCATAAATTTAGACCTGTCTAAATTCAAAGGTTTTGCAGACAATAATTTAAAGTAGATTTTATAAGAAAAATGATTATTTAGTAGGGAAGAAAATATTGTAGAAAAAGAAGAAATTGCTTGTAACAAGCATTTTTTTTTCCCACAATTTTTTCTCAATTATAAAACAACAGAGATGTAAAAACTAGGGATTTAGCAGCAAAGGATTAAATTACTGATCATAGGGATTTTGCCCTAAATCCCTATATTGAACAAAGTGTAAATATTTAATACTGTGTTAAAAATAAGTTACACCCTCGTGTACAATATTTGCAGTGTTGTAACATTTTACATAAAATATGTAGAATTACACATCTATCACATGTCGCATCATCTATCACAGATCTCATTAACCCATTACCAGATGATAACATTTTAGACTTCAAGTCTGAATTCAAAGAAAGTGCAGATGAAGTTGATGGATTTATCAAAATCTTTGTCTTTTGGAATATAAATCATTGTGGATATAAAGAAATTGCTTGTAATAAGCATATTTTTTTTTGATTATCCACAATGCTAAGCTTATTCATGAGAGGGGTAAGTAGAGGGCTTGTGTGGAAACTGGTTAAACAACCCTTGTCATGCTGAATCATGACTGTTCCTGCTTTGGCAGGAGGTATAAACTAAGATCAGCTTGTATCTAAGTTCAGTTTGATCTTAGTCTGCGCAACTTGTCGGACATTTTATGCCAGAACTGTCTTTAGAATTTATAATCAAGATATACTGACCCACCCTTTGATCTTAATGCATTACTGAAAAAGGATTTAATTTTGCATGACAAGATGTAAACCATTCCCAAACAATTCTGCATTTTAACACACTGAGGAAATTTAGCTATGGAAAACATGAGAAAAGTAGAATTTGCTTGTAACAAGCAATTTCTCCTTTTCTCAAAATGTTTTCTACTTTATATGGCCCATATTTTTCATTCAAATCTACTTTGTTTTAATGCCTACAACCTCATTCACCTTGGACCAGTCTAATTTCTTTGATTTTTGGGAATAATTATGTTAAAAAATATTTGGCTAGTATTAAAACCTTTATTAAATGCATGTAAAGTAATTTTGCACTTAACAGTCCATATAATAATGTTGGGCTAGCACATTTCTATACTGAAAACTTGTTTTTTGCAAACTTTTTTAACCTATTATGATGCTTTTTGATGCCACTCAAGAAAGAAGCTAGGGAAAACATTGTGAGAAATGAAGACATTGCTTGTAAACAGCAATTTCTTCATTTAACTCATTCCCAAGCGTCAAAATTTTAGACTGGTCCAAATTCAAAGGAGTTGCAGATGACAATTTAAAATGAATGAAATTTTAGATTCTTTCAATTGTCTGTGTAGAAAACATTGTGTAAAATGAAGAAATTGCTTGTAACAAGCAATTTCTTCATTTTACACAATGTTTTCCCAATTGTTTTTTCTTAGGGGCATTCTAAAGTGTCTTTGTTTTGGAATGGTTTAACACAAATTTTCTACCTGAAAAGGACAAAAAAAAGTTACTCATATCAAATAAAACATGTTGTCTGCAATTTCTTTCAATTTGGACCAGTCTAAAAATCTGTTGTTTAGGAAAAGGTTAAAAAAGCAATCTTCAATGAATAATTGACCAATCCCGGCTGTCAATCAAGGAATCAACCGACAAATCAAATTATTTATTCAGCTCAGGCCTGGGCTTTTAACTCCGACATTGGCCGCCATTTTTGTAAACTTTTTTTATTAATATTTTTTTTTTGTTTAGGTGACTAACGTCTTAACTGCAGCTTATTCAAGCTTTAGTTTAAACGTTTGGGTCATCTAACAACTATTTACTTTTTAGTTACGAGCTACTGGCAATAGATTTTGCAAAGAAACGCCGTCAAAATCAAAGCGGAACTTCCTGTCGGAGTTCATGTGTAATTCTTGCAATTCTGTGTTTTTACAATGAGCAAGGAAAATACACAAGGAAATACACAAGTGAGCAGGATTTTCTTCTTTCCCAGAAATTCTTTCTACCTATGCTCAGAAACAAAAGCTAGTGACAGATGTCTGCAAAGTTTCTGAGACCCCTTTTTGTCATCAAGTGAGTGGTCGCTTAACCCTTGTCATGCTGTATAAATCACCTCACTGAATTGCCGTAAAATCAAAAGGCTGAAAGCACTAGTAGAACTTGTGCAAAAATCAATATTTCTTTTAGAAATTAATTTCAGGAATGAGTCTGGCAAGAAAATTACAAGCAGGAGGTGTAGGTCAAGATCAGACTGCACTTATGTGCAGGCTGATTTTGGTCTACATCTCCTTCCAAAACCGGAATATTCCAGATTCAGTACGACAAGGGTTAATATAAGATTTACAGTAACGTCATTACAAAATTCTGGTTTGTTTTTTGAATGGGGTTTTAAGCTGCTTCAACAATCTTTTCAGTTATATTGCGGCGGCTGGAGCACCGAACAATGGAATCCTGGTATTTCTCACACCAGTACTACCATTACATCCTTTCCTAGCCTACAGCTGCTATCCTAAAAAGTTTTACGATTATTGACCCATTGGTGAGAGACAAATAGTCGGAGAGGATGAGTGCTGCCTTCTGGGATCGAACCCAGGACCTCTAGATTGACAGTCCATCGCGCTACCAACTGTGCTATGACTGTGGCTATTTCAAATTCTGGACAAACTACCTTGAGGAGGTCAGTGGGCAGGGCTAGCGATCAGTCTATTTCATCCGATTTAGAAACTTGGTCGTTGTTTAGGATAAAGATCCTGTACTGTAGTCGTTGTGGACACTTAGAAGATGAACAAATCAAGAACAAATTCAGAAAAAGTCAAGAACAAAACATGAATACTAAAGAACATTACAGGTGATAAATTGCACTTAAAAAGGTACAACAATAACACTTATAAAATATACATGAAGTGCATGTAAAAAAAGACTTTCACATGGCTCTAATTGACCTATTTCAGCAGTCAATCAAGGTATCAACCAACAATCAAATCATTTATTCAGCCCGGACCTGAGCTTTCAACTCCGACATTGGCCGCCATTTTTTTAACCTCTTTTGCTGGTTTGGAGACCTAAACGTCATAACTTCAGTTTGTTCAAGCTATAGTTACAAGGTTAAGGTCGCCAACCATTCTTACATGCTACTTGAAATAAATTTCTCAAAATAACGCCATTTAAAATCAAAGCAGGACTTCCTGTTGGAGTCGATGGGCGTGGCAAATGGAGAGGGGTGGCCAGCCATTGGTCAATTTTTTGGTGGACTTCTAGAATAAGAAGTTTTGCCATTTTCTGGGCAAAAATAGAATTGATGGAGTGCGTCTGTCTATCAAATTAATTGACTGACCTATCATTTCATTCATTTGGACCGAAAGTAAACTTTGAACTCTGACATTTGTTGACTTTTAATGTGGAGCAATTTTCTTGGTTTGGTGACTTAAATGTCGCAACTAAAACTTTAATAAACTGTAGTTACAATGTTAATGTGGCCAACCAACGCTATGCTTTTTATCTGGTGACCCCAACTACATGTACATATTTAACCAATTATTGGTTGGCAAAATTATTGACCGGTACAAATTAAAATGAGTTGTAGACGCAAATTTTTGTTCATGAAATTTTAGATTTTTTTTTAATTTTCTAGTTATAAAACAGTGTGCTTTTCTTAAGGGGTGTCACAAAGCGAAATTGTGTGGAAATGGGTTAACAAAATCTCATTTACTACTTCAGTCAAGTTAAGATATAAGCATTCAGTGGATGTGGCCAGGGATTGATTAATTGAAACAAGACCATCTCGGAAGTACAGTTTAACCTAATCCTACACAATGAAGCTTTTAAACATCCCACAATATGAAAGCTTTGAAAAACTTTGTGGAGAATGAAGACATTGCTTGTTACAACCATTTCTTCATTGTCCATAATTTTTTCTACTCTAATAGATAAAGGTTTTGAAGATTTCATGAACTTAAATTTGTTGTCTGCAACTTCTTTTAATTTGGACTGGTCCAAAATTTTATCCTGTGGGAATGGGTTAACAAAACCCTTTCTTTTTTTGATATGTTGTATTTTCTGAATTGAATATTCCACCATTATACAAGGTATTCATTTAAACCTTTCAAGTTCATTTAATTAAATACACGAGTACCAACTAGGGAAGAAAACCTTTTTGATTCAAGAGGAATCACTTGTTACAAGTCTATTTTTCCAATGTTTATCGTTGTTATTTTCCTTTGGTGTTGCAAAACACCTGATTTTGTGGCAATTGGTTGGAATTAATTACTAGACTGACCACAGAAAATGTATGTAGCAATAACAATACAAGACAACAAGTTTAAACGCGAATAATAAATCACAGACTTGAAGGCATTCATAAAAGCGTAAATTATTTATACACAATGGACGGAAGTGATAAATGTTATAGCTTTATACATGTATATAAGATAGAAATAAAAGGCATATTTATAAATGTAATGTGGCATCAGAAACATATTACGGGACTCGACACGTTAAAACAAGCATTCACCCATTAGCAGACTACAGATTTTTGATTGGTCTCAATAGAAAGGTGTTGCAGGCCACATTTTAAGGTTGACGAAATTTTACAAAGGATCTTCTTCATAAGAGAAAGATAAATTAAAAAAAAAAAAGTCTGCAATCCTGCTATGATATACTTTCCATAAATATGATAAGCTCATTAATAAAACAATAAACAGACAGAACAAATGACTAAAATCTATCACAAGGCACTTGCTCATAATACTGGAGGTATATTCTTTATACACATTTATACATTGTTTCCTTTCAATACAAAATTACCTCCCTTTACATGACATACATGATTTACAAAGAAAACAGCTCACTTGAAATTAAACAATTTAACTTAAATAAAAACAAACTAGTCTCTTAACTTTCATCTCTAAAACATTTCTAAAATGAAATGTAAAGACAATTCCAAATACCCATAGTAAAGGGAGGTAATTTTTTACAATGTCTTTTTTTTCTGTGTTCCAAATAAATGCAAAAGAATACCACATGTAATTCATCTTCAGCAAAGTAACAGATAAGTGACTATGAAAACCAATCCCTTTAGGTCATTGGTAGTTTTTTGACTTCCCTTTTCCAGACAACAAATTTTGCAGAAGTTCAAATTAAGGTTTTGCTCTTTATTATTAAAGTTAATGGCGAATGAAAACTTCATACCTAAAAGAGTTGAAAACAATTTCTACAACCGAATTGTTTGTTACAAGGAATTTCTCTCTACCCAATTGTGTTATCTTTAATGATACCCTCTCATGAACTGTAGCCTAACTGCATAGAATTATTTAGATGCTTTCTTGTATCAAAGGATTATCACTTGAAATTAAGACTAAACAAGTGTAATGATATAATGTTTCAAAAAATTTAGACCATCTTTTGTTAACACTTGCCATGCTCAATATGATCCTTATCTAAATTTACATTGAAATCAAAGGCCTGAAAGCAATGGAAGCACTAGTTAAGGTTAAAAAATTATTTTGAAAATTGAATTTATAAACAAATTGTAAGTTTGATAAATCTTTAATTTTGGAAACAACAAAAGTTATATTTTCATTAATGCACACATGAAAACATGTCCTTTATTGATCACTTCACAAAACAAAAATCAATCTTGGATTGAAGGAAATAATTTTCTTCTATTTGTTTATTTGTTGTCTTTTAGTTCACCTGCCTACAATACTGGTATCTATCTGTTCATTAAAAACAGTATACTGTAAGACCTATCCAAATTATGAAATGTGCAAACAATAAAAGAATTAAGGGAGAACTTATGCCATATCTATCTGTAATACAATATTTCTGACATGGTAATTATTGAATTTATCCCTTTGAAAATTACTGAAACCATTTAAAGTAAGAAAACAAGTACCAACAAGGTAGGTTCATAGAAAGAATAGCTTTAACCCATTCCCACAACTAAATTTTAGAATAGTCCAAATTGAAAGGAGATGAAGATGACAATTAATTTTTTTTGTTTTTTTTTTAATACTGGGGTGGAAAACATTGTGAATAATGAGGAAATTGCTTGTAACAAGCAATTTCTTTATTCTCCACAATGTTTCAAAAGCTTTTGGGAGGGGGGGGGGCATCTAAAAGCGTCATTGAGTGGGAATGGGTTAATGAAAGGAAGACAGCAGATTAGCACTAATTCATGTTTCAACTTTTAGGGCCAGTGCAAAACTTTTCATTTATATTATATATACAGTAAGAACTATCTTGCACTATCCCCAAACATTGTGCAAGAAGAAATAGGACAATAAAATCAAAATGATGAAATACATTTTTTAACATGAAAAGGTTATTGTTTTGTTCAAAATGCATAAATCATTGAACCAACATTAACAACTAGTTTGATTCAAGCTTTTCTGATTTAATTGAATTCCATTTATGAACAAGTTTCCAACAGAAGGAGTCTGTAATTTTACAAAGGTAAATGTTTCATCATTGTCATTGAATGTTTTGAATATGCTTTCCATGTTATCAGGTGTATTTTTTCTAATTGTAATTTTGATTTGAATTTAAGCATTTGGGACATCTACTTCAATATTTTCTTCTTCAACAGGGTCTTGTTTATTAACATCCATTGTTGCTTGGACCTCATCTATGGGTTCATCTACAAATTCTGCCTGTGGAATCTGAGGAGCCTCCGGTTGTTCTATACCCTTTGTTGGCTTGGCTGACTGAGGACGGGATCCGTCATGCATACCTTGAGCCACAGATGATCTTGGAGAAGGAGGGGTTCTTGCAGATGCTGGTCTAGCTCTGTGGGTGACCAGACCGGAACTAGCAGGTCTCTTGGTTGTGGGAGGTTGTGGGCTTGAAGCTCTTGCATGAACAGTCTAAAATAGTGAATAAATGAAATGATAATCTCTAAATGAAGAAGAGCAATTCTACCATAAAAAAGAAATTACTTTTGAATAGTTGAAAACATTTGCCTTGAAATTATGAGAAATTCACAAATATTATAGGAGTATTTGATTGGGAATGAAAAAAACTCAACCAAATTTGTCACAAAATGTTTCTAATATCACCTAATATCACTGTTTTAACAATTATAGACTGTGAAGGTAATCTGAGCATGTTCTAATATTACATCAGTAAACTTAGACATTCTTTAACCCATTACGACAAAATATTAGACTTGTCCAACCTGAAAGAAGTTGTAGACGATTCAAAAATAAGGTAGAAAACACTGTGTGAAAAGGAGATTAAAGTTTATGAAATCTTATAATTTGTCGTCTTTTTGGGTAATATTTAAACTTTGTGAGAATGAAGATATGGCTTGTTACAATATTGAATAAATATTATGAAGTCAATGATTCTGAACAATCATCAAGATATTTGAGACAAAAATGTGACCTCTAGAGTGCTTTTGTGTGTTTGGTTGAATGGGGTTTAACACTGCCTTTAACAATATTTCAGTCATATTGCAACAGCTGGAGCACGGATTCCTGATATTTCTCATACCATTACCAAGACTCTGGCTGCTCATCCCACTTAGGTTTACCATTATCCAGGCTCTAGAGTGCACACAAGCCTTTCTACTCTTTGAACTTGTGACTTATTTTTTTACCCCATGTGACCCAATATCAAACTTGTCAAAGGTTCCATGGTTACAAAGATTCTGATCAAGTTTTGAGACATATGAGCTAAAATTGTGGCCCCTAGAGTGCATACAAGATATTGAGAATGGTCGCTTTTAGTAACATGTTTAACCCATTACCCGACGGCAAAATTCTAGACTGGCCCAAATTGAAAGAAGTCACAGACGACAATTTAAAGCTTATGAAATATTAGATTTTTTCAACTTTCTGTATGGAAAACATTGTGGAAAATGAAGAAATTGCTTGTCACAAGCAATTTCTTCATTTTATACAATGTTTTTCAAAGTTTTTTTTCCTTTGGGGTGTCTAAAGGCTTCACTGAGTGGGAATGGGTTAAGAGATCCGTTTGACTGCAATACATGAATTACTGCAGGATTCCAAGATAATCCTTTCTTAATAGAACTCATTTGAATCCTATAAATAAGACAATTCTAATGAGATCAACCAACATAGGATTTAATTTTGATAATTATATCAGAAAAAATGTCCATTATGAATATCCCATGTTTTTGTAAAGGAAATTCCGATGCTGGCTACTTAATGAAAGTGGTTGCTTAAAAGAGGTGGTTGATTTAGCAAGATAACCTTAATTCCGCTTTTTGTATAACACAACCTTAAACTAAGAACCTGGGGAATTTTTCAAAGGAACCAATTTGGTTCAGGGGTTGTGAAGAAATCACTTCAGACAGCCAGAAGTAGGGAACACAGCGACTACATGCTGCCTCAAATATTTTTCAGGGGGGGTATAAAAAGGCATACCATCTGAACAATGTTTTATTTTTTTCTTTTCCATTATGGTCTCAAAAAAATAGTGCCCTTGAATTGTGAGGTGACATCAGAAAAATTGTATATAATTTACAATGATAACAGTTTACTCTGATGGAATTTTGTATAATTTGAAAAGTGAGATTTTGAAAAATTATTGTTTTTAAAGCATGTCAATGGTAACTTAAACACTTGCCCCAACAAACAAAACCTTGCGATTTAACTATGAAAATAAATGAATTGAAAGTTGATCCACAAAAGTAATCTTTTGCAAGGAAATACTGTTTGCACCAATGAATATTTGAAAACGATCTGACATAAGACACAGATGTTATGAAAAAAATTCCATTAACCTTTTGCTCATCCTTCGTACTTGACACTTGAAATGTAAGAAGATATCAATGGTTCAGTGCAGAACAGTTGTAACTGCCTATATGTTACAACTGTTTTTCCTTGAACCATTGATATATGGGATGGTTTTAAACCAGTACCTTTAGAGGACTACAAATCGTTAGTCATTTACATACCATAGCGTTATTATTGGTGGTCAGTTGTGTTGGTAGTCTGGCCTCTAGTTTCTGGTGTCTAGCAGCATCGTGTCGACCCTTATAAATGTGTCCATCAACACCTTGTATCTCTCCATCATCTCTGTAATATAAAGTAAATCTTTGTTAACCCATTCCCAGATAGCAAAATTTCCAAATTCAAAGGAGTTGCAGATGATAATTTAAAGTATGTGAAATTTAAGATTTCCCCCCCTTTCTGGGTAGAAAACATTGTGGAAAATGAAGCAATTGCTTGTTACAAGCAATTCCTTCATTTTCCACAATGTTTTCCCACTTGTTTTTCTTGAGGGGTGTCAAAAAGTGTTAAAGTGTTAAAGTGTGGGAATGGGTCAATGCATACGTCATTTTAAGTACCAAGTTGGGTTGGAAGTCTAGCCTCTAGTTTCAGGTATTAAGCAGCATCATAGAGCAATTACAACAAACATTGAAATAAATATGTTGAATTATGCTGCCTTTTTGACAATATTTCTTGGCAGTATCATGATATCAAGTATGAGAATCTGATAACCTAGCAAAGAGAGACAAGCTGGAAAGTGTGATAAAGAATCAGCTCTGGTCAGATTGCCGATATAACCATAATTAATACTTTGGTGGATTCTTTGGATGATAAGAGTTGTCAGTATACTCAACTTACTTTCTTTTTTTTCATATACCAACAACTATGTGCTTGATCTAATATTCTTCAACATTTCCCCCATTTCTTTTCAAGTTTCTTTAGGGTTCCCCAATTTTCTTAATGACTTATCTCCTATATTCAAAATCCGAATAATACTCTCTCTGCAACAGTCTTTCTTTTTTAATTTCAATACTATCAACCTTTAATCAACAATTAACCCTTGTCATGCTGTATAAATTACCTTACTGAATTGCTGTCAAATGAAAGGGCTGAAAGCACTGATAGAACTTGTTGTTCAAAAATCATTATTTCTTTTTAGAAATCAACTTCATAAGCAACTCTGGCAGGAAAAGTACAAGCAGGAGGTATAGACTAAAATCAGCCTGGACATAAGTGCAGTCTGATCTTAGTCTACACCTCCTGCCAAAACCAGAATATTCCGGGTTCGGCATGACAAGGGTTAATGTCTTACCGGAATTTGGGCATAGATCATATGATTTTTTTCACGTTTTTAGATAAAAAAAAGTGTTACTGGGACTTTAAACCAAGACCTGATGATTATGTGCTAGCAGGTAGCAAAGACAAAGATCAGCCTGCATGATCTTTGCCTGCACTCCCTGCAAGTTATAACATTTTGTATAAAAGGGGGGTGAAACTCTCCAAGTCTGAAAACAATTACACTTTAAGCTATATCCTTGGTCCCAAGTTTTTCAAGATACATTGTCACTAAGTCTTATCGGTACTCACCTTACAGCTGGGACAACAATGGTTTCATCTCTGAACAGGTGGCTGTAAATGAATAACATAAACAGTATATTCAAGTTTTATTCAAGCATTCAATCACTTAAAAGGAAAAAAAAATATAAACCAAAATTTCAATCTAACTACCAGAAGAGAGGTTGTTAAATAAAAAAGATACAAGATAACATCATATAATTATTTATCACTACCCATATTCATATAGAGGCTTTCCAAATTAAAAAAAAAAAACATGATAATTTCGAATATGAATAGACTTAACCATTCTGAATTACCACAGAAATACATCTGAAAATGCAAAAGCAGGCTGATCTCTGTCTATGTCTTCTCCATAAGGAGGAATACTCCAGGTTCAGCATGGTAAGGTGTAAAAACAAACAAAAAGATAGCAAATGACCTACCTGAGATGAGTAAGTTTTGTGTTTCGTTTATGTGGATACGTCAAAGTGTGACTTCCTCCACAGGGTCTAGGTGTTGCATAGTAATCAGTGATCTCTGGATTAGCAAAACTGAAAACATATGAAAACAAGATGTGTTTGTAAATCACTTAATATACCCCTGTAACAGCAAGTTTTTTATGGGTTTGACCTTGGTAAATGAGCTTAATATGGTCATAAGATGATGAATAATCAATGAAAAGGATCTTGAAATAAGCACTTGTTTACAGATGAAGTTTTAAAAAATCTTGTTACAAGCAATTTCTTCATTTTACACAATGTTTTCCCTATTGTTTTTCTTGAAGGGTGTCCAAAAGCATCACTGTGTGGGAATGGGTTAATGTCAAATGTTTGGTAGGCAGACTAAGTTTTAGATAGACTGACAGACAAACAATTTTAAAATGATATGCTAATCATATCAGATCTGGGGCTTAGAAATTACTGAGTTGACAAAAATTGGTAACATACTGTTTTTCTTATCAATGTGTTCTCTTCATTTCTTTTTTTTTTTATTAATTAGAACAATTGGCTTCTATGAAGAAAAATAAAGACATTTAAGTGAACCTTTGATGCTCCTATTACAGCCAAACTTGGCAATACACATTTGATAGATGATGTTGACTTTAAAAGATGGCCTTGGCATTACCAAGAGCAGATGGATAAAGATGGAAAGGTCAAATTTATATCAAAGAAAAAAATATTGCTTCATTGTAACAGTTCTATTATTCATGCATCCATCTTTTAATAAAGCAAGGATAGATTTATTTGCCGAAAGCAATCGCACAACATTTCAAGGCTTGAAACCTCAAATTTTACACTTCTACAACTTAAGCTATATCTTTAATATATGTGTCCATATTCAAAAATATCTTCATAATTATGTTTCCACAATCATCTCAAGAGTAGTTAACTCACTACCACAGAACAACATAATAGACTGGTCCAAACTGAAAGAAGTTGTAGAAGACAGTTTCAAGTTGATTAAATTTGAAAATTCTTAGTCTTTTATGGTAGAAAATATTGTTGAAAATGAAGAAATTGCTTGTAACAAGCAATTTCTTCATTATCCACAATGATTTTCAAAGCTTCCCTCTTGAGGGGCGTAAAAAGAGGGATTCTGAGAAAAATTTGTTGGTGAAAATTTGTTAAATATTTATAAAATGGCTATAGCATGCAGCGCTTAAAAGTATCATGCCATTTGATTCCAACATACTGAACAAAAAAAACCAACAAAACAATATAATAAAACTGTATCAAGATTCAAATCATCAGGAACATGCACTTACTTCTCTGCTGTTGGATGTGATAACATTTCAAAATCATGCTTAAAATGAACTAAGAATGCTCTTAGGTCTGATTTTTTCATTGTTGCCAGTTGTCTCTCTGCAATAGCCCTCTCAAAGTTTAGGGCATTTCTTCCAATAGCAAAACGGCTGGGTTGAACAGAGAAAAGAATGATAGATAGAAGATGTTAGTAAAGAAAGAATAATTCGTTAGTTTCGACAAGAACACCACATGTGGATGTTGCAAGTTGATAAAAGGGCATAATTCGTTCAAAAATGCACTTAGAGTTATCCCCTTAATTGGTTTCGATTGCTCTTTTGATAGTAAATATTTTTTCTGAGTTTCAACTGAATGTGTTCAGTTATACATAGGGAATATTACCACAGTGTCTTTTTCTATGCGTTGTTATCGTGTTCGAGAATCGTGTGTAGGTATTTTTTATTGGATGAGACCGAAGGTCGAATCCAATAAAAATACCTACACACGATTCGAGAACACGATAACAAATAGAAACACACACTGTTGTAATATTCCTTTAATTATATACCTTTTAGGAAATGACATTAAGAAAATTCTCTTAAATGGCTAAGAAATAACCAACTTTCCGAAAAACCCGGAACGTCAATACACAAAATAGTAGTCCGTGTTTAACGGTACTCGACGAATACGTTTTTTTGCTACACGCCGAATATTGATTTTTTTTCTGTCGAGTTGTATTTGACAGCCAGGTTTTACTCCATATCTTTTATAGGTATATAATAAAAGAGATTACAAAACAACAAAGTTTTTGGATGACAACGCTCATGCAGATGTCAACATGACTAAAGCAAATCTGAGGGTTTTCTCAAAAGAAAAAACAAATTAAGAAATATAAATGACCAAATTCATGCATATATTTTGTGTAATTATGTTATGAATTCATGGTTAAAAAATAAATATAGATCTTTGCATTCTCTAGGCTCTTTGAGACTGAAAAAACTCTTTACCCTTGAAAACAGCATTGAGTAGATCAGAAACAAGTTTGTTTGGATTTCAAAAATGTCACAACCAAAATTTCTCATCCAAGTTAACCAATTAACTGACCACAAAATTTTAGACTGGTCAAAATTAAAATAGGTTACAGATGACATTAAAAGCTTGTGCAAAGTTAAAGCTAAGTGCAAGATAGTGTAGAAAACATTGTTGAAAAGAAGAAATTGCATGTTACAATGTTAACCCTTGTCATGCTGAATAAATTACCTTACTGAAATACTGTCAAATCAAAGGGCTGAGAGCACTGATAGAACTTGTTGTTCAAAAATCAATATTTCTTTTAGAAAGCAACTTCATAAACAACTCTGGCAGGAAAAGTACAAGCAGGAGGTGTAGACTAAGATATCAGCCTGCACATAAGTGCAATCTGATCTTAGTCTATACCTCCTGCCAAAACCAGAATATTCCGGGTTCAGCATGACAAGGGTTAATTTCCTTACGTGCACAAACATGCAGGGCTGTGTGGAAATGGGTTACGGCTGAAGGCAAGCAGGTCAAATATTACACAAGAAGCATTATGATCAACAATGCATCAATGGCATCAAATCTAGTCAAACAACCGATCTGAATATATTCAGTGCCAAAAAATAACACAGTGCTTATATACTGTGAGTCAAACCTACCCTGTGTTCAGGATGAGAAAGTGAATAAGAGCATTTGCAAGTATGTAATGTATTTTTCCTTAGAAACGCTCTTGTAACTAATGAAAACTTTGACAGTCTTGGTGTTAATTCAGTCCATTCCATACTTCTGTTTTTTTAATATTCATGACATTCCATGATTGAAGATTAGGAGTCTAATGTGCTGTTGAATGCACGGCGACCACAAAATTACTTGAATTAGTATGTAAAATATGATAATTTGTTTAAGTTTAAGGGCAGATAATTCTTCTGCCAGGGAGGGTTGAGACTTCAAAATTATATCTTGCAAAACTTCATCATGTTATCAATGTATGTGTACGTGTAAAGTTTGATTACTTTTGAAGCAAAATGGTAGGAGGAGTTTGCGACACAAAATTACTTGAATTTTTGTACACAGATATACACACAGGTGGACATATGTACTGATTCTAGTATACTCCTGAAATCAATTGTTTTGCGGGGTCATATATATAAGAGTTAAAATCAAGACAAATTTTGAAAGACTGACACATTAACACACTTTGACATGTCAAAGTGACAAATATTTCTGGATCACTATGAGCAGGCTCGATAAAAAGCAAAGTGCTTTCAAACACTACATCATACTGAACACAGACTAGTATCAAACAATAACAAACAAATCGCACACAGATATAATTAAAAATATTTGTAAAAAGTTTCATGATCTTCATACCAACTCTTGCGACAGTAAAAAGAATGGAAATATGAAATATTTGCAACCAGCAGAATCCAGTAATTTCCATCATGCTTGTAAATTTCATGAAAGCTAGAACTAAGCATATCACATGAACTTTAGTAACATACCCTATCACATGATTTTTGTATTAAAAAGTTGGGCGAGTTATTAATGATTTAACCATTTCCCACATAATTTAGCTTTTTTTCCACCCCTTAAGAAAAGCTTTGAAAACATTCAAGAAAATGAATTTCGTTTTCCTTAATATTTTCTACCCTTAAATTGAAAAATTCCAAAAATTATAGAATTATTGTATGCCACTTCTTTGAATTTGGATCTTTAAAAAAAAATTTCAAGTGGGAATAGGTTTCAGGGTACAGGCAGATATATGTATACACAGGAGGAACATCTAAGAGTTAATGTAATGTTGTTACCGATTATACAAGTAGGCATTTTTATCTGCTCCATGGTAAACTCTACACAATACCAAAGTAAAAGATCTTATTAGAAGTTAATGTAAGCAAGATATAACCTGGTGTGGTAAACGGTATTTGAAGATCTGCAATAAGTCTTATAGAGTACAACAGAAAAAGATCATTATTTACATATAAAAGCTAGATGGTTTTGTATCATATTGAAAATTGAAACATTAAAAATGGTAATAGTATTCAATTTATTCATTTATATTTTAGTCATACCATACCAGGTCACAAATGAGAGTTCACTCTCAATTTTTACTGTTGTAACTACATAATTTGATTTAACAAGTCTTCATATCTATACAATCATATATTTGTTATACCATTGTTATCAGAAGCTAGTAACATGGGACTGATGAATTATACATTAAGCTTTGTAGGTTAGAACTCAGGTCATAAACAGAAATAGCTAACACATTCAGACTAATATTACACCTTATAGATGCTATTTTATTTTATTTCATACGCAATCAAATATAGAAAAATGCATTGTAAGATATACAATATTTTGGATATATTAATTGATTGATTGAATGGGGTTAAGCGCCACCTTCAACAGTATTTCAGTTATATTGCGGCGGCTGGCACACCTAACAAAGAATTCCTGGTATTTCTGACACCAGTACTACCAATACATCCTTTCCTAGCCTCCAGCTCCTGTCCCACGTAAGTTTACGATTATTCATCCATTGGTGAGAGACAAATGTCGGAAAGGATATGTGCCGCTGCCGGGATCGAACCCATGTCACCCCATGATTGAAGATTAGGAGTCTGACGCACTACCGACTGCGCTATGATTGCGGCTATTTTGGATGTAAGGAAAACATAACCAACCCATATTGAAATATATTAGACTTTAACCAGATGGACTAATGTTCTTACCCACTTCTGTATATACATAATGTATATCACATTGTAAGCCAAACCAGTTATCATATATGTATTATCATTACATAATACTGTTATTTTTATATAAACTTTCTTAGTAAGTAACAAAAAATAAACTTTCTGATTTCATACCATTCCAAACAATCCACAATTTAACCCATTACCCAACAACAATATCAAGAATACCAAAGAAGTTGCAGACGATGACTATTTTGCTTGAGAAATATGAACATCTTTCCTTTTGGAGGTAGAATTTTTTTTCTCTATTAAAGAAATTGCTTGTCACAAGCAATTTTTTCATTTGCCTTACAGTTTTCTGAGTCTTCTTTTTTTGTTGAGGGGCATAAAAAGCTGGATTGTTTCGAAATGGGTTACTTCAATTTGATAAATTGGTTAAATGACAAATTGACAAAGTTTGCTTATTCCCATGATCCCTGGACAATACCAGTATTAGACTGGGGTTCAAAATGTTAAATAAAAGGAAATACCAAGGCAAACAGTGGCACAACCAAGAATCAAACCCACAATCCTCAATTTCTCTTAGATTATGAATCTGCACCTTGACCACAAGGTTAATATATAATATTCTTATTTAATGCAACCTCCCCCCCTTAAATAATATTTTGATTTTGTTAACTAGTATGTCACAAAGCAAATTGAAAAATAAAAATCTAATTGGATTAATAGTTAGTTCTTCCTGTCACCAATGAGACAGTTCAGGACATAATTTTACCTTTGAAATGGATCTACAGTGCTGTGAAAATGAACATAGCATATCACTACCATAAAATAGTATAATAATAGATTAATAGATTATTTTCGAAAAGCTGATGCAGTATAACCTTGATGTGAAGTTGACATAAAGTTGATAAACATTTTCACAACATATTAACCCTTTCCTGTCTTAAATTTTTTCAAACCTGTCCAATTTCAAAGGTTTTGCAGACGACAATTTATGATGGATTTAATTTGAAAAATAACAATTCAGTAGGGTATAAATATTGTGGAAAAAGAAGAAATTGCTTGTTACAAGCAATTTCTTTTTTTCCCACAATATTTTCTGAAGTGTAAAATCACAAGGACGTAAAAACCAGTGATTGTACAGTAAAGGGTTAACTCAAAGTGTCAAGCCTATAAGGATAAAAACGGATAATGAAAATATACATTTTTCATACAGGAAAAAATGTAAGTGAATAAAGCAATAAAAGATATGTGATATATGATTTATGAATCAACATTAAGAATTGGTATATATGGTGAAGAGCTATGCTAGCATACAACACAACGAGTGAGATTTTTCTTGATTTAACACTGAAAGCTTCACCAAATGAAAGAATGACATAACATCTCTCTGATCTATCAAATTCCATATAATGAACTCAAAAACTTTTTCAAAAAGAAGAGTGCACTATAAGTTAATACACAGCTTCATTAAATCATGAAATATTCGAAACTGAATGAAAAATTAATTAATATTTATACACTTTGTTAAGAGACCTTTTTGCATTGTTGAAAAAAAAAAAAAAAAAAATGATTACCATCTTGAGAATTCAGTTTTGTGGGGACAACTTTTTGCCATTTAGATACAGATTTATTACTCAAATTATAAACGAAGACAAGATGTGTTTGTGAAACTCCATGCCCCCGAAACAGGGTGATTTTTATTGGGATTTTTTTCTTTGTTTAAGGGAAAAGGGTTAAAATTTTGACCTTGTAGCATTGTAACTTAATTAGGGATGGAGTTATTGGAAAATGTTTAGTTGGCAGGTTAAGTTTTTGAGTAACGTTTTAGGGAAAAGTGTTAAAATTTTGACATCGATCTTGATGAAATGACCTTCCCCAGTTGCACCTTGTTGAGACCTAACTACATACCAAATATAAGCATTGTAATTTAATTAGGGATGAAGTTATAGGAAAATGTTTAGTTGGCAGGTTAAGTTTTTGAGTAACATTTTAGGGAAAAGGGTTAAAATTTTGACCTTGACCTTGATGAAATGACCTTCCCCAATTGCGCCTTGTTGAGACCTATCAATATACCTAAAATTAGCATTGTATCTTAATTAGGGATGAAGTTATAGGAAAATGTTTAGTTGGCAGGTTAAGTTTTTGAGTTACATTTTAGGGAAAAGGGTTAAAATTTTGACCTTGACCTTGATGAAATGACCTTCCTCAGTTGCGCTTTGTTGAGACCTATCTACATACCAAATATTAGCATTGTAACTTAATTAGGGTTGAAGCTATAGGAAAATGTTTAGTTTGAAGTTTTGCAGACAGACAGACGGACACTGGTAAAACAATATTACCCTGATCCATCTATGCAGGGGCATAAAAACTAACACTAAAAGGTGTCTGTATCTCAAAATTTTGTCTCAGCCTCCTTGTTGGCTTATCATTAGAGAGATTTTAGTCTTTCTACAGATGATGAAAGGTTTCAGATTAAGATAGGAATAGTTTTTTCTATGTGTGACAATAGTTAAGCTAAAAGGTTCACATTTTTTGTGAGGTAAAAATATAACTTGATTTTTAAGATGTACCTTTTAGCATGTTGCCTGATCTGCTCCAGTTCATAGGTAGTGTAGGGTCTTGGTGATCTTGTGGCTGGTAAAACACCCTGGGTGGGAAGAGATGGAATGGCTCTGGAATATGAATCAAAGATAAATATAATAGGCAAAGTTTCTACCATAATGGAAATGATTCATTGCTAAGCTACTTGTTTCAATTTTTTCTTCTAGCAGAGTGTCATTAACGTAATAAATACAAATATGTAAATAGAAGCGTATACATGTATTTGAAGATCACACAATAAAGTTGATGGTGATTTTTTTAACCCATTCTCACACATTGAGACTCTTTGACGCCTTTGAAGAAAAACAATTAGGAAAATATTGCGTAAAATGAAGAAATTGCTTGTAAGAAGCAATTTCATCATTTTATACAATGTTTTTTACCCAGAAAGTTGAAAAAGTCTAAAAATTCATCAACTTTAAACTGTCGTCTGCAACTCCTTTCATTTTGGACCAGTGTAAAATTTTGCTGTCTGGTAATGGGTAAAAGAAACCATCAAAACATTTTGTAAACGAAAATTACATATGTTCATATTTAGTACAAAATGTAATAATAAACTGGAGATGCTTGTGTACCTAATTTCCCCCACGGGCCTGAATTCACTTGTCGTACAAGTAACGTAGTTTTCTTACACATACTCACATTCAAGAAAAAATCCTTTTTCTTTCCAATTTACCTTAACACGTTCCCATTCACGAAAAATTTAAATTTGTCCCAAATTTAAATTGTCGTCTGTGACTTCTTTCAATCTAATCTAATTTTAGATTTTTTCAAATTTCATGGTAGGAAACATTGTGGTAAATGAAGAAATTGCTTGGCACAAGCAATTTCTTCATTTTACACCATATTTTCCCAACTGTTTCTCTTGAGAAGCGTCCAAAAGCATCACTGTGTAGGAATGGGTTAAGGGAGGCAATAGTCTGTAATGCAGTCAGGCAGAAACAATTATTTCCCTTGCATCACTTTGTGATATCTACATAAAATTTGGCCAACCCCCCATGCAATATTATAAGTCAGCCTGATTAGCTCAGTTGGTAGAGCACTTGACTTCAAACCTCAAGATCACGGGTTCGAGCCCTGGGCTGACCATATCAACTAACTAACTAATTGTCTTTCGGATGAGACGTTAAACCCAGGCCCTGTGTGACGATGCTATCCATCGAGCACGTTAAAGAACCAGGCGGGGCTCTCAGTAGTTTCGTCCTGTATCCTTGCACTATCCCCCGTAACAACTAACCGTCTTCTGGGGGCGTCGCTCATATGGGCATGTGCTACGGTAGCAACGATAAATAAATGGAAATACAACATGCAATATTATTAACCCTTTCCTGGTCAAACCTGTGATTTTACGATGCTGGGATTTTATACTTGAGAAAATATTGTCAGAAAAGGAGAAATTGCTTGTAACAAGCAATTTCTCCTTTTCCCACAATTTTTTCTGCCCCATAGGATGGTTTCATTTCAAATTGAATTCAATCTTTATTGTCTACAACCTCTTTGAATTTTGACCAGTCTAAAATTAAAAAAAAAAACAACAACAAAAAAACAGGAAAGAGTTGGGCTATTAGAATTTCATAAAGAAACCTGATAGATTAGGGTCACGAAAAAGATTGTTCAATTGCAGTTTGGTAGAATTCCATCCTCCAAAAAGAAGATTTTCAAAGTTTTCACTATACACCATCTTTTTAACTGAACAAAATTCCTTGAAGTAATCTGATAAAGCGTCACTATGAGACCATTAATGTAAAATTAATTGATCAGTTGATTTTTTAAGTTTTCACAATACACCATATATGGAATTTAGCCCCGAAAATTAAATCCATGTTTTTATCTGATCATTTCTTTTTACAGGAATATGATAAAGAGTCATCAAAGGAATACTCCTGTAAAATTTCATTGAAATCTATCATTTGGTTTCTGAGATGGCCACTTTTAACCCTTGTCATGCTGAGCCCAGAATATTCCTGTTTGAGCAGGAGGCATAGACAAAGATCAGCCTGCACATATGTGCAGTCTGATCTTTGTCTAAACCACCTGCTTGTCCCTTTAATACCAGAATTGTTGTAACGATAAATTTTCAAAAGAAATGTTAAACTACAATAGGTGCTTCCAGTACTTTCAGTCCTTTAATTTTAATGAAAATTTGTAGAGGATTTATAATTCAGCATGACAAGGGTTAAAACTTTCCAATGAAAACCTTATTATGGAAATTATTACTTCTACCAGTATCGCCCATTTACTCCTTCGGACATGCCCACTGACTCCGACAGGAAGTCCGGCTTTGATTTTGAACAGCGTTATTTTGAAAAATATATAGCCAGCAGCAAGTAACAAAAAAGTAGAAAGGTTGGTTGGCGACCTAAATGTTGTAACTACAGCTTGAATGACTTTTAAGTTGCCAAACCAACAAAAATGTTTCACACAAATGGTGGCCAATGTCGGAGTTCAAATCTTAATTCCAGGCTAAATGAATGATTTGATTAGTCGTTATATTTCTTGATTGACAGCAGCGATTGGTAAATTACACCTGGTCTAAAACAAACCAGTTAGGTAGAAACTTAGCTCAAGACAAGCTAAAGCATTTGACCTTGTGCTACTACCTTGACCTTGGAGATATCCTTAAATCTCTTTAAATGGAAGCTCTGCCAATGATATCAGAATGACAAAAATAATTTTGAAATCGCTCCACCAATGTAGGAATTTTGGATTTGATAAATTCAGACATACAGACACACCAACTACTATAATTGTAATAGCTATGTTTTGCTCAGATAAAGCAGGCTTCTCTAAAAGCAATAATTCTAAGATTTAATAAGTATATATCTTAAGGAGAACTCTGGATATTCAAAATTGTGCTGATTAAATTTGGCATGAGCTTTTTTCACAGTTTTTTCTGATATTTATGATGTATTTAGGCGTCTGTTATATCAGATAATTATGTGCTTATATACATGTAAGTTCATTAACCCATTACCAGAAGGCAAAAGTTTACAATGGTCCAAACTGCAAAGAGATGCAGATGACAATTTAAAGCTTATGAAACTTTTGAGGTTTTTTGGGGCGGATGGGGGTAGAAAACATTGTGGATAATGAAGAAATTCCTTGTAACAAGCTATTCTTTCATTTTTCACAATGTTTTCCAAAGCTTTTTCCTAGGAATGTAAAACAGCATCACTGAGTGGGAATGGGTAAATACGATTTTAGATTGTCAAGGTATATGATTTCAGGATTAGATTGCACGGGCATTATCAGAACTTTCCATAATACTCCAGTAATACAGCATCTCTGGACCACCTACCCATGGCTTCATGGCCTGTCATTTTTCACCTCAGTACAACCGTAGCATTCAACTCAAACTCACCAGCAGCTTATTCTACTCAGATGTAAAATACTTATCATTTTCCAATTGACCAATCCCAGCCGTCAATCAAATAATCAGTCATTTAGACTGGATGTTAGCATTGGTCACCATTTATGTGAAGCATGTTTGTTTGTTTAACCCTTTCCTGGACAAACCCAGGTTTTTACGTCACTGTAATTTTATACTTGAGAAAACATTGTGGAAACAGGAGAAATTGCTTGAAACAAGCAATTTCTCCTTTTCCCAAACTATTTTCTACCACATTGGATGGTCAGATTCAAATTGCATGCATTTTTCATTGTCGTCTGCAACCTCTTTCAAATTGGACCAGTCTAAAATTTTATAAAACAGGAAAGGGTTAATGTGTAACTACTGCTTGATGATTAGGTAGCAAACCATTCTACTTTTTTGTTCATGCTACTGGCTATGAATTTTGCAAAATAACACCTTAACCCTTTCCTGTACAAACCCGGAATTTTACGTCGCTCCGATTTTATACTTGAGAAAACATTGTGGAAAAAGAAGAAATTGCTTGTAACAAGCAATTTCTCCTTTTTCCACAATACTTTCTACCAAAGAGGATGGTTTGATTACGAATTCCATCCAATATCTGTTGTCGTCTGAAACTTCTTTCAATTTGGACTGGTCTAAAGTTTCAAGAAACGGGAAAGGGTAATTGAAGTGAAACATCCTGTCAGAGTCAATAGACGGTGAAAATGGAGAAAGAGGGCATGGCCAGCTATCGGTCAATTGGTGAGCGACAAATGATGCATGTGGAGATGATTTTGGTCACTTATCCAAAATAATGTTTGCCTAGCCAGAACACAAATTAATGATCCCCTGAGCACAGCATTTTACCAACTGAGCTCACCAGATAAGACAAAGAACTATATGAAATTTTTGCATTATCTTCATTAACCCTTGTCATGCTGAACCCGGAATATTCCGGTTTTGGCAGGAGGTGTAGACAAAGATCAGCCTGCACATAAGTGCAGACTGATCTTGGTCTACATCTCCTGCTTGTACCTTTCCTGTTAGAGTTGTTTATGAGTTCATTTCGAAAAGAAACATTGATTTTTGAACAGCAAGTTCTATTAGTGCTTTCAGTCCTTTGATTTTACAGCAATTCAGCGAGGTAGTTTATACAGCAAGACAAGGGTTAAGTTTTTACAGTACCTAACAACAACATTGTAGACTAGTTCTAATTAAATGAGTTGCAGATGACAATCTTAAGTTGGTGAAAATTTTATATTCCTGTATATATTGTATTTCTGAGTTGAAAACTTTGTAACAAATGAGTGGCTTTATATAAAAAAAATTCTTTATATCACACAATTTTTTCCCAAGCTTTTTTCTTGATAGGCATAAGAAAATGGGATTGAGTTGGAATGGGCTGAATTATGTCAAAGCCACAGATTCAAAGGTCATGGCACTAAACAATGCATGTGAGAAAATGATCAGATTAACTTCAATTGCAATTATATATTTTTCTGTAATATTTATGCAATGACCTAGCATTGCAAAATCTTGAGATTTAAACAGAAGCAGACTATTTTCTGCCGACTTTAGTCTTATACAGGTAATATATTTCGGTTATACATTCTACTTTGAAAAATCTATGGTAAAACAAGAGCCATCAGAGATGAATTATGCTTCCAGAATATAGCTGTCACAAATAGTATAAAATAAACAGGGAAAAGGGTTCAGATGGAAAAACAGACAAAGCCAAAGCTGTACACTTGCCCTTCTTCAGACATATGATCTTGAGCTGTGACCTTGATCTTGGAGCTATCTGAAAATTTGTTTCAAATGGCACATCTACTAATGATAGAGAACAACTGTCCAAAGTTATTTCGAAATCCATTCATAATTTCAGACCTTGGAGCAATAAAAAAAAAAACGGAGAAAAATGTGTAGGTACAATATCATTAGGAATTCAAATGTAAAGTTTCATCAAATTTAGCCCATGGGTTGCAGAGAAATTGAGGCAGACGGACAGATGGTTGGACAGACTGACAGACAAAGCGACGGCATGACAAAACAAATGCTTGCCCATCAGGGAGCATAAAAACAATAACAGTGATGTAATTCAAATAAGCAAGGCAGTAAAAACATAATTGACACAAAACAAGATGTGCTTGTGAAACACTTATGCCCTAAGAAAATTTTTAGCTTTGACCTTCACTGATTACCTTGACCTTGCAATAAGCTGATATCAGTAAGAGTTACCATCACGTCAAGTCTGAGCAATGTATCTTTGATGGTTTATGATTTAAAATAAACCCATTATCAGACAGCAAAATTTTAGATTGGCCCAAATTGACAGAAGTTGCAGACAACAATTAAAAGCTTATAAAATTCAGGATTTTTTTTACTTATGGGGTAGAAAACATTGTGGATAATGAAGAATTTGCTTGTTACAAGCAAATTTCTTCATTTTCCACAATGTTTTCCAAAGCTTTTTTTCATGAGGGTGTCTAAAAGCGTTATTGAGTTGGAATGAGTTAAGTTAACTTAGGTTGCTTTAAACCAGACAGACAAACAGAATGGTAAGAATAATAGAGGGCTTGAATGATAACACTCTTTTAGGATATACAGACAGACATCAGTAAAGCATTCCCCAAAATTTATTTGAGCAGGGGCTTAAAAAGCCTTATCAATAATATTTCTAGTAAATTAGTAAAAGCTGTTGATTAGAAACATAATTCTGTTTACAAAACACTACTTTTGTTACCTTAATCCGCCATCACTAGATACAACCACCCTATCATTAAGTAAATACAATTAGACTAAACCTTGTACAAAGCTCATGCAATGGGTAAAACATGAGCATCCCAAGCGGACACCAATGCTTGGCTGTTTAAGTACTTGATAGTAGGTAAAAATTTATGTCCAAAAAGGGGCATAATTTGCAAAAGAAAAAAGAATTTAGATTCATCCCCCTTGTTGGTATAGATTGCTCTTATGATAATGAATATATATTCCAAGTTTCATGTGAAAATGTTCAATAATACCAGAGTTATTACAAAATATCAAAGTTTTTGGACTTTGACAATGCAGACAAGAACCTGGACAAAGCAATACCTTAACCCTTGTCATGCTGAACCTGGAATATTCTGGTTTTGGCAGGAGATGTAGACTAAGATCAGACTGCACTTATGTGCAGGCTGATCTTATTCTACACCTCCTGCTTGTAATTTTCCCGCCAGAGTTGTTTATGAAGTTAATTTCTTAAAGAAATATTGATTTTTGAACAACAAGTTCAATCAGTGCTTTCAGTCCTTTGATTTGGGAGCATTTCAGAAAGGTAATTTATACAGCATGACAAGGGTTAAGTTTTCTCCTAAAACAACTGATCTAAAAATGGTAGAGACTGGTCTCATAAACCCTTCACTAGACATTAAGAATTTTAAACTTGTTCAAATTGAAATAGATATCAGACAACTATTAAAAGTTTATAAGACGTTGAACATTTTTGGCTATTTGGAAAGAAAACATTTTTGGAAAAAAGAAAAAATTAATTGTAAATAGCTCTTTCTGCATTTTCAACATTTGGGCACTTGGAGCAAGACTGTTGTAAATGTGCTTATTCATACACGCCTTTACAACAGTGTTGCACTAAGCCCTCATTTTTTTTTCTCTAAAGCTTTCTTTGTTTGAGGTTGTAAAAAATAGACAGAGTGCTGATAAACAAATTACAAAAGGCTTTCTTGCATCACAGGCAGGCTTCCAAAACATTTCTAAAAGCCTAAATATTTAGACCTAGTTTCCTACAAGTTTAACTGTGTAACTTCATCCATTTATTTCATTTCTAGTTCAAAATGCAGTTACATAGTTGAGGCAAAATTGCTGTACATGGAAACTAAACAAAACCAAAATTAATCTAGTCTAGCACATTTATACAGAAAAACATCAGCTCAACTAGTTTCTAATTTTTAGTCATTATTATCTTTCTACATGTAAGAGTATATCAAAGTCATGCAGCCTCATCTTGATGTTCAAAAACAAGGTTAACCTTTGGAGCCAAGTTACTCTTTTGCTTCCAAATTTATGCGAAAGGCAGCTTTGGAAATTGTTGAAAGTCATAAAGATTCAAATTTTGTTCACAAAGTGAGAACCATTTAACCCATTCCCACACAGTGACGCTTTTAAAAGCCCCTAAGTATGAAAGCTTTGGAAAACATTGTGGAAAAATGAAGAAATTGCTTGTTACAAGCAATTTCTTCATTATCCACAATGTTTTCCACCCCAAAAGACAAAGATTTTAAAGATTTCAGAAACTTAAAATTGTCCTCTGCAGCTTCTTTGAATTTGGACTGGTCTAAAATTTTATCGTGTGGGAATGGGTTAAAACATTTCTTTTCTACAAAAATGCCATGGACCATCTATAACACTTCTTTGCATCCATGCAAAAAACCGAACTAAAATACTCTTATTTAGGTATGATATTTATGTTATACAGTTAGAAATATTTCTTAGCAAAACAATACAACACAATTTTACTAGCCCATTTATTAAGATCTATTTCAAAACTTTTACCCAACATAAAACCCTTACAAGTCATATGCTTCTGGAAAAGGAAATCTGTGAATAGGTGAACTGGGTGAGACTTAACCCATTACCAGACGGCAAAATTTTAGACCAATCCAAATTGAAAGGTGCTGCAGACAACAATTCTAAAGTTATGAAATTTTGATTTTTATTCACTTTTTGGGTAGAAAACATTGTGGATAATGAAGAAATTGCTTGAGACAAGCAAATTTCTTCATTTTGCACAATGTTTTCCAAAGCTTTTTTCCTTGGAGGCATCTAAAAGCGTCACTGAGTGGGAATGGGTTAAAACATTTCCCACATGAAATTTTTTTAGACCAGTCCAAATTCAAAGAAGTTGTAGATGACAATTTCAATGTGATTGAATCTTTAAATTCATTGTCTTTCGGGGTAGAAAACATTGTGGATGATGAAGAAATTGCTTGTAACAAGCAATTTCTTCATTTTCCACAATGTTTTCCAAAGCTTTCATATTGAGGGGCATTTAAAAGTGTCATTGTGTGGGAATGGGCTAATCTTATAATATGGCCTACAGTGTGGGATCGATATGAACCCAGTGAATATTTTTGATATTAAATCAGAAATATCATACTAATCTAACAACTATGCTGAAGCCTATATCAAACAGCTTTTCTTGACAGTGAAAATGGAGTCATGATGACTGTTATCATGCCATTTTATCATCAGGGTAACATGATTAACATAGTAATTAACCCATTAACAGACAACAAAATCCAAATTTAACCCATTCCAACACAGTGGAATTTTAGACCGGTCCAAATTGAAAGGAGCTGCAGACAACAATTTCAAGTTGATTGAATTTAATTTTTTTTCATCTTTTTGGATAGAAAACATTGTGGATAATGAAGAAATTGCTTGATTCAAGCAATTTCTTCATTTTTTCACAATGTTTTCCAAAGCCTTTTCGTTGAGGAGCGTAAAAAGGAGGGACTGAATGGGAATGGGTTAAAGGAGTTGCAGACAACAATTATAAGTTAATGAAATTTTAGGTTTTTTTTTTTCTGCATAGACTACAAGCAGCAATTTCTTCATTATACACATTGTTTTCCTGATTGTTTCTTTGGAGGACGTTGAAAAGCGTAATTGTGTGGGGAAGGGATAAGCCTGAAATTTTCAACTATTTCAAATAAGCAAAAAGTACATGCAGAAAACATTGATTTTCAAAATATATTTGAACTTTTTCCTATTTTTTTTTTTTCTTTTTTAAAATTTGGATTGGTCTAAAGTGAAAGAGGTTGAAGAAGACAATGAAACAAGCAATTTCTTCTTTTTCAAAAATGTTTTCTCATGTATAAAATCACAGGGATGTAAAATTCAGGATTTTTACAGAGAAGGGTAAAATAATCATTCTGTTTAGGTAAATGATACATGGAATACAAAGTTATGATAAAATCGGACACAATGAATTTTCTTTGAGGAAAATTTGATATTCACGAAACATTCTGTCTCCTAAAAATCAAAATATTGCTTTCTCTAACATTGAACAAAAGAATGACTGAATGTATGTAAAAGAAAATCAAATTAACTGGAAATATTAAGCTCCTAGCACTCACCCTGTGGGCATCATATCAACTGGTCTATCACAAGAAATGCAATGGAATCTCTGGATAAGTTGTCTGAAATATACAAAATATTGACATTTCTTTTTTATAAGCATTTATGGTCCTCCTGTTTTGCCCGAAATATTCCCACTTTGGCAGGCAGCATAGACAAAGATCAGCCTGTGCAGATGTGCACTCTGATCTTTGCCTACACTACCAGCTTCTTAAGTTTATATTTAAGAAGCCTTAGAACAAGAAAATTCATCATAATATTTGTTATTGTTTTATTTAATCCCTGTCCCCTGGTTTGTAGGGTACTCTAGAATGGTAAACATTTTTACTGTTGAGCCTACAAAAACACATTCCGAAATTATAATGTGATGAAAAACAAAGCACGTCCTGTTGATGTCAGAAACTGGGCTGCGTGGGTCTTATACCGAAAAAAACACTTTAGAGATGAAGAGAATATTTTTTGTTTTCATTGAGGTATGAAACAAAAAAAAAATAATCACACTGTATGAATATGTGAAGCAGTTTGAGGAGCAGATTCATACATAAGTGTGATTAGGTTTTTTGTTTAGTACCTCCATGTACCAAAAAATATTGTTTTCATGTCTTGTAATTTAATGACATCTAGCAAAAAAAGCAAAAATTTGACATATTTTGATACACTGACCCTAAAGTGCTCACCTGTGTCAATGACTACAAATGTTGAAGAAGACCATTTTTTTCTTTTTACTACAAGTGATCTAATATCATTCTTGTAGGAGATATCATGGGGGAAAAACAAGAGGGCCATTAGCCCTAAAGCGCTCACCTAAGTCGATGACTGCAGATGTAAAATATATCAATAGGCTAATTTTGATAATATGAATTCACTTGGGCCCGAAATGAGTCCTTCAGAGTGCAAAGAAGTTATATCTTACATTTTACCTAGTGACCTAGTTTTTTACCTTATGTAATTCAAAGTTGAACTGACAAAGAGATTTTACTTAAGAAATCATTCTGATGAAATACCAAATCATTTGAGCCTGAAATGAGACTTCTAGGGTGCAAACATGGTATTTCTATGACTTGACCTAATGACCTAAATTTTTACCTGAAATGACAAATATTGAAATTTTGCCAAGATATTATGGAGCCAATCATTCTGAACAAATTTCAAATAAAGTGAACTTAAAACGCTGAATCTAAAGTGAAAACATTGTATTTCTAAGACTTGACCTTGTGACCTAGTTTTTGACCACATGTGACCCAAATTTTAACCTGGTCTAGATATCATGGAGAAATTCATTCTGACCAAAAATCAATTCATCTGAACCATTAATCTGGCCTCTACAATGCAAATATGACATTCCTTTGATTAAACTGATTGAATTAGTTTTTGACCCATGTGACCCAAATTTGAACTTTCTCAAAAGACCATGGGGACAATAATTCAAACAAAAAATCAAGTCATTTGAGCCAGAAATGTGACCTCTAAAATGCAGACAAGGTGTTTCTTTGATTTGACCTAGTGACCTAGTTTTTGACCCAGTGTGACCTAAATTCAATCTTCGTCAAAAGATCGTAGAAACAAACATTCTGACCAAATATTTGAGCCAAAATTGTGGCCTCTAGCCTGCAATCAAGTTATTCCTGATATTTGACCTAGTGACCTAATTTTCTACTCAAATTCGAAAGACAATGAAGATTATATTTCTGACAAACTTTGAAAACATTAGAACCTAAAATGAGGCCTCTGAGTGCAAACAAGGACTTTCTATGATATGAACTGGTGACCTAGTTTTTGACTCCTTGTGACCCAAATTCAGACTTCGTCAAGAGACTATGTGGACAGTCATTCTAACAAAGTATACATTATGCCAAAAAAATGGGGCCTCTAGAATGCAAACAAGGTATTTCTAAGATTTGACTTTGTGACCAAGTTTTGACCCCAATCTTTGCTGGGAGACCATGAAGACAATCATTCTCACAAAGTTTGAAGACATTTGAGCCAAAAATGTGGCCTCTAAATGCAAACAAGGTTTTTCTAAGTGCAAAGGCCCCTAAATGCAAACAAGGTTTTTCTAAGATTTGAACTTGTGACCTAGTTTTTGACCCCACATGACCTGTCATTTATGTTTTATGTCATTTGAGAAAAATAGTGTAATGTGAAGGTACACATATGACTAAATGTATTGCAGTCATAAAACATGTATAATGATTCTGTGATCATCATATACATGTTTCAAGAGCTATTTTTGGCTTTATCAGTTATTATCATGTATTTTCATATCGTTTATACCTGCTAATAGGAGGACCTCACATTGCTGACTGCAAAATTGACAGGTCCTGAAAATCCAAACATGCACTACATCTTGCTTAGCAGACCTGTACATTTTCAGATTTTCCGAAAGCGGAACCATTGGACAATATTCAGTGACTCTGAAGGAGCCTATGTTGTGATTGGTCACTCAATGCCTGACAACTTATATGAAAGATGAAGTGTATAGAGGTGCGAGATTATAAAAAGAGAGTGCACTCATGGAATGGCAGCTTTTGGAACTATGGCAAAACAACAACAAAATCTCTGTCTCTTTACTTTACAGGCAAAATTCATTTTATCTTTAGTTTTTTACCATTCTTATTCCAATATCAATTAATAACAACATCAGGACCGGGACAGTCGGACCAGGACACGGACTAGGAACACAGAGCTACAAGTGAAATGTAAATAGATATAGACACCTACTGACGTTTTCAACATTTTTATACTTGAATTCTCGATTCATTTTCTTTCTTACACTTAAATAAGATTTGTCTTTTACCAATTCATTTGTAATTAAAATCAGTTCGTTGTAGGTTACAAAAAGCCTGTTTATCCTTTAAACCTGAAATCTTTGGCAAACTCCCGTCCACTCACAGGAAGAATCTTGGCCCATCAGAGCCTTCTGACGACCCAATCCGTGAGTCCGCTTGCTGTATGTATAAATAAGTGTATTGCTGTTCTAACCATTGGAGATTTATATAATCACGACCATTGACTGCTCACACTTGTGCATCGTATCTCAGACAAGGCCTGTGTATCTACATTGCGTGTATGCACAAGAATCCTGTACAATATGTTTCCTCTAGAATGCATTCAAAAGGTTGACACACAACGTATGACGGACGACAGATGAGGGACACAGCTTGATCACAAAAGCTTAGATGAGCTAAGAATAATCAAGTTAAAACAAATTTGACGTAACGGTAACTGAAGCTTTTACAATTCATAGATTGCTGGCCTCATCAACTGAGACCCGACGTTAAGTTCTACTTAGATATTAGATGGCATTATTTTGCATTTTATGTGGTAACATATAACAGGCAAGTAAAATGGTTGTTAGGTTGCCTAAACATCATAACTACAGCTTCAATAAGCTATACTATATTTCTTTTTATTAACTGATTGATTGAATGGGGTTTAATGCCACTTTTAACAGTATTTCAGTCATATCATGGCAGCTGGAGCACCTAATTATGGATTCCTGGTATTTTTCTCACAAGTACTACCACTACATCCTTTCCTAGCCTACAGCTGCTATCCCATTTAGTTTTACAATTATCCACCCATTGGTGAGAGGCAAATGTCGGAAAGGATATGTGCCTAGGGTCGTTTTTTTTTATATTAACCTTTGTCATGCCAAATAAAATCCTTGTTCAGAATTAGATTAAAATCAAAGGGCTGAAAGCACTGGAAGCACTAGTTGTGGGTCACTATTCCCTGTTAAAGATAACGATTTTAAACAATTCCGGCTGGAATTGGACAAACAGGTGATATAGACTAAGATCAGACTGCACATATGTACAGTCTGATCTTTGTCTATACCTCCTGCCAAAACAGGAATATTCTGGGTTCAGTATGACAAGGGTTAAAAGTTCCTTTATCTCAAATGATATTCTAATAATATTCTTGTCTAGAATTCCAGTCAAGTTGATTCCAGTCTAAAATGTTGTTGTGAGCTAGCTTACTTCCTAATACCAGCAGCATCATCCTCACTCCAGTCCATATTCTTCTGGTATTTCTTCAGTTTATCATTCAGGGCTTTCAGTCTAGATTCCAACCACTCTTTCAAAGGATCAAGCTCTAGTCTATCAAGTTTACCATCAATATCCTCAGTTAACTTGCTGTATGCAGTCTTCCAGTCTTCATCCTGATTGGAAAGATACTTGTGTTATTGATTTCTGGATAATCAACGTTTGACATGCTCATAAATTTGGAATTGCATTAAAATCAATTAACTGAAAGTATTGGAAGCACTTTTTGTCATTCAATATTTCTTTTTTCAAATTTAATACTTTAAACAATTCTGGCTCTGAAAAGGTGGTGAAGGCTAAGACCAGACTGCACTAATGTGTTTGAAAGCTGATCTCTGTCTTAACCTCATGCAAAACAGGAATGTTCTGGGTTCAGTATGAAAAGGGTTAAGAAATATATTTCCGCATTATAACATGCATCTAAATGATTGAAATAGGAACATACATATTGTTACTAATGTACAGTGCTAAATTAGAAGTCACTTACGAAGTGACAAAGGCTTTTTATGTAAAGACATGACTTTTTTCCCCTGGCAATAAAATCTTTTAGTTATCAAGGCTTACTTATTCATGTATTCACCGTGTGACAGACATTTTAGATTGATGGATCGAATGATGTTAAACGACACTTTTAATAGTATTTCAGTCAAATTCTGCGGCTGGAGAACCTAACAATGGATTTCTGGTATTAATTTTCTCACACTAGTACTACCACTACATCCTTTCCTAGCCTCCAGCTGCTATCCCACTTAGGTTTATGATTATCTGACCATTGGTGAGATGCAATGTCGGAAAGAATATGTGCCGGCTGCCGCCGCCAGGGATCGAACCCATGACATCCCATGCTTATAGATTGGGAGTCTGATGCACTACCAACTGCGCTATGATGGCGGCTGTCATCCATTTTAGACACTAGGGACTCTTGAAATATCTTGCCCAAGGACAAGCCAAGAAGTGTAAGCTACTGAATCTTTTAACTTTGCAATAAAGTTAAAAAAAATATATATTCAAAGCAATAAAACCACAAAATGAGTTTCTTATTTATTATAAAATGCACTTTGTTCATTGAAATATTACTATTTATAGTATGGGGCTATCATATGTGTTTCCAGTGAAACATCTACCCTTCAATAATGATTTGTACTTTTTCTAATCTTGTGGTGAAATTTACAATTTTCCACAGCATTCTGTTGTCTTTGTTAATTTAGAGGATGCATTTCATAATTACATTGAAAAATAACGCTTCACACCATCCATTCCTTCTTCCATATATGACTAGAAATGTGTCAGAGATAAGGCTACCTCCGCAAAATTACTTGTCACATGACCTTCAATAATGACATCGAGCTTTGAAGTATCCAACAAAACTTTATGCATAACACTAGCGCTTTTCAAGGGGGACAACTGCATCAACTTATTTAAAATCTAAAATCAATGTAGAAGACATACTCTGGATAATAATTTGTCACACATACTAACACATCTATCCATACACCCACAAATGGTTTGAGGTAATTGACAAATCGCAGCTGTCAATGAAAAATAACCAGTCGACCAATAAAATTATTCATTTAGATCCAGAAATAAGATTTGATCTCTATCCATTGGCCACCATTTTTTGTTGTTTGGCTGACTCAAACAACGCAACTACAGCTTATTTAAGCTGTAGTTATGATGCTTAGATTGCAAACCAATTGTACTACTTATTTGTTACATGATACTGGCCATATTTTTTTCCAAAGTAAAATTGAAACAGAACTTCATGTCTGAGTTAATGGCAGCTAACAAAGTAAGTGGGCTGGGCCAGCGATTGGTCAATTGCCATTTCATGGCGTAGGCATAAAAAATGCTTCTCTGCTAAAGAATTACTCTAAAATAGCAATATTTTCAATAGTTTTGGTACTCATTCAAAGAATCATAACAACAAGAAATTCCAATGAGTTCATTATTCTAATGTACCATTAACACAGGATTAAAAGAAAGTTTTGCTTTCCTACAAATTCTAAGAGTAAATAAGATGGGACAGATCCTTTTATAGTTCACAAAAACTTTATTTAACTCATTCCCCCTCAATCCCCCTTATTTTTTCAACCTTCAAGAAAAACAAAAGCATCGCCTACGGTGCCTATGCTCGACTGTTGGGTGTTGGATAGTGGACAAAATGCATCTAGAGTTATCCCCCTTGATAGTATTGGTTGCTCTTTTGATAGTGAATAGGTGTGCTAAGTTTCAAGTAAATGGCTTTAGTAGAAACAGAGATATCACAAAATGTCAAAGTTTTAGCATGACGATGACACCAAAGCTATTGCAATACCTCGGGTTTTCTCTGAAAACAGCCAAGCTAAAAATGGAAAAAACAATGTGGAAAATGAAAGAATTGCAGCTTGTTACTAGCAATTTCTTCATTTTACACATTGTTTCTGCCATAAAAAAAAAAAGACAAAAAATTGAGCTTTGCAAACTTGAGATTGTTGTCTGAATTTTGGCCAGTCAAAAATTTTGTTTTCTGACAATGGGTTGATGATTATTTCCAGAATCAGAGACTTTTCAGTTGCCACTTACATGGTGCCTTAATACATGATTTACTATATTTGATTTTCCAAAAAAATTTCGGACACTTTGCCAAATAACAAAGAGAGGTAAAACTTACATGTCCTGCCAATTTATCCAGTATTTCCTTGATCATCTTGTTGATTTCGTCAGTAGTTTGGTCAAAGAGTTTGGTGTTCACCTTGGCTTCTAAGGACTTCTTATCTGCTTTCTGAGAATACCAAATTATATTTAAAATTTCATATTTATAATTTCATATTTATAATTTCATAAATTCATCAATACTTGGAAACAAAAGATTTAAAGTTTTTTTGAGAAATGGAAATGTTAAAGGTAGATGTAAAATTGATCTGATGTTAAATGAGTTCAGGATGATCCTGAACTTATTTAACATCAGATCAAATTTACATCTACCTTTAACATTTCCATTTCTCAAAAAAAACTCTATTTTGATAAAAGATAAAAGAATCTTTGAAATTTAGACAAGTTTTTTAATCCTCGTCATGCTGAATCTGGAATATCCCTGTTTACGCAGAAGGTATAGACAAAGATCAGACTGCACGTAAGTGCAGTCTGATCTTAGCCTACACCTCCTGCCTCTCCTTTTCAAACCAGAGTTGTTTATGATATCATTCAGCATGACAAGGGTTAAGTATGAAATATTGTAATAACATTATGTTTACAATACAAAATTTGACATTGTAATTAAAAGATCAAAGAGAAAGATGGGCAAAATTTATTTTTATTTTGCCATCTACCAAAACAGAATCATACATTATGATTACTTTCATTGATATGTCCCCCCTCCCCCCATTAACCAATTTCCAAACAATGAAGCTTTTGACGCCCTTCAAGAAAAACAATTGGAAAGACATTTTGTTAAATGAAGTAATTGCTTGAACAAAGCAATTTCTTCAGTTTCCACAATGTTTATTACCCTAAGAGTTTAAAAAAGAAATTTCAGAAACTTTAAAACTTTGGTCACCTGCAACTCCTTTCAATTCGGGCCAGTCTAAAATTTTGCCGTCTGGTATCGGATTAAATAATACTTACAACATCAACTTCCATCTGTACATAGTCCTTATCTGCCTTTTCTTGTTGCAGTCTATCACAGTACTTCAAGATATCCTGTCAAATAAAGAAACAATGAGTAGTTTTGAATTGACCAATCACTGGCCCCCACTGACTCCAACAGGAAGTTCCACTTAGATTTTTAATGGTGTAATTTTGCAAAATCTATGGCCAATAACATTTTACAAATAAGTAGAATGGCTGGTTGGCAACCTAAATGTTGTAACTACAGCTTGAACAGCTTCAATTGTCAAGAATTAATACAAGAGAGCCGTTGGCCCTGTGGCGCTCACCTGAGATAAAGGCACTTTTTCTTTAAACAGTCTTTTTTTTATTTTAATGATAGTATTATAATACAAATGGGCCATACTTTATACATATATAGGCTCTGTACAGGGTATCCCAAATTCTTAATGACAAATTCCAAGGCTTTAGGACTAATTTGAAAGGAGGAGAACATTTTTTCCTCCCTCTGGATCCATAGATTATAATTTCAGAAATAAGAAAGAAGTCAATTAACTGATGCTTCATTCAAAATTTTAAAGCTCTATGCTTCCTGGGTAAGGAGGAGAGGATCTTTAAGATTATTCAAAAGTTCACTTTTGTTGCCAAGGCAACCAGAGTTTTTAACAGATTTCAATTCTTTTAGCAATTTTTAAAGGGGACCACCTAAGAAACATTTCTTCCATATTTGGTTGAAATTGGTCCAATGGTTTTGGAGGAGATGTCATTTAAAATTCATTCTTTATATCTTTATAAACCCCACCCATCTGGGGTTCTGCCCCCAGGGCTCTGGGGGTCATGATTTTAACTATTTTGAAAGGGGTCAATATACTAATTTTTCATGCAAATATCACAGCTCTACGCCTTTTGGGCCTGGAGGAGAAGATTTTTAAAATTATTTTAAAATTTCACTTTTGTTGCCATGGCAACAAGAGTTTTTCTACAGATTACAATTCTTTTAGCAATTTTAAAAGGGGACCGACTAAGGAACATTTCTGCCATATTTGGTTCAATTTGGCCCAGTTGTTTGAGAGGAGTTGTCGTTTAAAAATGGTTATTTCTTTATAAACCCAACCCCACTGTGGCTCTGCCCCGGGGCTCTGAGGGTCATGAATTTAGCTACTTTGAAAAAGGTTCTACACCTTTTGGGTCAGGAGGAGAAGAATTTTAAAGATTTTTTTTTAAATTTCACTTTTGTTGCCAAGATTTCACTCCTATTAGCAATTTTAAAAGGGGACCATGCAAATAACATTTCTGCTTAATTTGGTTGAAGTTTGGGAGGAGATGTTTTTAAAGAAATTGTTGAAGGACGACGGACAACAGGCGGCAGCCGGGCGCCGGACGAAGGGTGATCACAATAGCTCACATGAGTACTTCCTACTCAGGTGAGCCAATAAAAACAAGAGCTATGCAGTGGGTTGCATGTGTAACTAAATAGGCTTGTCAATGAAAAACTATTTTACTAAGTCAAAGGCAGATAATTCAAGAATTATTTCCAAAACAGATACATAGCTGACCAGATAGATGGTTGGACAGATCTGATGTTTTGGGCCATCATTCAAGCTGTAATTACAACATTTTGCAAGCCTAGTAACAATTTATTTGAATGAGCTTTTCAGCCGCTTTGAAAAATCTTTCAGTTATTTCATGCCAAGGTTCCCTTCTAATTCCTCTGAAATAATATCCAAGAATAGCACAAACATAGGTGTATGACCCTTGAAACTGTCAAAATCTCTCAACCATTTTAAGGTCAAGTTATGATATAAATTTTACAATGGTGTTACCTCAATTTGTTTGGTTCTATGTTTATTTTCATCTATAATGTCAGCAGTGGTGTGGTGAAGTTTTTCTACCTCAGCTTGTAACTGAAGGATAGCCTGCTGGGCTCGAGTCAAGGCATCGCTGTCCTGTAATAAATAACAAATATAAATATAGTGATGGCATTTTCCTTTTAGTAACAAGACAAAAGATTCAATAACTATGTAAAGAGAGAATGTAGTCAATTAAAGGGAATGTTTTAGGAACTTAAGAAAAGGATAGAAAAAGTTAGAATACGGTTTGTCTTATCTGGAATTATGAAAAAAATATAACATGACAGATTCTCAAGACAAATAGATATGAGTAATTTGTATAAATTTAACTTTTGGTTAATTGATGATTAAATATTGTCAAGCTAATTTTTGAAGATTGTTAAATCAAAAGCTAAAGGAAAAAAATGCAAAATTTATATCTTATACTGAATTCTTTCATTCACAAAAATTATGTAAAATAAAGATGTGAAAAAGAACCCAAACAAATTGTCAAACCCATTACTAGTCAACAAAAGTAGACTAATCAAAATTGAAAGATTAAGCAGTTAACAATTTAAAATTGTCGAAATTAGAAAAAAAATGGGGGGGGGGGTAGAAAACATTTTGGACATTGAAGAAATTGCATGTTACAAGCAATTTCTTTATTGTCCACAATGTTTTTAAAACCATTTTTCTTAAGAGACATCAAAAAACAGGACTGTCTGTGAATGGGTTAATCATGATTTTTCAACACCAACCCAGTGAATATCGGCAAAAATTTTGAAACAACTGTAAACGATTACAAAATAACATTATCTTAATAAAACTCAATTCTAAAATGAACAACGTGAAAACTAAAATTGCAAAAAAAATTCTAACAAATACTGTATCTTAAGTCTAATGTTGTAATTAGGAAAATGAAAGTAAATCAAAAGAACAAAAGAAATGTTGATAAAACACTAGACTGTAACCCCTATCCATTCCTAATGGAAAATTCTGTTGTTATAACAAATTTAGTTATATAAGTCTGTCAGAGGTCTTAAGACTAAAACTCTGCTGTTACCACTTAACCCTTTCCTGATTTGAAATTTTTTTAGACCTGTCCAAATTCAAAGGTTTTGCAGACGAAAATTTAGAGTGGATCTAATTTGAGAAATAACCACCCAGTAGGGTAGAAAATATTGTGGTAAAAGAAGAAATTGCTTTTTACAAGCAATTTCTTCTTTTCCCACAATGTTTTCTCAGGTATAAAATCACAAGGACATAAAAAACAGTGATTGTACAGGAAAGGGTTAAACTCTTGATGTTTTTGCTTGTTTATGTACATTGTTGCTCCAGTTAACCACCAACAACACCCTATTTTAAGAAAACACTCAGGCATTTGATACAGATTTTACAGTAATTAAATCAACCTATAATTTCTTAAAAATAAATAACAAATCATAGACAGTGAACAACAGATAATTAATTGTGACTGTCATATTCTGTAAGTTATGAAAATAATCTCGAACTATTCACATTTTTAGGTGTAAACTAAGTAAAAAGGTGGCATTATTCTTATTAACTAAATCATTATTTAATCATAAAAAATGAGACAGGTCAAAATTGAAAGAAATTGCAAAGGGCTTTTTGTAACATTTGGCCAAATCAATATATCAATATCAATACAGGCTAGTTAATTTAAAAAAAAGGAAATAGAAGACCCCCATCTGAGGATGATATGCTGCATTGGCTAGATAGTGAAAAATGGTGAACAGGGGCATTATTTTTACAAAAGTGCATCTAGAGTTATCCTTCTAACAGTATGAATTTTGAGAGTGAACATACATTTCAAATTTCAGATAATTATCTTCAGTAATAATACAGACACTGATAGGGCTTTAACCCATTCCAGCACAGCAAAATTTTAGACTGGTCCAAATTGAAAGAAGCTGCAGACGACAATTTCAAGTTGATGGAATTTTAATTGTTTTCGTCTTTTTGGATAGAAAACATTGTGGATAATGAAGAAATTGCTTGATCCAAGCAATTTCTTCATTTTCCACAATGTTTTCCAAAGCCTTTTCGTTGAGGGGCATAAAAAGGAGGGATTGAGAGGGAATGGGTTAAGTAAGTCGAAATCGTCACTAATGACAAGGCTGAAGATGTAAAATTATATCAACTTTTTTTGGAAACAGGAGCAAATGAAAATCTATGCAAAACAAATCAAGTAAGGTTTAACGAAAATCCAACATAATAAACTATTTCTTTCACCATTGATTACCTCTTTCATAACTTTTGACTCGTCTTTAACTAAATTGGAATCACCAACTGGTTGTCTTTCCTACGTATTCACATAGCATTGATAAATCATATAAGTCATTCAATTACAAAATTTATTGTCTTTTCTAACCTACTGCTGACAAAATTTTAAATTGGACTAAATTGAAAGGGATTGTAGGCTACAATTCAAAATGAAATATAATTGAAAACTATGTACGATATGGGGTAGAAAATATTGTGAGAAAAGGAGAAATTACTAGTTTCAAGCAATTTCTCTTTTTTCAACAATGATTCCCATAGCTGATCTACAGTTTGTCAAAATGTAGGTTTGTGTGGTATAGGATTGAAAAAGATTGTAATAATTAATGATCAGCCTACAATAGCATTTGATGGGATATCAATGTATAGCTATTGGACAATAAAACATAAACATTTGCAATTGTATTCCTATTGATCATTTGAATAAGAGGACCAGCTAGTACAGTTGAACATGAAAAAGTAATTTCAATTTTGAATTATAAGCTCAACATTTTTACAAATTGGCGGATTGTTTGTTAATAAAAGAAAAAGGGCTGATCCAGATTTTCATGGACATATACTTAACCATTACAAAACGGCAAAATTTTAGACTGGTCTAAAATCAAAGATGTTGCAGACGACTAATTCAAGTTGATGATTTTTTTCACCTTTTGGGTAGAAAACATTCTGGATAAGGAAGAAATTGCTTCTTCATTTTTCATGATGTGTCCAAAACTTTTTCTACTCAGGGCATCAAAAGAGTCATTGTAAGGGAATTGTTTAAAAATTGTAGTGAATAGATTGATGTAACTTAAAAAATTACAGTAATTATAGGATTTTGTATTGCTGTAAATCATTTACTGGTCAAATTCACAGCATATTTTAACTTTTTTTTTCAAATGATATTTCAGTTTGAACTTTTTGTAACAAAGACACTTTTCATGATTAATGAGACAATATTTGACAGGCTAAGTGAAGAAAGTTGAAGCCTAATTAACTCAAAAGAGAAAATTAAATGTAGACCTGTCAAAGTTCAAAGAAGTTGCAGACAACAATTTTTTGTTGATTGTATTTTATAAATCTTTTGTCTTTCAGGGAAGAAAACATTGTTGATAATAAAGAAATTGCTTATTTTGAAAATGAAGAAGCAATTTCTCCATTCTCCACACAATGTTTTCCAAAGCCTTTTTCCCTACAAGCTTCAAAAAGCAAGATTGTTGGGAATACAGTAAGCTTCAGCCTAATTGACTAGTGACTTATAAATTAAGTGTTTGCAATGATAATGGTCAGCCAGTGGGCTCTTTCAACACAAAAATGCTTTTTGATGCCCCCAAGAAAATAAGTTCCGGAAAACATTGTGGACAATGAAGAAATCTTCATAACTCAAATTACCAAAAAATTAAGACTTCATCTACTAAACATTGTCGACAGAAATTTCTTTGAATCTGGACTAGTCTAAATGTTGTTTGGTAATGGGTTAAAATCAACCATTCAGTTCTCTGTATATTATATACATTATATCTGATGATCTCAAAATTTTATCATAAAAGAATTTGAATTAAATATTCAAAGTTTACTTTATAGAAATCATGTGAAATCTGGTTTACTTTACAGAAATAGATCTATTTGTAATCCTTTAGCATTGTTTGTTATCAACAGGCAGGTAAGTGTATCTAAATAGGGAAATATTTATCGTACACAATAAATTTTAACTATCCCAATATACCACACAACTTTATTTCAGAACAGTCCAAATTCAAAGAAGTTGCAGATGACTATTTTCATAAAATGAAATTTTAGAATTCTCTTTCTTTTTTGGTCACGGAGAATACATTGTTGATAACAAAGAAATTGCTTATTACAAGCAATTTCTTCATTTTCTGTTATGTTTTCTTTAGCTTTTTTCTGGAGGGGCATAAAAAGCATCATTGTGGGGAAGGGTTAAGGATGAAAAGTATATGACATCTATTAACCCATTACCATACAGGAAAATTTTAGACTGGTCCAAATTGAAAGAATTTGCAGACGAAAATTTAAACTGTATTGAATTTTAGATTTTTTCAACAATCTGGGTAAAAAACATTGTGTAAAATGAAGAAACAGCTTGTAACAAGCAATTTCTTAATTTTACAAAATGATTTTCCAATTATTTTCCTTGGGGATGTCAAAAAGCGTCATTGAGTGGGAATGGGTTAAATCATGTTATTTCTTTACAAAAGCCACCATCTATTGGACCACACATTTTTTACCCATTCATATTCCCTCATTTTTTATGCCCCTGAAGAAAAAGATTTGAAAAATATTGTCGAAAATGAAGACATTGCACGCAACAAGCATTTTCTTCTTCACCCACGGTATTTTTAAACCAAAAGGACAAAGGATTTAAAAATTTCATCACCTATTAGGATTGTTATCTGCAACTTCTCTGGCTCCAGTCTAAAATTTTGTTGTCTAGTAATGGGTTAAACCTACCGCATTTCTCATGATAACATTATTATATACCAAATGATAATTCCAAATCTACCACATTTCCCATGATAAAATTATTCCCTAGCAAATGATATTTCCATCTGTTATATTCATTGTTTAATTTGTTATTTGTAATTTGAATAATTGTTTATTTCAGTGTAAGATCGATTTAACTTTTATCAAGTTAACAACAAAATCTATATTTCGAGGGCATAGAGCAAAAACAATTAGTATGGCTCTATACAATTTATAGAGCCATACAATGTTTTGGCTCTAAGCCATCGATTTCCACATTTAGTGCCAGAAAATTGTTCAGTAGTGAAAAATGAAGGAAAACAGCGCTAAATCTATCAAAACAGTGAGATTATCATTTAGATAATTTCACTGGGTTTTTTTCGCTGAAATTATCAAGTGAAAATCTGACAAGATTATAAAAGTACCAATAATCTATTGAAAAGCTTTTAACCTTTGTCATGCTGAATTAAATCCTTATTCAGAATTGTATTAAAATCATTGCAAAGGGCTAAAAGCAATTGAATGCCAAAATATTTTGAGTCATTATTTATTGTTTATTGATTCTATATAAAACTCTGAAATTAAAATGCCAAACAGGTGGTTTAGATTAAGATCAAACTGCACATATGTGCAGGCTGATCTTAGTCTATACCTCCTGCCAAAGCAGGAGTATTACGGGTTCAGCATGTCAAGGGTTAAGAAATGAGGATTATCTCCTCTAAAAAATATTGAAAAGATTCAACTCTACTTCCAACCAATATAGACTAAAATAAAAAGTTTTAAATAAGGTCTATTTTTTGCATCATTGGAAACATTACATGCTGAAACAAATCTCTTCTGAAGAGGTAACACATAATCAGTTACCTTGTTATCCCATTACCACACAATGGATCCAAGAAGAAAACTTTTTTTAGCAATTTCTTCATTTCCAACAATGCTTTCTCCCCTGAATAAAAGTGAATTATCTTAACGTTAATCATCATTGTAATACCAAATTTCTTCATTTCTAAAAAATTTTCTTAAACTTTGGTCGTAAATAAGAGGGATTGTGTTGGAATAATGGATGTAATTGGAAAAAATTAAGGATGAAAATGTTCATGGCTTTCTTTGATCTTGCTAACTCTCCAAACACTGTAAAACAGCATAGATAACATGTCCTTAAAATAAACAGCATTCTCAACATTGTTTGTAAACTTTGGTTTTGAATGTCATTACCAGTTAATATACCATGTTTCAAAAGAACAAATGTATCTTTTAACCCTTGTCATGCTGAATAAATTCCTTTTCAAATTTGCATACACATCAAAAGGCTGAAAGCTCTGAAAATACTAGTTATGGGTCAATATCTAATTTGAAAATTAAATCAATTATAAACAACACTGTCTTGATAGGGTTAAACAGGTGGTTTAGACTAATATCAGACTGCACTTATGTGCAGGCTGATCTTTGTCTATACCTGCTGCCAAAACAGGAATATTCCAGGATCAGCACAACATGATTTAAATCTATATCAAAAAATAGGATTGCCTACAATAGCAATCACATTTGGTTGGGCCTAAAAAAGTTTTGAAAAATAGAAAAATAAAAAAAAAAGAAACAAAAGTATTGGTCCATCTAATTTTCAGCAATAGACATGAGAGGTAATATATTATGGCTGTTGCACAGGACATTTTCTCCTTTTCCAACAACATAATTCTATTTTAAAATAAAGTCTTTTTTTTCTGAGCAGGAAAAACATTCAGATTTAGTTCCAGAAAGATCTGAACTGGAAGAAATAATATTTGCAAGTGTTACTCTTTCCCAATCGTTCTACCTCCTGCTGATAAAGTCAACACTATCTTTGAACAGATTGCAGTTCAAAGCAAACAATTTTGAAGTGCCCTATTGACACAAGTCAATTATGCTTTAATATTGAACCTTGGTCTATTATCTAACAATATTACAATTTAGCCAATGTGTGACATTTCCATTAAATTCATCTTTGTGCCAAGTAAAGACTGGGATAAGCTAACAGTCTGATCATAATTTTCACTATGTACTTTTTAGATAGCTAGTGACTCAAAAGTTTCTTTTCTTAACCCTTTTCTGTTTTTCAAAATTTTAGACTTGTCCAAACCCAAACAAGTTGCAGACGGCAATTAAAAGTGAGTGCAATTCCAAAAGTAACCAATCCACAGGGTAGAAAATATTGTGGGAAAAGAAGAAATTGCATGTTACAAGCAATTTCTTCTTTTCCCACAATGTTTTCTCAAGAATAACAGCACAGGGACATAAAAACCAGTTATTGTACAGGAAAGGGTTAAACCTTTCCATGCTGAATAAAATCCTTTTTCAAAGTTGTATTAAAATCAAAGTACTGAAAGGCTACGATTGTGGGTCAATATTAATTCTACAATCAATTCAGACTTAAAATGTGAAACAGATAGTGTAGAATAAGATCAGACTGCACATATGAGTTGGCTGATCTCATTCTATACCTCCTTTGAATTCGGACTTGTCAAATTTGTTGTGTACTAATGGGTTAGGCAAGCTAATGCCCTTCCAACACAATCACTCACTTTAATGATCCTAGAAAAATCACAGATAAAAACTGTGTAGGAAAAGAAGAAATTACTTGTAAAAAGCAATTTCTTTTTATACTATGCCTGTTTTCTATCTTTTTATAACCGATTACCACACAACAAAATCATGGACTGAAATTTCAGATGACAATTTTTCGGGGGTGAGTTTTTAAATTTGTTTGTCTTTTCCGGTAGAAAAAAATGGATACAATGAAGAAATGGCTTCTAACAAGCAATTTCTTCATTTTCTACAATATTTTCCAAAGCCTTTTTCTTAAGGGATGTAAAAAGGATTGATTGTTTGGGAATGGGTTAAAAATAATTATTTCTCACTTTCCTTCAATTTTGAATTATCTTCCGTAACTTTATTCAGTTTGGTCTGCTCTAAAATGCATAGGCTGCCTTACGAGTACATTCTATAATAATTTAATTTTTAGTTTCGTCTATCAAAAACGAGCGATATGATTGGTCGAAAAATTTAATTCATACCTCCATGAACAAAATTTTGAGCACGCAGCCATTTTGTATGCTTCCGCACAAAATAGTTCACTACAAAAAAGTATCAAAATTTGTAAAGTTGTTGTATTTTTCGCTCGATGCTATTAAATTATAAGAAATGAAGAGAATAATTTTTGTTTTCATGGAGGTATGAACCGAAAAACCTAATCACACAATGTATGAATCCGCTTCGCTTTCGCTTCATACCTCCATGACAACAAAAAATATTCTCTTCATCTCTTAACCCATTCCAACTAAATCCCTCCTTTTTACGCCCCTCAAGAAAATAGTCTTTGAAAACATTGTGGAAAATGAAGAAATTGCTTGTATCAAGCAATTTCTTCATTATCCACAATGTTTTCTATCCAAAACGACGAAAAAGTTCAAAATTCCATCAACTTGAAATTGTCGTCTGCATCTTCTTTCAATTTGGGCCAGTCTAAAATTTTGTCAAGTTGGAATGGGTTAAATGTAATATTTGGACTCGAGTGCGTAGGACTCCATCTGATGAAGGGTAATTTCAAAACAAACATATTGAACCATTTATAGTTGGACAAACTCTATAAAATCAATTTGTACACAAGGCCTAGCTAAGACACCAAAAACAAACATGACATCATGACAGTCTGTCAATGTTGGGCATGGATTTTATCAAACATGGAATGAATTATGTAATTTCCCCCCCCCCCCCCCCCAATCATACAGACAGGAGCCCCTTGGCATTAGTAAAAGTTTCACTGTTTCAGTGATTATAATTCAATTCAATATCTTTTTCTTCACATTATGACATTATGTATAATGTTAATCCCCAAATATTTCTGTTTTGACAAGAGGTATAGATAAAGATCAGCCTGCACACAAGTGCAGTCTGATCTTTTTCTACATTACCTGCTTGCACCTTTTAAGTAGCATTTGTATGCCAACTTAATTTTCAAAAGAAATCCAAGCTTTCTACATGGACTCCTAGTGCTTTGTTTTAAAATGTTTTTTATTCAGCATGACAAGGGTTAAGTGATGAGATAATAAATTACTTTGAATATTTTTATAACATTTTGTATATAGAATTATTCATCTATTTATTTAACTAATAAAAAAGAAAAGTCACTGAAAAAAAGTGGGGATTATTGAAACATAAAGGCAATGAAATTAACTAAAACACCAACTGAAACTGTGCCATCAGAAACTGGATTTCACCTACCATTTCATTTATGCCTGCTACCTTGGCTCTCATGAGAGCAAACTCCACTCCCTTGGCCATCCTCTTCAACTCTTGGTCCACAAGGAACACTTTATCACGCAAGGCATGGAGCTGATCATTCAGATTGTGGGCGAGCTTCTTCAGTTTATCATTAGTCTCATTAAGTTCTGGTGCAGTAAGTGCTGGATCCTCCAATATCTCATCCAGCTCATGTTTGATTGTTTCTTCCTCTGCCATCCTCTCCTCGACCTCCTCTCTCGGCTTCTTCTTCTTCTCTGGCTCTTTCTTCTCTTCCTTGTTGGCAGATGCTTGTTTGGTTTCAGATGATTTCTTCTTCTCAATTTCAACAGGTTCAGGTTCTGATTCATCAACTGAGTTCATGTCATTCAAATTACCAGCTATCTTGGTCTCCATCTGTGCAAGCCAGCTTGTCAAGTCTGATACATCGCTATGGTATGCACTATCATCTAGAAGCATCTCTTGGAACAGTTTAAACCTATCCTCCAGAATGTTTACTCTATTTTGCAACGAGGACAGAGCAATATCACTCATCTTACTGCCGTGTACGGCTGCCATGATTTCCTCGCTTGAAGACAATTCTAATTCTGTGTCAGTGGTACCATCAGAAGAATTCTCTTGTGAAGATTTTCTTATCTTGGATAGAACAGTAACAACAGAGGCCAGATAACCATGGGATGTATGATTCTATAGACAGAGACAGAAAGAGACAAAGGAGATATAGAAAAGACAGAGAAGAGAAAGGGTACCCCGAGAAGTTGTACATTAATACAATGCTTCATATGCAATTGGCTTGTTAAACATGAAGGGATATGTTTGAAAAATATCAGACTGTATCAAGCAATATAGATTCCTATCAACTTTTTCCCCCTGATGTACTTGTTTTGGACATTTTTTAGCAATAAATTCCAAATTGATTGAGTTGACCTATTACCACATGTCAAAATTTTAGACGTCAATTTGAGGAGTTGGTGAACTTTAAAAAACATTGCATTGTAGGGAAGAAAACATCACGGAATTTGAAGAAATTGCTTGTTATAAGGAATTTCTTCATTGTCAACTGTTTTCCAACACTTTTTTTTGAGAAGCATAAAAAAGCAGGATTTTATGGGAATGGATTAAGTCAATGATGGTCATCAGACTTTTTCCTTCTTTCATCTGCAGGGTTCCGCTTCATGTAATACAAGCCCTACACATTCATAACATGGATTCCCATGCATAGATATATGTTAACAAAATCAATCATGCAACTAATTGTGTAATGACCAGCAAATCAAAGTAAAAATGGGTGGGGATGGGAGGAAATGCGTGTTATATATGAACACTCACAACTCTCTCCAACACATGAACACTTTGTTTTTCTTTTGGTTTAGGCTTTTGGGTTAGTAAACTACTAGGTTTAGACGTATTGTTAGATTCTATATGGGAAGGAGGAAGGTTCTGCAAGAAAACAAAGCACTGAAGATAGTTATATCAACATAGCTTCATCTATAGGCATTGTAAAAAAAAAAACCAACCTTTTTACCTTATCCAATCAAAATTTACACTTTATTGAACTTCTTACTTATATTTTCACCTAATTCATCAACAATGTTAACATTTATACTCCTATAATCCTATAAATGTAGCCTTTAGTTGTGCTAGCATAATTACAAACAATGAAATACTTTGTCAAAGAATATATTAAAGTGGCAATCCTAAATGATATAACTTTATGACTGTTGCAGATCTATTTAGAAACCATGAAATAGGGAATTATCTTTTTTTGTTTCTGATTCCACTTGATTTGATTAGAGCTTGAAATTTGAGGACTATATGCTTAAATGATTATTATATTGTTTTAGGTATAACATCACTGTGATGATCAAGACAGCTAGTTCACCTGGCCATAGCCTCCTGTTCTTTCTCACATCAGTATACTAACCTATCAACTGACAACAAAATTTTACATCCCTCCAATTTAAAAGAAGTTGAAGATGACATCAAAATGCTCTAAAATTGACACATAAACTCCAAATAAGATAGTAAACATTGTAAGAAAAAAGGAAATTCTCAAAGCAAGCAACTTCTTCTCCCACAGTGTGTTCTACGACTAAAGTATTGCAGTGTATCAAAGAGGAGTAGTGTGGAAATAGTATGGAAATAGTTTAATCTCCGTCACTAGCTACTCTTCTAGTATATGTTATATCGCTTGCCTATTGGTGAGAGACATAAATGTATGTCACAATGACTTGTTAAATATCAGAAAGAATTTTAGCAAAGCCAAGTTTAAAAGAATTGACAGGTAAGCAATTTTTACAGACTAAGCTGACCTGTCCAGACTTGAACTGAGTAAGAGATGAAACTTATATAAAACCACCCAAAAAGTTGAACTTGTTACAAACAGATCAAGATTTTAACACATCACCACGCAATCCCATTTTTTTAATGACCTTCTGAAAAAAAGTCTTGTAAAACATTATGGGAAATGAAGAAATTGCTTGTATCAAGCAGTTTCTTCATTTTTCACAATGTTTTCTACCCAGAAAGTTGAAAAAAATCTAAAATTCATACACTTTTGATTGTCGTCTGCAACTGCTTACAATTTGGATCAGGCAAACATTTTGCCATCTGGAAATGGGTTAAGTAATAGTTTGAGTGTGCTACAGAATCAAGCACAACACTTCAGACTATAAGAGTAATAGCAGTCCAAATATCATTAAAAAGCAATTTCTTCATTTCCAACAAAAATGTTTTCAACCCAGAAAAACGAAGATTTTTAAAATTTTATCAACTCAAAATAGTCGTCTGCAGCTTTTTTGGATTTGGACCAGTCTAAAATATTGTGTTAAAGACAATTGGGACTGTCTTATAACTAAGATGATTAAGCTTGAAAAATCCCTTCACCAAGGTGAGAATATGTTTAACTAATAGTTCAAGAGTGCTACAGAATCAAGCACAACACTTCAGACTGTAAGAGTTATAGCAATTCAAACATCATTAAAGCATACATTGTTGTCATTTATATCACCAAGGTCAATTCTTACCTTATCTCTAGCTGATGCTAGGGCATCCAACTCTTCCTTCAGTTTGCCAATCTGTTCTAGAAGCTCTGGTGGAACACCTTAAATAATTCGTAATCATGAAATGTTGAGTAAAAAGGGTACATTTGGAAGGTTATTTCCACACACAAAAATGGTGCATGAACCGTGTATTAACCCAGTCCCACCTGATCCCACTTTTTGAACCCCAAGGAAAAAGGTTCAGGAAATCACGGTTAAAAACGAAAAATTGTGTGTTACAAAGCAATGTCCTCATTTTTCCCAAAATGCCAAGATATTTAACCAGTTAAATATAACCCATTCAGCTTATTCATGCTGTATTTACAAAGTTTAGGCTGCCAACCAACTAGTCCATTTTTGGTTACAAGTTGATGATAATAAATTTTGCACCGCTGTTTAATATCTAAGTTGGCTTCCTGTAGGAAGTGTTGGGCGTGTCCAGTGATTCATCCATTGAAATACCCTCTGCTTGCTATTAACCCTTGTCCTGCTTAATATTTTTCCTCTTTTCACTATATTTGAAAACTCTGACATAATTAGATTAATCTTACGTTAAAAGATTAGTGGTAGTGTAGTGTAGGCTAGGATCAGACTGCATGTATGTGCAGGCTGATCTTAGTCTATACATCTGCAAAAGCCATTGTGAAAGCAGGAATATTCCAAAATTAGCAAGACAAGGGTTAAGGTGGCTGGGGGAGGGGTGGGGTAGGGGTGTATTTAACAGTTTTTGCATTGAGTTATTACCTGATAGTAAACAGAAAATATGGTATATTTTGTACAGGAAATATTGAAGTACTTTATGAATATGCCACAAAATTATGCTTTATTGACACTCGTATTAAATTTTTTTGAACCACTCATACTTTAAAGAATTTATTGACTGAGGAAATTCTTTGGATCTTATGGCAACAGTAAAGCTTTGCTTAAGCCCATTGACATACAATCCTGCATTTTCATGCCCCTGAGAAAAATTAGCTGTTCAAAAAATGTTAAAACAGGGGCAAGAAATTCCTCTCATCGTAATACTTTCTTTCCAATTTTGAGCTTTTAATGGCAGATTTCAACATCCTTTAATCTTAACCTATCTAAACTCTTTCATCTTCTTTATCATTTATTAAAATTAAAGGGGAGAAAGTCTAGAAGTAGCCTGAGATATATATAGCCGTAATCAGGGCACTACTTACCTAGTCCTTCAATAGCGGATTTATCGAGTTTGTTCTTTAATTCCTCCTGAAATAAGAAAATATTGTGTTATTTAGTTTTGACAGAAACCAGACTTACTAATAGACAAGGGGTGCATGATCTTTCAAATTGTTTACCTGAATCTAATTTGAACAAGAGTCTGTATTCCAAGAGAAAGTGAATCTATTATTGAAAAATTATTGCCACATGATTCCTTTGTTTCTATGTCAAACAGAGTGAGCCCAAATGAAGCCAAATTGGCATCCTAGGAACTTTTTTTTTACATATTTTAATGGTAGAGGATCATTAGATGATGTCACATGCCACAATGAAAATAATTGTGTTGCCACCTAAAATAAAGTCCTTATATTAATCATTATTTTGGCTCAATTAGTGATTTGTCACAAGAAGTTTTTTTAAGACTTTGTTTCTTTGTTAAAATATGCCCCCTGGCGCACTTTGTTTATTACCCCAAATGACAAAGTTTTTTAAAATCTCATTGTCATCAGCAACTTGTTTGAATTTGGACAAATCTTAATTTTTGTTGTATGGTAACGAGTTTAACAGAGGTACAAATACACAAAATGATAAGAAATCCATTGAAAATAAAGAAGTTATTACATGCTGGACAGACAAAAGAATTGACCACCTGCAGATGTCAATCAAAGAATAAACCGACCAATCAAATAATCTATTCAGCCCTGACCTGAGCTTATCAACTCCCACATTGGCGCCATTTTTGTTTACCTTTAATGTTTGTTTGGCGACATAAATGTTGTAACTACAGCTTATTCAAGCTGTAGTTACAATGTTTAGGTCACCAACCAACCATTTTACTATTTTCTTACATCAAACTAGCCATAAATTTTGCAAAATAACACCGTCAAAAATTGAAGCAGGACTTCCTGTCAGAGTCTGTTGCCGTGGCCAACGACGTAAGTGGGCGGGGCCAGTGAATGTTCAATTAACAGATAGAGCAAACACTACAGGACTTTCACAACCTCTCATTTCAGGCTCTAACAACATTATGACACCATCAACAACAAATCTTGTCTTTTAAATAACTTTACTGTTTGTATTAACCCATTTACTCGGGAACATTTTTTAGTCTGGCCAAAATTGAATGAAGCTGCAGAAGACAATTTTTAGTTCAGGAAATATTAAATCTCTTTGTCTTTCTGGATAAAAAACATAGTGGAAAGTAAAATTTCTTGATACAAGCAATTTCTATATTTTCCAAATTTTTCACTTTAATATTTTTTAAGAGGCATAGAAAGACAGGATTGTAAGGGAATGAGTTAACCCATTCACATACAATGATGCTATTCAATGCCCCCAAGAATGAAAGCCTAATCATTGTGGAAAACTAAGATATGGCCTTTTTACAAGAAATTTCTTCATTGTCCAAACTGATTTCTACCCCAAATGTAAAAGACAAATCCAAAATTACATCACCTAAAATTTGTGGTCTGTAACATCTACGAAATTGGACCGGTCTAAAATTTGTCGTCTGGGAATGGGTTAAAAAATTTTATCTAAATTTAGCCATACCTCAATAACATCCACTCTGTCTCTCAATGTTTGATGATCAGTGTCCAGTTTACCAAGTCTCTCTAGAATGTCCAACAAGTGTTCAGACGGACCAGGAGTGCTCACTCGGGATAGAGGTCTCGATGAACTTGGTCTGGAAGGCTGAAACAAAACAACAACATGTTAAAAGATATTCATCCTGTTTATAATTGGTTGCTTTTACCTTTGAATTGCCCTTTTAAGATAGGCCTGATATTTTGATAAACACATTCCCAAGCTATGATGCATTTTGATGCCCCTAAAGGAAAACAATTGGGTAAATATTATGTAAAATGAAGAAATTGCTTGTAAACAATTGTATCTATACACCAAATTTCATATACTTTAAATTGTTGTCTGCAAGTTTTTTTTTGGTTTTTTTTTTCAATTGGGACCAGTTTAAATTTTTTTGCTGTGTTTCAATGGCCCCATTCCCACACAAGCCCTCCTTTTCACGCCCCTCAAGAAAAAAGCTTTAGAAAACATTGTGGAAATGAAGAAATTGCTTGTATCAAGCAATTTCTTCATTTTTCACATTGTTTTCTATCCTAAAAGACAAAAAAGTTTAAAATTCCATCAACTTGAAATTGTCGTCTGCAGCTTCTTTCAATTTGGACCAGTCTAAAAATTTTCTGTGTTGCAATGGGTTAAATAACTAAATATGTTTTTGAATACATTATTTACAATAGATTATTGCTAACTTACAAGATGAAATTTCAATTCCACTGTCTGAAAATGAAATGCATTGTTATTCTAAATGTTAGTAACATGCTTATAAATATAAAAGTATGCTAGGCTTTTCTGATATCAAAATTCAACTTGAGAAACTGCTTACAATAAGATTTATTGTTCCTGAAATGCATCTCTATCTTTTTTAATCCAAATACATGTATTGAACAATACTTTTTTTCTGATTCTTTACACTGTAATATATAACAGTATTTATGGAGCTTTCTTAACCCTTGTCATGCTGTATAAATTACCTTACTGAAATGCTTTCAAATCAAAGGGCTGAAAGCACTGATAGAACCTGTTGTTCAAAAATCAATATTTCTTTTAGAAATCAACTTCATAAACAGCTCTGGCAGGAAAAGTACACGCAGGAGGTGTAGACTAAGATCAGCCTGCACATAAGTGCAGTCTGATCTTAGTCTACACCTCCTGCCAAAGCCGGAATATTCCGGGTTCAGCATGACAAGGGTTAAGATTGTGGAAGTTTTATTAAACCCATTCCCATACTGTGAGGCTTTTTAAAGCCCCTCAAAATGAAAGTTTTCGAAAACAATTGTGGAAAAGTAAGAAATTGCTGGTTACAAGCAATTTCATCATTATCTATAATATTTTCTACCCAAAAAGACAAAAAATTTACAGATTTCATCAACTTAAAATAGTCTTCTGCAACTTCTTTCAATTAGGACTGGTCTAAAATTCTATCATATGAAATGAGTTGAGGCAGTGGCTTAAAGTCATGGGTATAGAAGTGCAGAGGATAGGGTATTCATGGTGGAAAAGCATAAGCTCTAGCATAGTTTCTCTGTCAAAAGACAGATAGCTGACCTCACCCATGAACCTCTTAACCCATTCCCACACAATGAAAATCTAGACTGGTCCAAATTCAAAGATGTTGCAGATGACAATTCAAAGTTTATGGAATTTTGAATTGTTTCATCTTTTTGGATAGAAAACACTGTGGATAATGAAGAAATTGCTTGTGACAAGCAATTTCTTCATTATCCACAATGTTTTCCAAAGCTTTTTTCTTCAGGGCGTCTAAAAGCGTCTCTGAGTGGGAATGGGTTAATATGTCAATCTGACTGAGGATATCAGTGACATTATTTCAATTGTAGAATATGTTGTTAAAGAGATAAAAGCAAAATTGGCAAATTTATCATTGTAACTACAGCTGGAATAATTTATAGTAAAGGGATTTAACCCACTCCCACACAATGATGCTTTTTGTTGCCCCTCAAGAAAAACAATTTGGAAAACATTGTGGAAAATGGAGAAAATGCTTGTAGCTTTTAAATTGCTTCTTTCCATTTATTCCAGTCTAAAGTTTTATCGGCTGATAATGAGTCAAGTCACCAAACAAAACCAAAAATACTGGAGGTAAAAATAAACCTCCTGTCTAAATGAATGATCTGATTGGTCAAATGATTTTTTTGTTTGAAAATGGCAATCAGTTAAGTAACTTAAATTAACCCATTCCAGGACGGCAAAATTTTTGACCGATGCAAATTAACCCTTGTCATGCTGAACCCAGAATATTACGGTTTTGGCAGGAGGTGTAGACTAAGATCAGAATGCACTTATGTGCAGGTTGATCATAGTCTATACCTCCTGCTTGTACTTTTCCTGCCAGAGTTGCTTATGAAGTTGATTTCTAAAAAAATATTGATTTTTGAACAGCAAGTTCTATCGGTGCTTTCAGGCCTTTGATTTGACCGCAATTCAGTAAGGTAATATATACAGCATGACAAGGGTTAAAAGAAGTTGCAGACCACAGTTAAATGTCTATGAAATTTTAGATATTTTTAACTCTTGGGGTAGAAAACTGAGTATAAAATGGAGAAATTGTTTATTACAAGCAATTTCTTCATTTTACACAAGGTTTTCCCAATCATTTTTCTTGAGGGGTGTCCAAAAGCATCATTGTGTGGGAATTGGTTAAAGCTTATGACGGCATACAGGCAAGGTTGTAATAGTCAAAGATGGTAAAATATTGAAAATCAGAAGGTTCATGCACACATCTTGTTCTTTTGACACAGGCTATCCTGACATTAAAAATTGGGCCGTAAACATTGGTTTTGCAGCATCCAACACAATCCCTTTTTTTACACCCCTCATGAAAAAAGTTTGGAAAACATTGTGGAAAATTACGAAATTGCCTGTAACAAGCAATTTCTTCATTATCCACAATGTTTTTCTGGCCAAAACAGGAAAGAGTTTTAAAATTTTATTAAGTGAAAATTGTTGTCTGAAACTTCTTTGAATTTGGAGTACTTTAAAAATTTGTCTTCAAATAAATGAAAACAGATTAGCCACAATTATACAATAAGATATTAACCCTTGTCATGCTGTATAAATTACCTTACTGGAATTCTGAAAATCAAAGGGCTGGAAGCACTGATAGAACTTATTGTTCAAAAATCAATATTTCTTTAAGAAATCAACTTCATTAACACTTCCAGCAGGAAAAGTACAAGCAGGAGGTGTAGACTAAGATCAGCCTGCACATAAGTGCAGTCTGATCTTAGTGTACACCTCCTGCCAAAACCGGAATATTCCGGGCTCAGCATGACAAGGGTTAAAATAATTTAACAATATGATTTTATTTTAAATGCACCACTCCAAGAGACTTATGTCACAATGAGGGTAGTCTCTGCATGGTACTCTTGTTCTTTTTCTATCAAGTCTGCTACCAGATTACCCTCCCACAAGTGCACATTTAATTGCTGTAACAGGTATAGTTGAGGCATACTCTATTGCTGTAATGTTATGGTTCTTGGAAATGTACATTATATAATCAAGAACTTTCAAAAATATTTGTCTCAACAATAATGTATAGATAAAACATGATATACAGTGCTAGTAAAAAGTACAGGGTGTGCAAATTCAGTTTATGAATAAACAATTACACATTATTAATTACAATAAGAATACATGTATATGACATGAATATCATTAGGATTTTTAGGATCAGTGAACTTTTTATGAAAGTATTTTTCATCATTCTTGTACAAATTAGTAAGATTGATAGGAAATCTGGCCTCTGAAAGAAGAGAAGGTTCAATCTTATTGATTAAATTGAATCTTAACTTTTATTTATTTCATTTTAAGTCTATACTGCACCAGGTGTCTTTGAAGTCTTTAAAGAAATGCGAAAAAAACTGCACCAATAAAACCAAGCAGGTGTCTTATGATAATTTTCTTTCACACTCATTAATTTTTTAATCATTGAAAAATAAGAATCCTCGAATGTTGTGATCCGAGTCTAGTTCTCACTTAACCCATTCCAACTCAATCCCTCCTTTTTACGCCCCTCAAGAAAAAATCTTTGGAAAACATTGTGGAAAATGAAGAAATTGCTTGTATCAAGCAATTTCTTCATTATCCACAATGTTTTTTATCCAAATAGACGAAAAAATTCAAATTTCCATCAACTTGAAATTGTCGTCTGCAGCTTCTTTCAATTTGGACCAGTCTAAAATTCTGCTGTGTGGGAATGGGTTAACCCAAAACCTCACAACTGGCAAAACACAAAAAAACACTTACCATAAATGTCGGAGTTAAAAGTTCAATACTGGTCATTTATCAAATAGTTTGATTGGTCAAACAGCTGTTTGATTGACAATAGCAATTTAATTAACCCTTTTCCTGCTGAATATTTTTCCTCTTTTCACCATTTTTGAAAACTTTGACATACTTAGATCAAATCTTGCGTTCAAAGATTTCACTCAAAACAACAATAATGCTTAGGTAGTGTAGGCTAAGATCAGACTGCATGTCTGTGCAAGCTGATCTTAGTCTATACACCTGTGAAAAACCATTGTCAAAGCAGGAATGTTCAGGGATCAGCAAGACAAGAGTTAAGCAAGGTCATCAGTAACACCTTTCAATTTGGACCAGTCTAAAATTTTGACAACTGGTAATGGGTTAAGAACCTTTGACCTTTTCATACAATCTTAAATCAAAAGAGGCATCATAGTTTTAACTAATTCAAAGGCATTCTTGCATTTCAAAGCCCTAAACAAAAATGTGGAAACATATTAATCTGTAAAAAAAAAATTGTTCAAATCTTATCAACTTGAAATTGTCATCTGCAACTTCTTTGAATTTGTGGGGTGTAAAACTGTGTCATTCAGTTACTGCTTTCAGATTGAATATGTACAGTAAAGACTTAAACAAGTAGATTCCATTTTGTCATGATGTGATAAATGATTAATGAGAGCCAAGTCATTGTTCTGTAACAATGCACTTCTTGATGCATGCAAACAGACAGGCTGCACTGAAAGCAAACATGGTTGTGTGGGTGACTGTTTGTTGCCTAGCACGAATAATCTATCATTGCAACCCTTTTTTTTTTTGTCAAATTAAGAGATGAAGAGAATATTTTTTGTTTTCATGGAGGCATGAACCGAAAAAACTAATCACAATGTATAATTACGCGAAGCGGATTCATACATTGTGTGATTAGGTTTTTCGGTTCATACCTCCATGAAAACAAAAAAATTCTCTTCATTTCTTATAATAAATAGCATCGAGCGAAAAACTAAAAACTTTACTTATTTTGATACTTTTTTGTATGGGACTATTTTGTTTGGAAGCAAACAAAATCGCTGCGTGCACAAAATTTTGTTCATGGAGTTATGAATAATTTTTTTCGACCAAGCAGAAGACTCGTTTTTGATAGACAAAACAAAAAATTAAATTATTTGCATTTTAACCCTTGTCCTGCTGAATATATTTCCTCTTTCCACTACATTTGAAATCTTTGACATAATTAGATCCATCTTGTATTTAAAGATTTCTCTCAAAATAACAACAATAAGCAGGTGCTTCAGGCTAAAATCAGACTGCACGTCTGTGCAGGCTGATATTGGTCTGAATACCTGCCAAAGCCATTATCATAGCAGGATTAAACCGGGATCAGCATGACAAGAGTTAATAATTCCTCATTTGACAGTTAACTCCCTATCTCTCTTATCCTTACATAAGGTTTAACCCTTGTCTCGCTGAATCCATGATAATCCTGTTTAGGCAGGAGCTAAAGACAAAGATCATTCTGCAAATCAGTGCAGTCTGATCTTAGTCTACACCATTTTTTGAGCTATAGTTTTTCAAATTTTAATTTTCAAAAGAAATATTGACCCGCAACATTCTTCCTGTATTTTCAGTCGTTTGATTTTATTGCTACTCTGAAAACCAAGTTCTATTCAGATGCTCTAAATTGTAGGAAAATCAAAGGACTGAGAGCACTGGAACTTCATGTTAATTAACCCTTGTCATGCAGAACCTGAAATATTCCGGTTTTGGCAGGAGGTGTAGACCAAGATAAGCCTGCTCATAAGTGCAGTCTTATCTTAGTCTACACCTCCTGCTTGTACTCTTCCTGTCAGAGTTGTTTATGAAATTGATTTCTAAAAGAAATAATGATTTTTGAACAACAAGTTCTGTCAACACTTTCAGCCCTTTGATTTTACAGCAATTCAGTAAGGTAATTTATACAGCATGACAGGGGTTAAGGTTCAATATCTATTTAGAAAACTGAAATTCATAAACAATCTAGCTTATGGGCACAAACAGGCTGTATAAACTAATTGTAAGATCAGACTGCATATATTTGCAGGCTGATCTTTGTCTATACCTCCTGTCAAAAAGGAATATTCTGGGTTCAGCATGACAAGAGTTAAGCATGACACCAGAATTGAGGATACCAGGGATTCAAGTTTTATAAATATAAGGGCATTTCTTACAAATTTGCAATTCCCCGTTTGAAAACAACCTGTCGTTAGTCATGTAGCTTTAAACAATCTTTAAACTTTATCACTGTTAAGTTTACTTAACCCATTCCCTAACAGTGATGCTTTTAGACGCCAGACAAGAAAAAACAGTTGGGAAAACATTGTGTAAAATGAAGAAATTGCTTGTAACAAAGTTGAACAAATCTAAAATTTCATAAACTTTAAATTTTCGTCTGCAACACCTTTCAATTTCAATTTGGATCAGTCTAAAATTTTGCTGTCTGGTAATGGGTTAATCATTTGTAAGGCTCTGAAATGTCTTGCCAAAGGCATGCCCACATGATCAGTTGTGCAGCCAGGACTTGAACCCATGACCACATGCAGCCCTAGCAATTGATTTAAGCAAAAGACAGTGAAAGAATGAAGTAATGAACAGCATTGAGGCTTCAACTTGAAATTTAAAAGTTGATCATCAGATCAATATGGTTGACAAAGACTGAAGAATTCACGACAAAAAAGCAATAAAAACATTGATAAAGATTTAAAATGGTGAAACCCCATAAAATTCAATTCTTCCCAGCTGAAAAAAAGCATGCTTTTATAATGGGGTGCAGAGTAAATATGAACATTATTGGATAAAAATAATTTTGCTGCATGGATGGTCATTTATCAACATTTAGTATATGAACAATCATTTTATTCTTTGCCTCAGGAGAAACAATTAAAGAGAATGAGCTATGATGATTTTGTCTCCAAGAGGATGCCAGAAAAAAAAATCCATGTGGGAAGAATAAAATTGTGCAATTTTTCCCTCTTTCTGTCTAATAACCTGAAAGGGTTAGTTAATTGAAGGATGAGCACAACCAATTGTAAGTGCATATTACATTTGTAGGCATTTACAATATTTTTGCACTGATCCTAAATTTAATATTGATTGATTAATTGAAGGGGGTTTAATACAACTTTTAACAGTATTTCAGTCATATCGCTGCTGGAGCACCTAACAATTGTTTCCAGTACTGCCAGTAAATCCTTTCCTAGTCTCCAGCTGCTATCCCACATTATCCAACCGTTGGGGAGAGACAAATGGAGAAAGGGTATATGCCCCAGCTGGTTATTAAACCAATGATATCCAACGATTGAAGATTGGGAGTCTGATGTGCTGCTGACTGTGCTATGATGGCAGCCCTAAATTTGATATACCTGAGCTACTCAAAAGAACAGTGATCAAACAGTTTTCTGAAAAGAACAAGTATTTATCTGTAACATAGGGCTAAATGTATCCAGTTATGAAAATACCTTTATTTTACCTTGTCATTGATTAATGAACTAGAGGCAATTGAGCGCTTGTATCGCTCCAAAGGTCTGAATGTACTGATTAAGCAAATGGTTCTTTTTAGGAATTCAATATAACTTATTCGTCTTTCTCATATCTGGCAAATAAATCTGGTCACTAAAGTCTTTGAAATAGTTCAAGAGAAGCATTTCAAAGTTTTCATTGTTTTACAGTAGTCAAGTCAGGTTATGTAAAATTCATTTACTAACTTAATTGAAAAGGTATTTACAAAATTTTAACTGTTTGACAAAAAGCCATGTTTTTCAATTGATCAAAACTATATGAAGGAATCTTACAAAGGGTCAAGTTAGGATCACTCCTGTGAAATTTGGTTGAAATTCCTCAGGAGGTTTCTGAGAAGATTTTTAAGTTTTCAGAATATACTTCATATATGCAAATGAGTTCTCCCCCACAAAAAGCCATGTTTTTTGTACAATAAAATTAAATGAAGACATCTAATAAAGGGTCTCCAAAGAATAATTCCCAAAAAATTTGGTTGAAATCAAATGATTTCTGAGGAAAAGATTTTTAAAGTTTTCACTTTATACCATATAGGGAAATTAGCCCTGCCTATTAAAGCCATGTTTTCATCCAATCAAATTCTTCTATATAATCTAATAAAAGGTCACCAAAGGATCATCCATGTGAAATTCAATTGAATTCAATTGACTGGTTTCTTAGAAAAAAGACTTTCAAAGCTTTTACCATATATGGAAATTAGCCCCACACATTAAAGCCATGTTTTTCATCTGATCAAAGTTCTTCGAAGGAATCTGATGAAGGGTCACCCTATGATCATTCCTGTAAAATTTGGTTGAAATCCATCCACTGGTTTCCGAGAAGAAGATTTTCAAAGTATATAACCTTATATGGAAATAAGCTCTGCTGTTCAATTCTGTTCAGTACATGTACTTTCTGAGGAGAGGAGAATTTATTCAAAGTAAAAGTTTACGGATGGATGGACACATAGACTGACACACAAAGGACACAACACCATGACAATAGCTTTACTGGCCTGTAGCCAGTAGAGCTAAAAATCAAATTTAGATTTAGTAAAGAATATGAATATGCTGTATTGTAATTAGTATTCTCTAAATTTGTCTAAAGTTATTTAACAAATTGATGAATGACCAATTAACCCAATCCCACACAATGACACTTTTTGATGCCCCACAGGAAAAAGCAATTTCTTCATTTTCCCCAATGTTTTCTACCCTAGAAAGTTAAGAAATTTAAAATTTCATCAACTTTAACCCTTTCCCGTTTTTGGAAATTTTAGACCAGTCCAAATTGAAAGAGGTTGCAGACAACAATGAAAACTGGATGCCATTTGAAATGATATCATCCTATGTGGTAGAAAATATTGTGGAAAAAGGTGAAATTGCTTGTTACAAGCAATTTCTTCTTTTTCCACAATGTTTTCTTGAGTAAAAAATCACAGGAACATAAAATCCCGTATTTGAACGGGAAAGGGTTAAATTGTTTGCTGCAACCTTTCAATTTGAACCAGCCTAAAATTTTGTCGTGTGGTAATGGGTTAAGCAGCAGCTGGACACAAAAGGTATAATTCTTGCAGGTATTCAGTTCAAGCTTACCCAAACTCTTAATCGCTTTTTAGCCTAGAAATTAGAGTATTATGTAATGTACATTTTGTCATGCAATAACAATATAAATCATGACAGTATCGCTGTGGAGATATGAATAATTGAATAATGATTACAAGGCACTAAAAGTGATCTTGCAAACAGAAAAATCTTATAAACATGGGACTTAAAAAAAGGAGGGAAGAATTTATGTCTAAAACTCTCTTGATTTTAAAACAAAAGATAATAATTATTATACATTTATTATTACTAGAAAAGATACATTTGTGAAACTGCAGTTGCTATTTCTCTATTTTTAACCTTCTACCTCTCTGTGTGACCTTGACCTTTGACTCATTTGAACATGACACATTTTCTCAAGGTGGTAATAATCATGCCAAGGCTATCTCAAAGTCAGTCATGGAGAGGACAAATTTTCTAAGCAATTTTGACCTTTGACCTTGAAGTGTGGCCTTTACCTTGGATTTACAATGTTTGCAGGGGCACAATTGATTTTATGTTTAATCAGTTTAACCAATTCCAACAAAACAAAATCCTAGCCTGGTCCAAAATGAAAGGAGTCGTAGATGACAATTTATGCTGAAGAAATTTTTAATTGTTTTTAACTTTCTTGGAAGAAAACATTGTGGAAAATGAAGAAATTGCTTGTAACAAGCAATTTCTTCATTTTCCACAATGTTTTCTGGATTGTTTTTCTTAAGGGGCGTCAAAAAGCGTCATTGTGTGCTTGACCTATCGGCAGTTTTGCCAGTAAAGTTGTCGATCTAACGAATGCTTCACATGAATAATGACAAATGTGGAAGTTCAAAATATTTACTTCCAGTCTCAAAGCATTATTTGATTGGTCTAGGGATTATTAATCCTTGTCATGCTGAGCCCGGAATATTTCGGTTCTGGCAGGAGGTGTAGACTAAGATCAGACTGCACTTATGTGCAGGCTGATCTTAGTCTACACCTCCTGCTTGTACTTTTCCTGCCAGAGTTGTTTATGAAGTTGATTTCTAAAAGAAATATAGATTTTTGAACAACAAGTTCTATCAGTGCTTTCAACCCTTTGATTTGACAGCAATTCAGTAAGGTATTTTATACCGCGTGACAAGGGTTAATTTATATTGTCAACAACGATCAGTCAATCCTGATTTGTTTTGCCAAAAGTCCTTCCTAACTCCAAATCTTATTCAAGCTTTTTGTTGATAGGGCCATCTTGGTGTAAATATACCATTCAAAACCATATAAATAGTATACCAAATTTTAGCATGAAAATCAAAATTGTTTGAAACATCTTAAACACAGTATCAAAATCTATCCATTTTGTGTGCAGCAAAATTGCCTTGATTCCTAAAAATTCAATGGCTTAAGTTGATGAAATCCAATAACACTTTCATCAGATTTCAAAATGATGTAATGAATACAAATTGTCAAGAGTGGGTGTAACTTGATTCAAAAGATCAAAGATGTTTTTGACCTTATAGGAAAGTTTAGTAAAAGACCTTAATTTCGTTTTCCGATTAATGAAATTTTTTTTTTGCAAAAAATTATGCATGTTTGAGGAGTTGTTTTTTCATTAAAAAAAAACCACACAAACCCAAAACGAGAGGACCATCAGCCCTAATGCCCTTCAATGAGTCATTGATAATAAATGTTCAAATGATCACTTGTGGCCTTGTTTTTTTTTTTCAATGTGACTAATATTAAGTCTACATGAGGTTGAATAAATTACCAATCTTAACCCTTGTCATGCTGAACCCATAGTATACCTGTTTTGGCAGGAGGTATAGACAAAGATCAGCCTGCACATAAGTTTCAAGGGCAGAAGTAAAATGTTGAGTAAAAGCAAGGTTTTACAGCTACATTGAAAAAAAAATTATTTTCATAGATGGCTTTGTATAGTTCTTAGACCCCATTAAATTTAAAGTATTACTTCGTTGGGTAAGGTTTTTTGTAATCATCAAAAATCTTAAACTCATAACTCTTCTCTGATTACAAGAAAATCTCAAAACAAAATTACAATGAAACATTCAGTTTAAAGTAACTTTCTTTTAAAAACACTGGCACCTTGAAATTTCTTGGAAAAAGGGGAACTAATAAATTTCATTGACTAAATCAGCAATAAAAGGGAATAATATGGCAATCCCAATCTGTTATTGATCATCCTAACTCTATGTAATGGGTACGAAATCGAATTATCTTGATGAGATAATTCTAATAAGAACCCATAATACAGGGTTTAGTTGACCAATTAAGAAATCAGTCCCTCTATCTGGAGTTAAATCTTGGTTAAATCTAGAGCTGATTACGGCCCTTCAATGACCATTCCTGATCATCTTCATCTAATGTTTCAGAGGTGTTTAAGTAATCATTAGCCGCTTATCTCCAATACATTTGATCTGTAATATTTACTTAAAACTTAAGGACATTACCCTGTTGATCCTACAAAATGAAGAGATACCTGTACTTTTAATCCTTGTCAAGCTGAATAAAATCTTTCATCTAAATTGCATTAACCCTTGTCATGCTGAACCCGGAATATTCCGGTTTTTGCAGGAGGTGTAGACTAAGATCAGACTGCACTTATGTGCAGGCTGATCTTAGTCTACACCTCCTGCTTGTTATTTTCCTGCAAGAGTTGTTGATGTAGTTGATTTCTAAAAGAAATATGGATTTTTGAACAACAAGTTCTATCAGTGCTTTCAACCCTTTGATTTGACAGCATTTCAGTAAGGTAATTTATACAGCATGACAAGGGTCAAAATTAAAGGGCTGAAAACACTGTAAATGCTTATTATATAGGTCAACTTATTTCTAACCAAAAGTTAACTTTACATGTATAAACAATTGAGACTAGCTTAAAAGGGAAATACTGATGGTATAGACTAAGATCAGACTGCATTTAAGTGTAGACTGATCTTTATATCATTGCCAAAACAAGAATAATCAGGCTCAACATGACAAGGATTAAAATTGATAATTAAAGTGAACCCACCCGCAAAAATTAAAATTTTAAAGACAGAAATCTGCTAACTATATGCTTACTTCAGAATATTTTTATGGGTATGCTAATTGAGCGCATGTGAGACATTTCCTACCATTACACATGTGCGCCATTATAGACTCCGATCAGCCTGTGCATCGGCAAAGACTGATCAGAGACTTCACTCTGCCCTCTGTAGATAGATACTGGCCCAAAGCTTCTTTAATCAATCAGAGAATATTCTAATTACCCCAAATGGCTGTCCAGGGTGCTCAATTGGTGCTAGTCACGCACAGTCAAAATGGTTAGAAATGTCACACATAGGCTCAATTGCCATTTCCTCAGGACCCAGCAGGCCAAGAAATGCTTCATATCTTAACCCTTGTAATGCTGAATAGATAGCTTTCTCAGAATTGCATTGAAATCCAAGGACTGAGAGCACTGGGTTACTTGATTGGGGGTCAATATTATCATAGGAAATTAATTTCTGTAAACAATTTTAGATTCACTGGGATAGACAGGCAGTGTGGGCTAAGGTCAGACTGATCTTTGTCTATACCTCCTGTCAAAACAGGAATATTCCGGGTTCAGCAAGACAAGCGTTTATTAATACTCATATGTCACCATGTTCATTCAATTGTATATTTCTTCATACTAATACAATTTCAGTTATTGTACAATTCTTTCATTTTCTTCACCAATTACCACAATAAATTCATTGTCAGGAATAGGGCCAGTAATAAAAGATAATTAACCCTTTCCTGTTTTGCAAATTTTAGACCTGTCCAAATTCAAAGGTTTTGCAGACGAAAATTCAAAGTTGATTTTATTTGAAAAATAACCGTTTAGTAGGGTAGAAAATATTGTGGAAAAAGAAGAAATTGCTTGTCACAAGCAATTTCTTCTTTTTCCACAATGTTTTCTCAATCATAAATTCACAGTGACGTAAAAACCAGGGATAAACAAGGAAAGGGTCAAGGATCACCAGGAGTAATCCAGAGTTGTGTCACATAAAAATGAGGTAGAATTTTTATCAATCCATTACCAGATGACAAAATTTTAGACTGGTCCAAATTCAAAGATGTTGCAGACGACAAAATTTTAATTGATGAAATTTTGGATTTTTTTCACTTTTGTGGTAGCAAACATTGTGGATAATTAAGAAATTGCTTTTAACAAGAAATTTCTTCATTTTCAACAATGATCTTTCTTAGGAGCTTCTAAAAGTGTCACTGTGTGGTAATGGGTTAATTTTCATATTCTTAATGTCTGCAAAATATTTTACAAATTATGAGGGAGTAAGTAAATCTATCAATTGAATTATAATGTTTGCCAAAGCCATTAAATATGACACTTGCACCACACCCCAGTACAATCTCAAATCATACAAATGTCACAAAACAACATGCCAGAGTTGGAGTCTTTTCAGACCATTTTCTGTTAAAAATTATGTTTTTGTTAAACAGTCCATGCCAACACTCATCATGCGATTGATCGCACAAATGACAAAGACAAGAGCTCACAAAATATTCCGCAATTAGTGCAAAATGGACATTTACAAAACATGCTATTACCATGATCACTTACATTGATTTTCTTCTGAAAAAGTCAACCATACATCAAGAAATTAGATAGATAACTGGATTACATATGCCATAAATACAAGGACAACTTGTGATACTTTTTATGCACGTAATTTCATAGTCTTTCAGATTCTCTCAGTTTCAAATTGAGATACTTTATGACTTAAATTCCTGGGAAATACCTGTTTAGATAGTTAAACTGTATTTGTAACCTATCGAATTCCTAGTGTGAGAAAGACTGGCTGATGTGGATGTAGGGATTATATGCCATGCCAATCGATTGAAACCCATTCAAACACAATTGCAGTCATTGCTTGTTACAAGCAATTTCTTTTTTTCCCACAATGTTTTCTAAACTATAACAAGGTGCCAAACTGTCACAAGATACGCCCGTCAAACTGCTTAATATTAACTGGGGGTTTGAATAGAACTGAGGTTATTTTGAATGAATTTTTTTGTCAAACAAAGTATGAAAAACAACAAAGGGCAATAACTCAAAATATACGCTAGGTAGAGTTATGGTTCTTGTACACTGCACTCCCACTTGGTGAGCTCTATCCATCCATGAAGTTTCATGATTCTAGCTATTATACTTTTAGAGATATACTCCGGACAAGATTCAAGTATGAAAAACAACAAAGGGCAATAACTCAAAAAATAGGCTAGGTAGAGTTATGATTCTTGTGCACTGCACTCCCACTTGGTGAGATCTTTACACCCATGAAGTTTCATGATCCTAGCTATAATACTTTTAGAGATATACTCCGGACAAGATTCAAGTATGAAAAACAACAAAGGGCAATAATTCAAAAAATAGGCTAGGTAGAGTTATGGTTCTTGTGCACTGCACTCCCCCTTGGTGAGATCTATACATCCATGAAGTTTCATGATTCTAGCTATTATACTTTTAGAGATATACTCCGGACAAGATTCAAGTATGAAAAACATAAAGGGCAATAACTCAAAAAATAGGCTAGGTAGAGTTATGGTTCTTGTACACTGCACTCCCACTTGGATAGATCTATACACCCATGAAGTTTCATGATTCTAGCTATTATAATTTTAGAGATATACTCAAGACAAGATTCAAGTATGGAAAACAACAAAGGGCAATAACTCAAAAAATAGGCCAGGAAGAGTTATGGTTCTTGTGCACTGCACTCCCCCTTGGTTAGATCTATACACCCATGAAGTTTCATGATCCTAGCTATAATACTTTTAGAGATATACTCCGGACAAGATTCAAGTATGAAAAACAAGAAAGGGCTAACTCAAAAAATAGGCTAGGTAGAGTTATGGTTCTTGTGCACTGCACTCCCCCTTGGTGAGATCTATACACCCATGAAGTTTCATGATCCTAGCTATAATACTTTTAGAGATATACTCTGGACATGATTCAAGTATGAAAAACAACAAAGGGCAATAACTCAAAATATACGCTAGGTAGAGTTATGGTTCTTGTGCACTGCACTCCCCCTTGGTGAGATCTATACACCCATGAAGTTTCATGATCCTAGCTATTATACTTTTAGAGATATACTCCGGACAAGATTCAAGTATGAAAAACATAAAGGGCAATAACTCAAAAAATAGGCTAGGTAGAGTTATGGTTCTTGTACACTGCACTCCCACTTGGTGAGCTCTATCCATCTATGAAGTTTCATGATTCTAGCTTTTATTCTTTTAGAGATATACTCCGGACAAGATTCAAGTATGAAAAACAACAAAGGGCAATAACTCAAAAAATAGGATAGGTAGAGTTATGGTTCTTGTGCACTGCACTCCCCCTTGGTGAGATCTATACACCAATGAAGTTTCATGATCCTAGCTATAATACTTTTAGAGATATACTCCGGACAAGATTCAAGTATGAAAAACAACAAAGGGCAATAACTCAAAAAATAGGCTAGGTAGAGTTATGGTTATTGAGCACTGCACTCCGTATTGATGAGAAGAATATAACTGCCAAGTTTAAAGTCAATCGGACTTATGGTGACAGAGTTATGCTCCGGACAAAGAAGTGGACACCGCTGGACAACCGGACGCCCGGACGACCGGACGCCCGGACGGCCGGACGCCCGGACGGACGGACGCCCGGACGCCCGGACGACCGGACACCACGGGTGATCCCATAATACGTCCCGTCTTCGACGGGCGTATAAAAAAGGGGTCGTAAAAACCATGGATTGAACAGGAAAGGGTTAAACATTGAATATTCCTGTCTTTCTTGATTGCAGTCATTGTAGATTATTAAGAAATGCTGGTTACAAGCGTTTTCTTTGTTTTCCACATTGTCAAAGTTTTTTGAAAACGATGCTGCTGATAATTATGGCTGCCTGGACGCAGATGAAGACCTTACTATGGCAATACCTAGTTTTTTATCAGCTGAAATTAAAAATTTGTGCACTTTTAACTTCTTCCCATTTTGACCAATCTAATATTTTTCTTATCTTGAAAAGGGTTTAATCTAGCATCACTACTTCACCTCTGCTATCATATGATTTAAATTATTAGGCAAAAGCTAAATTGAGATACTAATTAATCCATTTATCAAATTTTGATAAATGTATTAAAACAAAAAATATATATCTAGAAATAAAAAATATTTCATGGACAATAATAACCCATTACTAGACAACAATGTTAAAGTTTATGAAATTTGAGATATTTACAACTTTCTGGGTAGAAAACATTGTGAAAAGTGATTTCTTTATTTTATACGTTTTTGCGACTGTTTTTCTTGAGGGACGTCAAAAAGCGTCATTGCTGTGAAATGGGTTAATTAATGATAATTTACAGCCTGTCAAGGCGATTTAAATTGAGAGCCATACTGAACAAGAAATTCATTTTGGTAGAAATTTGAATGTATACTGACTCATCTTTTTTTCATTTATTGTTTGAATTTCGAACATCTTTATAAAGTTTTCAGGGTTTAACATGACTGTGAAGTGAGTGTATTTTTAAAATATTTCATATTTAAATAGCTTATTTTCATTCATACTCCTATTATAATTATAAGACTTTTCCTTTGCAATACAACTACTCTATGTTTTCTAACATACAAAAAAAATTCCGATATTTGCTAACATATATAAGCAGAAGAGTTAGACAATTAAACTTACTGGTTCAGTTTGACTAGACATCTCTATAACTACTCTCTCTGGAGGCTGCAGGTCATCTCTAATGCCTTTCAGAGCATCTTCCAGAGCGGGCCACGTCACAAACTGGCTTAGTTCTTCTGGAGTTGGGAGGAGACTGAATTTATCATTGAGCTCAGTCTGAAAAAATATAAAAGAAACAGTTCAATAGTGTTGCTTGTTTGTTTAATAAGCAACTCTGGCTTGGAAGGGCACACAAGCGGAGTAGACTAAGATCAGACTACACTTGTGTGTAGTGTGGTCTTAGTTTATACCTCCTTCCATTAAAGGAAAATTCTGGGTGAAGTATAACAAGGGTTTACATCTTTACTTAAAAACAATATTTTTTTACTTAAAGCATTTTATTTATGAAATAATAGTATTTTTTGCATAATGTGTCCTTGAATAATCCTTGATTGAGTGGGTGGGTTGGTGGGGGTTGGGGAGTTATATGCAAAAGGTAAAATCCAAGGGCAGAGCCTGATAACATGCTCAAAGTCACATTCTGTATAAACTTCATGCAAATCTATCCAAATCTTGAAATAAAGGCAGAGTTGTGTTATCATGAAATTTTGCATCAAACCCCCTTTTTCTGTGACACAGCCTAAAATGGCAAGTCCCCAATATTCCCAATGTCAATGACTAGGAATAGTCTGTGAAATTTTCATTCAAATTTGTCAATAAATATTGTAGGAGATGTGTTAACAAAATGTGGACATACAGACAGAGGAACATACAAAAATTAGCATAGATGGAGAAGATGATGGTAATACACCTCCACCTTCGACAGTGGATAACAAAGGGCAATAACTCCAACCAGTAGTCTACGAGAAAATGAGTACTCAAGGAAAGATGACCGTAATTAAGACTATTCTATTTCTATTCAAAGGACTGAAAGCACTGACAGCCTATATCTATAGAGGACTTGTATTTGTTGTTGAAAATTAATTTCACAAACAAATCCTTTTTAAAAAGGCACAAGCAGGTGGTGTAGACTAAGATCAGACTGCACTTATGTGCAGGCTGATCTTTGTCTATACCTCCTGCAAAAACAGGAATATTCAAGGATATTCATGACAAGAGTTAGCAAGGTTGATACTTCCCAAAACAAATACCATTAATGGGATGGGCCATAAAACAATGCGTCAGGTACAGTGATATATCTATAACACAGTGTAAGACAAATTGGGTGGAGAATCCGAAATAATTAAGTATTTATACTGTTTGTGGCAACAATCATACTCAAGCAATAAATGCAATTAAATGATAAATTACAAATCATGTTTAAATGTCAATAATACAAGATTTATCGTAGTTTGGTTACGAGGTCAATACGCCCCACAGGAGACATTAAAAGACGGATTGACAATAGCGTGATAAACTTTGGCACATCAATTTAATGGAAATAAAATGGATGAATGCAGATAACTATAAATAAGAAATGAGTAACCTTTAATTGTAATGCTACTAAAAAGTTTGTCCGTAGATCTTTAGTTATTTCACGATGAAAATTTTTATTTTCACTTCAAATCCCATGTTACATTTGAATGGGATTTAACCCTTTCCTTTACAAACCCCGAATTTTAGGTTGCTGTGATTTTATACTTAATAAAACACTTAGGACAAAGAAGAAATTGCTTGTTACATTCAAATTGTATCCACTTTTCGTAGAAATTTCTTTATGCATTCAAATTGTATCCACTTGTCATTTTTGTATGCAACCTCTTTCAATTTAGACCAGCCTATTATTTCGAAAAATAGGAAACATTACAAGGTTTAAATCAACTCTGGTCAAGCTGAATAAAATCCCCACAGAATCGCATTAAATATCAAAGGGCTTGATTTTGGATCAATATTTCTTTGGAAAATAGTTTTGACAAACAATGTTAGCATAAGAGGACATATGTGCAGTCTGATCTTTGTCTATATTTCCTGTCAAAACTAAAACTAATATTCCAGGTTCAGCATGACAAGGATTAACTTTCAGGGTGTCAACAGTACTACACTGAGACTACGTAAAGACCAGCTTCACTTGGGGATCCAGGAGGAATCAAACGCTGGACTCTCCTCCACAATCTAAGACCAAGATATCAACCACCAATGGTTGGACATTCTTAACCTTGCAGGACCCAAACCCCTACATTGTTACAAATTATCAGAATCACAATCTTAACCTATTACATGTACCAGGTGACAAAAGACATTTCAAATAGTTCTGAACTTGAAAACACAGGCAATTCAGGATATAAACAATTCATTTCTTTTCTCACAATGTTTTCATTGGTGGATTATCTTGATTAACCAATTACCATGGTAATGAAAAAGAGATAAAATTATCATAAAATCATTTTTTCCATTGCTTTTCAAAGAACTCACAAGATAATTGTTATAATAATCGACCAACTGCGCCCCCAGCCATTGACATTCTTCTTTTTTTACCAGATTTTTCCTTAGGAAAACCTGATTAAAAATCTTGTGAGAAAAGGAAAAATTGCTCCTAAGATGTAATTTCTATTTTCTTCCAGGAAGTTCCACCCTCAATGGTACTTATTATCAAATTATGTGCTAAATTGTAAACTGGTCCAAATTGGAAGAAAAATGCAGGCAGCTGTGTTTTTTTTAAATTCTGCGTAGAAAACATTGTGGGAAATGAAGAAATTGCTTGTTACAAGCAATTTCTTCATTTTACACAATCTTTTCCCAAGCTTCTTTCTATTATTGCCCTCTTTTTATATGAGGGCAAGAAAAACAGGGATTGTGTTAGAATAGAATAACCTTAATTTCATCAGCCGCTTCTTTCAATTTGAACCAGTGTAAAATTTTCTTGTCTGCTAATTAGTCAAAATGTTGGATTGTGTGGTAATGGGTTAACATTGCCAATCACTCACTGTTTCCAAGAGCTCTGTATTTCCCATAATATGATTCATGTTATTTTTTCAGACAGTGTGGGTGGGTGAAAGTTGGATGTATTGTCAATATGGGCTCAAAACATGGTAAGTATAACTTAAATAAGTTCTCAAGTACAACATTTTAGAAACCTACCTTGGACATGTTATATATGGGTACAATTTATTTAACAAAGGATCAATATAAATCCATGTTCAACTATGGGACAATGAGGACTTAATATGTCTAGTGTTAGATATAATCCTGGTGGATTTGGGAAGTCTCGCAAATATAACTGTCATGAAATTCAATATATTTCCATTTATCTTATATCAAAATTGCATTGGTATAAGGTTTCTCTGTTACCACAAATTTTAGCTAAAAGATTATTCTATCATAAAATATTAGGGTTAATTAAAATCATAATGACCTCTGCAATTAATAGAGAAGGGAAGAGAGTGCCTGTAACCTAATTAACCCCATACAGTGACACTTTTGGACAACCCTCAAGTAAAAAAAAAAGGGGAAACACTGTGTAAATACAAGAAATTGCTTTTAACAAGTAATTCCTTCATTTTACACAATATTTTCTATCCAGAAAGACAAAAAAATGAAAAAAAAATTAAATTGTCATCTGCAACTCCTTACGATTTGGACCAATCTAAAATGTTGCCGTCTGGTAATGGGTTAACCATATTTCTCCATAGAAACACTCTCTTCTGATTGATATTTACATTTTTTTCCCCTAATTTTAGGATTATTCCTCTAGAAAAACACTTCAATGATTGTTCAGAGGAAATTATCATCAAATTAGATGAAATATAAACATTTAAATTACTGGTATTTATTTGATAGAAAGTTCACTCCTAAAATTAAGTACAAAATAAGAGCTCACTGACAGTGTTTTGAATTACTCCTTGGAACAAATATCCAGAGAAATACGGTAGTAGGATTAGATCCTAGACAAGTCTCTTTTTCATCTAATTAAGTAAGAAAATTAATCACTTAACCCTAAATTGTTTTTCAAAATTTTATACCTGTCCAAATTCAAAGGTATTGCAGCTGAAAACTTTAAGTGGATTTAACTTGAAAAATAACCTTTCAGTAGGGTAGATAATTTTGTGGAAAAAAAGAAATTGCTTGTTACAAGCAATTTTTTTCTTTTTTTATAATGTTTTCTCAATTATAAAATCACAGGGACGTAAAAAACCGGGATTGAACAGAAAACGTTAAAGAGGTGATTTTTCTTTTATTTTGTAAAAATTTCAAATAGTCCCTCTTCATATAACAACAATGAATGATTAAAGTTACTAATTTTGAATATCATGGTGCCAGTTAGTCAGAAATTATGTACATTTAATTAACAGGTAAAGTCTGTTTCCCTTTTAACCATCGTCATGCCAAACTGTATCATTTCTATTTGGGCAGGAGGAATAGACACACAAATGTGTAGTTTGAATCTTAGTCCACTCCACCTGTTCGTCCTATTCAAGTCAGAGTTTTTATGTGATCCTTTTACAAGAAATGTTAACCCTCAACCAGGCCTCCAAGTGCTATCAGCCCTTTGATTAAGGATTTTGTTCAGCATGAGTACAGTATTCAGGGCTTTAATCCTATCACCAACTGAGGTCATATGGAGATGGAGCAGGTCTATATTTAACCCATTACCAGACGACCAAATTTTAGACTTGCCAGAATTCAATGTGTTGCAAACAACAAATTTTAGTTAATGAAATTTTGGATATTTTTTTTCTTACTTTTAGGGTAAAAACATTGTGGATAATGAAGAAATTGCTTATGGCAAGCAATTTCTTCATTGATCACAATGTTTTCCAAAGCTTTTTATCTTGGAGGCGTCTAAAAGTGTCATTGTATGGGAATGGATTAAAGTCTCATCTAAAGGAATGGAGAAGTGGGTGATCATCTAGGGACTCCTGACAATGCTAAATTACATGTATATCATAGACATGTATGCATGGTTACATTTGTATTTCACATTTTACCAACTGAATGACTCACTTTGGTGGACCCCACAGAGATCACGTGACACATCAGCATCCAATTCAGTTCGAGGCCATCAGGCTAATCCATCAGTCTATGTTAATTTAACTTTCACTTTTTTATTTATCTACTTGTTAAAGGGATTCGAGAATTCAGTTACTATTTCGGGTGAGTGTTGTACGACGTTACTATTCGTTATTACTTAGACTTGCTTTTTGAGTTCCGTGGAATAGCTATAGGAATTCCACGCTTCTATTTTTTTTTTTTTTCGGCAGCCCGGGCTTATGGTAAAATGGCCGACGCCCCTCTTTCCAAACGAAGGTTTTGTGGGGTTTTTTGTTGTTGTTTTTTACAACTTCAATAAATGTTTTCGATTGTTGCTTTTTTGCTTTATTCTCTCGTTTTTTCACGATGAGCATTGATGGGGCACGACTTTTTCCCGTACTATGGTACTATGGTCACTGAAGCAACAAATGGGACAGTCCAAATTCGCAATTTAGGTGCGCATCGCACCTTGCATGGGTTGATGAGGTTAGGCTGCGTGCGCATCGCAAGTCATGCAACATGATCTAGCAGCGAATACACAGCTTTGCAGACGCACTGTCTTACTCTCGGCGCATCGTCGAGGTTCTTGCTTAGATCAATTGTGTTTACATTGATCGACCGCCGTAGTTCAGCCCTTTAAATCGGAGGAGTAATTTCCCTTTTTCGTCTAGGTGTAATTCCTGACGCTGTCGTCTAGGTTTCCAGACAGAAATTAGTCGCGCACGACGATTAACCCTTGTCCCTTAAAATCATTGATTTATGGTTCCGTATTTTTTATTTTTTATTATTATTCCTTAAATCTTATTATAAAACTTACTTGCTGTTATACAACATGAACCTTTTAGAAATTAAAATGCATATGTTGAGTGGTAAAATGTTCCGGGTCTCACCGGGACTTTTGTTCACGGCATTTGCGTGGAGTTTTATCACCAATGCTTTGGGGATTGAAATCGATGGGTATTGTTTTTCAGACCAATGTCCACGTCCCCTAACCACGCGGGAGCTACTGACGAGGCCCCTAGATCTCAGAGGGAGAGAGATGTCACCTCCTTTTTCAATAAAGGTGAAGAATTTCTGATGAACCTGGCGAAAACAGTGCAGGAGCTTGCGGGGCCTGGAGGGGCAATTAAGTCCCTAGCCTCATCTGTAAAAGAACTGCGTCAAGATGTCAATGACATTAAACGGAGAAATGAAGACGAAGAGGTGGATAGTCTCAGGAAAAGGCAAAAAACAGTAGATGGGCCTGGACCGTCTAACTCTACAATGGATGAGATGGATAATTTTTTTGATGAGGGAGAAAATGATTACGAGAATGACAATGAGGATGACGATGGGGACTTGTTGAAAGAATTAGACCAGTATTTTGAAACAAAAGCTATAACTGGGGAAAGGGTGTCTGACAAAATGGCAGAAATGCTCAACAGAGTACTAAGGGAAGCACCTGATGATGAAAAATTGAAAGAATTAAAGGACATTTATAGACGGCCAGATAATGTTGATGGTTTACAAGTACCAACAATTGATAACACTCTATGGCGGGTTCTTGATAGGCAAACAAGAGCCATGGATTTGGCCTCTCAACGGGAAATGAGCAATCTCGGCTCCTGTATGGTTCCCCTCCTTCGACTTGTAGATCTGTTGCAGGTCCCCACGGAAGATAATACATCTGTAAAAAAGCTTTTGAAAGATATCAAGTTCTTGTCGGGAGATGCTATCAAATTAATTGCTCATATTATCAGGGCCAACATCCACCAACGGAAGGAAAGGGTGAAGAGAGAAAAACACATCAAACCCAAGGTAAAGGCCATTTTAAGAGACACAAAGCCCTCAGCCACTGAGCTGTTTGGGGGAAAATTGAAGGAAGACTTGAAGTCACTCTCAGATAAGTCATTGAGTTTGACAGTGGACAGCTATGACCAAAGGAAACCTTCACAGTCTTTTTTATTCAAAAAGGGGGGCCAGGGCCTGAACTTCCCAAGAAGGATGCAGGGTCCCCCAAACCGGTACCACAAGGACCAAGGGAGGAACCAGTACAGACATCAAAATCAAATGTACAAAAAAGGCCCAGGAGGGAAGTCATCCAACAAGAGGAATTGACTGTAAGTAAAATAAATATGCACATGTCAATAGTGAATACCAAGCAAAATTTTGTAGCAGGGAAGACTGCTTTACATTTTAACAAATGGACTAAAATTACAAGTGACAAGTGGATTTTGAATACAGTCTGTGGCTATTCTCTTGAGTTAAGTAACACGCCTTTTCAAAAGAAAATTCCTACTCCCATAAACTTCAATTCACAAGAAAGAATGCAAATTGAAAAAGAACTAAACAGGTTTCTGAAATGCAAGATCATAGAAGTTGTCCACCAATCGGACCCTGACGAGTTCATTTCAAACATTTTTGTTCGTCCGAAAAAAGATGGCAATATACGCATTATACTTAATTTGAAACAATTTAATGAAAAGTTTGTGTCTAGCTATCACTTTAAAATGGAAACTCTTAAAAACGCAATAGAGGCTATGCGACATAACTGTTATTTCGGGTCAGTCGACTTATCTGAAGCCTTCTACTCTATTCCCATCAAGAGGGAGGATAGGAAATTTCTGCGATTCATCTTCAATGGTCAGAAATATCAATTCACAGCGCTTGTTATGGGCCTTGGGACATCGCCTAGGGTCTTTACTAAAGTATTGAAACCTGCTTTCGCTAGTCTCCGGGCTCAGGGATATGTAAGCACGGCATATATCGATGACAGTTGTTTACAAGGAATGTCATTCGAAAGTTGTGAAAATAATATCAATGCCACAGTTAGCCTTATGGACTCGCTAGGGTTTACAGTTCATCCCGATAAGTCCGTTTTAATGCCAACCAGACAAATTGTCTTCCTAGGGTTTTTACTGTGTTCTGTATCTATGACAGTTTGTCTTACAGATGATAGGAAAAAAGAACTGTTAAAATACTGTAACCTCGTAGTTAGGAAGTCAAAATGCTCGATACGTTTGTTTGCGAAATTGATAGGTTTAATGGTAGCAGCCGAACCAGGAGTTCCACATGCCCCCCTGTATTATAAGCCCCTCGAGAAAATTAAGGAATGTCAATTACGAATCAATGCAGGCAACTTTGACAGATATATGAGACTTACCCAAGATTCAAAAGTAACAATAAATTGGTGGATTTCTAATCTACCATCAGTTGTCAAATCAGTCATAAACACTAAACCTGATTTATATTTCTACACAGACGCGTCGCGTTTAGGCTGGGGGGCCTTCAATAAGACAGAGAACATAAAAACAGGAGGGCAGTGGTCCGTGTCCGAACAGGAATTACATATAAATGTGTTAGAGTTAAAAGCTTGTCTATTATCTCTGCAAACATTTTGTAAGGATCGATCAAATGTGCACATACGCATTTTCACTGATAATGTTACTACCAGTGCATATATCACAAAATATGGGGGGAAATCATATGACTTGGACCGACTAGCCAGGGAACTATGGCACTGGTGCTTAGAAAGAAATATTTATGTCACAACAGCATATCTTCCAGGTTCTGAAAATACTGATGCTGACGCATTGTCGAGATCATTTAATGATGATTTAGAGTGGTCTCTTAATGAGGACGTTTTTGAGGAAATCAAGAAGCATTACCCTAATATGACTGTGGATCTTTTTGCGTCAAGGTTGAATAACAAATTAGACAAATACATTTCTTTAAGACCAGATCCGGTGGCATTGGCAGTTGATGCTTTTTCGTATTCATGGGAAGATAGAGGTAACCTGTTATATATTTATGCTCCTTTCAGTCTTCTACCCAGAGTACTACAAAAGATGGAGGACGAAATGAGCGAGGCAGTAGTTATTGCACCTCTGTGGCCAACTCAAGCCTGGTGGGCCTCCCTTTTACACATGGTGAGCGGTCCGAGTTATTATCTTCCAAAACCTCAGGACATACTCAGACTACCACACAAGCCAGAGAGACGACACCCCTTGACAAAGATGCGCCTAGGGGTTTTTCGGTTATCAGGGAAGCCATGGGCCGCCAAGGAATACCGTTGCCAGCTCAAAATGTCATCCTCAATTCTTGGCGGGCCTCTACAAAACAACAATACAACTGTTACATTCAGCAGTGGATCGTTTTTTGTGGACGAAGTGCCAATCCATTTAAACCAACTATAAATCAAATTATGGCATATTTCATCTCTTTGTACAATAAAGGTCTACGCTATAGTTCTTTCCAGACCGCTAGAGCGGCCATAAATAACTTTGTGCAAGTTTGTGGCGGTACAGACTTTAGTTCTCATTATTTGATAAAAAGGTTCATGCAAGGGATTTATAATGAAAAACCAATTCTTCCAAAATATAATTCAGTTTGGGATGTCCGAACAGTTTTGTCTTTTATAGGTCAAATGACAGATTTGTCATTACTGGATCTGTCTGAAAAATTGTGTGTGCTGTTTTTACTTGTGACTGCTCAACGGTGTCAAACCCTCCATCTCATTGAAGTTGATGATTTAGAATTTGCAGAGGACATGTTAATTGTCAGGACCAATCATGTACTTAAGCAAAGTCGACCGGGGTATCATTTAGGCAATATAGCACTGAAGCCCTACAAACTCAAAAAGCTTTGTTTTATTGACACTTTGAATCAATATTTAGAGCGGACAAAAGGTCTTCGGCAGTCGGAAAAGAAATTGTTGATAAGCACCCAAAAACCTCATAATGCAGTTTCTAAAGCAACTGTTGCTAGATGGGTGAAGACTTTATTGCTGAAAGCGGGCATTAAAAATCATTTTGGGGCTCACAGCACAAGAGCGGCAGCTGCATCAGCTGCAAAAATGAAAGGTGTACCTATATCGACTATTATAAAAACGGCCGGCTGGTCGAATGCTAAGACTTTTCAAAAGTTCTACCATAAAGACATTCAAGACCCTATTAACAGCTTTGATTTTCAATCTGCCATTCTAGAATAGGCTATGTATATTATGTATATTGTTTTCCACGATTACAAATGTTTCCGTATATATATCTTTATTTATTTCGGTTTGGCTTTCCAATACCCTTCGATGCAGAATCAAACTCTAAAATCTCTGTGGGGTCCACCAAAGTGAGTCATTCAGTTGGTAAAATGGACAGATTAAACGAGACTTACCTTGGTAAGGTGAAGTTTGATCCAGATTTTACCAACTGAAGACTCCTTTGGGGATCACACACCCACCTCTCCCTTACCCAATACTTGAAATCATTTTGATTCTTCATCTACCACAACAGACAGTGGTTTTTTCCCTACTAATTTGAACCTGGTTCATTCGCAAAACCACTCTCTGCTTGTGCTCTAAAGACTGAATTGGATGCTGATGTGTCACGTGATCTCTGTGTGATCCCCAAAGGAGTCTTCAGTTGGTAAAATCTGGATCAAACTTCACCTTACCAAGGTAAGTCTCGTTTAATCTGTCCATTAATTCTTAACTTTTAATGCTTGTTGTGACCTTGACCTTGAAAATAAAGACAGGCATAAAGACAGACAAAAAAATGTGTATTTTTGTGTATGATGCTCAGGCATTAAATACTTTTAAACTAATAAAGTGGTGTAATTTGCTAAACCGATTAAAGTATTTTAAGAGAGTTGGTTGAGGAACCAACAATCTTTTTTTTTTCACAATATATCATACAATTTGCTATCTAATATATTTCCAATTCGGGAAATCGTCAACTGCACAAACCATTATGTTATTGTGATGAAAATTGCCTTAAATTTTTATAAAAGTGTCAAGTCCACCCAATAATTATCTAATGTTAAATTCAATTCGATTTATGTAAGAATTTAAAAATAAATTGGAAACCTGAGATAATGTCCTTTTCCAATTTTATCAATAATATTGATAATTCAAGCTTACTTAAAATTTCTTATTAAATTTTCAATCACACTCTATATTAACACATTCTCGTTCTTTGTAATTTTAGACTGGATCAAATAGAAAGTGTTTGCAGATGGCAATGAAAATTGGATACAATTTGAAAAGAAACCATCCTATGTGATAGAAAATATTAAGGGAAAAGCAATTTCTCAAACAATATTTTCTCAAGTATAGAATCACAGTGACGTAAAATTCCGAGTTTGTACCGGAAAAGGTTAAATTATGACCTTTTTGGTGATTGTCATCAGATTCTGTTAATCTACATTAAAATTCTAACAACAATAGATTATCATCTGCAACTTCTTTTAATTTGGGCCAGTCTAATAAATTTTCAGTTTGGTTATGGGTTAAAATTAATAAGCCACAAACATTGATATAGGATGGAAAAATGAAGACAAAAATGAAATAGACCTTATAAATTCATTCTTGATAGAAGTTTCTGCAAAGAATTTTCATGAAAGTCGCCCCTTGCACATCTATACATCCTAATAAATACTTCTTCCAAGTTTAAAGTGATTCATAGAGAAACTGTAGGAAGGGTTGTCCATACAATCATTTGTAAGTCCAACCAGGGTCAATAACTCTGTAATTCTTTATGGAATTTTCATAAAAATTGCATCTTGTTCATCTACAACTCAAAATAGACCCTCCTGCTAAGATTAAAGTGAATGGGACCGAAAAAATGTCCAGACAGGAGTTTGTGGACAGACTTACTGCCCCATAGCCAACCAACGGACAGATTCCAGTATTCCCAATCTCACCCACCCCATCAAACTTGTGGGGAAATAAATATAGTTAGAAAAGAAGATATTGCTTGGCAAAAGCCATTTCTCCTTTCTCCAAAATTTTCCAGAGTGTTAAAGTGGTGTGTCAATTAAATAGACTGATCAGGAGTCACAGGGTTAATTTTCATAATACCTTATCATTAAAAATCTTTTTAGTTATATAGGATTAATTTGTCTACCTGATTAATGCTATTTTCGTCAAAACAAAATTAAAGACTGGTCCAAATTGAAAGATATTGCAGATGACAATTTCAAAGTGATGAAATTAAAAAAAAATCTTTGCATTTTAGGGTAGAAAACACCGTAGATAACGAAGAAATTAATAATTACGTACTATGTACACAATGATTTTCTTGGTTGGTGTAAAAACATTGTGATTGTGAATGGCTTAAGCTGTGATTTATTTAACCCATTCCCCCACAAACAGTCCTTTTAAACCCCTCAAGAAAAAGCTTTGGAAAACATTGTGGAAATTTCTTCAATGTCCACAATGTTTTCTACCCACAGAGGCAAAATTTCTAAAAATTTCAACAATTTGAAATTGTTGTTGTCTGCAACTTCTTGCAATTGGGACCTGTATAAAATTTTATTGTGTGGGAATGGATTAAAAGTGGACAGAGAGATTTGGGTTCCTACAGAGTTCAAGTGTGCAAACTTGTTATAAACTTAGATGACATTTCAGCTATAATAGTTGGTAAAACATGGCCTTAACATTTTAGTTATGAATTTCAATGAAATTTAAATCTAATAAATACAATGTTCAAACAACTTTCAGTCATCTATATTGGAAATTTCTTTGATGAAATTGAATTTTGGACTTACTTATACTTAACCACCCATGACTTTCAAGGCTGAAAAAACGTACAGTTTTAAATGGTGAGAAAAATGTCTTTACGGGAACATGATTTGAGTGTACATCAGTATACTTTTATGTCTGTTTGTCATGTTGAACCCGGAATATTCCTGTCTTAACAGAAGGTATAAACAAAGATCAACCTGCACATCTGTATTTTACGGGTGTCAAAAAGCTGATTTATATTGTAATGGGATAATTGATCTGGATCTATTTTTGACTTTGACCAGTCTAAAAAGTTTTAGTCTAATTAATGGACTAATCAAAGTACTGCACTGCGATTTCATTGTACAAATTGATTATTTACAGTTTTTAATCATTCCTTGGATGAAATTAATTAATAAATATTGATTAATATTGCAAGTCAATGGCTTGTTTACTACAGGTATTCAAGCTTATTCATATTCAATACAGAATTTGTTTAAATAAAATTACAATTCTATAACTATTTTGCCGGGTTATATCAGTACAAGGCTGTCAACAGAAGAAGAATACTATAACAAACCTATCAAGTATCCATTTTTTACAATATTTCAACCATTGTCTTGCTGAAACAAGAGCACCGCATACGGGTTGTCACCCTTGGCTGTTGGGTGCTGGATAGTGGACAAAATGCATCTAGAGTTATCCCCCTTGACAGTATAGGTTGCTCTTTTGATAGTGAACAAGTGTGCCAAGTTTTAAGTGAATGCCTCTAGTAGAACCAGCGATATCACAAAATGTCACAGTTTTTGCACGATGACGACAACAATGACGACAACGAAAATGACAACAAGGCTATCGCAATACCTCGGGTTTTTTTTGGAAAACAGCCGAGCTTATAATAACTGGTTTAAATTGCTTTAAATCAAAGGGCTGAAAGGGCTTTCAAGGCCCTAGTTGTGGGTCAATATTTCTTTCGAAAATGATTTTGTAAAAATCTGATTTGCAAGGGACAACCAGGAGGTGTCAGACGAAGATCAGAATGTACATCAGGGGTCGACACTAACAGTGTTCCGGGATGCCGAGGATCCCTAAAAATTGGAAGGGACCCCAGCAATCTCAGGCTAGGGATTCCGTCAGGATCCTTCAATATTTCTCCGGTACAATAGATCTTAACGTATCAACAATTGCTCCTTTTTTTTTTTTTTTTTTTGCTTGTTTTTGTAGAAAACATTGTGGATAATGAAGAAATTGCTTGTAACAAGCCATTTCTTCATTTTCCACAATGTTTTCCAAAGTTTTTTTTTTTCAAATTGGGCTTAGAAGGGCCGGATTGCATGTGATTGAGTTAATGTATATTAAGGAGGGATCCCTGATTATCTGGAGGAAACCTTGAAGTCATAGGTAGGGATTCCTATGGGATCCCACTGAAGCAAAGTTTCCCCTAAACATATGTGCAGACTGATCTTTTTCCATGATTCCTACCAAAACAGGAATATCTGGGTTCAGCATGACAAAAGTTACATTTACTGATATTTTCCAGACTGTCAAAACATGTGTTTCCTTGTAAATGGGCTATAATCTTAATTATTTGATGCATTACCTCAGAAAACATTAGATTAAATCAGACATAAAAAGTCAAAGGCAAGCAAGAATAATATCACCATCATGTACTCGGTAATCAATCTTTTTTTTTGTTACGCTTTTAAAAATCTAGCAAGCAATGTCTCTTTTCCCTACAACCTTTTTCCATCAATGAAATCTCATAGTCAAGAACTACGATTTTGAGAAAGGAATAAGAAATCCAACCCTTTCTAAATTTTAGTCTTGTCCAATTTGGAAGAAGTTGCAGACAACAATTAAAAGTGAGTGTAATTCTAAAAAGTAACCAGCCATTATAGTAAAAACTATTGTGGGAAAAAAAGAAATAGCTTGTAACAATCGATTTCTTCTTTTTCCACAATGTTTTTTCATGTATAAAGTCATAGGGACTTGAAAAGCAGGAACGATACAGGAGAAGGTTAAAATGATGCGTACCGTTATTTTCTCTAATTCTGCTAATCTTTTCTTTAAATCATCCACATTTAGCTGAAAGAAAAAGAAAGAGAAAACAATAGCTTAATGCTTAACCCATTCCCACACAACACGTTTTAGACTGGTCAAAATTGAAAGAAGCTGCAGACGGCAATTTCAAGTTGTGGATTTTAAATTTTTTGTCTTTTTGGATAGAAATCTTTGTCTATGCCTCCTGTCAAACCAGAATATTTCTTGTTCATTGATTTATTGGGGTTTAACACGTGATTGGCGTTTAAGCCTTTTTCAACAATATTCCGGTCATATTGTGGCGGCTGGTGGAGCACCTAACCATAGATTCATGGCATTTGATAATTTCTTACTCTAGTACAACCAAAACACCTTTTTGAGCCTCCAGCTGTCATCCTGCTTAGATTTATAATCATCCAACCACTGGAGGGAGACAAATGTCTGAAAGGATATTCATCTCAGCCAGGGATCAAACTCAGGATCCAATGACTAGGAATCCAAAGCACTACAAACTGAGCTATGGCTGCAACACAAACACTAATTCATGATGATAAATAAGCCAACAAGACGACATACCCCTTTAATTTTTTCTTGTAAAAGTTGATTTGCATCTTTGAGTTCCTTCATCTCTTTCATCATATCTTCTATCAGTGAAAACAACTGAAAATAAGTATACAAAATATATAATTTAATTTTTAGTTTCGTCTATCAAAAAACTGGTGCTCTGATTGGTCAAAAAGAATTATTCATACCTCCATGATCAAAATTTTGAGCACGCAGCCATTTTGTATGCTTCCGCAAAAAAATTTCCATACAAAAAAGAATCAGAATTTGTTAAGTTTATACTTTTTTCCTCAATGCTTTTAGATTAAAAGAATTGAAGAGAATATTTTTTTGTTTTCATGGAGGTATGAACCGAAAACCTAATCACACCATAACATATGAATCCGCTTTGCTTTTTAAGCCCCTCAAGGAAAGAAATTAATAAAATATCATGGAAAATGAAGAATTGCACAAGCAATTTCTTCATTGTCCATAGTATTTTCAAAAAATAATAAAAAATTTGATCAAAATGAAAATTGTTGTCATCAACTTCTTTCAATTTGGACCAGTCTAAAATATTGCTGTGTGGTAATAGGTTAAGTAATATAAATGAGGACAGGTTTACAATTCTGTCATTCAAGAAAATTTACTCTATAAAGATAATGGTATACCAAATAAGGAAATGGGTGTGATGGAATTTCAGCCCTTTTTATCATGACAATTTTCAGCTAATTGAAATATCTATGCTTGATTTACAAATTTACATGAGAAAATTTCCATTTAAATTAATCCCTTTAACCATGAAGAAAGCAGGTAAGTAAATCTTAACTAGAACTGTTGCCTGTAAGTGCTGACGAATACCCCCCACTGCCGCCTCCTTTAAACGAGGCCAAATTGTAACCATTAAAATGTTGGCCATTCATGATTTATCAAGTGGACAATTTTTTTTACAAATTTTAAGTAAATGAGGGGCAATGACTGTGTAAAAAAAATAGGGATTTTGTTCAACATTGAAGATGGAAATTATGGATTTCATGCAACGTCGAACTTGGTGTTTATGTTCTGGAATAAACATGGGAATCACTTTTATTTTTTAAATCTGTCAACCTATTCAGGAGTTATGATTTATTCTCTATATATTGTATATAAGAAAATAAATCAAATGAGCTTAACTCCTGAACCAGTTGATTAATCATAATGAAAATTGCAAGTGTACAAGTTCCCATTGCAAGGCAGATTTTGGTAAAGTTTCAGCAAAATTGGTTTGGAAATGTGGGAGGAGATGAGGACACAAAATTATGTCCACGGACGGATGGACAAACGGACAGACAGACGAAGGGTCAGACCGACAGACAGACGGACAAACTAATTCCAGTGTACCACCCTCCCATTACCATCCTACATGTGAATCACTTTTATTTTTTAAATCTGTCAACCTGTTCAGGAGTTATGATTTATTCTCTTTATATTGAATATAAGAAAATAAATCAAAGGGGCATAACACCTGAACCAATTGATTAATCATAATGAAAATTGCAGGTGCACAAGTTCCCATTGCAAGGCAGATTTTGGTAAAGTTTCAGCAAAATTGGTCTGGAAATATAGGAGGAGATGAGGACACAAAATTATGTCCATGGATGTTGTATTTACATTCTATCAATTGACCAATCGCTGGTTCCACCCACTTACTCCTTTAGCCCCGTCTACAGACTCCGACAGAAAGTCCCACTTCGAATGTAAATGAGTTATTTTGCAAAATTTATGGCAAGTAGCATGTAACAAAAAGGTAGAATAGTTGGTTGGTATAAGCCCATAGAAGCCACGTTTTTTAGGAGAGCCAATTTCTATAATGGAATCTGACAAAGAGTCACAAAGGGATCATTCCTGTGAAATTGGTTGAAATTCATCAAAGTCTTCAGTATATACCATATATGGAAATTAGCCATCCCCATAAAATCCATGTTTATCATCCAATCCAAATTCTTTGAAAAAAATGTAGAGGGTCAACAAACTATCATTCCTATGAATTTAATTGAAGTCTGTCCACAGGTTTTAGAGAAAAAAGATTTTTCAAAGTTTTTGAAAGCTATGTTTTTCCTCTGGTCAATTTTAATGAATAAAGGGTCACCAAAGGATCATTCCTGTGAATTTTGGTTGAAATCGATCCTTTGGATTCTGGGAAAAAGATTATCAAAATTTTCACCATACTTGAATGTCGAAATTGGTATCACCCATAAAAGATATGTTTTTCAACCAATCAAAATTAGCTCGATAGCTTTCAGTCAGTGGTGCTAAAAGCAAGATAAAGATCAAGGAAGCCATGAAAAACTAGTCAAGACTCAAAATCTAGGTAAAGGATAAAATAAATATTTGTGTTTTCTTTCGAATTTTATTTAATATTCCGGTCACATTACAAGTCAAGATTTATTGACTATTTTATGTACATGTCTGAATATATAATGGGGCAGAAGTGATTTCTGTTGGATTTTATTGACCTTACAAGGATAAAAACACTTTTTTGAATTAACGATTACTTTGAACATCTTAATTATAACTTAGTATTTTGACCTATATCAGATGCAGATATCCTAGACTGGTCCAAATTGAATAAAAAGTTACGGACAAAAATTCTAACCGATATTAAATTAACTCTTGTCAAGCTGAACCTCAGGAATACTCCTGTTTAAGCAGGAGGCAGTCTGATCTTAGTCTTCACCGCCTGTATGCCCCTTTTAAGCCATAATTGTTTATAGTAATTGATTTTCAACAAAATCTTGAACCACAATCAAGCCTATCATTACTTTCAGTCCTTTGCTTTTAATTCAGTTATAAAGAGAGGATTATACTCTGCACGACAAGGGTTAAAACTAGAACTTGTCACAGGAGTTGACTTAATACCAACACCAGAGCCTTATTTATGAAAAACTGTCTAATTTCAAGGGGAGATAATTCTTCTGCTAAGGGGAGTTAGGACTTCTATACAGCATCTTGAAAAACTTCAACATGTGATCAATGTATGTATAAAATTATATTACCTTTGAAGGAAGGCCGAAGGAAGAGATTGTAAGAGGCGTTTGTGACACAAAGTTACTTGAATTTTTATGTAAAATAAGCTCAAGCTGAGATAATTCTTATGCCAGGCGTGTTAAAGACTTATATAAAGTTTCTTGCAAATTTTCTAGATGTTATCAATCTATGTATAAAGAAATACAACTTTGAAGCAAGATTGTAGGTGGAGTTTGCAACACAATTATTCTTTTGTACATAGATGGACAGATAGAAACACAGATAGACAGATGGACAGACTGATTCCAGAATACTCCAAAAAAATTATTTTGTGGGGTATAAGAAACAATAGTTTTGAGGGAATATAAAAATAAGCACCATACTAGGTAGAAACATTGTTAGAAAATGAATTTCAAAAGCTACTTTTCTTTACATGTAAAAATGTGAGATAATGGATTGACATCTAGACAACCCTGATGCCATATTAACAAATTTCCATACAATGATGCCTTTTGATGCCCTCCCAATGAGAAAAAGTTTCACAGGACACAGAAGAACCCACCAGTAGCTTTGATAATAACAAAGGGCAATAACTCCAAAATTATGCAAGCAAGAGTTGGGGTTCTTGAGCACTGCACTTCTCCTCAATGAGGACTATCCACCTATGAAGTTTTAAGTTGATAGCTATAATACTTTCAGAGATTTGCCCCGGACAAAATGTAAGTCTTTAAAAAAACAAAGGGCAATAACTCCAAAATAATACAAGCAAGAGTTGTGGTTTTGTGCACTGCACTTCTCCTCAATGAGATCTACCCACCTATGAAGTTTCAAGTTGATAGCTATTATACTTTCAGAGATATGCTCCAGACAAAATGTAAGTCTTTAAAAAACAAAGGACAATAACTCCAAAATTATGCAAGCAAGAGTTATGGTTCTTGTGTACTGCACTTCTCCTCAATGAGGTTTATCCACCTGTGAAGTTTCAAGTTGATAGCTATTTTACTTTCAGAGATATGCCCGGACAAAATGTAAATCTTTAAAATAACAAAGGGCAATAACTCCAAAATTATGCAATCAAGAGTTGTGGTTCTTGTGCACTGCACTTCTCCTCAATGAGGTCTATCCATCTATGAAGTTTCAAGTTGATAGCTATTTTACTTTCAGAGATATGCCCGGACAAAATGTAAATCTTTAAAATAACAAAGGGCAATAACTCCAAAATTATGCAATCAAGAGTTGTGGTTCTTGTGCACTGCACTTCTCCTCAATGAGGTCTATCCATCTATGAAGTTTCAAGTTGATAGCTATTATACTTTCAGAGATTTGCCCCGGACAATTTCGGGAAGGACGAAAGGAAGGAAGGAAGGACGAAAGTACGGACAGACGGACGGACAAACAAAGGCAAATCTATCTGCCCCCCTCCCCCACATTAAGTGGTTGGGGCACAAAAATTGTGGAAAATGAAGAAATTTCTTGTTACAAGCAATTTCCTGATTCTCCACATTGTTTTCTACCCAAGAAGACAAAAAATATATATGTAAATAAATTTCCATCGACTTGAAAATGTCAACCATTTGATACACCAGTAGAGCAATTATATATACCATTACCAGATGAACTAGACATTTCAGTGAACTGAGTAACAAATTTGCTATTTTTTTTATAAATTTTAACAGCACCCCTCATTAACTGTCAACTATAAAAGGACATAAGAACAAAAAGACCACCAGCTAAGGTACATGATGCTCCGCTGTTTGCTGCCTGATAGTAGATGAAAACAAAAGCACCACTTATGGGTGCCTATGCTCAACTGTTGGGTGCTGGAAAGTGGACAAAATGTATCTAAAATTATCCCCCTTGATAATATAGGTTGCTCTTTTGATAGTGAACAAGTGTGCCAAGTTTCAAGTGAATGCCTTTAGTAGAACCAGAGATATCACAAAATGTCAAAGTTTTTGCACGACAATGACAACAACGACGATGACACCAAGGCTATCGCAACACCTCCGAAAAGCAGCCGAGCTAAAAATTGAAATGAAAAAAGGGGTATAATTCTCACAAAAATGCGATTTTAGGTACACCTCTCTTGATAGTGAGTTACCCTTTTGATAGTGAACATAAACTTTGGTTGGTTGGACAAAGCCTTTGGTTAAACCAAACACATCACATAAAGTTGATAAATTAAGTGAATGGGTTTAACGCCAATTTTAAGAGTAATTTGGTCATATGGCGGCTGGAGCACCTGGTATTCTCACACCAGTACTGTAACTACATCCTTTCCAAGCCTCTGCTCATCCCACTAAGGCATCAAAAAAAGTGAAAGTTTTTGCACCACTATGACAAGAACTAGATGGTTGTCCCAGGACAGCTGCTGTCGAGCCCACAAAGTTTTGACCATCAACTTGACCATCAATTTTAGTGTTTGACCTTGAACTTGAAGTTATCAAAAAAAAAAATCAAATGGCACATCTACTCATGATGGAGAATAATAGTGCCAATTTATTTTGAAATCAATCTAAAATTAAAGGAGAAATGATCTTGACAATCACAAATTTAGTTTTTGACCTTGGGATGTGATCTTGACATTAGAACTATCCCAAAAATTCTTTCAAATGGCACATCTACTCATGGTGGAGAATAATTGTGCCAAGTTATTTTGAAATCCATCCATAAATGTAGGCAAGCTCATGATAATATACCTTTGGTTTTTCTAAAAACAGAGTAGCTAATGGTTTGTCATAGGAAAGTTATAGGAAAGGATAGAAAGATAATTTCTATCTCTAGAGTAGTTTACATATTTAACGCCCACAGATCAAACAACTTATTCAACACTTCCCATTTGACAAAATTTTAGATAGGTCTAAATTGAAAGAAAATGCTGACAACAATTTTACAAGTTTGATTTTATAGATTAGTTGGGAATGAAAAACAACAACTGTAGTTACGATATTTTATCAGAAACCGACAGAATTCAGCATAACTTGAAAAACAACAACCTGAATCAGATATTTTCTTAATGCTGTTCGGGGATCATTGAGATTTCTCTGTTAATTATCACTTGAAAATACACTAAAAAACAGTGAAGGTATCATAATGATAAATTTACTGTTTTAAAGATTTAACACAGCTTTTGTTCATTAAGACCTGCTGAACATCATCTAATTGCCTGGGTAGCATGAAATGTGTTGACTCTTGTCAGACTACAAGCAATTTCTTCATTTTACACAATGTTTCCCAATCGTTTTTTTTCTTGAGGGGCATCCAAAAGCGTCACTTAGTGGGAACGGGTAAAGGGTTTGAATGTACAGTAATCAATTATTTGTCATAGCGATAATGTCAATCAAATTCCACACAATATAAAACTGTAATAACAGGCATTTCATCACTATGATCATCTCGCTGTAACAAGCTTCTTAATTACTTGGATCAATGATTACCTGTCGTATCAAAAATGTAATGTCAATAGGCATGCCAATAAAAAATTTACAATGTCCAATTGTTGGAGAGCAATGGGACTGGCATTAGTTTATCGTCATAGAGATCTGCTCAAATGAACGTCAATATAGTGTTGTAATGTAAATCTGTATGGAAATTCAAATTCAATATAGGTTCTCATTTAATCAAATTTATCTACATCTCAACAAATATGCTTCTGACATTTGTTTCCCAGTGCTACCACTACATCCTTTCAGAGCCTCCAGCTGCTCATTCTGCTTAGGTTTATTATTATCCACCCATTGGTGGGAGACAAAAGTTGGAAAGGAGATTTGCCGCAGACAGGGATCGAACCTGGGACCCAATGGCTAGGAAACGGATTTTTTTTTCCCAAAATTTTGATAAGGGCCCTTTATGATGGAATACACAATTATATACATCATGCTAATTGTATTTTTATAGTAGAGCCTTGTAGACTGTAATTCAGTGCTTTTCTCCCCTTCTTTAGCAGAGACCTATCAAGGGTACCTTCCAAATTGTAAATGGCTCTATTTCTCTCACTTGTTTTCAAGAAACTACCCCAAATAGTGCTTGAATTTGCAAATTATTGACAGTTGGTCTATAGATTTAAATGTATTTCTAATCTTCTACTCATTTTTTGTATAATATTACCTATAAGCCATTACCACATGATGCTGCTTTATGACGTCCCCCCCCCCCCCCCTTGAAAAAAGCTTTAAAAAACATTATGGAAAATGGAAGAAATTGAAGATATTGCTCATTACAAACAATCATGTCTTTTTATCAGCAATCTTTTCTACCTCAAAGTGTAAAAAAGAATATTAAAATTTCATCAACTAAAAAATATTGTCTGCAACTTCTTTGAATTTGGACCATTCTAAAACATGTTGTTTAGAAATGAGTAAATGTAGTTATATGTAAGTGATACACAGTCCATAGTCTTCTAAAATTCACTTCAATACTCATTCATCTTCCAATTTTTGTGTTTCCCAGTTCAGGTGAAACACTGCTAGAATTTCCCAAAATAAAATATAAGGCCAAGACGTAGCTCTTCTCATTTGAGAATTAAAGCTCTAGAAGTTACAGACATTTAACCCTTTCCCGTTTCTCGAAAATTTAGATTGGTCCAATTTGAAAGAAGTTGCAGAGGACAATTAAAATTGGGTGTAATTTGAAAAGTAAGCAAACTACAGGTTAGAAAATATTGTGGAAGAAGAAGAAATTGCTTGTCACAAGCAATTTCTTCTTTTCCCACAAAGTTTTCTCAAGTATAAAATCACAGGGACGTAAAAATTAGGGATTGAACAGGAAAGGGTTAATACAACCTTGAACCCAAACCAAAATTTATTCAAAACATGGCATAAACAAACTCCGTACCGAGAAAAACGTCAAATGAGTTCAAATCGCAACATGATTGCATTCATTCCTGAGCATTGATATCCAATGTTAACAATACCTTTAATTGTGTCTCGACACAATTAATCTATACCGTGGCTCTAATTTAACAATGACCAAATAAGGTTTCGATTTACAGTCCAACAGCTATAAATGACAAGGTCAGAAGATTACAGACATTTCACTTGTTACTAATTATAATGCTAATTACATTTCAATTTACATTAACTCAACAAAAGTCATCCAAACCTTAGTAAAGAATTATACTTTAACAAAAATTAATTCATTGTAGGTAACATGATAACTTTTAGCAAATTTGATTCCAAATAAGATTCTGTAGAAATTAACCAATTACCACAAAATCTTGCATTTTTACCCACCCATGAATTATAGCTTGGGAAAGCAATGAGAGAAAAGAATAAATTACTTGTAACAAGCAATTTCTTCTTTCCTCAAAAAGTTTGCTAACTCATGTGGCCCTTATTTTTCATTTTAAACCAACTTATTTTGTTGTCTGCAACCTCCCTCAATTTGGCCCAGTCTTAAATTTTGTTGTTTGGGAATGGGTTAACCCTTTCCCACTCAGTGATGCCTATAAACGCCCCCAAGGAAATAAGCTTTGGAAAACAATGTGGAAAATGAAGAAATTGCTTGTTACAAGCAATTTCTCCATTTTCCACATTGTTTTCTACTTGGAAAGTTGAAAAAATTCAAAATTTCATTAATTTTAAATTGTCATCTGCAACTTCTTTCAATTTGGACCAGTCTAAAATTTCACTGTGTGGGAATGAGTTAAAAGTCCCCATAGAAACACAGAGAAAAGATGATGATTTGTTTGAAAGGCATGTCTCTTTCCGTTTAAAATTCAATTTTATCAACCTTTTAAGGAATGGTTCAGCCAGTCACACTTAACTCTAGTCATGCTGATCTTGGAACATTCCTGTTTTTGCAGTAGGTATAGACAAAGATGAGCCTGCACATATAATGCATATCTATCATTTTGGCATTATTACTTGAGACCATGTGATATCTAAATGATTTTAAACTTAAACAAGGATGCCTTATTCACGATATGCCCCCAAATAATTGCCTTTTAACCCATTACCACACAAGTCAAAGAAGTTGCAGACAACAATTTTTAGCTGATGAAATTCGAAAAGTCTTTGTCTTTTGAAGAAGTAAACATTGTGGATAATGAAGAAATTGCTCGTAACAAGCAATTTCTTCATCCCCCACAATTTTTTCGATGTTTTTCATTGAGGGGCTTCAAAAAGCATCATTGTGTGGGAGAAGTTAAGATGGTAGATACAGAGTAGACGGTATAGAACTCATGGATACACCATGTCGAACAACTAGCCAAGACAAGACATTTTGCATTAATCCCCATTTTTGATTGATTGATTGATTGATTTGGGTTTAATGCCACTTTTAACAGTATCTCAGTCATATCACTGCAGTTGGAGCACCTAACCATTGATTCCTGGTATTTCTCACACCAGTACAACAACTACATCCTTTCCTAGCCTTCAGCATCTCATCCAACATAGGGTCCCCTTTTTGTGACACAGCCTGATGTAATACCGACAATACACACCTGACAATATGTGCAAGGTCAGGTGACTAGGAACTTTCTGTGAAAATTTCATTCAAATTTGTCCATAAATGCAAGAGGGGATGTCTTAACAAAAAAAAATTGCATTCTCCCCCCCCCCAGCATATTAACCCTTGTCATGCTGAATGAATTACCCTACTGAATCGCTGTAAAATCAAAGGGCGAAAGCACTGATAGAACTTGTTTAGAAATCAATATTTCTTTTAGAAATAAATTTCAAAAACAGCTCTGGCAGGAAAAGTACAGGCAGGAGGTGTAGACCAAGATCAGACTGCACTTATGTGCAGGCTGATCTTGGTCTACGCCTCCGGTCAAAACCGGAATATTCTGGGTTCAGCACGACAAAGGTTAAAGTTAATGCATTTTGATTAAATGTTATTGATTAGAAAAAATAATAAAAGCTTGGTATCTTTCTTATCATTATGCTGGAGATATTGTTACATTTAACCCATTCCAACACAATCCTACTTTTTTTATGTCCCTCAGGAAAACAAGAGGACCAATACAGCCGTAGATAGTTCACCAGAGTTCTTAATTGGACAATAAAACATGAATAAAAGTCATTCTGAAAAGGTTTCTCCAAGATTGGGCCCCTTTTCCTGTATTTCAAATACAATATAGAACCTTCAAATTTCAACAGGGTTCATCCTTAACACCTAACAACCATTCCATCCTTGTTTCACGAATATTTGGCAAGAATTATTTTCCTGGATGTAAACAAAGACATTTCCACAAGGCCCCTTTTCCCATGATTTCAATAATAACCTTCACATTTTCTATAGGGTTCATCTTTAACCCATTACCAAACCACAAAAATTTGGACGGGAGGGGGGGGGAGAAGGGGTATAAGTATGACCCAATCTCATGATAAATGAAAATTGTTTAAAGGCTTTGTATGATTAATTAACCCAATCCCACATGGTGACGCTTTTTGACGCCCCTCAAGAAAAACAATTGGGAAAACATTGCGTAAAATGATGAAATTGCTGTCTTAATTTACACAATGTTTTCTATCCATTAAGTTAATAAAATTCTAAAATTTCATAAGCTTTAAATTGTCGTCTTCAACTCCTGTCAATTTGTACCAGTCTAAAATTCTGCTGTCTGGTAATGGGTAAATAAGTAAGATGAATAAGTTATCATTAAAAATATTTAACTGAAGCCACTATTCATTGAACTTGAATGGTTTCATCATTTTGGGGGACACAACTTAGTAGTGGCGTCATCTTGGGATTTTATTGGCAACTTAGATCTATCATTTTTATATGGGTTCTAGGCCTCATGAGTTTATGCATTTAACTGCAGATGTCAAGATAACATGTCCATTTGCTGCATCATAGTCAGGATCAGGAAAACCTCTTAACATGCCAAATCTTGCAAATGGTTACATGCTTCCCTTCTATATCTTAATTTGATGTAGGGTACAAGAGTATAAAGTAGTTTATTATGCATGTTTCTGTTTCATATGGAATAACTGAATGCACGCCAGATTTGTCTGCTGGAAAACGGTATGCCAGAATCTGAGATATAGTGATGCAATTTCTGGAATTTCAATGAGAGAATCTCGCAATTTCACAGCCCAAAATGGTCCCTGTATATACAAACAGTGATCTGCCAAAGCTGCATTTTTGAACCATAGTCTCATATGATACATTTTAGTTTGTTTTGTCTGCTTATAAACAGATACACCCAGTATGCATGGTACATGAAGAATTTAAATTCAAATAATCAAATGCCAATTTAAATAGTATGACTGAGGGAACCATACTGATTTTACAATATCACAAAAATGTTCCTCAGGAAACTGTTTAAACACTTCACAAAATCACTCTAATTTTCAATATTTCGGCAAAAATGCCTGCATACAGAAAAAGAAAATAAATCATAGATCTAGAACATAACATTACTATCACTCATTATAGCCATTTTGAGGATACGACATCAATGTCATTTGGTAATGTTTGCGCGAATTTGGCGTTCCTGCACTTAATCAGATTTCAAGTAATGTTAAATGGAATTGTGCTTCCTTTACATTGCAACCAAATGACTGTACCATTTGCAGTTTTTTGATCTATGCTGATTCATAAACCTGGCGCTCTATTTTGTTTGCAGAGTACAGTTTTTTTTAAAACAGTGAAGCTTAAATCAGTATACATGTGGTTTTCCATTTTGAAATGGAAATTAATTGATTTTTCATGTTTCAATCAGACATCCCGAAGATGCTCCTTCATTCTTTCATTCAGATGTCTTTCTGTCTCACCCATATAAACAACCTTTTCACACCACCTGCAACTAATCGCATATACATTTCTTTCCCTACAATTAGTGTTAGATGGGACCCTGTATGATTTATTAGAGTTGGTATCTGTTACTTGGTTATCTAACACTATCGTACACATCTCACACCTAGTAACACAAGGACCCTGGCTTTTATGTACTATGCTGTTGGTTTTGCCTTGAACTAGAGTGTCACTTAAATTCTTGTCTTTCCTAATAGCCACTAAAGGGGGTTCTCTGAAGATCTGTTTCAATCTCTCTGACTTGTACAGTACTCTTGTGTGCTTCAAGACTATTTTGTGAACATTGGGCAAGAGGTGTGAGTACATAAGGGCCAATGGTACGCGTGTAGAGCTATTTTTTTTTTTGCTACACTTGGTACTGATTTTATTTTGGATTAGGCTAAATCGCTACTATTATCATGTTTCGGATATCAGATTCTTGCCAACGTTCTATTTTTCAGAACACCATACTAGAACCTGCCCATTTGATTCACCTGCCAGTAATACCCGAAAGGGGAGTTGGGCAGTATATATAGATAGATAGATAGATTTTTTCTGCGCCACCTGTTAGTTTTTGGTGGAAATAGTGCATGGGTAACCTTGTCTGCAGTAGACTTTAAGCTATCGAAGCCATCTTTCTGATAATCTGCTGGTGAGCCAGAAGATTATCAGTAAGAGGGCTACGATGTCGCAGCTAATCCCCCATTCTTTGAAACATTTATTGTAGTTTCTAACTATACATTTTTTATAACTAAACATAATGATATACCTTTCCAATACCATCTTCATTAGCATCTACTCTCTTTTTCAACTGCATATATTGCCACATATCAGCCATAGGTCTTTCCGAGGAAGAGTCTCCTTTTGATTTTGTTGTTCTATTAAATAGTTCAGAATTGGATGGAAGTTGATTTAATTCTTCCAATTGCTGAGCCAATTTTTCAACTTTCAGTTCCAATCTATGATACGGGGTTGGTCGAAATGGAGGAACCCCCGATTTTTCACTGATTCCATCCTCTGAATCTTCTCCACGACCACTGTCAGCATCACTCAAGGTTGACTTGGCTCGGATTTTTGACGTTGCAAGGAAGTCCCTATCATGCTCATTGATTTCGGCCTTGAAGTCGGATATGTTCAGCTTCCTAATGATAGCATGGAGAAGGGTGTGCATCACATTGAAGTTGACAGCTCCAACTTCGGGTGTCCCGAGGGACAAATCCACCATTTGGCTGAGTGACACTGCCGTGGGCATGTTGTACCGGTTGAGTAAATCCTAGTTTTCTAACTTTAATTAACTTTTTATGTCGAAATATTCCTGTAAAAACTTATTTAAAAGTCCAGTGCATGTTTCCCAACTCCTGTCTGTTTTCACTGTGGGTGCAAGGATTCGGTTTTCACTTCCGGTAAAACGATTAGTTTAATTGTTTGAAATGTTAATTATAAACGGGTTTTAATCAAACATATGGACCTGTTCTTGTGGATATTACCACTTCTTACGAATCTAACGCCAAAATAGATAAAATCAAAAGTAAAACGGCATCGATCTACATTCCGAAGCGACAGTATCCTATTCCTGTATGTTCGTTGTCACTGGCAACATCAAGCTTTTCCGTGAGATCACGTGATTTTGTTTTTAAACTTATTCGCAGCTTCTCGGACAATTACTTCCCTTCTTTAAAAGTCTGGAGTCATTACGGATTAATCTCCCTTTGTCCATGTATTTCAGACATTTTAACTCGTGACCAAAAATTCTTATCTGGTGAGAAGACCCAAAGCAAAATTTATGGAGTGAAAATACAGGGCCTGCCAGCCAAGAAAAGTTGTCTGTAAAAGGAATTTCCCCTTTCCCAAATTTTCTTAAAACTACCTATCTCAATATGTGATAGCAGAGACATAGAATAACAAGAATTTTGGGAAAAGATTAAAGTTTGTAAAACCACATATTCTCCATAAAGGACAATTGTTTGACAATACTTTATCTTGATCAGTAATCTTGGCCTTGTCTGATGACCTGCAGATGACCTTGACCTTTTAAAAAATGTATATCAATGAGAGGAATACCTTCATACCATAATTATAGAGTCATGTGCCTTACTAAATAAAAAAAGTTTAACCCATTACCACACAATGAGGCTTTCTGACACCCTGAAGAAATTCAGTTGCAGAAAACTTTATGAGAAAAGGAGAAATTGCTTGATAAAGCAATTTCTCCCTTTCCAACAAAGTTTTCTAACCTATTTGACACCAAGTCTTGTTATCTGATTTTATTGCAATTTAAAATGTAGTCTGCAACTTCTTCCAATTTGGACCAGCCTAAAATTTTATCTTCTAGTAAGGGGTTAAGACCATCTCAGTTGAAAAAAAATTGAAAAAAAGACTTGGACAACATTTTTCAAGGTGATAAAATTTCAGAACGTCAGCCAGTCTGTGGCTAGGAAACAATGTGAAGAAAAACCCTAAAATGCATGCTTGTAACAAAGTGGAGAGTGAAGGAATTCTTTGTAAAATACAGTTTTCTTCAATTTCAATTTGGTTTTTCAAACTCTTTTCTTAACAGATGCAAACAAAAGCCGTCAAAGACGGATTATGCTCCCCAAATAAGGGTTTTGTCACAAAACTGTATGCCATTATTGGACAAAAAAACTTCTCATTGAATACAACTATAGTTTGAGAGTTAAGTTCACAAGAGATTTGGAAGTTTGACAAACATTGAAGGAATCTGTTTGGCTTCACAGGCCTGATTCTAGTAAAAATTAATATCATTATATGGTAAAGGGTTAAATGTTTTACCTTGACCATCAAAGTTATCGATGAAAATGTCTACATACAAAAATGAAGACTCTAAATTGAGTAGTCTTACAGAAACAATAGACTGATTTATTTTAGAGAAAGAAATATACAAAATGTAAAACTACATGACATTAAGCCCCCTTTTAGCATGGTGAGGTTAATTGGGTCAAAAATTGAAATAAACATTACCTAGGGCACTTAATAAACAACATTTATGTAAAGTAACAAGAAATTTTGACAAAGTTAAGGAGGTATATTTGAAAATTAATGACCTTGACAATTTGACCTTGACCAATGACCTTCAACTTAGTACCAACAGAAAGGTCATGTCATAAGCAATGCACATGTAAAATATGACAACATATCACATACCATTGTTTACTTATGGGCGATGTTAAAGTTAAAATTTTATAAATTTTGACCTAGAGAAATTATCTTGACCTTGACAGATGACCTTGAACTTAATACCAACAGAAAGGCCATGTCATAAGGCACATGTGAAATATGAAGGCTATATCACTTACTATTGTAAACTTATGGACAAGGTAAAAGTTAATTTTTTTGAAATTTTGACCTTGAGAAACACACTTGACTTTAACAGATGACCTTGACCTTAATACAAACAGAAAGGTTTTGTCATAAACAATGCACATGTGAAATATGAAGGCTATATCCCTTATTAATCAAAAGTTATGGCCAATGTAAGTTTGTTGCAAATGGAGAGTTAACATAAAGCTATCAAACATTAAGCCCCCTTTTTCCATGACACATCTCATTTCTGCAAATTTCAAATAATTCATGGCCAAGGGCATCTGATTTGCTACTCAAATATGAAATTTCATTAAATTCTGACCATTAGACTAGGAGAAATTTGAGAAAAACTATATTTTACCCCAAGTCCCCTTTTTCCGTGACAAGGCCTCAAATCCCAGCCTCATTAAATAAAGAGCAAAATGGGCCCATTTTCGCAATCTGTAGCTCCTCCAAAAAGTTTTGTTGGGCCTTAAATCTTAGTCCGTCTTAAAGAGCAGTCTTTGATCTTGAATTACAGGCCAGGGAAATGGTATCATAAGGGATAAAGTTTTTTCGCAAATCTTCATTCTGCACATCAACCCATGAAATTGTTTAGGCTCGGAAGTGAAAGTCTTGTAGGGTACCACCTTCAAATGTCAGTTTCTACAAGGAAATAGTTCCCTGATTAAAGCTTTGAATCACATGCATGATATGCAGCAGTGATCTCTCACTCTGCAGAACCTATCATCAAGCAACCTGCTGTTGATTAAATGTTAAAACAGCATGTCAAAAGGAGGAAATCAAATTTTCTTAACGGACTACTTTAGCAGAAAAGTTTGGGAAAGGATTGAAATGTTGCAAGTCTACAGTAAGATTCTAGGTTTTAACCAGATATATACAAAGGGACAAGCACCTGTAAATCACCTTGCCTCCGAATGGACATAAAAGTGAATTCAAATCAATGTCTGTTTTCTCTGCTTACATTTCTTCATGGTGTCAGAAGGATGTATGGTAATGGGTTAACCCATTCCAACACAATGGAATTTTAGACCAGTCCAAATTGAAAAGAGCTACAGACGACAATTTCAAGTTGATGGAATTTTGAATTTTTTTGTCTTTTGGGATAAAAAACATTGTGCTTAATGAAGAAATTGCTTGATCCAGGCAATTTCTTCATTTTCCACAATGTTTTCCAAAGCTTTTTTGTTGAGGGGTGTAAAAAGGAGGGATTGAGTGGGAATGGATTAAATGGTAAAAATCAAACTGATGTTGGATGTTGCTTTTTTCCCATCATTGGGAAATCATCAACCCATTACCTAAAGACACAGTTTTAAACTGGTCCAAATTCAAAGAAACAGACAACAATTTAAAGTATGTGGAATATTTAAATCTCCGCCTTTGGGTTGGAAAACATTATGGATGAAGAAATTGCTTGTAACAAAATTTTGTCTTAACCCTTTCCTGTTCAAACCTGTATTTTATGTCCCTGTTAATTTATGGTGTAACAAGCAATTGTCTCTTTTTCCACATTTTCTACCCTACAGAATGGTTATTTTTCAAATCAAATCCACTTTCATTTTTTGTATGCAAATCATTTGAATTTGGACAAGTCTAAAATTTAGCAAAACAGGAAAGGGTTAAGCTTTTTCATGAGGGGTGATTGTTTGGGAAAAGATTTAAAAGGCTGCTGCAAGGCTGTTTAAAGTAATTTATCAAATATTTTTTGCCCCAGTCTCCTCTGGCATGATGGCTTTATATATATCGCAAAGTTAAAAAAGGTTGAGACTTATTACGCAAAACAGAACCATCTTGAAAGGATAAAAAGGACCCTTCACAGTCAGACTGGGTGGATTGTGTGGGCTGAGTTTGGTTGAAATTATGCACCTGTCCTATTTAATTCTCAAATGGTTAAAATGTGTTAATTCTTGAAATACTATCTCTGTTTGACAAAGTAATTATTTTACTAGTTTTGAGTAAAATTTAAGGATCTACATGTACTTAGTATGCAAGTATAAGAAATAGTTGCAAGTCAAAATTTTGTTCAGGGAAGTATGGAAAAAAAGAAATCAGCCAGTCGAATGCTTGATGGACAAAACTAAATTTAACCCTTTTCTGTACACACATGGGATTTTATGTTGCTGCGATTTTATACTTGAGAAATATTGTGGAAAAAGGAGAAACTATACTCAGGGGATAGAAGGAAATCATATAGCAACACTCAAAATTGTATCTTTTTCTTTAATATCTTTTGGTTGATTATCTAGATTTCTCGATTGATTATTACTCAATAATTTCACTGAAATAACAGTGAAATTATGAAAATGATAAACTCACTGTTTTGTTGGATTAAATTTTGCCTTGTTTTGTTCATTGTGCTCTTCTGAACCTCATCTATGCAAGATCAAAGATACTGATCACATCATCAGGTTGCAATGAAATTTACATACAAAATAACACTTTCAGGGAATTTACCCCAAAATTACAATCTTTGTTCATTTATTTTTTGCACAAAAGAAATGAAATAATTGTTTGTTTTTCCTATAAGATCAATCTTTCATATTTGAACAACTAAAGCATATTTTCACTCGTTGCTATACTACTTGTGAAAATATAGCTTTTGTTGTTCACTCAACAAAAGATCAATTGATCTTACACTGAAACAAACAATTATCCTCTATATAACCAATGACTGTATTACCAATGAGACACTATTGCAGCCTTTAAAATAAGCTTCACAGTAAACAAAGACAGATGGAAACAAGTTTTTGACAATTTCAATCACAATCTAGCATAGACTTGCAGTTTGTCTGTTTTTCAGACAAAACCCAAGGTATAGCTATAGCCAGAGTGTCATGGATGCCACTGTCATTGTTGTTGTCATCCTTTGCGTGCAAAAACCTTAACCCTTTCCCTTTTTTAGAAATTTTAGACTAGTCCAAATTGAAAGAGTTTGCAGACGACAATGAAAACTGGATGCCATTTGAAATGAAACCATCCTATGTGGTAGAAAATATTGTGAAAAAAGGAGAAATTGCTTGTTACAAGCAATTTCTTCTTTTTCCACAATGTTTTCTCCAGTATAAAATCACAGGAACGTAAAATCCTGTATTTGAACGGGAAAGGGTTAACTATATATTCTCTATGAAGATAGTAATCTATACCATGAATGGGGATAACTAAAATTCATTTTTTTTATGAATTAAGTTCCTTTTTCAACTGTTTTTTGTACGCTATCCAGCACTGTAGACAAGAACTGGCATTAATCATTTATCACTAATGGGCCAATAGTATTGCTCCTTATGGTGATAAGCAGATGGTGGTTTAGAATGTTATGGTTGTACAGGTGTGACAATAAACATGAAGCAACGGTCAGGTGACCAGCTGCTGTGATATACTGAAATACAGTTGAAAGTGGCATTAAACCCCACAAAATCAATTAATCATTCTAAGCAGCATGCCTCATCTCAAAGTATGGGGGCTGTTCCTTCAAGTTTTGTCCAGGGTATGTTTACTTGTGATTTTCCATAATTCCTACAAATGAAAAGAAGAAAATAGAAATTTAGAAGTCAAATATAATTACATGTACTTTTTAACCTATTCTCACACAATCCCGCTTTTTACACCACTAAAGAAAAACAGCTTTGAAAAATATTGTGGAAAATGAAGAAATGCTTGTTATAAGCAATTTCTTCACTATCCACAATGTTTTCTAACCCAAAAGACAATCATTTGTAAAATATCACCAACTGAAAATTGTTGTCTGCAACTACTTTTGATTTGGACCAATCAAAAATTTTGTCATGCTGGAATGGGTTAACCCATTACCATATGACGAAATCTTGGACTGGTTAATGGTTAAGATTGAAAAATTGCATTCAAATTGAAAAGTAAGTGTAAAATAGGGAAGAAAACGTTGTAATAAAAGGAGAAATTGCGTATTACATGCAATTTCTTCTTTGAAACCATGTTTTTCTTAATGTTTTTCTCAGGATTGTGAAAATGAGGAATTGTATGGGAATAGGTTAACTCTTTACAAAGGTCTCAATCTTTGATTTTCATGGACCTGTAACAGTATGATAAGCTAAAAAATTGTGAGAAAGAAGAAATTGTCTGCAACTTCTTTTAATGTATACAACTCTGGAAATGAATACAAAATAAAATAAAACAGATCATCAATCTTTTCTTTTGCCCAAATGTTTTGTGAAGCAAACCCTTTAATTCAGAAACTGCATGGGAATCGCTATTCCATGATAATCACATAAATGCACCTTATCTGTTATCAATGTGACAAATGGATCGCCGCTGTCAATAGAAAATATCCATTGACCAATCAAATTATTCATTTAGACTTAAAGTGATTGTTCCCCCCCATATACCGGTACATGTCACATATAGAAATTGCTATGCAAGATTTATATCAGCTGGTGGAGTTATTCAAAAAAATTCAGATTAATCACCTCTTTGTTTGATAAAGAAACTGTCCACAAAGTTTCTTTGCAATCATTTGATCCCTGGCAGTGGCACATATCCATATGTCTCTCACCAATAGATGGATAATCGTAAACCTAAGACGGATAGCAGCTGGAGGCTAGGAAAGGATGTAGTGGTAGTACTAGTGAGAGAAATACCGGGAGTCCATTGCTAGGTGCTCCAGCTGCGATATGACTGAAATACTTTTAAATGTGGTGTTAAACCCCATTCAATCAATCAATGAAATCTTTGAAATCAGTCCTGTATGGATAAAAACAGATGGATTGACAGGATGTGAGAGTAACTCCTATGTACCCTCTTGGAATGTTTTTCAAATATAATAACCCTTTCCTGTACAATCCCTGGTTTTTATATCCCTGTGACTTTAGACTTGAGAAAACATTGTGGAAAAAGAAGAAATTGCTTGTAACAAGCAAGTCTAAAATTTTTGAAAACTGGAAGGGGATAAAGTACAGATAATCTTACCAGATAGACCGTTCTATCGTATTGAGAGAATTGAGGGAAGTCTGTATCTATCTCTTCTACGGTGTACTTGATGGCAGACTTGGAATCGGACTGAGATTCTTTTAGACTTTTTAAGTGACTACGAAAGTGATTATAGCCTGGACTGGAAACATCCAGATCTTCTATAGTAAAAACTAGTCTGAAATTACAGACAGATAATCAAATTTAACAAGATTTTGTGTGATCTCCAAGAAAAAAGAAATGAAAACATTGTGGAAAATGAAGAAATTGCTTGCAACAAGCAATTCCTTCATTCCCCACAATGTTTTGCACCCTGAAAAACTAAGAATTAAGAAATTTTATTAACTTACATTAATTTTGTAGTCTGTAAGTTCATTGAATTCAGACTAGACAAAATTTGTAGTTGTGTAATGAGTTAACCCTCTCCTGTTTTTCAAAATATTAGACTTGCCCATACTCAAAGAAGTTGTAGACGACAATTAAAAGTGAATTCAATTTGAAAAGTAACCAGCTAACAGGGTAGAAAATATTGTAAGAAAATAGTAAATAGCTTAGAACAAGCAATTTCTTGTTTTCCCACAATATGTTCTAAAGTTCTACATCAAGAGGTCAGGGACGTTAAAACCATGGATTTTCCAGGAAAGGGTTAACCATCTATCCGCCTACACAATGTTAGACTTCACCTTTTTTTAATTTGAAAGAGGTTGCAGACAACAATGAAAATTGGATGCAATTTGAAGTGAAAGCATTTAATGTGGTAGAAAATATTGGTGTAAAAGAAGAAATTGCTCATTATAAGCAATTTCTTCTTTTCCACAAGATATTCTCAAGTATAAAATCACAGGGACTTAAAATCCAGGGTTTGTACAGGAAAGGGTTAAATTAACTCGCAGAGAAGTTCAGACAGCAGATAAAGGTTGTTAGGCTGAGAAGAGGCATCTTCATGCCAAATATGATCATTCCACCATTTACCAGTAGACAAAAAATTAGTCTGGCCCTTATTGAAAGAGGCTGCACAGGGCAATACCAAATGGGTTAAATTGAAAGAATACCATAAAATATTGTGAGAAATGGAGAAATTGTTGAAAACAACTTTTCACACAGCTTTTCCCACAGTTATTTTAGCTTTGGGGCATCAAAATGCAGGATAATGTGGTACAGTTTTGAAGTTATCGTAAAATGTCACAGCAACAGGTAAAATTTTTGACAAATGGATGTACAGATAAATACCCTTAAAAAATATAGAAAAAAGAGTGTACCTTCTTTCCAGAGCAATAAATAAGGTCTTGTTAGGTGGATATTTCATAAGGTGTTTGATTGTTGAAAAGAATGCATCTGTAATATCATCATCATAAATAACTGAAATAAAACAACAAGAACACTACATGTGGACTCCAACGATTGACTGTTCAAGTGCTTGATAGTGGGTTAAAACTGTAATGTCAAAAAAAGGGGCATATCTTGTTCATAGATGCATCAAGAGTTATCCCTCTTGATGATAAAGATTTTGATAGTGAACATACATTGTATTATCCGAGTTTCAGGTAAGGTACACGTATTCAGTAATACAATAGATATAACAAATTGTGAAAGTATGTAGACAATAATGATACAGACGCAGAGGCAGACAAACCTGGCTATAGCAATACATTGAGTTTCCTACAAAAACAGCTATGCTAAAAATAAGGTATCATTGTTGGTTTCTGTATAAAGTCAATTTATCTTTCAATGAGTGAACATAAAAAAATACACTTTCACACATTGTTGGGCCAATAGTGGAAATATCACTTTTGTTGTTCATAAAATGTAAGATTTGTAAATATTGCATGTGAAACAAATATTCTTTTTCTTTGAGGTAAAAGATGGGATATTATTATAATAAGAAATATTAAGCTAAATATAAAGAAAACATTTTTGAAATAAAAGACTTGCAAATTAATCTATTTTTCAGGTAAAAGATGGGTTACAATTAGAAATGTTAAGGCAAGTATTAATAAAATAATGTGAAAATAACAGACTTATTAGTCTTAGATGTTAACAAAACAATTGCAGAGCGGCGCATATACGCCAGAAGGCGCTTGACAGTGGAATATATTTTACCATAAGTTTTTATAATAAAACTGACCTTGAAAACTGACCTTCATAGATAAGATTAAACTTGATATCAACATTTTGGCAATACCCAAAAGAATATAATTGTGACTGGTCTTACAAGAGGAAAATCTGGAAAGATTGGCCACTGTGAAACACTGTTTGTATTAACAGCACTAAGGGTCACATTGCACACAAAAACATGATAATATTAAGCAATTTTCTAAACAATGACAATTTATTTATAGCCGGAAAGACAAAATGTTTAAGATCTCAAGCACAAGTATACATCATGGAGAAGCACTGTAGTAAATTTCAATCATTTTCAATCAACACTAGGAACAAGTTAGAACCATTTGTAAACTTGCTTACACTAGAAATTAGGTAATTTTTCAATTCAAGGGAAGAACTGGAGTTATTTTAATTTTAAAGGTTTAATGCACCACTAGAGACTGTGCAGATTCATTATGCAATTTACAACTTCCTTTGATTGAAACTGTAGGAGGAGTTGGGTACACAAGAAATATGGTGATTATTTTTCAATTCAAGGGCAGACAGTTAAAGAAGGACTGGAGTGACTGGAATTTCAAAAGTCTTATGCATAACTAGACATCATTGAGATGCATTGTATTAAGTTTCAATTTGTTCCCATTTATACTGTAGGAGGAGTTGCTCACACATGAACTATAGTGATTTTTTTCAATTCAAGGGCAGATAATTCAAGATAATTGTAGAAAGACTAGAGTGAATTGAATTTGAAAGGTCTTATGCACAACTATACATCATAGGGAATCACTGTGGAAAGTTTCAGTTCATTCCTATTGATACTGTAGGAGGAGTTGTGCACACACAAAATTGCTAACAGACAGACAGACATTTGGAAGATGGACCGTAACATAATACAGCCCTTTTGGCGTATTAAAAAGAAACCCAATTATTCTAATTCTTTCATGTAAACAAAAAAGAAAACAGTTGGTAATGCAAAGCCTTGTCAGTTTAACCCAAATTGTTGCTAGATTGATAATTAAGGGTATTGATAATATCATTGATAGTGAAAACTGATCAATATCAAATTGATTATAACAAGAGATCTTTTTGTAAAGCAGTAATGCCCTTTTACTGCCACATTGATACAGGAAGTGGTGCAGTTGTTTCCTGATTGAAACGTTGATCATCATTTTGTAAAGATGGATCACAAAAATCACTTTGAGGATCTTAACACATTAAACTGGCTGTCTCAAAATACCCTGACCTTGAACTGATTGAGAGAGAAAATCTTTATTCCAGGTAGCCAGGAATATTGCCAAATTATTAGCCACACAAAGTTTGGTAGTTTTTTCTTAATTTACCTTTACACCACAAAACTGAAGGTCACTCTGTGACCATGACATTCAATGGGTTGCTCTAAAAACCAATAGGGATCACCTGTACCCAGGTCACCTGTACCCAGTGGCAAATTTGGCTGATGAAGGTCAATTCGATGTCACATTATCGCTGGGTATAAGTTTTCAAAACTTTTTTTTTTCACAGATTGAGCTGAAAATCAGAAGGGATCAGATTAATCTGAAAGTCAATAGAGATCCCAATCCAAAATGAATAGTTGTGAATTCTGTGTCAAGTTATCATCTGAGACAAGGTTTGACCTTGATTTTCAATGCATTAATCTGAAAATTAATGGGGATCATCAGCATCCAGAGATGGGTGTGTGTGCCACATTTCCTAGCTCATTTCTGTTATCATACAGACAAGGATTGGTGTGACAAATGTCAAGTTCAGGGTCATCTTGTGACCTTGATCTTTAATGAATTTATCTGAAATTGGTAGGAGTCATCTACATATAATGAATGTCTGTGCCAAGTTATCATTCAGACAAGGTATGGTCTACCGACCTACTGAACTATCAACATGAGCAAAACCCCATCTAGTTGAAGGGGGTTATAATTATCAATTATATTGAAGGGGGCTGCTTAAGCTATTACCATACAATCCCCACGTTGATCTATTTTTGAACCTCTTTTGCGGTAATGTTACTTGGTCTAATTTCTAATTTTCCATTGTTAAAAATACAATAAATCAACAAAGAACTCTATTTTACAAATCAGGAACTTACATCAAATAAATGCACATGTTCAAAACTGGATTAACCTTTGTAGCAGGTAACTTTTAAAATCGCAACACCTTTGACTATGTCTAAGATTGACCAATCATTGAACACCGGGGCCTACCATACCCATTTTTTGTGAAATCCGTAAAGATTGTAAGTTCAGGCAGTCAATTAAATGATGTTAACTTTTGACATAACGACGAACCTGGAGGCAATATTTGTGGAATGGCAAGTTGTAATACCATATACTTCATCTTGATAGATTTTGACTAAATTTTCACAGAAGGTTAATCATTTTGTTTTAAAATCAATGAAATATAAAGAAAATTTCAGGGTTTATGAATTTAAAACCTGTTTTTTAACATTTTTTTTCGCCCGATTTTGTTTCAGGAACAATAGATATCATTCTTGGAAGAGGAGGGGAAAAAAAAAACACCTACCATCAGCTGCAATTAAGAGTTCAGCATGTTTGATTATTTCAAGATCCTTCTGCATTAATAGAAAAACAGATGGTGTTTGCTGGGTGACTAATGAATCTGAAAAAATGAAAATGAATACATTCATAAAAATTCATGTAATAGTGAAAACTGGACTTACAAAGGAGTGAATTACCTAAAATATAAAATTGTATTAATGTATAGTTATTTCATGAAAATTCATGTAACAGTGAAACCTGGCCTAAGGAGTGAATTACCTAAAATATAAAATTGTATACATATATGGTTATTTCATGAAAATTCATGTAACAGTGAAATATACCCCAGAGGGATGAAATATGAAATTGTATAGATATAATTTAATGTTTAGTTTTGTCTATCAGAAACAAGTATTCTGATCAGCTGAAAAAATATACATACTTCCATGAACCAAATTTTGTGCACTTAAGATATTTTGTATGCTTACGCACAATATAGATCCATTAAAAATGTATCAAAATCTGTGATATATTTGATTTTTCCTTTGATGTCATTAAATCATAAGAAATGAAGAGAATATTTTTTTGTTTTCATGGAGGTATGAAAAGAAAACACTAATCACACTGTATGAATACGTGAAAACTCTCGTCATTTCTTAGATATTAAAGCCTGTGACTTTGAGCAGCAGTAAAGAACATCATTCTTGTAATGGAGAGACATGACCTTTCATTGATATATGAATCATCATGAATTAACCCATTCCCAAACAACAAAATTTTAGACTGGTCAAAGTTCAATGAAGTTGCAGACCACATTTTACAGTTGATGGAATTTTAACCTTTTCCTGTACAGTCCCTGGTTTTCACGCCCATGTGATCTTATATTTTTCACACCATTTTCTACTACATAGGATGATTTCATTTTAAATTCCACTCACTTTTCATGTATTACTTCAACACCTTTCAAATTGGATCAGTCTAGAATCTCTTAAAACAGGAAAGGGTTAAAATATTTGTCTTTTTGGGTAGAAAATATTGTGGCAAGCAAGTTTTTCATTCTTCACAATGTTTTCCAAAGCGCTTTTCTTAACCCATTACCAGATGACAGAATTTAGACTTGTCCAAATTGAAAGGAATTGCAAACTTGATGAAATTTTAGGGTTTTTATTCAACTTTTTGTATAGAAAACAATGTGTAAATTGAAGAAAATATTTGTTGCAAGTAATTTCTTCATTTTACACAATGTTTTCCAAATTGTTTATCTTGAAGGGTATCCAAAAGCATCATTGTCTGGGAATGCATTAAGGGGTGTAAAAACGTATGACTGTGTGGGAAGAAGTGAACTATTTCAGGACCTGATCAACATTCTACAGATTAGTTCTGAATTGACCAATTGCTGGCCCCACCAATTTGGTCTGTTGGCTCTACCCATTGACTCTGACAGGAAGGTTTGCTTTGATTTAAGACAGCATTATTTTTCAAAATTTATGTGTAAAAGCATGCATCATAAAAGTAGAATGGTTGGCTGGTGACCTAAACATCGTAACTATAACTCCAATAAGCTGTATTTACAACGCTTAAGTCATCAAACCAACAAAAATACTTCACATATATTGCGGCCTATGTCGGAGTTCAAACTTCATTCCCAGTCTAAATGACTAATTTGATTGGTTAATTGTTTCTGTGATTGGCAACCGCGATTTGTCAACTGAAAAAAGATATTGAGGATAATGATAAGTTTCAGTGTAAGATCAGTTCATCTTTCATTAATCAAAGTTCATAGGTAACGGAACCACAAGTTGACAAAAGTAACTGTTTCTTTCACAAAATGAAATACTTATAGATCTTTCACAAAAAATCTTTCACTACAAACAAACAAATGCTCTATTTCTTTAATGCAAAAAAGAGACAAAATATGATCTTTTTAAAACAAAATCTCTAAAAGCGCGCCATTTCGCATATATGGCAACTTATTTCCTTCATCTGTGACCTTGGTCTCGCGGAGATGACATTGGGTAGAGCAAAATGAACAGAAGCAGGGCTTAATCTTCCAAAACAGTGAGTTTATCATTTTGATAATTTCATTGGGTTTCAGTGAATTTACCAAAAGGCATTGAAGAATATTTCATTTGGTAATTGAGAATTACCCTTAAGTGATAAGAATGTGAATTGTTGTTTGCAACTTCTTTAAATTTGGACAAGTCTAAAAGTTTGTTGTCTGGTAATGGGTTAAGACAAAATCAGAAAGCTTACGAGATAGGTCTGTAAACCAGTTGAGATCCTTGACATCAACCGGACATAATGACTGTTGATGAGTAAAATAATCTATTGCACTTTCTATGTTGGACTTGGCAAGATTCAACACATTTTCTCCAGTATCTGAAATAGCCAAAAGGAAAGAGAACATTCAGCTAAATAGTCAAGTGATACAGAGATTGAGCTGACCAGTCTAAGAACAGCTGCACATGCTGGTGCCATCAAAACTGATGCTTGCACCGAAGACAATAGGAATTGTGAAAATACATTGACTTTTTGTTTCTGTACCTATGGGCAGGCTGATTTTTGTCTAAAGCTCTTTCCAAAATAGAAATATTATTAGTTTAATATGACAAGGATTGATAGCGAGCCAATTTCTTCATTTTTCCTAGTGTTCTCTACCTAGCAAGTTGAAAAAATCTAAAATTTAATAAAATTTAAAATTCTCATCTGTAACTCTTTCAAATAGACCTTTTCACGCAAAGCGTCAGATGACTAAAAAGTCTGTATCCGTTAGATGCTTTCAGATAACAAGAGGCCCATGAGGGCCTGATGCGCTCTACTGGTTATCAAGTTTTCCGTTAAAGAAATCTGATATTTAAGGAAGTTAATTGCTCAAAGAAGAATGCATACAGAAAAAAAGGGGGGCTTTATCCCCTTTTTCATTTTAAGCAACAATCCTCAAGGCCCCTTTTCCCATGTTTCATGACTGATCCACTCCATTTCCAAAAGAAAGTTACCTTATGACCCTACAATCATTCTGTGAATATTTCATCAGAATCTGACAATAATTGTGGACTTAATCACATAAACAGGATTGTTTTGAATGAAAATCAATAAGGCCCCTTTTCCTGTGTTTTCTGACGAATCAATTTCATTCCAAAAGGAACTTTCCTTACAACCCGACAATTGTCCTGTGAAATTTAAAAGACAACTTGATAATGATTGTGATTTTCATCACATACACAAGAATGTTTTGAATGATAATCTGTAAGGCCCCTTTTCCTGTGTTTCGAATGCCACAATTATTCCATGCATCTTTGAAGAGAATCCAATAAAACTGTTGACTTCCCATGCAAAAAATATCCAGCTAAAAGCCGGCTTTTACGCTGGGTAAAAGCCGCCTTTTAGCCGGCTAAAAGCCGGCGGTATTGGCACCTGCGTAATAGCTAGCTTTTACCCAGAGCTGCGTAAACGCAGCTTACAGGGAATTTTATCTCAAATAATCACAAAAGCTGCTTTAACGCAGAAAATTCAGACTTTACAAAAAATTGCCTTTATTTTTCCAAAACCAGGGAATAAGCTGCGTAAACGCAGCTTTAACGCAGGTGCCAATACCGCCGGCTATTAGCCGGCTTTTACGCAGCTTTTATCCAGCTTGATGGATGAAAAACGCAGAGCTGCGTAAATATAAGGTAGCTGCGTTTTTTATACGCAGAGCTGTGCATCAAAATGCAGGGCTGAGTTTTAAAAGCGCAGAGCTGCGTTTTATGATAACAGGGAGCTGGTTTTTGAGGAAGCTGCAGTTAAGCTGCCAATAAGCTGCAAATTTCTAGAATGCAAAAAGATTATTTTAACTCTTGTCATGTTGATCCTGGAATATTGCTGCTTTAATGTGGGCTTTGGCAAGTGTGTTGACTAAGATCAGACTGCACAAATGAATCTGATCTTAGCTTACACTACCTGCTCATAGTGTTGAGAAAATCTTTAAACCCAACATTGATCAAATTATGTCAAAGTTTTATTATATAATGGTAAAAAGATAAATATACAGTAGGACTAGGGTTAAAATCTTATTACCAGAGCTGTGTTGATACAGCAATTAAACAGCATAAACAGCATTTAAACTTTCTGTGTAGAAAACATTGTGAAAAATGAAGAAATTGCTTGTTGCAAGCAATTCCTTGATTTTCCACAATGTTTTCCAAATTGTTTTTCATTGGGTGCTTCTAAAAGCATCATTGTGTGGGAATGGGTTAAGAAGCACTTATTGAAATCACAGTTTTAGTTAAAAAAACCCACAAAATATTTAAGAAACAACAATAAGCCTGTAAAGTTTTTAGTGGATTGTATCAGTTTGATCATTCTGTAACACCCTGTGCTCTCTATCCTTGGGTTGTTATTTCCAATCCAGGCTCAACAAACACTCTCTCCTACATTTGATAAAAATCAATGTGGCTGGCTTCATTTGTCTCACACTTAGCTGCCAGTTTAATAGGGATGAGCTGCTGATGGCTTTGAAGTAAAGTTTTGATTGTTCTAGCAGGAGAATCCACAAGGAGCTGTGATTAGGTCACCAGTCACTACAATATAACAAAAACATTTCTCTGAAACTCCAAATATTAATGCAATTGATACTTTCAATTATCAATTATTGGATTTATATTCAATATTGATTTTGTCAGTATATCTACTTATTAATTTCAGCAAAAGCCTCATGTGGGGGTCCCGACGGCGGCACTCATCCTTTCCGACTATTTGTCTCTCACCAATGGGTCGATAATCGTAGACCTATGTGGGATAGCAGCTGGAGGCTAGGAAAGGATGTAATGGTAGTACTGGTGTGAGAAATACCAGGAATCCATTGTTAGGTGCTCCAGCTGCCGTGATATGACTGAAAGATTGTTAAAAGCGGCGTAAAACCCCATTCAAACAAACAAACTCATGTGTGGGTGCCAGGCTCATCTGATAATATTCCTAATTGAAAAGGGGACATAATTTTTACAAAATTTCTTAGTGTTACCTCCATTAATGGCATGAACTTCTCAGATAATAGTAAACATATATACCAAGTCAGGGTTCTCCCCAGGCCTTTATGGCGTATCGGCCCCGATACGCCTTGATAAATCAAGAGAGTTTGCCGATACGCCTTCAGATCGCTGATACGCGTAAATTTGGTCACCGATACAGCTTAATTTCTAGCTGAAGAAAGGGTCAAGCAAGCCACTAAAATTGGTTGCAGAAGCGTGGACACGACAGGCTCTTTATCTATAGAGTTGTTTACCGTATATTACGTAACACCTTAATTGATAAGACCCTTACACTCTTACTAATTGGTGATTATTGATTTTTTTCTCGCGTATACCACTGGTACCGCGCTATCAGTCACCAAGGATGATGGGTACCAATATGTAAACAATGAATTCAAAATGGCGACCCAGTTTCGGAAAATTGTCACTTCGGCTGAGATTTGCCGAAGTAAAATATGTGGTTATTTGACGTGACAACTATCAAACTAAAGCCACTGTGGTTTGAAATATAATTTTTGGAAGGAAAGATTAATTTGGTCAGTTTATTTTATACACTGATCGCTGAAACATGCCATTTTCGCGATCTTTTTCTTTTCGAGAATTTGCCGAAATAATAAAGACAGATTGGTATATAAGCCATCCTAGTTATACTTAGCGCTTGTTTTCAACCCACTTTAATAATTACATACATGTATCTTTCTGATTAAGTCCGTTTATTTTTTATCCAACATGGAGGGTATTATCTCACACATTCGTACCCTGGTTTGTTCAACCCCTTTGTAAAAAAAATGTTTTTAAATTTTGATTAAAAGTATTATTGTAATTTTAGTAATCATGTTACGATATCTTACCCTCTCATGATCTTTGCTTAAAAAGAAATAATACCCCATAAAAATCAAAGTGCTGAAAGCACTTCAAGAAAAGAATGCCATAGACCAATTAGGTTTTCTTTTTATCAAAAGTAAAGGTTTAATAATTATTTAGAATCAGGAAAAGATAATTCACTCTATAAGATTCTGAAAACAAAAAAACTTTTGAAAATCAAAGAGCTGAAATCACTTGAAGAAGAGAAGAGTAAGGACACTTGGTTTATGAATTTGATCAAGTTTCATTTTATAATTTAAGAATTAAGCTAAGATTGGACACTGCTGATATATACTACATTTTTTATTAACTTATTGAAATCAAAGAGCTGAAAGTACTGTTAGAAGAATAGTTATAGTGTCAGACAGTCAAAGGATTCTGAATGGGCAAATAATGAACCTTTCAAATTTGACACAGAGAATCTGATTGAGCTCTTTAAGATGCAAAATTTGAAGATGAAACCAGGTATTTCACACAGGAATCTTATAAATACATTTTTGAAAATCCTGAAAATAATATCTATATTTTTCTGAAGAAGGGCATTTTTTCAATCCAACACTCCATGCTTTTTTTAAAGAGTCCTCAAGGATAGGATTTTTGGACAGACTTGTTAAAATGGCCAAGCATGAAAAGATATTCCTATCTAACAGACAAGCAGCTGACACCTTTTTTTACTCATTCCTTTGAGACTTTGTGATTTATTCTTTCATTTGACCAATTGATACCTTGATTTTATTTGACTCGCTGTATTTTTATGGCTTTTGGATATATTCTTTCATTTTCTTTCCTTTTCACATCCCTTTTTAATGGGACAATTTAGTGCCCTTTCTAACAAATAGGATAGAGAGGCAAAATAAGCTGAGTAATGTCACAATTGATTGGTATCAAAATCAGCCTCAGAGTAGAGAAATAAAGCTATAATAATTAAAAGGTTGAAGCATATTATTCAAGAATAAAACTCAATAAAAATCAAGATATAAATAAACAAGCTAAAAAGCACTTTTAATGACCTTTATTATGTATAGTCATACCATATGATAACTGACAACATGCAGCGCATTTGCCACTACGCCTTCAAAAAATTCTGGGGAGAACCCTGCAAGTTTCACAAAATATCTTAAAAAATAATGGAATGCAACTTCTGCAGATATTCTGATCAGACTTTACCTTATGGAGGCCCTGTCTTCATGTGATCTCATTTGTTCAGGGGATGTAAAACCCTAAATAATTAATCAATAAATCAAAATAGATATTATGCATTTAGAGTTGCCTCTCTTGATAGTATAGATTGCTCTTTTGAGATTGAAAGTATTATGCATCTTTTTACTCAAGATTTCTAAACTGTTATTGGCCAGCATCACAACTAAAAAAATAGCAGAGCTAAACATGAGTTCAGAATTATCCTACTTAGAGCCATATCTGCTCTCCAAGGAAGAAAAAAATAGTTGAAATAATCTATCGCTTATTTGATCACTAAAGCAAACACAAGCTTTCTTGATATCAATATGCAAAAGCAGGTTTTAAGTGATGTTCTCTAGAAAGAGTATTTTGTGTTTTTCTTGTCGATCTCAATTAGTGTTTGTTTACATTTTGAAATCAAGAAGAATGCACCAGACACTTCACCAGAAATCTTCGCTAATCTTCGGCATTGACTGTTATATGCCCAGGCGCTGATGAATGAACTTTATAGATGATTTCGTTAATCTTCATGACCCAGCTAGTTGTTTGAATGACTAGCAAAAGATAAAACGTCATCACTGACGTCATATTTTATTGTAAACAAACCTTAAATTTTGGTGGGTCACATTTTAAAATATTGTAACTTCTTTCATGAATTGTAGGCTTACTGCATAGAATTATGTTGATCTTATAATTTCAATTGTCATATTCATTTATGCTTTTAAGCCTGGTGTATATTTTTCTTTAATTAATTTAACCCTTGTCATGCTGAACCCAGAATATTCAGTTTTTGACAGGAGGTGTAGACCAAGATCAGCCTGCAAGATAAGTGCAGTCTTATCTTGGTGTACACCTCCTGCTCATTTTTTTCTGCCAGATTTGTTTTTGAAATTGATTTCTAAAAGAAATATTGATTTTTCACCAACAAGTTCTATCAGTGATTTCAGCCCTTTGATTTTACAGCAATTCAGTAAGGTAGTTTATACAGCATGACAAGGGTTAATAGTGTGTTTTGAGGGAAGATATGGCTTTAATGCCATAAATTGATATTTTAACAAAACATATATTCTAAGTTTCATATCAATACCTAAAATTATGAAATAAATATCACTGTCTATTTTTTGCATCTGACAAGGCCACAGCTATAGCACAGTTGATAGCCCATAAGACTCAATCATGAGGTCCTGGGTTAAATTGCGGGTTGCAGCAAATATGTGTCACCTGCAAAAGGATCATAAACCTAAGTGGGATAGCTGGTGCTCAGAAAGGATGTAGTGGTAGTACTGGTGTGAGAAATACCAGGAATCCTTGGTTACATGATCAAGCCGCCACACTATGACTGAAATACAATAAACAATAAAAATATACCGCTATCCCAATAAATTTCTGAAAAATAAACTGAATCTTTAAACATGTGATATTGTGCAGACCTATAATTGGTAAGCACCATCTGAACATTCACATCAAGTTTCAAGTTGGTGCTTTCAACAGTGGCTGAGAAAAATGTGATGAAAATATACCATTATACCACCTTATGTCTGAAAATGTGACAAAATCTTTTGGACACGGGCAGACGGATGGAAGGATGGACAAAGGTAAACCAGTATAACCCCCCTCTTCTTTGAAGCAGGGTATGATTGATGTTTGATATTAATTAATTACCAACACAGACATGATAGGAGTTTATCTGGATAGACTTGAAAAATGGCTTTAATGAACCCATTCCGACACAGTGCGCTTTTGTACGCTCCTCAGGACAAAACAACTGAGAAAACATTGTGTTAAATGAAGAAATTGCTTATTACAAGTAATTTCTCTCTTTTACACAATGTTTTCTACCAGAAATTTGAAAAAATCTAAAATTTCACAAACATTAAAATGTCCTCTGCAACTCCTTTAAATTTGGACCAGTCTAAATTTTCTTGTGGGGTTAATGGTTAAAGCCTTAACCTTTTGACCCAAACCAAACACCAAAATTTTAAACTGGTACAAATTGGAAGATGTTATAGATTACATTCATGTTTAGTGAAAGTTTGGTATTTTTTTGTTTTTGAGATAAAGCATTGTGGTTAATAAAGATGGCTAGTTGTCTGGCTAGTTGGCTGGGAGGTTAGCGTGGTCGACTCGTAATCTGGTGGTTGTGGGTTCGAGCCCCACCGGAGGCGGGTAGTGTATTTGGGCAGGACACTTTACAGACAGAGCCCCAGTCCACCTAGCTGTAAAAGTGGGTAGCATTGGTTAGAATCCATTACCTCTCTCTATATGTGCATGATAAGATCTTGTATGAGTTAGGACCACGATGAAAATAAGAGTCTTTCGACCCTTCATCGTGTTATCCTCTTGAGGGGGGGGGGGACAAAAAGAATTGGTTAATGTCAATTGTTTCTTAAAATATCATCTAAACAAAATCAAAAAGAAATTTCAAAAACTTTCTTTTTATAAACATAATTCTAGGACAGTTTGTCTCTCTCTTATATCGTTTGCTGTCTTAGCGCAGTCAATAGCCCATGTCATGGGTTCAATCCCCGGCGGCTGCACATATTCTTTCCTTTATTTGTCTCTCATCAATGGGTGGATAATCATAAACCTAAGTGGGATAGCAGCTGGAGGCTAGGAAAGAATGTAGTGGCAGTACTGGTGTGAGAAATACCAGGAATCTATTGTTAGGTGCTCCACCGGCTGCAATATGACTGAAATACTGTTTAAAGTGGCATTAAACCCCATTCAATCAATCAATTTCTCTCTTATGTGATAATTTTCCTATTAAATTTTTCATGTATTTTTGCATTGTACCAATTGCACACACAATCAAAAATGTTCATCATAGCTAGCAAATTTTTATTTGTATACTTTTTAGTTGAACATAAGCATACAACTTTCGGTCACACTAAAACAAGCCCTACAGAGATTTATAGCCCCACAGACGCCCTACGGAATTTGTACACGCCCTACAAGTATATGAGCGATAATGGTGTATAATTTTGAGTGTATTTGATTGAAATTAACATTTTTCTTCATATTTCAAAATATTGTCTGTGAATTTATGTTATTTATGGTAATTTTGATGTTTATAATATCTCATAATTTGACCGGAAGTACTTGACGAAAGCCCTATCATTTAATTGATCGCCCAACAAATTCATAAGCAAATACCTTTCTAAGTATTAGTATTTTTGAGATACAAAATGATTCATGTTTTGGTCTTTTTCTTTATTTTGGTATAATTTCATGTTATAAAAGACTTTTTAGATACAAAGGGATCTCAATGCAATGCAAGGGAAGCAGCTCTTTATTTGCAATAAAAATAGACTGGACAGAGAATAGAATAGAATAGACATCAAAATCATCATAAATAAGATAAATTCACAAACAATATTTTGAAATATGAAGAAAAATGTTAATGTTAATCATATTAACTAAAAATTATACACCATTATTGCTCATCTACTCGTAGGGCGTGTACAAATTCCGTAGGGCGTCTGTGGGGCTATAAATCTCTGTAGGGCTTATTTTAGTATGACCCTACAACTTTTATTCTAAAAAAATCAACAAAGCAACTTACTTTTTAAGTTCTATCATTTCAGAAGTTTTAGTTCAGATTATTCCTTTAGTGAGTGAAGGGTGGGGTAACTCTTCAGCTTTAACCACATTCCATCAGCTGGCAATATACAATCACACTTCTACTTAGCATTTAGCACCTGAAATTAAGACATCATTTACCTTAAATTGAAATTATTTACTTTTTTGAAATTAACAAATCCCCCTTGAGAAAATAATTATACAATAATATGCTAAAGTGAGGCTTTACACCAGCTTCCCTTGCAACAGAAAAGTAAATAATAATAAAAAAAACACAATTAAATAAAAAAATACTAAGAAATTAAACACCTTTTACAGTATAAGTGGTTATCAAGCTGTTCACACCATTTAAAATCAGTGTATGTGTATTGGACCAGACAATCACTTACACAACTTAATTGACTTACATAACTTAATTGAAATCTCCCCCAATTACATAATACATATCTTTTGTTGAAATACAGTGATAAAATGAACTTACTTGTAATGTTTGATAAAGAAAAGAAACAAGAATTACCTTTGAGATGTCTTATCTGTCAACATTTTCATGTTGTGCTAAAAGTTCAAAATGGCTGCCATACACCAATTATGCAAACATCCAGCCTCTTTTAACAACAACAACAACAGAAATCCTAATATCATTTCTGTCTATTTTTTTTTACATAATTCAATTTACTGATGATTTTCTTTCATTTGATATCCATTTGAAAAGTTGTCAATTTCAATCATTTTTTTTAAATAATTTTTTGGGGCTTGTGGGAAGTTAAAAGTCTGATTGGTTAATTAAACCAAGTCCCCATTTTGTAATATACCTGTAGAGGGATGTTAGAATTGCCAACTAGCTAAACCCTTTACCATAACCCTTTCTTAATCAAAAGTAAACTTTTGATAATTAGTAATAGATAGTTTTTTATTGTCCAAATTTTCTCTTAAATTTGTGCTTTGTAAGTTTGTGGAAGAAATAATATTTCAGATTATCTAATAATCACTTTTTAACTAGAATCAGAAATTAATTTCAATTTTAGTTCAAAATGCAATTCATATCTACTCAGAAAGGTTTTAGAGACAAAGAGATACATATATCAGATTGATAGATGATGGATAGACTGATGAATAGATTGATGGATAGCTAGAGAGATATAATGATAGATAGAGAATAGATAGATAGATAGATAGATAGATAGATAGATAGATAGAAAGATGGATGGATGGATAGATAGATAGATAGATAGATATTGGTGAAAAGTTGGATGAATGGATGGATTGATGGATAGATAGAAAGATATATATTGGTGAAAAGTTGGATGGATGGATGGATGGATAGACAGACAGACAGACAGACAGAGAGAAAGATAGATAGATATTGATGGAAAGATAGATATTGGTGGAAAGATAGATAAGACATATATATAGATGAATGGATAGATAGATAGATAGATAGATTGATTGATGGATGGATGGATGGATGGATAGATAGAAAGATAGATAGAAAGATAGATAGATAGATAGATGGATGGATGGATGGATGGATGGATGGATGGATGGATGGATGCATGCATGCATGGATGCATGCATGGATGGATGCATGGATGGATGGATGGATGCATGGATGGATTAATGGATGGATGGATGAATGAATAGATAGATAGATAGAGAGATAGAGAGAGAGAGAGACTAGATACTTGTGGAAATTTGGATAGATAGATGGATGAATGAATGGATTGATGGATGGATGGATAGATCAATGGATGGAAAGATTCTGAGATAGATGAATTGATTGACTGATTAATGGATAGATTGATTAATTGTAGGTTTTGAGAATGATTTGATTGATGGATTGGTTGATTAATGGAATTATTCATGGGATGATAGAGAGACAGATAAATATATTGAGACATATATTGTTAATACCCATTTGACAAATCAAAGGATTGATGAGTTGATAAATAGGTTAATTGATTGGTGGATGGTTTGAAAGACTGATATGTTGATTGAATGGATGGATGAATTGCTTAACTTATTACCAGATGACAAAATTTTAGACTGTTCTAAGAAATTATAGATGACAATTTTAAGTAAATGAAATTAGAGAAAACTTTGATGACAATTTTAAGTTAATGAAATTAGAGAAAACTTTGATGATGATGAAGAAAGTGCTTCCTATAAGCAATTTCTTCATTTTCCACAATATTTTCAAAGTTTTTTTCTTGAGGAGTGTTAATCAAAGGTTAAGTTTTATCGAATAGAAATTTACCTTTGATCACAATTTAACCCATTCCCACTCAGTGACAACTTTTGACGCCCTGTAAGAAAAACAATTTGGAAAACATTGTGAAAAATGGAGAAATTGCTTGTGACAAGCAATTTCTTCATTTCCCACTATGTTTTCTACCCAGAAAGATAAAAAAATCTATAATAATTCAAACTTTAAATTGTCGTCTGCAACTTCTTTCAATTTGGACTAGTCTAAAATTTTGCCGTCTGGTAATGGGCTAAGATATGATGTATAATGCAATATTTGATAAAAACAAATACCCAGCTTTGAGAAAGCTGCGTTTTAGCTGCGTATTTAATTTTCATCATGTCAGAATTTACTTTAAACAAATACGCAGCTTGGTGGAAGCTGCGTATTTCATTATTGAGAGTCGATGAGAATCTACAAAGGGAATACGCAGCTTGAAAAGAAAAAAAACGCAGGTTTTCTGCAGCTCTTTCATTAAAGACACAGCTTTTGTACAGCTCCAGATCTAAATACGCAGCATTAATGCAGTTTTTTTAAGAATACGCAGCTTTTCTGCAGTTTTTAGCTCACCTGAGCACAACGTGCTCAAGGTGAGCTTTTGGTATCGCCTTTTGTCCGTCTTGCGTCCTGCGTCAGAAGTCGTCAACAATTCTTTAAACATCTTCTCCTCAGTAACCACTGGGCGGAATTCTACCAAACTTGGTAGGAATGTTCCTTGGGTGACCCTTCTCAAAAGTTGTTCGCGGATTTTTGATTGACCCCCAAATATGGGCGTGGCAGGGTGTGGCAGTTTTTAACTTAGAAATCTTTAAACATCTTCTCCTCAGTAACCATTGGGCCAATTTCAACCAAATTTGGTATGAATGTTCCTTGGGTGACCCTTTTCAAAAGTTGTTCGTGGAATTTTGATTTATGCCCAAATATGGGCGTGGCAGGGCGTGGTAGTTTTTGACTGAGGAATCTTTAAACATCTTCTCCTAAGTAACCATTGGGCCAATTTCAACCAAATTTGGCATGAATGTTCCTTAGGTGACCCTTTTCAAAAGTTGTTCGTGGAATTTTGATTTACGCCCAAATATGGGCGTGGCAGGGCGTGGCAGTTTTTGACTTAGAAATCTTTAAACATCTTCTCCTCAGTAACCATTGGGCCAATTTCAACCAAACTTGGCATGAATGTTCCTTGGGTGACCCTTTTCAGAAGTTGTTCATGGAATTTTGATTTATGCCCAAATATGGGCGTGGCAGTTTTTGACTTAGAAATCTTTAAACATCTTCTCCTCAGTAACCATTGGGCCAATTTCATCCAAACTTGGCATGAATGTTCCTTGGGTGACCCTTTTTAAAAGTTGTTCGCAGAATTTTGATTTATGCCCAAATATGGGCGTGGCCGGGCGTGGCGGTTTTTGACTTTGAAATCTTTAAACATCTTCACCTCAGGAACCATTGGGCCAATTTCAACCAAACTTGGCATGAATGTTCCTTGGGTGACCCTTTTCAAAAGATGTTCGCAGAATTTCGTTTCACGCCCAAATATGGGCGTGGCAGTTTTTGACTTTGAAATCTTTAAACATCTTCTCCTCAGTAACTATTGGGCCAATTATAACCAAATTTGGTATGAATGTCCTTGGGCGACCCTTTTCAAAAGTTGTTCGCAGAATTTTGATTTATGCCCAAATAAGGGCGTGGCAGTTTTTTTAACTTTGAAATCTTTAAACATCTTATCCTCAGTAACAGTTGGGTCAATTTCAACCAAACTTTGCATGAATGTTCCTTAGGTGACCCTTTTCAAAAGTTGTTCCTGGAATTTTGATTCATGCCCAAATATGGGCGTGGCAGGGTCAGGCACTTTTTTGACTTTGAAATCTTTAAACATCTTCTCCTCAGTAAGCATTGGATCAATTTCAACCAAACTTGGCATGAATGTTCTTTGGGTGACCCTTTTCAAAAGTTGTTTGCCATATTTGGTTTCACGCCCAAATATGGGCGTGGCAGTTTTTGACTTTGAAATCTTTAAACATCTTCTCTTCAGTAACTATTGGGCCAATTTCAACCAAATTTGGTATGAATGTTCCTTGAGTGACCCTTTTCAAAAGTTGTTCTAGAATTTTGATTGATGACCAAATAAGGGCTTGGAAGGGTAGGGCAGTTTTTGACTTTGAAATCTTTAAACATCTTCTCCTCAGTAACCATTGGGCCAATTTCAATTTTGAATCATCTTACATTAGTCAGGTGAGCGATTTTAGGGCCATTCTGGCCCTCTTGTTTAAAAAATACGCAGCTTTTCTGCAGATTTTTAGAAAATACGCAGTTTTTCTGCTGATTTTCTATATTAACGCAGAAAAGCTGGGTAAAAGCCGGCTTTTATCCAGCTTTCACCAAGAGCTGCGTAATATTTTCGCATGGGTTTATTGTGTTAACAAAGATATTAAATTCAAGTTCTCATAGGGCCCCTTTTCCCGTGATATTTTACTGTTGGTTTTATCATTCTATGAAAGTTAAAAGTGAATCCGATGAAATATTGGGAATTCATTATGTTTACTAGAATATTTAAAAAAAAATCATGTGTCCCCATTTTACATGATACTTGATGGATTGTACCCAGTTCTGAAAAGAACCATCTAAGTATTTGTACAATCATTCTGTGAAATTTTGAAGTGAATCCGGTGAAATCAAGGGACATCATTGTGTTAACCAGAATATTTAGGAGAGTTTTTCGTAAGGCCCCTTTTTATGTGACCCTTGCTATAGTCAGATCCACTGTCAAAATCAACAATTGAAATGATGGTACAATCAATCTGTTTAATCTGTGGAATATATTGTGTTAATGAGTTTATAGTGAAATATTCATAGGGCCCCTTTTCTCATGATACTTTACAGAACAAATCAAATTTCAAAAGGAACAAAAAAATTATTCTAATGAAGGTAGAATCATTCTCTAAAAGTTAAAGAGAATCAATGAAAACAATGGACTGAATTGTGTCAAGAATTTTTGTAACTAAATTTTCATAAGGCCCCTTTTCCCGTGAAACTTAACAAATCAGACCCAATGTACAAAGGAACAATCCTAATGATAGTTTGAAGAAAATGATAAAGAATGAGGACTTTATTGTAATAATGATGTTTTGTAATAAAATTTTTATAAGGTCCCTTCTCTTGTGTCACTTAACCAATCAGACCTAATTTAAAAAGGAACAATCCAAATGATGGTACAATCATTCTATTAAAGTTTGAAGAGATTCTGATAAAGACTGAGGGCATTGTTGTGTTTTTGAGGATTTGGTAATAATTTTTCATACAGCCCCTTTTCCTATGATACTAGACAGATCAGGCCCAATTTGGAAAGAAACAATCCTTATGATGGTACAAACATTCTGTGAAAGTTTGAACAGAATCTGATGCAGACTTTATCTTGGTGTCAAATTTTTAAAATAAAATTTTCATAAGGCTCCTTTTCCTGTGATACTTGAAGGATCAGGTCTCATGTCAGCATCAACAATCGTGATTATTGTACAATGATTCTGTGAAGGTTTGAATAAAATCCAATGAAAGCTCTGGACTTGGTTACAAGGATTATAGATAAAATTCTCTAAAGGCCCCTTTTCCCATGATACTAGACAGATCATGCCTAATTTGAAAAGAAAGAATCCTCATGATGGAATAATAATTCTGTGAAAGTTTTAACAGAATCTGATGAAAATTGTTGACTTTATTGTGGTACAATGATTTTAAAATTAAATTTCATAATGCTCCTTTTCCTGTGATACTTGATGGATCAGGTCTAATGCAAACATCAACAATCATTATTATTGTACAATTATTCTGTGAATGTTTGAAGAAAATCTGATGAAGCTCTGGACTTGGTAACAAGGATTTATAAATGAAATTTTCATATAGCCCCTTTTCCCATGTTACTTGATGGATCTGAACCAATTCCAAAGGGAACTCTTCTTACAAAAGTATAATTATTCTGTTTGAGTATAAAGACAACCCCATCTCATCTGTGGACTTACAAGCATTAATTAAGATTTTTTTCATTGAATTTTCCTAAGGCCCCTTTTCCTATGTTTCTCAATGGATCAGACCCAATTTGAAAGGAACAATATGATGGTACAATCATTATGTGAAAGTTTGAAGTCAATCAGGTGAATCTAGGGCTATAAGGTGTTACCTAAAGAATTTTTTTATTAAATTTTTATAGGGCCCCTTTTCCCATGAATCTTGATGGATCAAACCTACTTCCGAAAGGAACAATCGATTTAATGTAATAATCATTCTGGGAATGTTTGAAAAGAATTTGTTGAAAACTATGGACTCTATTGTGTTTACGAGGACTTTTTCAATCCAGTTTTAATTGGGTCCCTTTTTCCCGTGGTCCTTGAATGATCATACCAAATTTTGAAAGGAACAATTCTTATGATGGTACAATCATTCTGTGAAAGTTTGAAGTCAATCAGATGAAAACTGTGGACTCTAGAGTGTTAACAAAGATCTTTGAATAAAATTTTAATAAGGCCCCTTTTCCTATGTTTATTGAGGAATCATATCCGATTCCAAAAGGTACAATCCTTATGATGGTACAATCATTCTGTGAAAGTTTGAAGAAAATCCGTTGTAAATTGTTTGCTCTAGATTATTAATGAGAATTTTTTATTAAACATTTCATAAGGCCCCTTTTTCCTGTGTTTCTTGAAGGATCATACCAAATTTCCAAAGGAATAATCCTTATGATAGTACAATCATTCTGTGAAAGTTTCAAGGGAATCTGATGAAAACTATTGACACCAGAGTGTTAAAGAGTATTTCTTAAAAGATTTTTCGATTAAATTTTCATAAGGCCCCTTTTCCCGTGTTTCCTGATGGATCTGACCAAATTCCCAAAGGAACAATCCTTATGATGGTACAATCATTCTGTGAAAGTTTAAATACAATCTGATGAAAACTGTGGACTCTAGAGTGTTAACAAGAATTTTTTAAATAAATTTTCATAAGGCCCCTTTTCCCCTGTTTCATGACAGATCAGACCCATTTTCGAAAGGAATGATCCTTATGACTGTACAATCATCCTGAGAAAGTTTGACGAGAATCCGATGAAAACTGTGGACTCTATCGTGTAAACGAGGATTTTTAATGGAGTTTTAGATTGAATTTTCATAAGGCCCCTTTTCCCATGTTTCTTGATGGATCATACCCAATTTCGAAAGGAATGATCCTTATGTTGGTACAATCAATCTGTGAAAGTTTGAATAGAATCAAATGAAAACTGTGGACTCTATCGCGTAAACGAGGATTTTTAATTGAATTTTTAATGAATTTTCATAAGGCCCCTTTTCCCGTGTTTCTTGATGGATCATACCCATTTTCGAAAGGAACGATCCTTGTGTTGCTACATTCATTCTGTGAAAGTTTGAAGAGAATCTGATGAGAACTGTGTACTCTACCGCGTAAACGAGGATTTTTTATTTAATTTTCATAAGGCCCCTTTTCCTGTGTTTCTTGACGGATCATACCCATTTTTGAAAGGAACGATCTTTATGATTGTACAATCATTCTAAGAAAGTTTGAAGAGAATCCGATGAAAACTGTGGACTCTATCGCGTAAACGAGGATTTTCAATTGAATTTTTAATGAATTTTCATAAGGCCCCTTTTCCTGTGTTTCTTGATGGATCATACCCATTTTCGAAAGGAAAGATCCTTGTGTTGGTACAATCATTCTGTGAAAGTTTGAAGAGAATCTGATGAGAACTGTGTACTCAACAGCGTAAACGAGGATTTTTTATTTAATTTTCATAAGGCCCCTTTTCCTGTGTTTCTTGACGAATCATACCCATTTTTGAAAGGAACGATCCTTATGATTGTACAATCATTCTGAGAAAGTTTGAAGAGAATCCGATGAAAACTGTGGACTCTATCGCGTAAACGAGGATTTTTAATTGAATTTTTAATTAAATTTTCATAAGACTCCTTTTCCCGTGTTTCTTGATGGATCATACCCATTTTCGAAAGGAACGATCCTTGTGTTGGTACAATCATTCTGTGAAAGTTTGAAGAGAATCTGATGAGAGCTGTGTACTCTACCACGTAAACGAGGATTTTTTATTTAATTTTCATAAGGCCCCTTTTCTTGTGTTTCTTGACGGATCATACCCATTTTTGAAAGGAACGATCCTTATGATTTTACAATCATTCTGAGAAAGTTTGAAGAGAATCCGATGAAAACTGTGGACTCTATCGCCTAAACGAGGATTTTTAATTGAATTTTTAATTAAATTTTCATAAGGCCCCTTTTCCCGTGTTTCTTGACGGATCTGACCCATTTTCGAAAGGAACGATCCTTATGATTGTACAATCATTCTGAGAAAGTTTGAAGAGAATCCGATGAAAACTGTGGACTCTATCGTGTAAACGAGGATTTTTAATGGAGTTTTTAATTGAATTTTCATAAGGCCCCTTTTCCCATGTTTCTTGATGGATCATACCCAATTTCGAAAGGAATGATCCTTATGATGGAACAATCATTCTGTGAAAGTTTGAAGAGAATCTTATGAAAACTGTGGACTTTATCGCGTAAACGAAGATTTTTTAATTAAGTTTTAATTAGGCCCCTTTTCCCGTTTTTCTTGACGGATCTGACCCAATTTCGAAAAGGAATGATCCTTATGATGGAACAATCATTCTGTGAAAGTTTTAAGAGAATCTTATGAAAACTGTGGACTTTATCGCGTAAACAAGGAAAAGTTTAAGGGACGGACGACGGACGGACGGACGGAGGGACGCTGGATGGGAAAAAGCCATCGCTATAGCTCTAGTGGCGACGGCCAGTAGAGCTAAGAAATACAACAACAAATTTCCACTGCGGGGACAATTTACTTCCGGTTTTGCTTTTCGAAAGGCATACGATTACGTCTAGTCATTTTAGCTTCTTTTTTCGAGTTTTTACAATGGAATTTATTGGGCGAAATGATGTAGATAGTATTGTTGGAAATGTAGCATCCGTTATTTACAATATCTTTTGCTCCATTGTCCCAGTATGTTCTTCAGAGGCATTAAAAGTACCCTATTTTATCGGCCTTAACCAATGAATGACGGGTGTTTTGTTTCATGATCTGTTTTCACCATATACAATTAATTGTATGATAACCCAGTATATTGTATAAGTTGAAACAAAAACCTCTAATGCAAGAAGGTGAATGCACCATTGAAAGGCCATTAAAGCATTTTGTATCCGGCAACCTCAGAATCGCCAAAACTCATGTTCTTCGCCCCGGAAATATTGAAGTTATGATAGTTTGTGTGAGGAAAGATGAAATTAAAGATCAATTCAGACATTGTATCGTCGTTGGGTGACTTAAAATGTCGTACTACATATTATCTCAAACTGTATTTACGACCTTTTGTTAGCCCATCGTTGATATTCTGGTTATAATATGCATATCGGCCCCTTGATCTGCTAGAAAGACTAGATTTTTCAAATATTAAAGCTAGATATTTTAAAATGAAATGCTACCTCACAATATATCCTCCAGCGAAAAAACAATTTTAAATCCATTCAATGAACAATAAGCATAATAACTTATTTGTGTTTGTAGAAAAATGCTTAAAAGATGAGCACAGTGTCATACAACCGTGCCGATTGAAATGACGCCCCGCCATATCCTTTGATCAATCAAGGAATTTGTTTTTTTGCGGCATATCACTTGAACATAAAAAGATACAATTTGTCTCAACAAATCATAAATTTGACCAATTAAATGTAAGAGTGATTATCGATTTCTCTGTGACATGTTGCCGGTTACATAATAACCCCATATGTATCGTGATATATCGAAGGGAACCCTTTACACCAAGGCTGATAACACATCATTTTTCTGATCAGATCTCTTTTATCATTATCTTTACATTTAATCATTTTTAATGTTCATACTTTTCTTCGCACTATCAATATCGTCATTATAAATACGATCCACTACGTTCATCGTCGGGATAATGCTGCCTATTTTGGCATCATAATTTATTCTTTTTAATTCATTGTATGGCAATTTTTACGTAAAGTGGATTATTCATATCAAGAAAATGTCTCCTCCTTCTCTCTCATATTTCTACTGTTTCAAAAACAACTGAAATGCTGTCGTGCGGGCATGTTTGATATTAAGAAATGAAAAGAAGGGAGAGAGAGAGACAGAGACAGACAGATCTACTTTGGTGAAAACATAGACAGAAACAAATATTTTAAAAACAGCACACCTACTTTGTTCTCATTTATCTTCATAATGTTTCTTTTTATACATGAATGCTTAAGTATTGTAACAAGGAAACTTCTTAAATAAATATATGCACTTTGGTAAAGACTTTAGGAGATTGGTATCAACATAGCATATCTAAAGCAACTTTTTATCTTTATCGTCCAAAATGTGGTCAGTAGTATTTAAATTCTTTAAAAATAAACATGTAAATTTAGTAAATCATGTCAATCAGGATTATTGTAACTTGTAATCAGGCCTAGAGTGTGACAGGCGGGGTTTGCAATAAGTGACGTGCAGGTGATTGACGCATGTTCGCAAATTTAACCATTCAGTGCACTGGAAAAATTCGGATTGTTTATGTCTTTTGTGTAGTGTCGATATGTGTAATATTAAAAAAATTTAAAAAATCAATGATTTCCGGCACAAATAACTTATAGTTATTTGTTGTATATCTTAATTCACCAAAATGATCTTTCTTCTATGTGTGTGTGTGTGGGTGGGTAAAAATATTTTCCAAAAATCTTATTACATTGGAAAAAATATTGTTATCGGCAATTTCGAGGTACGTTATATTTCATATGGCCTAGATACCATGCTGTTTTAAACTCAATTGGGTTACTTATACACGATAATATCATCAATTGTACTCGCTACAACTAGTCTGCTTATATTTGCTCACAGGTTGGAACTCTTTTTTTCAAATTTTTCTTTATTTTCAACCTTTGCTTTTGCTTGTTCAAAATAGCCATTTTATATAGGATTATATAGGGATAATTTATTGACTCCCCTCAATAGATCATGTGACTTAGTCTCGGGTAAATATCGCATTAAACGAGATTTAATTTGACGCATGCGCTGTGGGAGCGTGAAAAGGTCTATTAGACCAGTCTACAAAAGATTTCTATCTGATAATGGGTTTTAATGAAGAATGTTATTAAAAGTCAGAATGACCTCTAATGAAAAATGTACTCAAAAGACAAAATTACCTGTACAGTAAACATGCTCAGCAAACATGGCACACACTATACTAGTTAGACTTGTCCCAGCTCCAAGGTCAACCACACAATGACCTCGAAAGATTGACCTTTGATGAATGATGTAATCACACAGCAATAAAGCCCCTTGCCAAACCTTCAAAAAGACCATGATTATATATAGATTTTCAAAAAAACAATGTTCTCTTAATTTCTAAGGAGAACACTTCCAAAATGTTATAATCAAACCCATTTCATCACAATCCTCTCATTTCTGCTTTTCCAACAATGATTCCCAAAAGGCAATGGTAATTGCCAAAGCAAAACATATTGGGAAATAGAGAAATTGCTTGTAATAAGCAATTTGTTTTCTCACAAACTTTTAGGTATCTACATTTCGCTTTATATACATTTGAAATTTTACTATCTTTTGCTATAATTAACCCTTTGCCATTCAATCCCCAGTTTTTACGTCCCTGTGATTTTATATTTGCGAAAAAATTATAGAAAAAGAAGACATTGTTTGTAACAAGCAATTTCTTCTTTTTCTACAATATTTTCTACCGCACTGAATGGTTATATTTCAAATTAAATCCACTTTGCTTTTCCGTCTGCAAAACCTTAGAATTTTGACAGGTCTAAATTTTCAAAACAGGAAAGGGTTAAATTTTGACCCATGAAAAAATAGTTTGAATATTAGACTCATAAAAAATATTTTGAATAATTCATCATTAGATCAAAATGAAAGCCGGTCTTTTAATATTCCATTCTCAGTATGAAATTATCGAATGACCAAGTGTAAACTTATAACCACAGTTTCCTGCATTTTGACACACTAATGAAAAAAAAAGCCTCAGAAAATATTATGAGAAAAGGAGATATTACTTGTTACAAGTAATTTCTCCTTTATCATAATTTTTCTACCATACTATGCAGTTACTTTGAAATTTCAACACACTTTGAATCGTCGTCTGCACCATCTTTCAATTTGGACCAGTCTAAAAAAATTCTTCTGATAAATAAATTTGGTCTCACCTGCTCTCCAACTGCATTTAATTCTGTGGCTAAACTGTGTCCTGCAAAAAACAAAAGACAGGTACAAGGACTCGGTTTTGACTCGCAAACCAGCTTTTTGACCCTCAAAAATTCTGAAAATATCCTATTGTAATCGTCAGATATTTCTCTCAAGGGGGTCAACATGACCCCCTTGAGAGAAATTTCCAAGGATCCAAGCAGTTGGTTTTTTTTTATACCCCAATTCTTCAACAATATATCTTATGCACTATTGGCAATCATACAACATAAACTGCTTACTTAACCCTTTTCATGCTGATTCCAGAATATTCCTGCTTTGACAATGGCTTTGGTAGGTGTATAGAATAAGATCAGCCTGCACAGACGTTTCGTCTGATCTTAGTCTACACTACCTGCTTATTGTTGTTGTAAGAGAAATCTTTGAATACAAGATAGATCTTATCATATCAAAGTTTTCAAATATAGTGAAAAGAGGAAAAATATTAAGCAGGACAAGGGTTAAAATCTTTACAAGAAAAGTTCTATTAACCCTTTCCCGTTCAAATACGGGATTTTACGTTCCTGTGATTTTATACACGAGAAAACATTGTGGAAAAAGAAGAAATTGCTTGTAACAAGCAATTTCTCCTTTTTCGACAATATTTTCTACCACATAGGATGGTTTCATTTCAAATGGCTTCCAGTTTTCATTGTCGTCTGCAACCTCTTTCAATTTGGACTAGTCTAAAATTTCCAAAAACAGGAAAGGGTTAAGACTTAGACCTTCAAATTTATACTCATAATTTGCTCTGATGTTGTTTGGACCCCTTCAAAATCAAAATTTCACGGTGAAGGAGTCAAATGAGTACTCATTTTCAAACGCTAGCACAATTCCTGCAGTACATTTACTAATAAATGGCAAATAAAATAAACTAAATAAATATTTTTAGTTTCTTTCATTATAAGACCACAAAATTTTAGACTGGAAGAATTGAAAGAAGTTGAGGATGACAATTTCAATCATATGATATTTAGAAATTCTTAGTCTTTTGGAGTAGAAAACATTGTAGATAATGAAGAAATTGCTTGCCACAATCAATTTTTCTTCATTTTCCAAACTGTTTTCTGAAACTTTTGTCATGAGAGGTGTAAAAATGTTAGAATGTGAGGGAATGGATTAAAATAACTTATTGCACTTACAGGTTTTCCTATCCATTTAACTGCAAGTAAAAATGACTAATGGTAGTTAAGAAAACGCTAGTACATGTAAGTATATATTGTATTTACAGTATTGGAAGATTAATTAAAAATTTTAACTCTTGTCATGCTGAATAAAATCCTAAATAGAACAGCAATGAAATTGAAGGAATGAAAACACTAGACGCCCTAATTGTGCTTAATATTGATTGTGAAAATTGACTTTGTAAACAACTCTGGCTTAAAAGGGACAAACAGTTGATGATGATTAAGTTCACATAATCATGTGCAGGCTGATCTTTGTCCTTACCTCCTGCCAAAACAGGAATATTCTTGGTTTATCAGGGTTTAAATCGGCCTGATGTCGGGATTCCTCCCATAAAGTAACACTTCAGTTAACCAAGCAATCCACAGCTAGCAATCCAAAGGGTTATGGAATTTCATAACATCTACTAGGAATACCCATATTGAGCCAATTTCAAATTGCCAAATGAGGAAAAAAACATTTTGGGAAAAAAAGAAATCGCTTATTATAAGCAACTTTTTCTTTTCTCGCAATTTTAAACATAGTTATTTTTCTTTGAAGTATAAAATTGTGAGATTGTGTTGGAATGAGTTAATAGACAGAAGAACTCTAGAGTCAAAATTCATAACTGCTTGAGAAATTTCTTTACAAATTAAGAAGGCAGTATTGTAGGAACAAAAAGGTTTTTCTGCAATTTTCAAAAACTTTTTTCCCACAGGGTTTGTAAAACTACATTTGTTGGATATCAGAACAAAGATTTCTACTCACTTATTGTGACACAAAAACAATCTGTCTCATCGTCAGAGTCAGAAAAATCTCTTTTTCTAGTAATATGTAGATCACCATCAGAATCATACTCAATATTGTCCCCTTCATCCTGCACTGTTCTAAAAGTTTCATTTGTTTTCAATGTTTCTCCTGTATTGTTGGTATGCAGGGAACCTCCAGGATCATGCACTGAAAAATGTTCGCCAGTTTGTGTAAAACACTCATTTTGACTAGTTTGTGAAATGCTTTCTCTGGGTTCAGTTTGGACATAACTCCCAGTTTTATCAAAAGTAGTCTGGTCTTTTTCTTGTTCTGTTTCCTCTCTATCATCTTCTGCACTATGCTCATATATTCTACAATCCCTTTCTTTGTTGCCCACATTTAATCTATCTAGCCCTTTGCAGGTTTGCTTGTTAGACACTTCTTGAAAATTTTCAAAATTTATGGAACTTGTCTCTTGTTTATCATGCTTTTGACCCTTCTTAGTCTTACCATTAACCTGAGTTTCAGTAAATATTGATGAAGAAGTTGGAACAGCTGCCTCTATCACAGGGTTCAATATATTGTGTTGACATAAAGGTGGGGGTTTTGGTAAGTGGTCTATAGTTTCCGTTTTTTCTTCCTGGGGCTCGTAATAGTCATATTTTCTAGAAGATGAAGTTTTCTTCTTCTTCTTTTGTAGTCTGGTGCCAACCAGGTCAAATTTGAATCGAGTAACTAGAAATTAAGAGAAAAATTATCAAATGACAAAATAAAAGCCTATCAGGTATATTTTCAGGTTAAACATAAAGTTTTTACATAAGACAGAAGTTTCAAACTCAGACAGGAGGAGCAAATCAATTTTTTAAAACCCTTTCCTGTTCAATGCCTGGTTTTTACGTGTACGTCCCTGTGTTTTTATACTTTAGAAAATATTGTGGACAAAGAAGAAATTGCATGTCAAAAGGATTTTTTTCTTTTTCTACATTACTTTCCATTCGACTGAATCATTATTTTTCAAATGAAATCAATTTTAACCCATTACCAGACGGCAAAAATTAGACTAGTCCAAATTGAAAGGTGTTGCAGATGACAATTAGAAGCTTTTGAAAGTTTTGACTTTTTTACTAAATGGCTGGAAAACATTATGGATAATGAAGAAACTGCTTGTAGCAAGCAATTTCTTCATTTTCCACAATGTTTTCCAAAGTTTTTTTTCTTGGGCGTCTAAAAGCGTCATTGAGTGGAAATGGGTTAAATTGTCGTCTGCAAAATCTTTGAATTTGGACAGGTCTATAGTTTTGTAAAACAGTAAAGGGTTGACATATGATTTAAACAAAAAATAAGGGAGCTCTGTTAGGAATAAGGTAATAAGAGATAAGTGTTTATATGAATTAGGATGCATACTTGCATGATCGGTTAAAACTTCGCTGCAAGTTATATGGACATCAGAAAGAAACGACATTGTTTTCATAGAAGTCCATGTGTGTGCTGGAATTTCCCAAATCTAAATATAGAACAGATCAATATTGCGTGTCTGGTTTCCAGCTTCATCTCACGTTGTGATTTTTTTTCTAAACCAATATCTATAAGGTAAAATTAAAACAAGTTAGAGTAATCTATGATATCCCTTTGCTTACAGTCGTTCGTTTGTTGTTGAGATGCTAATTAAAACGATCATTTTAGTCTTCCGAGACATGAAAACGCGAAACTCTTATCGTACCATACCTTTTTTGTTCCTTTCTGTGTCTAACGTTGAAATGAATCATAAAATGTATCAGTTGTAGGTAGCTCGCTACACTTGCCATCATATGATTGTCAACCACATGATTACAAGCCTGGCTTTAAATGATTTCGTGCAGATGCACCATCTGATTGAGTCTATAATTGGCCCTCTTTGATATGTTGCCTGCAAATCTGTTTTTAATGATTTTTAATAAGTTTTACTAATTATTGTCACCTGCTGGGTTAAACTTAAACAACTAGACTTTCACTGAATTGTATTAATATCCTGCAATGTCTCCATGTGGCAGGAAAAAAATGTCAGTTAATAAAGTCTTTTTTTTCAATAAAGTGTGATAACTCCTACAAGGGTAAATGGAAGGGTAGTCAAAATAAAATATACATGTTTTTTTTTTTGTTATTGAGTGCACATGTGAAATTTGAGTCAATAAGTTTAAACAAAGGACAAGACAAAAACTTGAAGACAAATGAATAGAAAGTAACAAAAACAGCATGTTCTCATCTTTGCTTGATACCAAGGGATTTTGTCTAATTTGAATCAAAGTCAACCTATAGTTTAGGAGAAAATTGGCAGACAATGAAAGGTACAGACCAACCAACTACCCTATAGTTTTGGGGGGTATAATAATGATCAACTCATTCCCACATGAAATTGCATTTACACCCCTTTGAAGAAAAATTTACAGGAAAATATTGTAAAAATGTTTTCTCCTGAGAAAGCCATATATTGAAAATTTTCTTATGCAATTTGAATATGCTGTTTGCATCTTCTTTTAGTTTGGACCAATCAAAACATTTTTGTCTGGTTGAATTATATTTTCAGAAACGGGGAAAAGACAACATGCCTAAAGCACCAAAAGGGCCAGTGAGCAAGTCAAAGAAAGTGATCCATCCAAACAGCCGAGCGGCAGGCTATATCAAGCGACATCATCACCATTTTGATAGAGTCTCCAAAACAAAAGCTGTCACTTCAGACAAGAATGAGAGATTACGACAGAAACTTATCTGGTTTCAGGAAAATTTGGATCCAGAAAAGATGGTATACACTAAGCAATGTGTAGCTGAACTGACGGAACAATACCTGGACAGATTTAGAGGAGAACTGGAACAAATTTCCATCATCAATTCAATAGGTAACAGGAAACAGCATGTGGCAAGATCGGAAGCAATTCGGTTAACGCAGGAACGTGAGCGCCAAGAGTTTGAAGGGGCAGGTATCGAAGTACCTGATCTTTTAACCCAGTTTAATTGTGATTATTTTAGAGAGTGGACAGGGGAGATCAGATACTTTCCTAACATCAAATTGTGTAAATCAAGGAAGAGTGACCTTTCCTCAGAAACACCTTTGAACAGTGACTCTAGTAAAGACAAAGAATAATGTGTAATCTTTTTCTTTCACTGTCGGGCATTTCTGAAAGCTTATCAAAGAAAACAATGCGTGAAAATGAGAATTTGCCAGCTTTTCAAAAATGTTTGCTATGCTTTAAATCATCACCAGACAACATAATTTTACACTGGTCCAAATTGATGGGAGTTGAAGACACCTTAAAGTTAATGAAGTTTTGGATTTTTTCAACTTTCTGTGTAGAAAACATTGTTCAAACGATTTCTTCATTTTACAAATTTTTTTCTCAATTGCATCAAAACGCATCATTGTGTGGGAATGGGTTCTAAACTAAATTCATTATTTTGGTGAAAAATACATGTACAGTCAATCTTGCTTGAGCAACCACTTCCATTAAGCAACCACCTCAATTAACCCTTGTCATGCTGAACCCGGAATATTCCGGTTTTGGCAGGAGGTGTAGACTAAGATCAGACTGCACTTATGTGCAGGCTGATCTTAGTCTACACCTCCTGTTTCTACCTTTCCTGCCAGAGTTGTTCATGAAGTTGATTTCTAAAAGAAATATTGATTTTTGAACAACAAGTGCTATCATTGCTTTCAGCCCTTTGATTTGACAGCATTTCAGCAAGGTAATTTATACAGCATGACAAGGGTTAAGTGACTACAATCGAAATCTGCTTTTCAAAATCAAAAGAATTGGCCATATCTGCTCAAAATATACCATACCTTACCCAATGTTGACAGAAATCATCAGAATCGTTTAAGTGACTGAGAAAATTCTAATGAGTTCTAATTACAAAGGATGTAGCAAGATTTTTGTATTAATTTATGTATGCAATCGAATCAATCCTTGACATATATCACTAAAATGTGTTTAAAATTACCATTCTCCAAATTCGTCCCTTGAGTGGTCACTTAACCCTTGTCATGCTGAACCCGGAATAATCCGGTTTTTGCGGAGATGTAGACCAAGATCAGCCTGCACATAAGTGCAGTCTGGTCTTGGTCTACACCTCCTGCTTGTAATTTTCCTGCCAGAGTTGTTTTTGAAATCGATTTGTAAAAGAAACATTGATTTTTTAACAACAAGTTCTATCAGTGCTTTCAGCCCTTTGATTTTACAGCAATTTAGTTAAATAATTTATACAGCATGACAAGGGTTAATACAAGTTTAACTGTCAATGCAATAATTGGTACCAGCTAAAATCTTCTTACAAAAGGTTAATGAGTTTTGGCAAACTGAATATTATGTTGAACGAGATCAATTTATCATCAAAAACAGTGAAATCACTGAAGTCCAAATGGTGTCAGAAAGGCCAGTATCTGTTACAAAGATCAAGGTCATTGGTCAAGGTCATATTCGGAGGGCATCTTGCTAAAAAACTTTGACATTTCCATTATCCCTACTTAGGTTAGGAAGTGCCTACAACCAAGTGTTTGCGTTGTTTGCGGTACTCTTGTTCTTGCCTGGATTATCTGACCTCCAGTGACAGAGTGAAATAAACCCATTGAATATTACTCAGGTAATATTACAATGGAGTAATAAATATGCAACTGAACTGAAGACTGTTCTAGCAGCTTTTTGCTATAGTGTAAATAAGATGATCACATGTAATGACATCATTTTGAAATCATATCATATTGTTACCTGAATATTATAAATAAAATTAAATCAATTTCACGAATTTTGACATTTTATTGCAAAAATTTCAGTCATATTATAGTTGATTGATTGAATGAGGTTTAACACCACTTTTAACAGTATTTCAGTCATGTATCTGCAGCTGGAGCACCTAACAATAGATTCCTGGTATTTCTCACAACAGTACTACCACTATATCCTTTCTGAGCCTGCAACTGCACATCCCACTTAGGTTTACTATTATCTATCCATTGGTGGGAGACAAATGTCGGAAAGGGTATAGAACCCAGGACCTCATGATTGAGAGTCCTGTACGCTACCAACCTCGCTATGTCCACAGCCTCATATTATAAAGAGGATTACAGAGGTCAACACTAACTCTGCTTCAATGGGATCCAACAGGAATCCCTACTTATCACTTCAGGGTTTCCTCGAGATAATCAGGGATCCCTCCTCAATATACATTAACTCATTCACAGATAATCCTGCCCTTCTAAGCCCAACTTGAAAAACTGTTTTGGAAAAGATTGTGGAAAATGAAGAAATTGCTTCTTCAAAAACAAGCAAACAAACAAGAGTGCCATAGTCACAATATTGGCGGCCACTTTGCTGCTGTTTCACGAAAATAATTGTAGACACTACGTATTTTGACAGAACCAAATTCAAAACATTTGCAGACTACCTTTTTAAGTCGTCAAGTTCAAACTGATTGATTGAATGGGCCCAGAGACTAAGTGTCAAGCGGCATAACTCTTGCAAAAATCAATGAACCATAAAGTCCTTGATCCATGTACACCTACAAATTATGGTGATGAAATTGAAGTTTCATTCAAATCAAGACAAAAAGCTAGGAGGAGTAGCGCTCACAAGGCTGCAATTTCAATGAGCCCCAGATACTAAGTTTTAAGGGGGCATAACTGAGGCAAAAATCAATGAACCATAAAATCCTTACTTCATGAACATCTACCAATTTAGGTGATAACATCCACCAAGAATCTTTTAGATCCAGCCAGAAACTTAGGAGGAGTTGCATTCACAAGACTGCAATTTCAATAAGCCCCAGAGACTAAGTTTCAGGGGGCATAACTGAGGCAAAAATCAATGAACCATAAAATTCCTACTTCATGCACATCTACCAATTAAGGTGATGACATCCACAAAGTTTCATTTAGATCCAGCCAGAAACTTAGGAGGAGTTGCATTCACAAGGCTTCAATTTCAATAAGCCCCAGAGACTGAGTTTTAAGGGGGCATAATTTAGGCAAAAATCAATGATCCATAAAATCCTTACTTCATGCACATCTACCAATTAAGGTGATGACATCCACAATGTTTCATTTAGATCCAGCCAGAAACTTAGGAGGAGTTGCATTCACAAGGCTTCAATTTCAATAAGCCCTAGAGACTAATATAAAGTGGGCTTAAATGAGGCAAAAATCAATGAACCATAAAATCCTTACTTCATGCACATCTACCAATTAAGGTGATAAGATTGACCAAGTTTCAAAAAGATCCATCCAGAAACTTAAGAGGAGTTGCGTTCATGAGAAAAGTGGACGTACGTACAGAGGGACGGATGGTCAGACAGACGGAGAAGATGACGCCAATATACGACTGCCTCTGGCGGCGTATAAAAATCAGGAGCATTAGTTGATGCATTAAGAGCTTTTGTACTGGAGAAATATTGAAGGAACCAGATGGAATCCCTAGCCTAAGATTGCAGGGGTCCCTTCCAAATTTTAGAGATCCTCGGGATCCTGGGACACTGTAAGTGTCGACTCCATTGGATTATCAAATATGTAGATTGGGAAAAAAAAACAATATCTCATATTATAATCTGAGTCAAAGAAGTACATTTGAAACTTATAAGCACATTGTACTAGAAAAAGTCTAATATTTTTCTGTCTATAGATGACTTGTTTAAGCCGTTCACATACATTGAAGCTCTTTGACGCCCTTCAAGAAAAACAATAGAGAAAGCACTCTGTAACATGAAGAAATTTGCTAAAACAAGCAATTTCTTAATTTTACACAATGTTTTTTAACCATAAAGTTTACAAAAAATCTAAAATTTCATAGACTTTGAATTGTTGTCTGCAGCTCCTTTTAATTTGGACCAGTCTAAAATTTTGTGGACTGGTAATGGGTTCATAAACTTCAGTATTTCAACATGGCTCGTTAGATATCGGCAATGTATCTCATTGTTTAAAAACTAGTATAAAACTGTGTATATTCTTACATTTAATGGTTTTAAAATTTGTATTCAGATACATAACAATTTACATAACAATTTACATAAGGATAACAAATTACAAAACTTCATGTGCAACTAAATACACAAGCTTTTTCCTGTAGGTTCATTCTCATTCGTATTTGATTAACCCTTTCCTGGATAAACCCGGGATTCTACGTCACTTTGATTTTAAATTTGGGAAAACATTGTGGAAAAAGGAGAAATTGCTTATAATAAGCAATTTCTCCTTTTCCCACAATGTTTTCTACCACATAGGATGGTTATATTTGGAATTGCATCCAATTTTATTTGTCGTCTGCATCCTCTTTCAATTTGGACCAGTCTAAAATTTCAAAAACCAGGAAAGGGTTAAAAGCTCTCCTTGAAAGTGTTGTGTTAGTGTTGTAACCAATTCCATGACAATGATGCTTTTTGACACCCGTCACGAAAAAAAGAGAGTTAGGGAATAATTGTGGAAAATAAAGTTGAACTAGTTGAAACAAGCAATTTCTTCATTTTACGCAATGTTCTCTAATCAGAAAAGTGAAAAAATCTAAAATTTCATAAACTTTAAATTGTTGTATTCAACTCCTTTCAGTTTGGACCAATCTAAAATTTTGTCGCCTGATAATTTAACCCTTGTCATGCTGTATAAATTATCTTACTGAATTGCTGTCAAATTAAAGGGCTAAAAGCACTGATAGAATTTGTTGTTCAAAAATAATTATTTCTTTTAGAAATCAACTTCATAAACAACTCTGGCAGGAAAAGTACAAGCAGGAGGTAAAGACTAAGATCAGCCTGCACATAAGTGCAGTCTGATCTTAGTCTATACCTCCTGCCAAAACCAGAATATTCCGGGTTCAGCATGACAAGGGTTAAGTATTCCTTGACCACTCATTAGTTTATTGATTGAATGGGGTTTAACGACACTTTTAACAGTATTTCAGTTATATCGCGGTGGCTGGAGCACCTAACAATGGATTCCTGGTACATTGTATTTCTCACACCAGGATTACCACTACATCCTTTCCTACACTCCAGTTGCTATCCCTCTTAGGTTAATGACTATCCACCCATTGGTGAGAGACAAATGTCGGAAAGGATATGTGCCATCTCCTGGGATCAAACCCATGGCATCCTATTATAGAATATCATAAATCTTATGCGCTACCGACTGTGGTATGATGGCGGCTGACCACTCGTTAGATACTGGCAATGTATCCCATTGTATTTCAAACAACAATAAGACAGTGTATTTTCTCACTTTTATTGGTTTTACAATTTGTATTTAGATACATAACAATTTACATAAGGATAACAAATTATAAAACTCCATGTACAACTTAAAACATGTAGCTTTTATTTCTGAAGGTCCATTCATTTATCTTATTTGATTAAAAACTCTCCTTGAAATGTCATTGTGTGTTAGTCTTTTAATTCATTCCCACTCATTGAAATTTTAAACTGGTCCAAATTAAAAGAAACTGCAGACAGCGAGTTGATGGATTCTTTTCTCATCCTTTGGATTGAAAACATTGTGGACAATGAAGAAATTGCTTGATTACAAGCAAATTCTTCATTTTTCACAAATTTTTCCATGTTTTTTTCTTGAGAAGCCTACAAAGGAGGGATCTTGTTGGAAGAGTTAAAGGGAAGTTTATTGCTGATAGCATAACCGATCTCCCCAAAGACTTTCACACATTCCCACTTTTTTATAAACCCCCCCCCCCAGAAAAAAAGCTTTTTCTTGAAGATCATCATTGTGCGGGGACTGCTTAATTTTTGTCAGCATGGTAATAATTCTTTCCTGGTTTGCAAAATTTTTGACTTGTCCAAATTCAAATGTTTAGCAGATGAAAATGTAAAGTCGATTCAACTTGAAAAATAACCATTTAGTAGGGTAAAAAATATTGTGGAAAAAGAAGAAATTGCATGTTACAAATTATGGAATCACAGGGATGTAAAACCAAGGATGGAAAAGGAAAGGATTAAGAACTAAATTGGTGCTGTATGTAGTTATAAGATGCACATTTTTTCTCGAATTACTAGCCAACAAGATTTTAGACCTGTCACGTTGAGGCTGCGACCACAGCACAGTTGTGGCGCGTCAGCCTCTCAATCATGAGGCAAATATCCTTTCTGACATTTGCCTCCTACCAATTGGTGGACAATTGTAAACCTAATTTCGATGAGCAGCTGGAGGCCTCACAGAATATATAGTGGTGTGAGAAATAGCAGGAATCAATGGTTTGGTCATCCAGCCACCAGATTGATTGATTGATTGAATGGGGTTTAATGCCACTTTTAACAGTATTTCAGTCATATCGCGGCGGCTGGAGCACCTAACAATGGATTCCTGGTATTTCTCTCACCAGTATGTATACTACCACTACATCCTTTCCCAGCCTCCAGCTGCTATCCCACTTAGATTTACGATTATCTACCCATTGGTGAGAGACAAATGTCGGAAAGAATATGTGCCAACACCGGGGATTGAACCCATGAATCCCACGATTGAAGATAAGGAGTCTCACGCTCCAGTCACCAGGATTAAATTGAAATACTGTTTAAAGTGGAGTGAAAACCCATTCAATCAATGTGTCAATGAGAGTGATTGTAGATATTACAAAATGGGTTATCACTGAAAAACATTTTACAACATACGAAAGAAATCCTTGAGAGATATGGCTGTAACTAGCAAAATTAACTTTTTTCCCGAAATGTTTTTTTTTGTTTGTTTTTCTGCAGTATTCCCAATGTGAAATTCAGAATTATTTGGTTGACCCATTCCAACACAATGACGCTCCTCAAGAAAGACGGTTGGGAAAACATTATGTTCAATGAAGAAATTGCTTGCAACATGAAATTTCTTCATTTGACGTAATATTTTCTATCCAGAAAGTTGAAAAAATCTAAAATTTATTAAACTTTAAAATGTTATTTGCAACCTTCAATTTGGACCAGTCTAAAATTTTGCCATCTGGTAATGGGTTAAAAGCCAGAAAAATTTTATGTTTGTAAATTTAGTCTATGCCTCAGTCGTCTACTTAACTGGTCCATTCTTGCATTATGGGAGGTGGGAGGTCGATGAACGTCCATTTTGACCTTGTTGTCCCGCAAGGTCTGTAATGTCCTCTCAGTAACGGAGTAGCACTCTCGGATTTGTAACATTTGTAAATTTTTACAATATTCACCAAGAAATCTGAAATAGAAAAAAAATGCATTTATTAATTACCCCATTATAAGACAACAATTTTTTAGACTGGTCTTAATTGAAAGACGCTGCAGACGACAATTTTGTGTGTGTTTGGGTAGAAAACACTGGAAAAAGAAGAAATTGCTTGTAATTAGCAATTATTTCTTCATTATCCGCAATGTTTTCCGAACCCTCTTCTCTTGAGAGGGCATCAACCAGCAGGATTGAGTAGGAATGGGTTAATGAGTGGTTAAGGTAAAGGTGACAATTATGGTAGAAAATATCGAGAGTACAATATAAAGGAGACTCACAAGCAATTTCTCCTTTTCTCACAATAATTCTTTAAAGCATGAGCATAGGATATTTCTATGTACAAATCCCCATTCTATGTGAATTCTATGTACAATGGATATCAAAATTTTCTCCTTCCCCCATTTTTTCTTTACTACAATGTTATAATTAAGTATTACTTTTTCATAAATGAATCATATAAAACATCTCTTTCTTTTTTTCTGCTATCTATCTTTCATTCTATCTTACAATTCATTTTGTTTCTTTTGTTATATTTATGCTTTCTTTAAAAATTTATCGGGAATAAGAGGTTACTCTATCTGCTTTTTTTTCTTTTCATTCTTTCTTTCCAAAAATTAATGACAAAGTCTTGGCTTCAATGCTTCCACCTGGCTAAAACCATGTTAAGAATTTTTCTTCATAGAGTCAACATGCAAGGTAAATTGATAATGGGGCAACCAATTTCCAATCAACAAATTTTAGACTGGTTGAAAATAAAAGATTTTGGGTTTTTTGGGAAGAAAAGATTGTAGAGAATGAAGAAATTACTTGTAACAAGCCATTTTTTCATTATCCACAATGTTTTCAAAGGACTGCTTTTTTAATTAGCGCCAAAAAGCATTGCAGTGTTGTGATTGGTTAACAGAATCTGATTATGCCATACCTGACACTGTCATCAGTAATTCTCCAGCACCCCTGAACATTTAGATGTATAAGATTTTGACAACATTTTGCCAACACACTCAGTGCATTGTCTGTCAGTCCATAGATTTTCGACAATGAAATAGATTTCAATCTGAAACAAAACATATAATTATATTAGAATTGAATTTGATTGAGGACAAAACCTAAGACAACATCAATAGTGATTGTCACAACTGTACACATATAAGGACTAAGCCTTAGTGTAGTTAGTAGCATGCAGGACTCCAAGTTCCCTAACTATGACAAATATCTTTTCCAACATTTGTCTCAAACCTATGGGGCCACGGCCAAAGGGCAGTGGGAGCACGTAAGTGGCTGCTGCAATATGACTGAAATAAATGTACTATCAAAAGTGGTGTTAAACCTAATTCACTCTTATAGGAAGGTTACCAGTACTTGCCAACTTCAGTTGTATTGGTTTAATTGCTCAGATATCAACCCATTACTAGATGACAAAATCTAAAGGGAGGTATCGATGTTTCTGAATCCTAGATAAGAAAAATTCCACACTTGCCCTATATACGCTCAAACAAACCTTTAATACTTACAATAATCTGATTGGCTGAAAGTGACCTTTTGGGGTTATGTAGGCAAAGTTTTTAGAAATCTTGGAATTTGTCTGTCAAAACTGAATGACATAATTTGCATATGACCCAAGTTCAACACAAGTGACATTGGAAACAACCAACATGCTAAATTACATCACATCAAATGGTTAGCGCAAAACTATGGTGTCTTTATTTATATTAACTCTTATGGCAGTTTTACATTGATCTTAACAGAATTGAAAACCAGCTAGGAAACATAGCCCCTGATGACGTCACAATGACGTTGGTTTGAGAGTATTCAAACTGAATGTGTGATTTCAAGTATGAGATGTAATGGGTTTGATCCCTGGCAGCGTAATATATTCTTTCCGACATTTGTCTCTCAGGTGCCGCTATCTGACTGAAATACTGTTAAAAGCGGGGTTAAACGCCATTCAATTGATAAATCTATCCAACGGTTATATGCACCAATAAATATGCAACTATCTGAAAATAGATAAACAGCCTACATAGGCTATTTGGTAAAAACCCTGGTTCATTTTGACCTCTGATTTTTTGCAAAACTACTACAGTATTCAGAAAATTGTATTCAAATAATATATGAGAAGGGATAAAAATAATTGAAAGCGTCGACATGAAAAAATCAACATTAATACCACACTTTATGACAGGTCCTGTCCTAATTCAAAGAATTTGCTTTCGATAAATTTTAATTAAAGAAATCATTAAAAAAAATATCCTTATATTTGGGGGTAGTAAACGTAGTTATTAAAGATATTGCTTTTCACAAGCTATTTCTTTATTCACCATGTTTACAAAGCTTTTTTCATGAGGGGATTAACCCATTCCAACACAGCGGAATTTTAGACCAGTCCAAATTGAAAGGAGCTGCAGACGTCAATTTCAAGTTGATGGGATTTCAAATTTTTTCGTCTTTTCGGATAGAAAACATTGTGGATAATGAAGAAATTGCTTGATCCAAGCAATTTCTTCATTTTCCACAATGTTTTCAAAAGCTTTTTCGTTGAGGGGCGTAAAAAGGAGGGATTGAGTGGGAATGGGTTAAAAATTCAGGATTGTGTGGGAATGGGTGCATGACATACATCATGTATGCAGTAATCCAAATAATAGATCTACATCTTTTTCCAGTCCTAGGTATATGCCATGATTTTTACCCCTACCAACAAAATCACTCTTTTATATGCCCCTCAAGAAAAAATTTCCTTTACTTTCCACAATGTCGACTACAATGAGCTATCTACAACTTCTTTGAAAATGGACTAGTCTAAAATTTTGTTGTCTGGCAGGGTTGTGGAATTCCCATGCCCGACTTGTCCGACATGGGCTTTTCTAGCTGCGGGCAAGTACATTTTTTGAGGCTAATTGTCCGTGGACAAGTAAATATCAGGGCAAATCTTGGAATGATAATAAATAGATAGAAGAGATTTATGAGTGTAGTGTTTGTATCTAAGGCTAGAAAATATTGTTTTTAATGAAGAAAATGCTGAGTTTCAGCATTTTCTTCTTTAAAAATAATGTTTTCTCAAAATTTATCTGTTCTTCATCTTTTCACGGGCAAGTCGATTTTGATCCTGGACAAGTAGAAAATCACATTTTACTTGTCCATGGACAAGTAGAGAAAATCCGTATTTCCACATCCCTGTCTGGAAAAGGGTTAAAAAAGGGAAAATGTGGGATGTTTGGTATCAGCTCCCAGCTTATCATAACCCAGTTCTGTGTTGTGAAAAAAGTATGCTTTTAAAGGTATAAATGGAGAGCTGTTATTTCTCATATATATATATAATAACCCTTCATCTTTCAGCCCTTTTAATCAATTCCCACACGATCCAACCTTTTTATGCGCCAAAGAACTATAGGTAAGGAAAGCATTGAGAGGAAAGGAGAAATTACTTGTAATAAGCGATTTTTTTCTCTCACATGGCCATTATTTTGCCATTCAAACCAACTTAATTTTGTTGTCCGCAACCTCTTTCAATTTGGACCACTTAAAAGTTTTGTTGTTTGGGAATGGGTTATAGCCCATTTCTGAAAAAGAAATATAATTCAAACCTCTATTAATTTTCTAAATTCAGGTACTTTCAGTGAAACAGTCAAAAATTCAGAAATTGAAGAACTAAAACATTTGTCTTAAGCCATTCCCACACAATCCCTCTTTTTGATGCCCCATAAAGTAATAACAAATATTTGGAAAACAGTATTGGAATGAAGAAATTGCTTAAAATAAGCAATTTCTACATTTACCATATTGTTTTCTATCCTATTAAACAAAGAATTTTAATTCCTACAACTTAAAATTGTTGTCTGCAAAATCTTTGAATTCAGACCAGTCTGATACACGAGTTAAATCTGATGTCAGATACCTTGAAGATGCTTCTGTATAAATTTTCAAATTTTGCCAATAAAAATCACTTACTTTGCACAATTCATCACAAGTAGAATAATTGACTCATCATTCACATTCCAACATCCCGTCAAATCAATCTTTTCCAGATTTTCAGAATTAAGAGCCACCGTACTTAATCCTTCCACACTTAACCAATGGCAATCCCTCAAAATGAGCGTGTGTAACTGAGGACACCTTATCGCAATGACCTGCATCGTGGCACTAGTTAATGACATACAGTTCGTCAAATCAATCACTTGAAGCTTCGAATTATCTTTCAAAACCGGACTTATTACAGGATCCGTCAACCAATCTTTGGCGTTTCTCAGATTAAGTCGAAGTAAACTAATATTATCTTTGGTTATAGTCTCGAAGACTGCTTTGTTAACTCTCCCGGCAATTCTTGCAATATTTATTTCTTTGGTCACACTAAAGTACTCTCTAACTAGTTCATGGGCTGTTTTACAAACGCCACGGAGCTGGAATATGGTTTGTATATGTAGATATTTGAACACATGTGGAAATATGACATCGTGCCACGGAAGGTCAAATAAGGTAGCAACACCTCCCTCATGACAGTTGTCATTTAAGTCCATCTCTGAAAAATGTAAAAAAGATTTACCCATTACCAGATGGCAATATTTTAGACTAGTTCTAATTGAAAGGAGTTGCAAATGATAACTTAAAGCGGATGAAATTTTAGAATTTTTCACCTTCCTGGGTGTATCAAGCAATTTCTTCATTTTTCACAATGTTTCAATGATTGATTTTGTTGAAGGGCGTCAAAAAGCATCATTCTGTGCAAACGGCTTAACAGAGTTAAAATTCCACATAAGCAGAAATTAACCTTTGTCATGCTGAACCCGGAATATTCCTGTTTTGGCAGAAGGTGTATACCAAGATCAGCCTGCACATAAGTGCAGTCTGATCTTGGTCTACACCTCCTGCTTGTACTTTTCCTGTTAGAGTTGTTTATAGAGTTTTTTTCAGAAAGAAATATTGATTTTTGAACAACAAGTTCTATCAGTGCTTTCAGCCCTTTGATTTTACAGCAATTCAGTAAGGTAGTTCATACAGCTTGACAAGGGTTAATTATATCTTATATTGGAATGCAACTTCCGGTTGACCTTAGCTAGATCCGTTATCTTTTTCAATTAACTGTTTGACAGAACAACCAGCATGCTGCCGTTGCACCTGACAGTTAGCAAATGAAAGTCCTTACACTTTTTTTACAAAACTGATTACTTCAAAAGCTTTTGCATTGACTCTTAATTCTAACTAATGAATGAGGTTTTATAGCACATTGACAACTTGGCTAATATAGTGCACAAGACATTTGTTATGTATAGAACACACATGAACAGATACAAATACAGGCTCAAGGCGATTTCCGTCAAACAAAGTGATTTACCAAGAACGGAAAAAAAAAGATGCCCCTTTGTGGCTTTTCATGACATGCACACTGTCATTTTCTTTCCACCAGATAAAATGGCAGATATGGCAATTCCAGGACAACAGCGGTTTAGCCTTATATAATATTTTCTGGGAGATTTTATTTCTGCTTTATCTGCTGTCAGGATGGACAGCACTGCAGATATAAAGTCTGCAAGGAGAGGCACTTGAGCGCCTGTAACACTCCACATGCCTGACTGTACTGAGAACATTTTCAAAGTTTTTAGTATTTTGTCACCTGGCAATTGGTTAAGCAGTTAAACCTTTCCTGTTTTATGAAATTTTAGATGGTCCAATTTGAAAGAGGTTGCAGACAACAATGAAAAATGCATGCAATTTGAAATCTGACCATCCTATGTGGTAGAAAATATTGTTACAAGCAATTTCTCCTTTTTCCACAATGTTTTTTCAAGTATAAAATCACAGTGATGTAAAATCCCAGGTTAAGGGTTAAGCATACCTTCCATTTTTGATACCACTAGCTCTTCCTCCATATTTCTATTTTTTCCCTCACCATAAAATGGTATAATGTCCGAAAGAAACTCCTGGCCAACAATCTGGAAAAAAATGCTCTATGTCAAAATATTTTTGTCATTGAATCAAAATAACTATTCTGATTATGAATCAACCTATGTCATACTGAACCCAGGATATTCTTATTTTGACAGGAGGTATACATAAAGATCAGTCTGCACATTCTGATCTTAGTCTTTACCAGTGACCACCTGTTTGTCCTTTTAACCCTTTCCTGGACAAACCCGGGATTTTATGTCACTGTGATTTTATACTTGAGAAAACATTGTGGAAAAAGGAGAAATTGCTTGTAACAAGCAATTTCTCCTTTTCACACAATATTTTCTACCACATAGGATGATCAGATTTCAAATTGCATGCATTTTTAATTGTCATCTGCAATCTCTTTCAAATTGGACCAGTCTAAAATTTCATAAAACAGGAAAGGGTTAAACATGGTTGTTTATGAAAATAAATATTGTAAGAAACAATGACCCGCAACTGGTGCCTCAAAAATTATTGTCTGCATCCCCTTTCAATTTGGTCCAGTCTAAAATCTTGATGTCTAGTAATGGGTTAAAGGTAGGTATCGATGTTTGTTTCATGTCACAGATTTTAATTATTTTCATTTCATCTCATAAACTATTTGAATACAATATGCCGCAAAGTAGTTTTGCAAAATTCTGAGGTCGCTTATCAGAAAAAGCAGGGTATTTCCCTAATAGCTTACGTAGGCTTTTAATCTATTTTTAGATTAATCCGAGACAGTTGCGAAGATTATAGGGCATTCACATGGCGCGAATAACCGTTCGAACCTTGCATTTAAATTACATCAAACCAAAGTCATTGTTACGTCATCAGGAGTTATGTTCGCTAGCCGGTCTGTAAAGATCAGTCCAAAACTGTCGTAAGTGCTATTACGAATATAAACACTTACCGTAGTTTAGCGCTTAGCCTTTCATGTGACATGATTTAGGACGTTGGCTGTTTTGCTAGTAAATTTGTTACCTTAATTTGACTTTGGGTCTTATGCAAATGAGGTCATTTGATGTCAACCGCTGAATTCCGTGAAATCTAAAAATAACCTGGATTTCCGCTGAACCTTTCCAATATAACCACAAAAAGCCACTTTAGGTCTATTGAATTAGCACCAAGACAATACCTGACCTAACTTAAAGTATTAAATGTTCGTTTGAGTTAATTTTTCGGCACTTGGTAATTTTTTCTTATCTAGGTTTCAGAAATATCGATACCTCCCTTTAAATTAAAGGTGTGCTGTATGAACAAAGGAGACTGATACTAGAGACTCCTTGATCGGATGTCAAAAAAAAGTAAAGAAAGCTATCCATTTCCCACACATTGACGCTTTTTAACGTCGCTCAAGAAGACTGATTTGGAAAACATTGCATAAAATGTAGAAATTGCTTGTTACATGCAATTTCTTTTATTTTCCACTAAGAAAGTTGAAATAATCAAAAAATTTCATAAATTCTAAATTGTCCTGTGCAACTTCTTTAAGTCTAAAGTTTTCTCAGGTGGAAATGGGTTGATAGACATGGGACTGGGAACTGACCAAAAATGCAAAATTTATGGCCAGTGGCATGTTATATACAAGTAGAATAGTTGGTTGGTGCTGTAAATGTTGTAAGTACAGCTTAAGTAAGCTGTAGTTAGGACATTTAAGTCAGCAAATCAACAATGATTCACAACAAGAGCACCGTCCACGGGTGCCAACGCTCGGCTGCAGGTGCTGGATAATGCAAAAATTTTAAGTCGAAAAAGGGGCATAACTCTTACAAAAACGCTTTTAGAGTTATCCCCCTTGATAGTCTAGAAGGCTCTTGTGATGGTCAATACACAGCCCAAGTTTCATGAGGATATCTTCAATAACAACAAAGAGATATGACCAAGGTTAAAGTTTGTCACACCAACCCCAACGCCGCCAAGGTGATCACAATACTTCGGGTTTTCTCAAAAAAACAGCCGAGCTAAAAATAGCAGCTAATGTGAAATTCCAGTCTAAATGAATGATTTTATTTATCAACTGATTATTTGATTGACAGCCATGGCACCAACCAACTATTCTACTTATTAATTGGTCGTAGACCAATTAATATAACCATAAACTCGAAATTGTGTCGCCGCAATTTACCAAAACTGCCTTTAGCCCAACTGGACACATATGCTGACTGGAACACAGCAAAATATCATTGCAATTTACAAGTTAATAATTATCAAAAGGAGTAAAGGAAAACAGGATGGTCACATAATTCAAACATGCTACAAGGACTTTCCATTAGTGATGAACGCGTCTAACTAACCATATCATGGTGTAAACAAGCATCTTCAAAAAGGATGATACTGCCAGTCCAGTCATAAGTTAATCACATTACTGAAAGTACTGTTGGAAAGCAAATTTTAAACTGTCTTAAGAATTTGTTCAAAGAAGAGTATCAATTGTTTTCCTTTGATTATATACAGCACCGTCTAAGGATTTGGTAAGTTTTTTTTTTCTCTCCGAAAAAAAGAGCGGGTTTTAAATTTCATGAATCTGTTGCCAGCAAGTTATCATATTTCCATGGTTTTTCTATTTCAACTTTACGCTAAAGCTTGCAGAGGTGATCTATTCATAACATTCTTAAAAGACTTGGTTAACCGTTTCATATTTTTTGAAAATTATACAATGGACCAATTTAAAAGAATTTGCAGACGACGATTAAAAGTGAGTGTATTTTTAACAGTAACCAACCTACAGGTTAAAGAATAAGGTTGGTAAGAAGAAATTACTTATTATAAGCAATTTCTTCTTTTCCAACAATGTCTTCTAAAATTTATAATCACAGCGAAGTTAAAATAAGGGATTATGCCAGAAAAGATTAAAGAATACTTAAGAAGGAAAATATTTTTAATGAATATATAACGAACAAGAATATTTTTAAATTCTAGTTTTCACAAAAAGCTGATTATTTCACGGTACCCATGTTGCCTTTGAAAACATAAATATAGAAAAAAGATCCCTGACACCTCTGAGTTTCTCACATTGCCTAGAAATAATGATGTGACCTTTTATAGCTTACGTGATATTAGAGGAGTATTATACAATTTGGGATTTCTGGAAAAATAGACATTGATGAATGATCACAACTATACAAATTTGTTTTCCTGTGAAATTTTCACAGGACTTTAGCAAAATTCGAATCAGGGTCTTGAGTTTGTGTTAAAATAATATCAGTTCTAATAAAAATTTACGAAAATATGGTTCACCAGGATAGAACCTCCTTGTCATGAAAGTAGTATCTATTTGTTTTTACCCTATTTTTAAAGTCGGAATGCAACGATCTGTCAAATTTTCAATGACGACCAATTACAGTGCTTACAGCACTTTGATATATAACATGCCACTGGCCATAAATTTTGCGAAATAAAACCGTTAAAAATCGAAGCAGAACTTCCTGTCGGAGTCAATAGGAGTAAGTGGGTGGAGCCAGCAATTGGTCAGTTGTCACTCTGCTAGCAGCATTTGTCACAGTAAAGTAGTCACTGCACAGTATTGTTCTTTCCTCTCAATGTTTTCAGGAAGGAGCTCAACTATATACCATACTGTAGGGCAAAAATACTTCACAGTTTCTCATTTAACTATAGTTCTTTTTCTATTTGGAATCCCAGAAATCAAACATCAATGGATAATTCACAGTTTCATTTTATTTTACTTTTTCCCTTTCTAAACTTACTTTATTCCCTGTTTCTTTTTTCTTTCTTTTATTTCAAATTCACTGATCAATTGACCATGTAAGTTTAGTCTTTGAATAACCAATTGACAAAATCTAATACAGGCCCAAATTCAAAGAGTTGCAGACGGCAATTCAGGCCTTTTTCGGCTGGTACTATCTATCTATCTATGTATACTGCCTAACTCTCCTTTCGGGTATTACTGGCAGGTGGTACTAACATTCCCACATACTGTAGTAGATTCAATAGAATCCCAACGATCAAACCTACAAATCAATATGAGTTTAGCAGAGGTTAAAGGTTAAATGACAAAAGCCTCATGTCACATTGTATAATATGTACCAGATAGCCTAGGGTAAAAAATTGTGAGAAAAGGAGAAATTGTTGCAACAATAAATTACTTCTTTTCCAAGCCATGGTCAGATTAATATATTGCATTGAGTTTTAGCATTTAGTTTCTTTAGTCCATTCATCAAACGATTGTTTCCTAATATGTCTCTTTACAAAGTATAATCTGAAATCACAACATTCAAGCTGTGCTGGCATATGTCTCAACCCATTCCCACACAGTGACTCTTTTAAACTCCCCTCAAGAAAAACTTTTGAAAACATTGCGAAAAATGAAGAAATAGCTTGTCTCAAGCAATTTCTTCATTATCCACAATGTTCTCTAATCATAAAGTAAAAAAAAAACTTCAAAAATTTCATTGATTTTAAATGTCGTCCGCAACTTCTTTCAATTTGGACCAGTCTGAAATTTTGTCATCTGGTAATGGGTTAAGGCTATTTCTTAATTTAATATTGATTGATTTATTGAAAGATTGATTTTTTTTCAAATAACCATACTAAACCATTAAAATGTAACCACTAAAATCAGGTATTACGATCAAGACAGGTGACGATGGATATTTTCCATTCTCTTCAACTTCATTTACAGGGAAGAATTTATATGACGTTACACGTTTCTATCAGACATCAAAAACGTGAGAATTAAGGAAGAACACATCCCTGTTCTGTAAATGCCTTGCGTACCTCATTTTTTTGATTCCGTCGATTTCTGTCATTCAAGGGAATCAACTCTGACGAATGGAGAAATGAAAACAACAAAAAGAACTGGAAAACATTTTGGGTTCTTATTTAAGCTGAAACTTTAGAAACTGACCACTAAACACCACATAGTCGCTGAATTCGGTTATTTTTATTTATTTGACTCCGTTCAAAGGTAAATTTGTTTGTTTTGTAACGTAAAGCCGCATTTGTCATTAGTTTTCGAGGGTGCATATGATGCAAAATATTTGCAATATTGTTCATTTGTGCGATTCCTATTTCTAGAAAGGTTGAGGCACTGCAAAACAGTACTTACACTTTCACTTAAAGAAGATTGTTGTGTCAGGGTTTAGATAGATGATTTTATTTTTCTTTCAGGGAGAAACTATGGCATCTGGAAATGACCCTCCACAGCTACCTAGAGGTCTGATTGGTAGAAAAGGAACTCCTAATGCTAAAGGAGCTAGGTATGAACTATGTCATTCCCAACTCAAAACCCCATATTTTTAAGGAAAGAGTTTGGGAATGCTGTATTAATGAAGAAATTGCTTTTAACAAACTTATAACAAACCTTCATTTTCCTCATTGTTTTTTACATTGAAAGACATTTTTACTTTGAATGATGGAGACCTTTAAAATTCTATCAGTTTTGAATTAATGCAATTGCATTGAATTTAGACCAGTCTACTTCTTTGCCATCTTCTAATGGATTAATGAAATACTGTTCAAGTTGTTCTCAATGGGTGGATAATGGTAAACCTAGGTGGGATAGCAGCTGGAGGCTAGGAAAGGATGTAGTGGTAGTACTGGTGTGAGAAATACCATGAATCCATTGTTAGGTGCCTTGATATGATTGAAATACTGTTAAAAGTGGCGTTAAACCCAAATCAAACAAACAAATCAGTCTGTTCTCCCCTTTGTTTACCTTTTTCACTGCCCATAAGAGCACCTTTTTACAATAATGCAGCCTTATAAAAGCTAATGAGCATACTGAAAAGACGTTAATTTAAAATAAGGGATAATTGCAAGATTGAAAGGAAAAAATGCTTTAAACAATAATTTCTCCTACTCCGCCAAATTTTTCTACAGGTCAGCATTTATTTATCAGATTGAACACATATTTTCCCATTACCAGAAAACAAAATTTTAGACTGGTCCAAATTCAAAGAATTTGATGCGATCTTCAAAATTCTTGTCTTTTAGGGTAGAAAACATTGTTGATAATGAATAAACAGCTTGTAACAAGCAATTTCTTCATTCTCCACAATGTTTTCCAAAGCTTTCATATTGAGGGGTGTTTAAAAGTGCCATTGTGTGGGAATGGGTTAAAATATCATCTGCAACCTCTTTAAATTTGACCAGTATGACTAGTTCTTGTCTGTAAATTGTTTCCCTGTTTTTGATGATCTTTCATTAGGAAGGTAACTAACTTTGATTTAATCCATTACCAGACGGCACAATTTTAGACTGGCACAAATTGAAAGAAGTTGCAGACATCAATTTAAAGTTTATGATTTGTTTTATTTTTTCAACTCTCTGGGTAGAAAAAAATGTGGAAAATTAAGAAATTGCTTGTTACAAGCAATTTCTTAATTTTCCACATTTTTTTCCAAAGCTCTTTTCCTTTGGGGCGTCTAAAGGCATCAGTGAGTGGGAATGGGTTAAATCATAACTGTTCCAAAATAGAATCCATTGCTTTATCAGTATCTTGATTTACTTTCAACACATGTTTTAGCAAATGGACTTGATAAATTTCTTTTTCTCAATCAATTAGTGATTGTAAAGTTGTTGGCAGTTACAGTGGGAAAATATTACTGAACTTTATTTTGAGTAACAGTTTTCACAAGCATTCAGTTTTCTGATTTATTTACCTTTAGGTACTCATATCAATTATTGTCATGGGTTTCCATATTTTTTGTACAAACCTCTTTCTTTACTTATAGATTACCTTCAATTCGAGGCCCTAGAGACTTGACGCTGGGAGGAGTTCAGAAAAAGGTATTTGTGCCGAATATTCCAGCCAGGCGCAAACAGACCGAGAGGTATGAATTTCAGGGGTGGTGAATTAGGCCCCATGAGGTTCTGTAAATTTTTGTTCCCTAATGCACAAAAAGTATTGTTAATGTATACTGAACTAGAATTTCGACCTACCTAAATTTTTGTTGTTTATGAATTGTTTAGGTATTCTTGGTCACTTGAAACTCAGAATATATCCACTGTAAAGAGAGTATTCCATACATTCAAGGATGAATATAAGATTAAAAAAAATGAAAGAGAAAAATCTCTTAGATTGAAGAAATGTGGAAAATGTAGAAATTATATTTATTTCCAAAATTTTGCTTTTTTCATGTGAAGGTTAGGGTTAGGAAACCCTAACCCTAACCCTAACCCTAGCTAAGAAATAGCTAAAAGCTAAAAAGGTTGAAAGAGTGTCAGAAGAATAACCAATAAGTTGATGACAAAATCTTAGATGGAACAAAATTGAAAGAAGCTGTTGACATGCAATTTATTGAAAGAAGCTGTTGACATGCATTTTTGTTGACTGACTTATTCTTGGTAGAAATTAATGTGAAAAATGAGATATTTTCCAGATTGTTTTTAAGTCTTTTTTTCTTGATGATGGTAAAAAATCTTGATTGAGTAGGAATAGTTTTAATGACAACTATAACTTTTTCCTTAGCTCAGCTGATCAACCCTCCACATCTAAAAGTGACTCAAAGACTTCAGAGGATGGTAAAGGGAGGGGTCAGGGGCGGGGCAGAGGAGGTGCAGACCGTGGTAGGGGGCGTGGTGATAGAGGAAGGAGGCGGGAAATGAATGTCATCCAGACACACTCTCTATTTGAACAGGGACCTGGTGGAGAAAAGATGATACGAAAATCTAGTGAGTAAAGTCTGTATTGCTTGTTAGCTAGAAAAGTGTCAGCTTTGATAGCTTAACCTTTGTCATGCTGAACCTGGAATATTCCAGTTTTGGCAGAAAGTGTAAACTAAGATCAGACTGCACTTATGTGCAGGCTGATCTTAGTCTATACCCTTTGCTTGTAGTTTTTCTGCAAGAGTTGTTTATGAAGTTGATTTTTAAAAAAGAATATTGATTCTTGAACAACAACTTCTATCATTGCTTTCAGCCCTTTGATGAGACAGCAATCCAGTAAGGTAATTTATACAGCATGGCAAGGGTTAAGTTAGCAGACAAAATTTTTAAGTCGTCTCAAAGTTCAACAAGTGCAAACTGCTGCAGGAGGCTTAACCACTTAATTCATTAAATGCCTATGCCAAAAAAGTAGTTCCTATGTATTTCAGAGATATTGCAAATTCTGCATGCAAGTTATTCTCCTAGGTATTTCAGCTAGGTATTTATCTCTTGTGGAATTGTGTGGGAGTGTGTTAACTCCTTGGTTACTGTAACCTCGTTTCTTTATCATGATAACGTTTGCCAATGAAGATTATTGAACAAATAATGCTTTGCTAGCTTACAGTACTTGCTCTTTTACACCACTTAAGAAAAAAAGCATTGAAAAACATCGTTGATAATGAAGAAATTGCTTATTGGAAAGATCCCGCTCTTTACACTCTTAAAAAAAAAGCTTGGAAAAACATTATGGATAATGAAGAAATTGCTTATTAGAAGCAATTTCTTCATAATTCACAATGTTTTCTAACAAGAAAGACAAAGAGTTTTAAAATCAGCATCTTTCATTTTAAAAAAAAAATGTTTGTCTAGTAAGGGTTTAGTAATGTTTACACAGGGATTGGTACTGCAAAGCAACTGATTTGTTATTGATTTGTCTGGATGAATCTTTTTATTGATGTGATTATATATGCCCATGTATGGTAAACAGATTTTATCTCAAAGCATTTTGGAAAACAGTTGGCAAATAGTAGAAGATAGTTTGGTAAGTAATCAGTTCAGGGATCAGTCTCAGATCTTTATTAACCCTTTCCTGTTTTTCAACATTTGGACTTGTCCAATTTCAAAGAAGTTGCAGACGACAACTAGAAGTGAGTGCAATTTGAAAAGTAACCAACCTGTAGGCTAGAAAATATTGTGGGATGTGAAGAAATTGCTTGTTACAAGCAATTTCTTCTTATCCCATTATATTTTCTCAATTATAAAATCTCAGGGACATAAAATCCAGGGATTAACCAGGAAAGGGTTAAGTTAACATTTTGGAAAAAGAAGAAATTGTTTGTAACAAGCAATTTCTGCTTTTCTCATATTATTTTCTACCTCATAGGATGTTTTCATTTCAAACTACATCCAATTTTCAATTTTGTCTGCAACCTCTTTCAATTTGGACAGTCTTGAATTTAAACAAAACAGTAAAAGGTTAAGCTAAAATGATGTGATGTGATAGTTATGACTAATCTTTGCAAGCTTGATTTGACTACAAATTATCGGCAACCAATCTTTGAATATTCCCTGAATCAGTATAGGCTGTTCTGCAAAAGGTTGCCAATAAAACAATCATGAACTTATTGCTGATCTGTTGTCAGCTGATCTGAAATGAGACCCCTCAACTGTTAAATGAATACAGCCAATTATTTGGGCATAATGGCAACTTAACCCTTTGTTAAAACTGTGATTTTATACTTGGGAAAACATTGTGGAAAAAGGAGAAATTGCTTGTAACAAGCAATTTCTCCCTTTCCCACAATATTTTCTACCACATAGGATGGTCAGATTTCAAATTGCATGCATTTTCATTGTCGTCTGCAAGCTCTTTCAAATTGGACCAGTCTAAAATTTCATAAAACAGGAAAGGGTTAATTGTTACTTTGGGGGGTGGGGGCTCTATGTAGTTGATAGTTGACAAACGCCCACTTACTTCATTAGCCCCACCCATTTAGGAAGTTCCACTTTGACTTTAACCCATTCCCAAACAGTGACGCTTTTTGACACCCCTCAAGAAAAATATTTGGTAAAACATTGTGTAAGATGAAGAAATTGCTTGTAACAAGCAATTTCTTCATTTTACATGATGTTTTCAACCCAGAAAGTTGAAAAGTTCTAAAATTCTACAAACTTTAAATGGTCGTCTGCAATTTGTTTCATTTTGGGACAGTCTAAAATTTGCCGTCTGGTAAAGGGTTAAACAGCATGTTTTGCAAAATTTATGGCCAGAAGCATGTTAAAAATAATTGAATAAGCTGTAGATACAACATTAAAGTTGCCAAACCAACAAAATTGCTTCACATAAATGGGCAGCCAATGTCGGAGTTCAAAGTTGACTTCAAGTCTAAATGAATGATTTCATTGGGTGACTAATTATTTGATCGACGGCCTCGATTGGTCAATTGCACTTTGACCATAAAACATTGGGTTAAATCGTTCTTCTCTAACAATTGGCAGGGGTCGACACTAACTTTGCTTCAATGGGATCCCACAGGAATCCCTAATTATTACTTCAGGGTTTTCTCCAGATAATCAGGGATCCCCCCTTGATATACATTAACTCATTCATACGCAATCCTGTCCTTTTAAGCCCATCTTGAAAAACAGCTTTGGAAAACATTATGGAAAATCAGAAATTGCTTGTGACAAGCAATTTCTTCATCATCCACAATGTTTTCCTACAAAAATAAGCAATCAAAAAAATCATATGCATTAGTTGATACATTAAGTTAAAGTTCTATTGTACTAGGGGAATATTGAAGAATCCTGATGGAATCCCTTGAGATTGATGGGGTCCCTTCCAATTTTCAGGGATCCTCTGGATCCCAGGACACTGTTAGTGTCGACCCCTGATGGGCCAATCCTGGTAGATAACAATGTGCTCTGGGGTCACATGTTTGAGCCACAAAATTGACAAATGTCATCACAATAAGTGTCATTTGTTTCTCATGAATAGGCAAATTATAAAAAGTTCGCTTATTTTGGATGAGAAAGTTCCGGCTTGAATAGAATGCTTTTGGATGTAGTGATTTTACAAATGGCTGGAAGCTATGGTTAGGTGCACCTGCCATGGGAGTATAACAGAAATACTTTTGAAAGTAGCATTCAACCCTTTCCAATTGGATGAAATTGAAGATGACAATTTGAAATTGATAGAATTACAAATATCTCTGTATTTCCGGGTGGAAAACAATATGGAAAATGCAGAAATTGCTTGTAACAAGCAATTTCTTCATTTTCCACATTGTTTTCCAGAACCATTTTCTTGAGGGGCATGATAAAGTGTGATTTTGTGGGAAGGTTTTTGCAGTTTTGTGTTTTAGGTTAATGAGAAAGTCAGGATGACTTTATAAAAGGGTTGCTCTGTCATTTTCTCACCTTTGAAAGAGATATATACGTTTATAGATCCTGAATACATTCCAACTGGTGGTGTTAGAGGAAGCTCGTCTGGTGCAAGATCGGCTCCGAAGATCTCTGTAAAATCGGAGAGGACAGATGAAGAAACCAAAGAAGTGCTCGACATGCTACTCAAAGATGATGTAAGATCTTTGCCTCAGAAAGAGGGAGGGAATTTGACTTCAAAATCCAGAATTTCATTAATTGTCTATTAAATTCCATATTGTGGGCCCTTATAGGAAAAATTCCCTTTACCCATTACCAGATGGCAACATTTTAGACTTTTAAGAATTCAAAGGAGTTGCAGAAGATGTTTTAAAGGTTATGAAATTTTAAATTTTTTTGTGGTAGAAACATTGTTGAAAATGGAGAAATTGCCTTTTGCAAGCAATTTCTTCATTTTCTACGATGTTTTCTAAATTGTTTTTCTTGAGGGCTGTGTAAAAGAATCATTTTGTGGGAATGGGTCAACTCTTTTTTCAAAACTTTAGTCTTGTCCAATTTTAAAGGTGTTGCAAACGACAATTGAAAAGTAACAAAGCTACATGTTTGAAAATATTGTTGGAAAAGAAGAAATTGCTTGTTAGTAAAAATAACTAGGGTATAAAAACAAGGGATTGTGCTGGAAATTGGTAGGACAATTGATGTGTGGCTGGACACATTCAATGATCTCCAACAGGTAGTTCCACTAGGATATTGCAAAATTTGTGGCCAGTAACATTTAACAACAAAGTAAATGGTTGGTTGGCAACCTAAACGTTGAAACTACAGCTTGTATAAATGATGTTTTGATGTTTGAAGTTGCCAAATCAATAAAAGCTCTTCACATAGTCAGAGAAAGAAGCTTTGTTCCAGTATCTATTTATAGAACACACAGTGAAGACTCTGATCAGACTGTGTGGGGAGTCCTTAACAGTTTACACTTCAAAATTTTAGATTAGTCCAATTGAAAGGAGTTAAAAGACGCCAAATCCAAGTTAATGAAAATGTAGAATTTTAGGTCACCTGACCAAAAGGTCATGGTGACCTATTGCCTTCGTGTTTTGTCTGTCGTCGTGTGTTAACTTTTTACATTTTCAACTTCTTCCTAAGAACCCTCTAATGGATTTCAACCAAACTTGGCAGGAAGCATCCTTATGGGAAGGCCCTTCAGATTTGTACATTTCCTGGAGTTATCTCCCCTTGGGGCCCCAAATAGATAGGCCTAGAGCTTTGTTATTTGGTATATAGCATCATCTGGTGGATCTCTATCAATATTGTATAAATAATTGCCCCAAGGTCATAATTAGCCCATTCTTGGATGTAACAAATTTTACATAGGGCATTTATAGTGAAAATTTTAAACTCTTCTTCTCCCAAACAGGAGGGCCTAGAGCTTTGATATTTAGTATGTAGCATCATCTGGTGGACTTCAATCAAGATTGTATGAATTATGGCCCCAGGTTCAGAATTAGTTCATTCAAAGATGTCCCAAGTTTAACATAGGCTTATATAGTGAAAACTTTTAAAAAATATTTTTTCTGGCAAACTAAAAGGCCTAGAGCTTTGATATTTAGTATGTAGCATAATCTGGTGGACTTTTATCTGTTTTTTTTTGTGCTCTTTGGACTCAGGTGACTGATAAGGCCATATGGGCCTCTTGTCTCAACTTTCTTGGTAGAAAACATCAATTTTTATGCCCCGCATCGAAAGATTGGGGGCATATTGTTTTACCGTTGTCCGTCTGTCTGCAGAACTTAACCAAAAAACTTAACATTGCCAAGTACTGCTAGCCTATTTAAGATACAATGTTCATATTTTATATCATGATAGATCTCAATGATACGCATCTGCTGGTGCAATGTCCATGGTCATATGGCAATGTCAAGGTCAACTGTCAAGGTCTAACTTAATGAAATTTTGCTGTTTTGGGGGCATTTGTGATTCACAAACACTTCTAGTTTCTTCAATTTTTCCCAATTGTTTTTCTTAAGGGGCTTCAGAATGTGTCATTGTGTGGGAATGGGTTAACAGTGCACATGTCTAAATTTTAGAAATGTCTCACATAGGCTTATTCTCTAGTTTGTAGACATTAAAGGAGACCCAGATGAAGACGTAACTCTACAGCCTGTTAAGTTGCCTATTGAAATAAAGTCGGAGTCAACTGTTAAAACTGAGAACGGTGATTATACCAAAGTTAAAGTTAAAGCCGAGCCAGGTGAAACTATTGAAGATGTGAAACCAGATATTTCTGACAGAAAAGCCGATGTGATGATTAATACACCCAAAACAGATGAAATCTCATGTGCTGATTTGTTCACTAAAAATGTCAATTCAGGTAGGAAACGAATGAAATTTTCAATGAATTATATTTTTCATTATCATCCTTACAACAAAATGGTTTTTAACCCATTACAAGACAAATTTTTTAGACTGGTCCAAATTGAAAGAAGCTGTAGACGACAATTCCAAATTGATGGAAATTTATTTTTTTCCGTCTTTTTGGATAATGAAGAGATTGGTTGTATCCTTTTAGAGCCTCTAGCTGCTCATTTCACGTAGGTTTATGATCATCCTACCATTGATGGGAGACAAATGTTGGAAAGGATATTTGGCGCGACCGGGGATCAAACCCTGTATTCAAGTACCTCTAGTCATGAGAATTGTAAAAATGCAGGATTCTGCGGAAACAATTTTCCATTTGTCTGTTAGCTCAAAACCCAACCAAGATAAATTTTGCCTCTTCATGGCTTGTATTCATATTTGAGCCTGTGGCTAGCATTTCTAACAATTTCAGTTATATCTGTAGTCATCTGCTATGAAGAGGGGAACACATTGGTTTCACCTTGTCTGTCTCTCTATCTGTTCATAGAATCTGTTTATCCATCTGTAGAATTTTCATTTCCATGGTTTAATTCTAGAACCAATTGATGTACATCCATCAAACTTCATACAATTGTTGCTAATGACCCAATGTCTTGCCCTTTTGTTTTGGGGGTCATATAGGTTAAAATTAAAGGTCACAATTGAACTTTGATTGTAAACTGTTTCTGTTCTAAAATTCAAAATCCATTTGCCATAGGACCTTGAGACTTTACACAACCATTACCCATGAACCTAGCAGGTGCCCTATTGTTTTGGGGTAATTTAGGACTAAGGGAAACTGTGCTGCTTGAGTGACAAAACGCTGGTGAAGGGTATAAGACTTCTTCTTCGACAATTCTACTTTCATGTTGTTTGGATACGTTGAATTTAATGACAACCTTGTTGTAGGCAAATGTTTTAAAATTCTATAACTGTTTAACCCACTCCCACACAATGACACTCTTAAATGCCCCCTCATTATGAAATCTTTAGAAAACATTATGGAAATAAGGAAATTGCTTATTACAAGCAATTTCTTCATTATACACAATGTTTTCTACCCAAAAAAGACAAACGTTTTAAACATTTCATCAACTTAAAATTGTTGTCTGCAACTTCTTTGAATTTGAACTGGTCTTAAATTTTATCATGTGGGAATGGGTTAAACAGCTTTGGATAACAAAAAATATTTTTTCAATTTCATAGATAAAGGTATACTTATGTTTCTACAACTCCCTGACACATTACCCGGGCTACCTCTCACAACAGATGATGAATTCAGAGGGAAAAAGGGTGAGAAAAAAGAACCAGATAAGGTAAAGTATGGCTCTTATTCTAGATAGATGACTAATTCTTTATGCAGAATTATATTTTGTAAAAACTAGAATTTCTTTGAGAGGCAGGCAAAGACAAACTGATAGGACTAATTTCAGACTCATTTAAGCCATTTCCAGATGGTAAAATTTTAGACTGGTCCAAATTGAAAGAAGTTGCAAAGAGAAAACTTTCAAGGGACTATCAAAAGGATAAACTCATTTTTCGAAGATTTAGCCCTGCTTTCTTTCGTTACGCACTACTGAGTCTCAGCAGGATGACATTATCAGGTTGCTATTTAGTTCACAAGTAAAATGACACTTGTTAAGATTTTGTAAGAAGAAAGTTAAATCTTCCACTTTTTTTAGCTCTACGGGCCCTCTGTCTGTTGGATTACTTTCAAACTTTCTCAGAATGATTGTACCATCATAAGGATCGTTCCTTGATAACCAGCAGAACGTCTCAGGCCCTCATGGGCCTCTTGTTTTGGTAAACTAATACAAAAAATGTCTCATGTTGGATTTATATATCTTTCATTTTGTGAACTAAAAACCTTATACATTCACTTATGGACAATTTTAGTGAAGATTTAACCCTTTCCTGTTTTCAAAATTCTAGACCTGTCCAAATTCCAAGGTTTTGCAGACGACAATTTAAAGTCAATTTTATTTGAAAAATAATCATTCTGTAGGGTAGATAGTATTGTGGAAAAAGAAGAAATTGCAATTTCTTCTTTACCACAATGCTTTCTCAAGTATAAAAACACAGGGACATAAAAGCCAGGGATTGAACAGGAAAGGGTTAAACTCGTAGTATTTCTAAATTGTAATAAAAGCAGGTCTACACATATGCAAACCTATTACATACATTTTTGCAGGATTGTAGGCTAACCAGCCAACTAAGGCCTTAGTTTGGATTATTTAGCTGAAGGTTCAGTCAGTAACTTGGTTTTGATGTAATACAACTAGATTGTCTAATATGCAAGCATTTCATTTATTTACAGGAAGGGGAGTTAACCAACAAATTAAAGGGATGTAATTTGGACAATTTTAGTGAAGGTTTAGTGGGTAAATTGGTGGTGAGAAAATCTGGTCGTGTACAATTACAGCTGGGTAATACATATTTAGATGTAAACACTGGGACACCTTGTGGCTTCTTACAGGTTTGTTGTGCTTCATAGACCATTACAACACAATTCCTCATTTGCTCCTGAAGAATCTGGTGACAACATTTAGCCCATTTGCACACAATGGCACTTTTTTACATCCCCTAAAATAAGCCTTTGAAAACATCGTGAAAAATGAAGAAATTGCTTGTTACAAGCAATTTTTTCATTTTCCTCAATGTTTTCAACCTCGAAAGACTAAAAAATACCCACACAATAACACTTTTTGATGCCCCCCCCCCCCAAAAAAAAGCTCTGGAAGCTTGGGAAAACATTCTGGACAATGAAGAAATTGCTTGATACAAGAAATTTCTTCATCATACACAAATATTTACAACATCAAAAGATGGAAATAATTAAGATTTCTTTAACTAAAGATTGTCATCCTCAACTTAGAATTTGGACCAGTCTAAAAATTTTAACACAAGCAGAAGATAGATAGCTATAGAAAACTTAGTATGAAAAGGAGGAATCGCATGTAAAAAGCAATTTCTGCTTGTCAACAATGTTTTATAAATCATATGATTCTTATTTTCAGCTTACGCAAACTTTGTTTTGTCATCTGCAACCTCTTTCAATTCGGACAAGTGTGAAATTTTGTTGTTGTCTGGGAATGGGTTAAAGTAACTAATTCTGCTAACTAAAAGGATGCAAAGCAAAGATTTCTAGCTGTAAGGTCAGGGTTAATATTAGAGGCTGAAGATAAGAATTGAGGAATGATTGACTATTTCAGGGAAATGCATGGTTTAAAAATACATTACACTCGGTATAAAAGGGGTGAAAGAATTTGTATTTTACAGAATATGTTTTTTGTGAGAACAAATAGTTAAACAGATGAAGCTACAATACTCTGCCGTATGGAGCATAACGTTGTTGTCATTCTAAAACGTCATAACTACAGCTTGAATCAAGCTGTAGTTATGACGTTTTAGAACGACAACGATGATAAACTAGTGTGTATACCTGCTTTTGAAATGTTACATGAGAGTTCTTAATTTTTAGCTCGGCTGTTTTCCAAAATACCCGAGGTATAGCCAGATTGTCATCTGTGTCCATGTTTGGGTTGTTGTTGTCCAAAAACTTTGGCATTTTTAATATCTCTGGTAATCCATATGAACAAGGGAGATAACTCCATATGCATTTTGTACAAGTTCTGCACCTTTTTGACCTAGAAGCACTTTGATATTTTGTACTTTCTCATGTGTTATTGAATACATTCACTTGAACCTTGAAATATATGTTCACTATCAAAAGAGCAATCTATACCAATAAGGGGGATAACTCTATATACATTTAGAATGAACTGTTCCCCTTTTTCAACTTAGAAGCACTTTGACATTTCATAATATATGTGGTTTTATTGAACACAATCATTTTTTTTTGCAGGATTTAGTTTCTGTGAGAACAAATGGTGACAGTGGTGAAGCTACAATCCTCGGCCATATAGAGCATAAACTAGTTTGTACACCCGATTTTGAAATGTTACTTGATAGTACTTGACAAAATGTGTCCAGTTATAGAAAAATATACAATTTCTATTTTCAATGACAAGGGCATCTTGGTCCATAATCATTGACCAGTCTAAATCCATGATTTGTATATGAATTTCCATGACAAGGGATCTGATTGGACAAGACAAATGTCTCGTCCAATCAAAGCCCTTATAACAAAATTTTTAACCCATTACCAGATGGCGAAATTTTTTACTGGTCCAAATTGAAAGAAGTTGTAGATGAGAATTCAAGAAGATGGAAGTGAAAGAATTTTTATCTATTTGGATAGAAAACTGTGGATAGCAAATAAATGATGAATTTGACTGGTTAGTGAATATGTACCTTGGAAACAGGGAGCATAATACTTTTTGTGACAGAGCTATATTCGGGGAGCATAATCCGTCTTCGATGGCTCTTACTTCCATTAGAAAATATTCTGTATAATTGCTTGTAACAAGTGTACAGACTAATTTAAGGATCCCCGACTATCCCCACTGAGCTCTGACAGGAAGTTCTATTTCAATGTAAAGCATAACTAATTTTGCCAAATTTATGGCATGATACACGTAACAAATAAGTGAAATGGTTGATTGGTGACCTAAATGTTTAGATTCAGCTTGAATAAGCTGTAGTTACGACATCTAAGCTACCCAATCAACAAAAATGCTTTACATACATATTAGCTAAGTATTGGAGTTCAAGGCTCACTTCTAGTCTAAATGAATGGTTTGATTGGTTGAGTGATTCTTTGATCAACAGCTACGAACCGTCAATTGAATGAGGTTTTTTCAGACAATATCATCTGATGAATGAAAATAGAACAATATGTAACTAGGGTAGATTCAATTTACAGTGTTGGAAAAGAAAGATTTCTTTTATCAAGCTTTTTGTTCTTTTTCTAAAATATCCTCTAATTTACAAAATCATCAGGGTCATGAAAATTGGTTATTCTTAAGGATTTGCAACATTCCCTGTTTGAAAGAAAAATTGTTGTACAATTCTGATATGTAGTATGTATACCAGTTGCTGACCTTTTTTCATTAATGCTTATCTATCAAAACATTGCTTGACTGAGATAACAAACTATGCTAGATTTCATGATATATACGTAGGAATGTAAAGCAAAGAGCCTATCATCTGTGGATGGCCTAAACATTGTACAGGGTGTCCACGGTCAGGGAAAAAGTCAGAGGAAAAAATATTTTTTCAAGGTCAGGGAATTGGTCAGGGAATTTTGGAATTGGTCAGGGAATTTTACAGTTTAAGCAAAAGTCAGGGAAAAGTCAGGGAATTTTGAAATACATGTAATTGGTGTATGAATGATAAAAAGATAAAAAAAAGTAAAGGCTAAGGCAGTTTCTTCATGATTGGCTATAATGATAATACTGATAATAACAATAACATTGATAGATTCAGTTCTATCTATTTAAATTGTATGATTGCAAATTAATTTTATGATCTGTAGCTCAGTTAACTATGTTGATAAGCATATTGTAGATTAGCATGCCAAAAAGACACAAAAACAGAATAAACTAATATGATTTATATGTATTTATATGTCTTCATAAATGTACTACAGAATGAGAGTTTTAAGACACTTAGGAATTTTATACATGATACCAAATAATGTACCATTTAATTCATGTTGAAGTGCCTAAAAGAAAGTTTATATTTTGAAATGCACACCAAAAATAGTCCAATATATTAAGATACATGCTTCTGTGAGGTAAGTTTGTGTTTTTTGTCCATTTTGGCATGCACCTTATTTCAAAACCCACACCTAGCAGTATAGGTTAAGTTCATAAAACATGCATTATGTATTTATGACGAAAAAGAAAAAAAAATATTCATACAAATAGTAATACAGTTACAGTTAGTAAAGTTAGAGGTGGAAAGGGTTCGCTGTAGGGGTCGAGGAGGCCAACATTTTCATAAATTAACGTGCAAGTACGGTAAACATAAGTCAAGGAAATTTGATTTTAGTCAGAGAAAAGTCAGGGAATTTTGCTTTGCTCAAACTATGGACAGCCTAGTGTAACTGGAGCTTGAATAAGCTGTAATTGCAATTTTGAAGACCCCCAAAATGAAAATACTGGAAGTAATTGTTAGAGATAAACATTGCACTGTTAAAAAGAATTAGTTGATTGGTCCATCAAAACGCTGGTCCTTTCAATTTAAAAGCCAAGGCCATATGACAAGGTCAATGTCATTCTGTTGTTATTTATTATTTGTTACTACTCTAAGAAAGAGAAATAAACTGTAAAAATTAATGTAGCACTGTTTTAGTACCAACTCTCCCATGCCTCATTCCAATAAGTTAAGGAAACACTGTGGTATTCACTCTGCCTGTTTCCAAAAAGCTTAGACAGTAAAAGCCTTTCAATTAACCAATTGCAGCTTTCAACCAACCCGTTGACCAATGAAACAATTCATTTAGACAAGAAATGAGTTTTGAACTCTGATATTAGTTGACATTTATGTTAACTGTTTTCATTGGTTGGGCAACTGAAACGTCGTTACTACAGCTGTAGCTATAACGTTTATGTCACCAATTTACTATTCTACCTTTTAGCTCACCTGAGCACAAAGTGCTCTGGATGAGCTATTGTGATCGGTCATCGTCTGGCATCCGTCCATCTGTCTGTCCTTCCATCTGTCTGCCCTTCCGTTCACAATTACAAAAAAAGCTTTTCCACCTTAACTAACCATGGAATTTCAACCAAACTTCACAGAAATGATCCTTAGGTCATGCTCTTTTAAATACCTAAAAGAATTGGAATCGATGAAGAACTTTGGTTGCCATGGCAACCAAGCGAAAAAACTTAAAATCTCTTCTTTTCCCAAGCCATAAGGCCTAGAGCTTAAATATTTGGTATAAATCATCATCTATTGACCCTCTACCAAAGTTTTTAAAGAATTACTGTATCTTGAAAATTGGCCCTTTTCTGTGCCATCCCTGATTTTACATGGAAATAAAGAAGGAAAACTTTAAAAATCTTATTTTTCCAAAGCATAAGGCCTAGAGCTTTGATATTTGGTATAAATTATCATCTACTGACCCTATAACAAAATACTTCAAAGAATTACTGTATCATGAAAATAAGACCTTTACTTTGCGATCCCTGATTTAACATAGAAATAAAGAAGGGAAACTTTAAAAATCTTATTTTTCCAAAGCATAAGCCCTAGAGCTTTGATATTCGGTATAAATCATCATCTAATGACCCTCTACCAAAATAGTTTAAAAAAGTACTGGTTCTTGAAATTTGGCCCTTTTCTGTGCCATCCCTGATTTAAAAAAAAAAGAAATATAGAAGGAAAACTTACAAAATCTTCTTTTCCTAAATCATAAGGCCTATAACTTTGATATTTGACCCTCTACCATAATACTTCAAAGAATACTGAATCTTGAAAAATAGCCCTTTTCTTTCTGATACCTGTTTTTACATAGAAATAAAAAAGGACATTTTAAAAATCTACTCCCAAACTTTAAAGCCTAGAGCTTTAATATTTGGTGTGTAATAATACTTATTTACCCTCTTCTAAAATACTTCATAGAATTACTGTTTTCTTAAAATAAGCCCTTTTCCTTGCAGTCCCAGATTTTAAAAAAGGAATATCATATAATATTTTTCTTCTAAACCTTTAGGCCTAGAGCTCTGATATTTGGTATGTATCAATGCCTATTGACCCTAATAGGACCATCATGGTCCTCTTGTTTATTATATGCTAATGGCCATAAACATTGCAAAATAACCCCATTTTAAAATCGAAGCAGGACTTCCTGTCAGAGTAAATGAACGGAGCTAACGGAGCAAATGGGCGTGGCAAGCGATTGAACAATTGAATTTTTTTAGATTCTCCTATTCTCCTGGCTGCTAGGCCTATATACAGGTTTTATATGCTTTCTTCCAATTCATTGAGCATAGACTGAATTATATTGAAAATATTGTAAGAAGATTCAATGGTTTCTAAGGAGACAAATAAAATATGAAAATATCACATGTATCCTAGCTAAAAAGATCAACTTACAACTTAGATTCACTATTAGATTATACAGGACTACTCGCTTCACTGAAAGACCAATGATCAACGTCTGCTTGTGGGGTTTAAACTCGAGACCTCTTTATCGCTACCTCACGACCACGGACAACATTGAGTTATATACGAGTATTAAAGCTGACCTTAGGTTAAGGCCTGAGGGTTCTTATCCAAGGTAAACGTTTCAGGACAACAAAGTTTTCTTACACCAAACAGATCTCTTACAACGCCAACTTCAATTCGATAGAACGGTTTTGTCGAGGATTACAGACGGCAATAGTTTGTATCACGTGATCGGGAACATCGTCAATGGTAAACAATTCCCAACAATTCAGCTTTTTATGCCAGCTGAGAAAAAAGCTTGTGATAACATTGTTGAAAAATGAAGAAATTGCGTGTTGCAAGCAATTTATTCACTCCCAACAATGTTTTCGACACCAAAAGACAAAAAATTCTTGAATTCTATCAACATAAAAAAGTCGTCTGTAACTTTTTAAATTCGGAGCAGTATACAATTTTGTCGTCTTGTAACGAGTTGATCCATGCTGGTGACACGAAAAGTTGCAAGTTCCAACGTAGTGGTCGTCCAATGACAAAACTACTTTTGTTTAATAGTTTTTTGTACTAAATGGTTTCACTGGTTAACCCAATTAGTTAACGACCATTTCAAGTTGATGGAATTTCAGTTTTTTACGTCTTTTTTCTTATAAAACATTGTGGGTGATGAAGAAATTTGCTTGATACGAGCAATTTCTTTATTTCCTACAATGTTTTCCAAAGCTTTTTTTCTTGAGAGGAGTAAAACGGAGGGATTGTTTGGGAATGGGTTAATTGATTTTTTGACTGACAGCTGTGAACCGTCATGTATGAACTCATGTCAACCCTTGCGAAATAAAATCCTTGTTTTGATTTCATTTAAGCTAAAGAGATAGAAGGCCGATATTGTAGGCAAGTGTTTCTTTTTGATTTAGTTTTGTTAACCCAGTTTAAACTGTCAAACGGGTAGTGTAGACCTAGATTAGACTGCAAGTACATGCAGACTGGTCTGAGTCTATGCCGACTATAAAAGCAGAAATGTTCCAGGTTTAGCATGACAAGAGGTCAATATTGATTTTGGCTCGAGAATTCTCTTGACATACAAACCTCATTATTCCATTACCAAACGACTATTAGATTTGTCCCAGTTTGAAAGGTGTTTTGCACACGACATTTTTACATGATGAAATTTTGAAATTCTTTGTCTTTTCGGTTAGATAACAAAGAAATTTCTTGTATTAAGCATTTCTTAATTTTTCAAAAATTATTTTTTTTCCCCCAAAACATTTTTCTTGGGCGGCCTTAAAAAGCGGGATTGCGAAGGAATGGCTTAATGATTTTTATAACATGTTGATCGTTTAAGAGCAAAGTTTCAACGGTAACAAAACGGGAAATTCGAGTCTTAAAAAAAAAAAAACACACACAAAAAAAACAGCTTAGGTCTAATATTTTAAAAATCTCATTCGAGCTGCCTCGTCGGAAGTTAAGAGGCGTAACCAGCGACCCGCCTTTTAAACAGAAGGTACATTATTTTAGATAAAATTTTATGGATCTACTTTGTGCGCAAGCACACAAAATAGCTGCATGCTCATGTCCATCAAAGTATAAAAAAATGTCAGCCACTCAGAACTCTGCCTTGAATCTTGATGGACAAAATTATTAAATTTTGAATTTGAGACTGGTCCAAATTCAAAGATGTTGCAGAAGACAAATAGTTACACAAAAAAATTCGGACTTTTTCCTCGTTTTCGTTAGAAAATATTTTGTATATTGAAGAAATTTCTCGAAACAAGCAATTTCTTCATTTTCTTCACCCCCCCCCCCAAAAAAAAGCGTTCTTATTTTGTGAAGCGTCAAAAAGCATCCTTATTTAGGAATGGGTTAAACACCGCAATGTAAAAATAAAAAAAAGCATTGGTTGGAATAATGATCCCTTTCGACGGGAAATTTCGATTCAACGAAATAATTTGTTTAATATCGTTTCAGCGTAATAGCTTGTTTTTGTATCGCACAGTTGCACACCTATTAAGTTTTTTTTGTTTCAGCACTGAATAAACTGCAATTTGAGGTACAATTTGAAATTGAAAATGCATGAAAATGATTAAATGCAAATATCTTTTATGTGTTGCAGTGAAATGATTATTTATTCTTAACAGAAATATTTTATTTAACCATTTAGTTTGGTCAATATATCAAACAAGCGCTAATGGTCATGTCAAAATCTATTTAAGTTAACCATGAATCCTTTATGAGAATATTCAATTTTAGAACTCAATGTGATAGAAAACAACTTAAGCCATTCTAGACGACAAAATTTTTAGACTGGTCCGAATTGAAATTACAGACGTAAATACAACAAGGGCGTATACTGGACACTAATTGCAAAAAAAAAAAAAAAAAAAAATGTTAGAAAATGAGAAATTGATTGTTGCAAAGTTTTTCGTAGCTCTATTATTACGGGACGTAAAAAAGCGGGATAGTGTGGTAATTGGTTTTATCGAAAAAAATTACAGATAATATTTCAACGATTGCTAGAATTGGACACTAAAAATCAAATATGAAAACAACAACAATAATATCAAAACATTGTGAGTAAATGAGAGATAACGTGTTTCAAGCAAATCCATCTTTTCCCCCACAAAGTTTTCCGTAACTATATATTTTCGAGTGGTCAAAAAGCGGGATAGTGTGGTAATGGATTAAATTCCCAGTTGGTCTTTGACATTAAAAAAAAAAAAAAGAAAAAAAGAAAAATAAATAAATCAAAAATAAAAAAAACAACACACACACACACACACACACAAAAAAAAAAAAAAAAACAAAAACAAAAAAAAACAAATGTCTATAACTGAATATTCATTTGAATAACATGCCGCTTTCGTTTTTAAATTCCATTTTATCAACCCTTTAGAATAAGCTCGTTATTGGCTCGAACACTTATTGATCATGTTTAACCCTTTCCTGTTTTTCGAAATTTCAACCTTCTCCAATTTGAAAGGTATTGCAGACGACATGGAAAAGTAAGTACAACTGGAAACAAAACCATCCTTTGTGGTAGAAAATAGTGTGAGAAAAGAAGAAATTGCTTGTAACAAGCAATTTCTTCTTTTTTCACAATATTTTCCTAAGTATAAAATCACATGGACATAAAAACCAGGGAATGTACAGGAAAGGATGAAAAAAATCTGTTATTTTGGATAAAATCTATTGGTAAGACAAAAAATATGAAGTTTTTAAAGCCTAAACATTCGAATTATTTTCCATAGTGCAGTGGTAGCGCGTAGAGCTCACAATCATGGGTACCTGGATTCGATCCCCGGTCGCGGCGAATATCTTTTTCGCCATTTGTCTTCTTATGGTTGGATATATGTAAACCTTTTGTTGGATAAGTAACAGAAGGCTCGGAAAGGATATTATGGTAGCACTGATGTGCAAAAATTCTAGAAATCCATGACTTGGTGATCCAGCCGCCGAGATATGACTGAAATACTGAATAAAATGACGTTAAACCCTAATCAGTCAATAACTGATTTACTGAGGATTATGTTTAACTAGGAGGTTAATATATGTAAACGATTGGAATCTGTTGTTCACATAATATGATTTTTATACGCTCGTCGTAAGATAGGACGTATAATGAGATCATCCGTGACCTCCGATCGCGCGGCGCCCAGTTCTTTCTCCGTGAGCAGTTGTATTTATTTCATGATCACGGGGGTGCAGTGCATAAGAACCATAACTCTACTGTTATCATTTTTTGAGTTTTTTGCCTTTTGTTGTTTTTTAGACTTGATTTTTTTCCGGGGCATTTCTCTGAAAGTTTTATAGGTATCATCATGAAACTTTATGTGTGAATAGATCTCACCAAGGGGAAGTACAGTTCACAGGAACAATAACGCTTTTTTTTAGTTATTGCCCTTGTGTCTCAGAATTAAATCTCGTCCGTAACATATCTCTGTAAGTATGATACCTATGATCATGAAAATTCATGATCACAATACCTTGCAAAAGAAACAAAAATCAACATTGTGAGTTATTGCCCTTTGTTGTTCATTGTCCTTTGTTGCTGTGCATAACTTGACTTTTATTTTAACTCAGTGTTTTAAACCATTCATATGGATCCCAGGGCCTCTAATTTTCTTGTTAAATGTTTTTGCGTTTTAACCAACTCCCACACAGTGACGCTTTTTGACGCCCCTCTATGAAAAATAATTGGAATACATTGGTAAAATGTTGAAATTACTTGTAACAAGCAATTTCTTCATTTTACACAATGTTTTCTACCCAGAAAATTAAAAAAAATCTAAAATTTCTCCAATTTTAAATTGTCATCTGCAACTCCTTTCAATTTGGACCGGTCTAAAATTCTGCCGAGTGGTAATGGGTTAATACATTTCCACACATACTATTGTTTTTCCCACTCCCTGTAAATTGATGTGGAGAAAGCATGGTGAGAAAAGGAGAAATTACTTGAACAAGCTATTTCCCATTTCTGACCACTTTTTCCAAGTTTGCAGTACTTAGTTTATAGTGGACATGCTTTTAGAATGTTGGCAGCAACTGCCTTCGGTTTTGACAAGTCAAATTGAGTGCAGTCTGGTAATGATTAAATCAAAGTACTGAAAGTGCTGTAAGCTAGAAAAGCATTGTTTTGTTCACTCATCTTCTTTGTCAAACGTTATCATAGTGAAGAACAGTTGTGGAAAACAATGTGGAAAATAAAGAAATTGCTTGTTACAAGCAATTTCTTTATTTCCCACTTTGTTTTCTACGTAGAGAGATAAGTAATTTAGAATCTACAACAATTTGAAATTGTCGTCTGCAACTTTTTGAATACTCTGACCAGAGTCACTGTGTACACGAAGTGCTCAAGTGACCTAAAAATACCTAGTAGAATACCTAGCATGCATAGGTTGAAATACACAAGAACTACTTTTTATGGCGCAGGCATTTAACGGATTTTGTGGTAACCCTCCAGTGGCAGTTTGCACTCGATGAACTGTGAAACGACACCAAAATTTTGTCTGTTAACTTAAGCTATCAAAGCTGACACTTTACTAGCTAAAAAGGTTTGGGAGCACTCGAACTAAATTGCGGGCTGCTTACTCCCTACATTGAACTTAGCTAAAAAAGACATTAGTGAACACGCAATAAACAAATCAATGCCGTGTCCGTATTTTCATTTCCCTAGCACACCACCTTCAAATCGGACAAGCCTCGTGTTAAATTGTTCACCTTACACAACGTTCGTTAACCGATCTGTTTGGACAAACATTTCCTGTTTTAGAGATTCATTTGTTAATATTTGATCAATGATTTTCCTGTCAACTCTATTGAGCACGTATAGGGCCCTTAGAAAAAGTTTGAATATTGAATTTTTGGGAAAAATCGGTCAGCCTCTCGCTAGGTCCACTAGTTCACCAGTACACGAATACTAACTCTGTGCTAAGCAATAGCATACTAACAAAGAGAGAGAGAGAGAGAGAGAGAGAGAGAGAGAGAGAGAGAGAGAGAGAGAGAGAGAGAGAGGGGGGGGGGATGGACTTCTGTGTTCATTTTACAGGCTCTTTCGCCTGTCAAAAGTCAGAAATAGTCGGATCTCTGGCCACGCCCATGGATCCCCGACATGGCAGTTTGACCGAGGTTATCAACGACAGCATTTTGTAAAACATATGCTCAGGTACGCATCATTGGTTGGCAACCAAAGCGTCACGATACCTAAGCTTAAATATGCTTAAGGAAGGGCATTTCAGTCATCAAACCAACCAAAGAATTCCTTTATAAGACGGGTTCATTCCGATCTAAACGAATGATTTGATTGGTCAATCTAATTTTCGATAGACCTGTTTTAGACTGGTATCTTTTATTTAAAGGCAAAACGTGAAACATCTCTTGTGAATTTGTATATTTATGTAAAGCTTTTTTTTGTTGGTTCGACGACCTAAACGTCGCAAATATTACATATTGAAGATGTAGTTACGATGTTTAGACCGCCAAACGGCGATTTTTGTATGCAGTCTTACGCTTCAGTTGGACTGCCTTAATGAGAATTATTTTGATGTCATGAAGATAAACCCCATTGAAAATGGGATAACACGGGGCAAGGGACTCTAGGGACAACATTTTTTCTACACATTCTAGAAACCACAACTTTGTCTGAATCTTGGTGAAAACTTAATCTGATTGGGCACAAGGATGAATTCGTAAATAAGACCATTGGAAAACACAGGAAAAGGGGGCTTAATAACAATCTGATCAATACTTACAAATTTCACAAGCCTTGTAATCTTCTCGACTCTTCAGAAATGAGACTCGCTTTTAAGTTTCAGTTTCATGTTGATTTGTTCAATACGAACTCGGGTAAGCGATATACGGCCATCTTGGTCCTCTCGTTTTAAATAATCATTTTTGTCCCACAGACGTATTTACCGATAAGTTAATTTTAAACGGACCGTGAGTTATTCATGGAAAGGTATAAAATAAGTGACTGATCGCCCCGAAAATATATCCTGTTATATTGGATTCAATGATGCTTTTTGACGCCCCTCTAAAAACCACCGATGAAAACATTGCGAAAAATCAAGAAAACAATCTAAAATTTCGTTTGACTTTAAAATTGTCCTATGCAGATCCTTTCAAGTTGTACCAGTCTAAAATTTTGTCGTCTGGTAAAGGGTTAAATCAAGTCAGTGTCCCGTCTGTAACCTACGCTTCGATGGTTGGTCAGTCCCCGGGGACGGTGTAATTGACATTTAGCTTACCGACAATTAGTGACCGTTGTATGATATAATATCAAGTTTATATTTATTACTTTGGGGACACTTGGCATCGTCTTACATACAATTACAATTCAGCTAACTAAGCAGATTGTTTGTCTTAGTGCATGGCCAGTGAACTTCTCAATTCTCGTAATTTATGATAATCTGGGTATACGTCGTTTTGTATTAAGGCAATTTAAAATGACCAACAGAGACAGGATTATTTGGTACATTTGTACTCATGAATCCTGATGGGGTAGGGTCTGTACGCGTATTCACCAACAAGTCTATAGCTATAAATTGTCTTTGAATTTCACTGCGAAGGTTCTGCTCGTCCAATAAAGACCCTCGCTGTGAAGGTTTTTTTCAAATTGAAGTTGTATAAAACACTAGTTGATTATTATTGCATAGAAGTCCTAAATGGTCTGTGTTCAGCGCGAAACTATGTTCCTGAATCTTTTCGCTTGAAACCCGCTTACACCTAGGTTGAACTAGAACACGTTGATGGAGATTTATTGCGTACCATGCGCATATCCAGAGGGGAACCAGGTGCTTAACCCATTCCCGTTCATCAACGCTTTTAAACGCCCCAAGAAAGAAAGCTTTGGAAAACATTGTAGAAAATGAAAGAATTGCCTGTCACAAGCAATTAATTTATTCATTTTTCACAATGTTTCTATCTGAACGTTAAAATCTGTATTTAATCTGTAGTTACGGCTTTTTTGTCGCCATTCAACCATTTTACTTGTTTATAACATGCTACTGACCAGGAATTTTTCAAAATGACGCCGTTTAAAATCGAAGCGGGACTTCTTGTTGGAGTCAATGGGCGGGGCTAACTAAGCAAGTGGGCGGTGCCGGCGATTGGTCAAATACCCTCAAGCACCAAAATTGCCGTTTACTTCACCATTCTGGGTTATGCGCCGATGATACTTGATTTTTGTCTGATTCACTTTTTTGAATAGGTTTAGCATATCCCTGTCGAATGTTCTTTTGGATATTTATATCGTCTGTTTTATTCCTCTTAGATAACGAGTCCTGTGGTATTTTACTCCTTATGGCATTTGGAACAGCCAAAATTTAAGCACACACACACACGTACAAAAAGAGAGAGAAAAACAACAAAAACAGAACAAACAAAACAAAGCAACAACAACAAAACAAAACAAAACAAAAAAAACCCTGAATCCACAAAAATTCTTAAGAGATGAAGAGAATTTTTTTGTTTTCATGGAGGTCAGAACGACCGTTTTTGATGGATGAAACCAAAAATTAAACGGTAATGGAAAGTCTATAAAACCAACTTTTCACCAACGACATTGTCCCAAAACCGGCATAAATCAATCTTAAATCCGACTGCTAATATGCCGACCACATGCTACTCTAAAATACAAATACTGAGTAAAAGGTGTTTTGCTTGAACCCTTTCCTGTTTCTCAAAATTTTAGACTTGTCCAATTTAAAAGAAGTTGCAGGCGATAATTACAAGTGGTTGCTCTTTGAAAAGTAGCCAATCTATAGGGTAGAAAATATTTGGGGTTAAGAAGAAATTGCTTGTAACAAGCAATTTCTTCTCAACCCACAATATTTTCTCAAGTATAAAAACTCAGGGACGTAAAATCCAGGGATTAAGCAGGAAAGGGTTAACCCATTCCAACACGGACTCCCTTTTTGGCGCCCCTTAAGAAAAAACTCTCGCAAACAATGTGGAAAATGAAGAGATGTCTTGTGTGGTTAATATCGTGGCCAGATTTTCCCCAATTAAGCTCAAGATTGACCTCTGCTGGTATCGGTAAAATATCAGATGATTGACCAATCGCTTGTGTCAATCAAATAACCAATTCGTTTGGACCAGAAATGAGTTTTGAATCCGACATTTTCTGCCATCTTTGTTAACATTCTTTTGTTCGTTTGTTGACTTAAATGTTGTAACTACAACTCATTCAAGCTGTAGTTACGACGTTTAGGTCGCCAACCAACTATTCTACTTTTTTGTTACATACTACTGGCCATTATTTTTGCAAAATAACCCCTTTTAAAATCGAAGAGGGACTTTCCGTTGGTGAGTGAGGCGATCGAGGTAATTTAGAGGGCGTTGCCACCGATTGGTCACTTGATTACTTCAGTGTTAGATCGATTTATCTTTATTTGGAGTACTGGTGTGAGAAATACCAGGAATCTACTGTAAGGTGCTCCAGCCGCCGCGATATGACTGAAATACTGATAAAAAGTAGCGTTAACCGATCTTCACTGTAATACGAGATGTTATTTTTAATTACATTATCAGTGTCTTTGGTCCTTCTGAGATGACAGCCGCAGTCATAGCGCAGTTGGTAGTGCGTCGGACTGTCAATCTAGAGGTCCCGGGTTCGATCCCCGACGGCGGCACTCATCCTTTCCGACGATTTGTCTCCCACCAATGGGTCGATAATCGTAGACTTATGTGGGGTAGTAACTGGAGGCTAGGAAAGGATGTGATGGCGGTACTGACGTGAGAAATACCAGGAATCCATTGTTAGGTGCTCCAGCCGCCGCGAGATAACTGAAAGACTGTTGAAAGCGGCGTAAAACCCTATTCAAACAAACAAACCATCTTAGATGACGTTCGATAGCGGGATAGGAAGAAAGTAGGGCTAAATAGTGAGGTCATCATTTTGATAAGTTCACTGTTTTTTGATTGTTTTTTTTTCCCGAAAAGAAATATCAAGTGATAATACAATGGGAGACCTCGATAATCCACCGATTCCCACCCAACCCCGCGTTTTGAATATTGATATTGTAGAAACTGCATGTAACAAGTAGTTTCTTAAATGTCCAAAATGTTTACAACCATAAAATGCAGTCTATTTTTTTCTAATGTGGTGATAGGTTGAAGAATGGTAAATTCTTGTTTTATGGTTGTCGTATGGTGGTGTTTTTTTTTTTTTGACGCTCCCCTGGGGTCACATCTCATTTTTTTAAAAAATGGAAGAATGAATGTTTAGATACATAATTAGTGTTTTTGTTATTTGGATTTTTTTTAATAGACGCAAGTTAACAAATATTGATTTAAATGATCCTTTCAGTACAAAAATGGTAAACAATATAGGTTAACATGTAGAATTAATTTACCAATCGCTGCCCCCCTCCCCCCCCCCCACACTTACTCCATAGGGAAAAAGACTATTAATTTCAACCTAGGGGCCGAGGCCGCCAAAAAATCAATATTTAATATTAGAGGTATAGGCGTTTTCTCAAAAGGTCTAGGGGCCAAGCAAAAGATCTAGGGCCATGGGCGACTGGGCCCCTGCTAGTCTTTTTCCCTGCTCCATTGGCCCCTCCCATTGCCCCACACAGAAAGTTCCTCTTCGATTTTAAATGGCGTTATTTTGCAAAATTCACAGCCAGTAGGATGTGGCAAGCTACATGTAACTAATACGTTAAAAGGTTGGTCGTCGAACTAAAGCTGTAATTACAACGTTTAAGTCGCCAAACCAACAAAAAATGCTTCACAAAAATGGCGGCCAATGACGGAGTTTATGGCTCAATTCCGGGCTGGTTAAATGATTTCATTGGTCGGTTGATTCCTCGATCGGCAGACGCAATTGTTCAATTGTTTACAGTTAGAATATAAATTCTACCATTAAGTTAAGGGATCATGCACACATATATCACCGCGGCCATAGCGTAGTTTTGGTGCGTCGGACTCCTAGACATGGAGTCCCGGGTTCGATCTCCGGTCGAGGCGTATACCTTTTCCGTCAAGTGTCTCCTACCAGTGGGTAGATAATTGTAAAACTATATGGGATGAGCAGCTGGAGGCTCGGAAAGGATGAACTGGTGTGAAAAATACTAGGAATCCATGGTTAGGTGCTCCAGCCGCCGCGATATGACTGTAATACCGTTAAGAGTGGCATTAACTCCTATTAAATAAATCAAGTCATACATAACAAGAACAACGACTGAATATTTTAATGTTAATCAATATTTGACATACTTTTGAGGTCGCACTGACTCAATGTTTCCATACATACCTATCATTATAAGCAACTTATCTTTATATTTAGATGGCTTGAGAAGTACTTTTCTCCATTTTGGATTCCATGTATCTATAGATACACCCTGTGATTTAAAGATTGAATGTTCTTTTGGATAATGACATTCTCGGGTCAAAGAATACTTACAGTAAAAAACTAGAAACGACCAAAAGTGGCCGCTTAAGAAAATGGTCGCCTAATACAAGTTTTACTGACAAATGAGAGCATGCTTGACATTTCCAACCATTACACATGTGCGCCAAGTAAAGACTCGGATCAGCCTGTGCATTCGCACAGTCTGATCAGAGTCTTCACTCTGCGCTCTGTAGATAATGTAGATACTGAAAGTTTCTTTAAACAATCAGCAAATATTCTAATTGCCCCGAATGGCTGTCCAGGGAGCTCAATGTGTGCGTGTCGCGCACATGCGAAATGGTTGGAAATGTCACGCATAGGCTCAAATGTGAAAGGTCGATTTGACTGCATACAGATTTCATCGCAGAACTCGCACTTTATTTCATTTCGTATGAACTCATTAAAATCGTCTTATTGATACTATTTCTATGAATTCCAACACCACAGGATTTAGTAGCTTTATCAAAAAACGTCCACTGCTTCCGTTTCAGAGGAAATTTGATAAACTAATGGTCGCTCAATGGTAGTGGTCATTTTATAGAGGCGGTCGTTTGATCAAGATTAACTGTATAGTTATTGGTAGTCTCTAAGTTGTAAGATGCAGATTGCAAATGCAAGAATATCCATTCAAAAGGGTTTTCGTGGTTGCAGATTTATTTGAACCGACGAAGCAATCTCGAGATACAAATATAGAAATTCAAAATATTTACTACCGACAGCCATTCTAACCTGCGGTTGACATTTTCAACCATTTCACATCTTCACAGTCTAGTCGGAGTCTTTACAAAGCTCTCAATAAATAGTGGCTGGCTAAAAGTTCATTTAGACAACCAGCAACCATTCCCCATGTACTGTGTAACTGTCAAGGCTGCTAAATGTGTGCGCTTCAAGCACATGTGAAATGGTTCGAAATATCAAACAGATGCTAAAGTGACGGATCGCGAATGACGATCAAAGAATCAATCGACCAATGAAACCATTAATTTGAACACCGATATTGAAAATTTATATACAGCATTTTGTTGGTTTGGCGACTTAAACATCGTAGCTACAGGTAATTCAGGATGTAGTTTCGACGTCTAGGTCGCAAACCAACCACTGACTTGCTTTGTATCTCGGTAAATATATTTTAGTCATAGTATATGTTTATGCTTGAGTTTCACTTATATAAGTATTTGGTTCCTTTAGCCAGAGCATCTCTAATATTTACATTAACTATTTCAAATTATACAATGTCTATGTATTAACTTCGATTATAAGACTGAAAAACAAAGCAATATGCCAGACAATACCAAGCGCAAAACAACATCGGTCAATCGCCACAGACGCCATCTCCCACGTGACATCCTGTGTGGCAGTTGGAAGAGACGGGTTGAGTTTGGCCAGTAGGTCGCCGTTAGCCAGAGCAAGTCCTGGTAACAACGTGGTACTCTGGCTCGATCCTCGGGCTTCCTTCTCAGATTTGGTGGAGCAAAATTTCGTTAGTAATCGGAGCGGACGAGGCATTGATTCGGTGCTCTTTTTGTGGAAGAAATAAAGTGATAGCACGGTCATTAATATTGTTAGTGCACTACCAAGCAGTTGCAATCCGACGTAAATACCGAACACTGCCACCTCATCGGATGATTCCGGCATCGAACTGGTGACTATCGTTAAGAAGACTGCAAGAGTTAAGAATACAGAAATACATAAAGTGACTCGCTCCCCGCTCTCTGCCGGAAGGATGAAACACAGTATATTCAACAGCGAAATACACACGACCGGCGCCATTATATTTAAAGCATGGAACAGCCATTTGCGTCTCAAACTTATCCTCAATATCATGTGATCAAATCGATCGTCACCAAATTTGGTTTGATAAAACCCATTTGACGTTCCAAGCAAATCCCATTCGCCACTCTCCGTGTAATACCCCAAGTCTATTTTCTGTAGCGGATTTATGATTCGTAAAACTGACGTTGGGTTCGTCCACGATAGAAAATCAAACTCACAAGTTTGTTCGTCAAACGGAAACTTATGTATAAATATCTTACATGAAATCGTGAACACTTTGTACGGCCATATTATTACACTGCCGTTATAGTCTATTTTAGCCCGTCCACCATCTTGACCCAGATCTGTTGGTTTGTCAAATGTGGATTCCAGAGCAATGTCGGGAATCCAGATATTTTCATTTTGAACATTTATGTCTTTCACACCGCTGTAATCTTCAGGTGTCCAATTAAGAAACTCGTCCTTCCACTTTATTTCTAAGAAAGCTCTCACTGTAAATGTTTGTCTTTTCTCGTCAATGTTGTCTATTGACATTAGATACAGATCCACAGCGACTGTGATCGGATTAGTTCTATCTTTCACCGGTATAATGTTTGGATTATAATCATCAAACAGATCTTTGTGCAAAATGGTCTCCGATTTGTTGGTCGAGTTTGTGGCGCCGATTTCTTTCATATCAAAAACATTACAGAACAACACGATAAAAACAATTCGTGTAGCTATCACAAATTTAACATCAACCATCTCTCCGGATTCGACTTTTTATTTCCTGAAATAGGATAATAGAGTTAAATTGATACACGAGATCTACTCGCAGGCGTTTATCCACTGAAGTAATTATTGACGCAGCAGGCAGACTGTCCCATATTGGCAGATCACTCTTACCCTATAATGAAGAAATCTCGAAAAGTAAAGAGGAGAGACAATTGACCAATCGCGACTGTCAATCAAGGAATCAATCGACCAATCAAATCATTTATTCAGTCCGGGCCTGAGCTTTCAATTCCAACATTGGCCGTCATTTATGTTAACCGTTTTTTGTTAGTTTGTCGACTTAAACGCCTTAACTACAGCTTATTAAAGTTTATTTACAAGGTTCAACTCACCAACGAACCATTTAAATTTTTGTTACATGCTGGTGGCCATACATTTTCTAAATAACGCCGTTAGAAATACAAGCGGAACTTCCACTATTAGTTAATGGGAGGGGTCTAAGGAGTCAATGGGCGGGGCAAGCGATAGGTCTATCACCTCACGGAAAGCTTGTAAATCATTTATCAAATCTAAACAAGTACATTTTACTATCAAGCAAGATGTTTGTTCAATAGTATAATACAATGGAACTTATAAAAATCTATGATGATATACCCAAGTAACTTGCAAATAGCAGGTATCAAGCAACGTATCAATCGCCCAACCTAATCATTCGTTTAGACCGGAAGTGGATTTTGTACTCCAACATTTGCTAACATTAATATGAAGTATTTTTGTTGGTTTTGCAACTTTAAAATCGTCGTAACTGAAGCTTATTCAACTGTTTGATATCTAAGTCGAACTTTTTGTCGGGGTCTTTGGGCGTGGCAAGTGATCGGTCAATTAACCCTTGTCATGCTGAACCCGGAATATTCCGGTTTTGCAGGAGGTGTAGACCAAGATCAGCCTGCACATAAGTGCAGGCTGATCTTGGTCTACACCTCCTGCTTGTCCCCTTTCAGCCAGAGTTGCTAAAATAATCAATTTTCAAAAGGAATATTGACCCTCATTAAGGCTTTCCAGTGCTGTCAGTCCTTTGATTTTTAAGCAATAATGTATAGGATTTTTGATTAGCATGACAAGGGTTGAAATGTGTGAGATATTTCCATGTGATTAATGGAAACAACAACAACAACACGTCACCCAAACTAACAACAATAATAACAATAAAGTGATAATAAATAGATTGAAATATCCCTCTCAATCAACAAGAAAAAAAAAAAAAAAAAAAAAGAATGAACATGGCATTTCAAACAAAATCGCTCTGCTCTTAATAAACCTTAAATCCGACATAGTGTCTGACTCAATTTTTTTTTGAATGACAATCCTCGAATAATTGTTATGGATTGGTTTCAAGTAATAGTTGCTACTTTACGAAGTCCCTCCCATACACAGAGCCAGACTTGAAAAAGCAACCGACAAGAGTCTCAATTTACGTACATACCGTGCAGTTTACAATCCTTCACTAAATATGATACCATTCCGTTACGAAAATGCTTGAAGGATAAAAGGAAGCGATCAGAACTATTTAATAATCCGTATCTTTTTGATGTCGCATTAAATATTTATAGAACGCATTGTCGACCTTTTCAATCATAAAAGCTGCCAATAATCGTAGGCCAGATCCAAATATATCAGACTATTTTTTCCCATTAACAGAAAATGGTCGATATTGGTCAAAAAGCTATCTCAATCTATCATCTTTATTTGCTGTTATGTTTGGAAAAGCCCCAGAGCAATATTTAGAACATATTAGTTCTGAGTACACCCGGTTCTAAATGACGGTGCACCATGCGATTAACCATTTTCCCGTACAATCCCTGACTTTACCGTCCATGGGGTTTTATACTTGAGAAAACATTGTCGAAAAAGAAAAAAAATACTTGTAAAGAGCAATTTCTTCATTTACCACAATATTTTCTGTCATATAGAATTTTTTTTTAAATTGCATTTAGTATATGAAGTAGTGTGCTATCGCTTTTAATATGGACAAGTCTAGAATTTTGAAAAACAAATAAAAAAAACAATAAATTATCAGTAAACGGTTGATTAAGTATGGTCGATTGGTTAATCTATTTAATAAATGTTGTGGAGTTCAGAGACTCAGCTGCTACGAAAATCTCTTTAGAGTGACGCATTATAAAAAGAAAGAAAATATCCCTAGTTTAAAGAAGTGCCCCTAGACAGTTCGGGTTATCAAATTTGTTGTGTTTTTACCACGTTTACTTCGTAGACTAGAAAAGTATACACTGCGCCGAAAGAAACGACCGCAAATGTCAATTGAATTGAGTTCAACCAGTTGCATTCAAGCGTTACTAAGTCAACACATACGCAAACCGTCAATAAGGTGGCTGAGTACATCAATTCGATTAAGGAAGCTGTCAAAATCAAATGGGCAAAGATATCTTCAGCGGATGAGGAAATAAGAGAACATATTTTGAGAACGTTTCTTTTATAGTAGTCGAGTACATGTATATTTAATTTATGGGATGTGAAATATATTATAAAACAAATATAGGCACTGAAAAGGGACCATTTTCCTTTATCGAAAATATTTTCTTATCTGGCTTTCCCCACCGAACACAGCCTGTCGTATCTGTTTTCCTCATATCAAAACAATAAAAACAACATCAACACAACAAACGACAAAAACAGGCACCCTCGCGCACGCACGCGCGCACAAGTACACATTCACGCAAGCACATGCGCGCATACACACAAAAATAAACAAACAAAAAATCATTTGATTTATTCCGGATAACCCAAAAAGGGTATATGTTCGGACCGAAATTTTAATAAAGAAAGATGATAAAAATGACTTTAAATTAAAAGAGACTTGTCTCTAAACACACTCGCCAACACAAACACAGAAAAACACTAACTCGTCACTTTGAGACAACAGTATTGTTTCGTGATAGATTATCTAAGTTTAACAGGGAATTGAGAGAATCCAATCGATCCGAATGCTTCATTCAGCAAACGACATGTATGCACATGCATAGTTTAAATTGCAGACCGCAGCCATGGCACAGTTGGTAGCGCGTCTTACTCCCTATCATGAAGTTCAGTGTTCGATCCCCGGTCGCGGCCAATTTCCTTTCTGACATTTGTGTCCCACCAATGGGTGGATAATCGTAAACCTAAGTTGGATCAGTAGCCGGAGGCTCGGAAAGAACGCAGTTCTGGTGTGAGAAATACCAGGAATCCATGGTTAGGAATAGGTGCTCTAGCCGCCAAGATATGACTGAAATACTGTTAGAAGTGGCGTTAAATTCTATTCAATCAAACAGAGAGTTAATTTCGGGGGTATTGTATGATTTGAAATATACAAAAGTGTAGCTGAGTATTCAACGCCAGTCATTTTTTTCGTCGAACTTTACTTTCCACATTTTCTCGACTGTATAATAAAGACGGTGCTTTTTAATTAATTGTACAAAATATAATTACTTTACAAAGCATAATTCACATCATATCAAATAACACTGGGTGCTAGACTGCATAACAAAGGCATTGGCTTCTTATTAATTGCGCAAAATGGATAAAGTTGCGGGTATATTATGAAAAATATAACAGAACAGTCATTGCTGATCACTTTCTGATCGAGGGTTACTTTCACAGTCACACCATTGTACTACAAAGGCAGTGGCTTTTAATTAATTGCACAAAATAGATTAATTTTACATAACACAATTCACTTTATCGCTAAAACACATCATATCAAATAACACTGGGTGATACACACAGAGCACTGAGTAACCGGAAATTTGGTATGGTACTTGCCACGCGATAAAAGTCATTCTGTCAATCATGCGAAACGTTGCCAAGAAATAAAAGTCCTTCTTTTAACATGCAAAACGTCCGGCTTCACAACCATCCAATGTTTGATATTTTCTTCGATCTCAAAGAATCTCTTCAAAGTTGATAGCGGTCATTTTCAAATAATTTCATTGGCTTCAAATTGTCGTCTAAAACTTCTTTAAATTTGTACCAGTCTTAAATTTTCTCATGCGGGATTGGGTTGAGCCCTCCCAAAACATCAGTTAATCTAATGTGGTGTGCGTAAATTTTTGCGTGAAAGTTATTTAGTAAGTAGTGAGATTTCTAGAGCACCAACACGACGAAATTAAGGTAAATTTTGGTAGATTAACAAGACACCAAACAATATCGTATTAAGAAGCAATACAGTTTCATGAAAAGCTCCCACGGAAGAATAGAAAATAACGCGATATCCGCCATTTATCTGGTATGTGATGATCGTTCTATAAGTCACAATAGAACCCACAACCAACTAACCAACAAACAAGCGACCATCAGCAACAACACCCTCCAAATAAACAAGTCTGTTTTAAGATGTTAAAATTGATTGATTGAATGGGGTTTAACGCCGCTTTTAACAGTATTTCAGTCTAAGCGCGGCGGCTGGAGCACCTAACAATGGATTCCTGGTAAATCTCGCACCAGTACTACCACTACACCCTTTCATAGTCTCCAGCTGCTATCCCTCTTAAGTTAACAATTATCTACCCGTTGGTGAGAGACAAATGTCGGAAAGGATATGTGCCCCCGCCGGGGAACGAATCCATGACATCCTACGATTGAAGATTAGGAGTCTGCGCTATGACGGCGGCGTTTAAGATGTTAAAAAAACATCTCGAACAACGTTTCTTTCAATGGCCTTTGGAAAACTGAAAGATACAACAACAACGCACACACACACTCACACGCGCGCACACACACACTACCCCTAAAAAAACAAAAAAACAAAAACCAAAACAACAACAACAACAACAACAAAAAATAAAAACACGCACAAAAAACCACCACCGATTACAACAACAACACCCCCCCAAACCCCCCCCCCCAAAACCAACAACAACAACAACAACAACCAAAAAAAAAAAAAAAAAAAAAAAAAAAAAAAAAAAAAAACCCAGGCGTTATGTAGATTATCTTAGGCATACTGTCGAAGTTTGAACGTAAAAGACGTTGATAATGAATTACCTAGCCCTTTGCCAGGCTGGATTCGGAATATTTCTGATTTGGCAGTCGGCAAAGACAAAAGATCAACCTGCTTAAAGTGCTTTTTGGTCTTTATATTCAACACTCGTCGGTTCCTTCAATGCTAACATTGTGGAGATACCCCCCCCCCCCCCTTAAAAAAAGATGACCATATCAACCAGCCCTTTCAGTACTATAAACCATTTGATTTGTTGCAATATTGAAAAGGACTTTTATTCAGTGTAAGAGCAGTTAACAAACATGAGTCTTTTATTTTGCAAACATGAAAATGCAAACATACACATTTTATGTATACTTTTTAACCAACTGCCACACGAACCCGCTTTTTGTCACATGCATCGACGAAATAAAGCTGAGGAAAGCGTTGTAAGTATAGGAGAAATCGCTGGTAACAGGTATTGTCTTCTTCCTCATAATTTGTTTCACCCCACATCAGACTTATATTCATATTCATCGACCTCAAATGTACTTTGAAATTTCTTTCGCAGCCATTTTCATTGTGGACCGATGTAAAATTGAAACAACAACAACAACAACAACAACAACAAAACCACCAGAACAACAACAACAGCAACAACAAAATCTGCAATTATGCAGTTTTAGAAATTTAGACAATCTACATAAGATTTAAGGTTTACTCTTTTGCCATGTATAAGACCAAAGATTTAATTACTGGTACCTCTTTCGATGTCTATCTATTTAATTTTTGTGCAGTCATTACGTTACTTAATTCAGATGATTAATTTGTCTAGAATTGTGCAAATTCTACTCTAATGGGAATACATTCTCTTGTTTAAATAGGAAAATGATTATTGATCTGATTCCTTTTTCCAACTGAATGAGCGGTTTTTGTTTCTAATTTGCCAAATCGCTACTGTCAATAATAATAAAAAAAAAACAATAAAAATAAAAAAAAACAAAAAAAAAAAACAAACAAACAAACACCCAAAATAACAACAACAACAACAAAAACAAAAAAAAAAAAAAAAAAACAAAAAAAAAAAGATTGACCAATTTAAAGTGAGCTCATATTCTCCAAGAAATATATCTAGTTTCGTTTTTGTATTGAAACTGAAACGTTGTATCTACAGCCTTTTCAATGTGTAGATACGTCTTTTAAGCGTGGCTGGAATGGTTTGAGAAACTGTCTACGAAGACCGCGAATGAAATGCACAGACTAGTCCGATTCTTTAGTATGTCCCAATTTACAATGGATAAATCGCTTGCCCCGCCTTCTTACTCCGCTGGACCCGACCATTTACTGCGAGAGGAAGTTCCACTTCGATGTTAAACGGCATTATCTTGCAAAATTTATGGCCAGTACAAAAATACGCTGCAAAATTAAAAAAGAAATTAGATTGTGAACACCACTTACAAATAAGTGAATCTATCAGACAAGTTAGATATATTGAATACGGGTCTCCGTATAAGGGTACAGAATAAACGCACCGCGTTGCGAATAAGCAAATTGGAAACAAACAACCATACAGAATACGTGTCTAAAAAACGTGGTTAAATGAACTGCATTTCACGAATCAAGGTAAATTTTCAGTTACTTTCATTTACATAAGATAGTTCCAACATAAACAGCAGTAATAGTTATATTAATGGCAGAAATAATGATAATAGTATTAAATTGATAATGGTAATAATAATAACAAAAAACATAATTGTAATGATATGGCTTAGTATAACATAACATATAGTTTACTCATTTAAATGACTTGAACAATAATGTTCCCAATCATTACATAATATTTAAACAAGTACATAATAACATCCGTTCAGCAATGGCAAACAAAAGAAAGAAATATGAAACTAATTATGTTGTTGTATTTTTTCGAAATATGCAGGAAGCACGTTTTTTTTTTTTTTTTTTTTTTTACTCTTGGTGTTTTAAGGTTTTGGTACTAAGTATATTATCAGGTTTGAGAAATGGGTACAACAAATATATCTAGGCATATTTCAGACGGGATTTTAGATTCTCTTTTTTCTACTATCATAAACCAATCTTTAGCAGTAATATATGAATTATTTTGTCAATTATTCTCACTTTCCCAAACCATTCGAGTTTTTGTAAATATAATAATAACAATAATGATAAGGAGAAGATGAATCTTTAGAAGTAAGTAATCATTTTCATCAGTGGGCCTTCAAAGCCTCGCAACTAAAGTACAGCCAAAATGAAGTTACGAAGGTTATAACGAAGGTTACTCAGAAAAAAACAAAATTAGAATGATTATCAAAATTAATCAAAGTACTAAAAGTACTGAAGGCTGGGAAAGTTTGAAAGTTGTAGAGTACGAACCAAGAGGAAGTTGTCAATTTAACTCATTACCAGACGCAGAATTTTAGACTGGTTCAAACCCAAGGAGAATGCAGACGACAATTTAGAAGCTTTGAAGTGCAAGATTCTTTTCATTTTCCTCGGTAGAAAACATTGTGAAAACTGAAGAAATTGCTTGTTACAAGTAATCTCTTCATTTTACGCAACCTTTTCCTAATTGTTTTTCTTGGTGGGCGTTTAAAAGTGTCATTGTGCAGGGATCATTTCGGGGTGAGACATTGAGAGATTCTCTCGTTTCCTGCCAGAAATCTCATTGAAATTGGCTTAATGCGAGAAAAGTCTGAAAGCAAAATGCAAAAGTGAAGGATTTAGTAAAATTTCTCACCAAAAATGTCATAATTTCTCATTAAATTTGGCTAAATGAGATCTTTTTGCACATGATATTCGGAGCCGGAATTATCTCTGATTGTGTATGAATGGGCTTAGTATACGGAAAGACACGATCTTCGTTATGGCCCTATTTGTACAGTCCCTTGTTTTAAGATTAGTATATTGCAAAGGACGAAATTGCTTTTAACAAACCACTTCTTTCTTTTCCACATTGATCCATTTGACGTGTATAGGCTTGTTTACATTCTCCACGTACGTCACATGATATAGTAGCTAGTCACTCGCTGTGATACTAAAGAGATGAAGGGATTTTTTTTTTGTTTTCATGGAGGTATGAAACGAAAAAAGCTATTCTCGGTTATGTATGAATCATGGCTGTCATACCTACATGAAACAAATAATATCCTCTTCATTTCTTAAGATTTAAATACATCAAGTGAAAAACATAAACAATACAAAACACAAAAAACAACACACAAAAAAAAAAAAAAAAAAAAAAAAAAAAACCCAAACAACAACAACAACAAAATCCCAGACAAACTAACAAAAAGACAACAACCGACCAAACAAAACCCAAAAACAAACAAAATATTTAACAAATTTTGATACATTTCTTTAATGGAACTATTTCGTGCGGAAACATACAAAATAGCTGCGTGCTCCAAATTTTGTTCCTCGAGGTATGAATATTTTTTTGGCCAATTAGAACGCTCGTTTTGATAAATGGAACTTAAAATCAAATTATTATATATATGACGTCATATTCTACGATTCTACGTTGTTTGCATTGTAATTTTCAGGTATATATAAAACTGCAGGGAAGTAAAAACAAGGGAGTGTTCAGGAAAGAGTTAAAAGAAAACTTGTGAGTGAAGGAAAGACGGGCTTATATTACGATTTCCTCCATTACACGCATAGCTTGTTCTTCAAATATACTGATTAAAGCCTCATTCGTACCTTACTCGACCCACATAAGAAATTGGCCATAAATTGGTTGAAAGAACCGAACAAAAAGCTACTCAGGCCTTATGTTTCCTGAAACGGCTGTTCTAGGTAGTAAATAATATAAAACCCAAACGGGTATGCAAATAAGAAGCGGGATTGCACATGCGTATTAGCAAACATCATAAAAACGAATCAAACACCTGTTTTTGAAATGCTAGCGAAAGATAGTGACGAAATAAATTTTGTCATTATGACGTCAGATGTTACACAGTGTGGTATAATAAACGATTTGTAAGGAAGCGATTTAAACTTAGCTATCTGTAGGACGGATTCAGTCGATTTCAATGCAGTGTTTAACCGTATTATACTGGGTGCATGCATGAAATATATTCAAATTTATCAAAAGAGACATATCTAAAGTACTATATTAATACTTCAATACGAAAACGGAAGCAGAAAAGAGACCTGAAAGACATTGACAATCATTGATGAGGTAATGTGATTCCGTTTTGTATCTTTGCTAGTGGTGGGGTCTAGCTACTGTCATTAACGTAATATGTAATCCTATTAAATATTCATGATAATTGATATTAAGTATGATGGGAATGTTTTACAGACAATTGATCATTCAAACACACATTCTATTCGCAGTAATTCAATGATATCTGCAAGGGAAATAGCAGAACTGTCATTCGATAATATTCACAAAAATATTATTTCAAAAAAAGGTATCATTCTATAAACATTTGGCTTAGTAACCGTTTTGTCATTCTGGTCTATCCAATAAAAGCAATGATAGATAAGAAAGTCTTCCATTGTGGCTTTCAGATTGCAAAGCTTTGGCAATCTTGAATGTATTTACATATTCCACACAGAAACCGTTTTGTCAATCTAGTGCCTTCAATAAATCAAAGTGCCGTACGCACTGTAATTGGTCGTCACTGAGAAATTGGACATATAGTTGCATTCCGACTTTAGAATAAGGGTCAAACAACTTTAATTTCTATTACTTTCACAACACGTAGGTTCTATCCTAGTGTATGATATTTCCGTGAATGTTAGTTAGAACTAATATTATTTTACACGAACGTAAGACCTTGATGCAACATGGGTACCGACAAAAAAGCAACTTTTTTGTGAAAACTAATTTTTTAAAAATTCTCGATTATAGTCATGGTTAGATGATCCCTGAAAGCTTTTTTTATAAAGCCAAAGCAGAAAAATTATGGAAATATGATAACTTAAGTTTAAGAGCAAATGCTTACAGCAGGTTCATGAAATTTCAAAACCCTCTCTTTTTCTGGGCAGAAATTAACAAGTTCCTAAACAGCGCTGATTATAAACAAAGGAAAAAACAATTGATACTATTCATCGGGCGAATTCTTTAGACAGCTTGAAAGCATAATAATCAAATTTTCTCTCCAGAAGAACTTTCGGTATTTTGATTAACTTATGGCTGGAAAATAATTGAGTGGCAGTATCATTTTTGTTTACATCTCGATATGATTGAAAGAAAGGGTTGGTTAGACGCGTTCATCACTAGCGGAAAATCCTTGAAGCATTCATCTTTAAAGCGTGTGACCGTCCAGTTTTCCTTTACTCCTTTTGATGATTCTTAACTTGTAAAATGAAATGATTTTTTTCTGTTTTCCCGTCAGAATATACGTCCAGTTGGGCTAAAGGCAGTTTTGGTAAATTGCAGCGACACAATCTCGAATTTATGGTTATATAAATTGGTCTGCGACCAATTAAAAACAATGACAGATAAGAAAGTCGTCCATTCACCGTGCAAAGCTGTGACCATATTGAATGATTTTACATATTTCACACAGAAACAGTTTTGTCATCCTGTTGTTTCCAATAAAAGCAGTGATCGTTTGTAATTCATTTTAATTACAACAGGTCGAAGATTGTCTCAGCTAGTGATGGGTTCAAAAGTAAATGAATACGCAAGTGCACTGCGTAAAATGACACGTGTTTATATACACATAAATGATAACCCATTGGGTTTCGAATCCAAATGGTTATCATCTTATATGATTTAATTTTTAGTTTCGTCTAACAAAAAAACGAGCATTTTGATCGGCCGAAAGAAAATCACACCGCCATGCAAAAAAACGAGCATTTTGATCGGCCGAAAGAAAATCACACCGCCATGAATAAAATTTGAGAACTCGGCTTCGCACAAAATAGTCCCCCCAAAATGTATGAAAGTGTGTAAAATGTTTTATTTTTCGCTCGATGTCAATTAATTATAAGAAACATATAGAATATGTTTTTGTTTTCATGTAGGTATGAAACGAAAAACCTAATCACACATATATGAAACCGGTTCGCGTATACATACAGTGTGATTAGCCTTTTCATTCCTTACCACCATGAAAACAAAATATATTCTATTTTTCTCTTAAATGGACTGTTTAGGGGGAAAAGTCCGATTAAACGATATATAGGGATTGGGGGAGGGAAGAGTAATTCGTATCGAATCAGATATGGATTATCAATCATTTTATCGCCAATATAACACAATGAAAACTCGCGAGTGTCATAGTCATGTGTCACTAATGTCTTCTATGCGTTTGGGTGGCATATAGAACCAACATTCATTTATAAATATCATGATGGTTTTATCATGGTTAATAGCACTGCTATTTAGAATATCAATCATTCTAATCACCAATCAAACACAATAAAATTTCATTATATCGACAGGCTCATGCAATTAACCAAATTTTAATCAACACCCTATTGACATTTAATTGAACATATTTTTGATATTTGCACCGATTAACTACAAGCGAAAATTCGTAGTGCAGGGCGGTCTCTAAAAAAAAGCTTAAAATTTCAAAAATTTATTTATTTAAGATCTCCGGAATATTCCCCGTCTGCATCCACACATTTTACACCGATTTCACCACTTTCCGGAACGTCGCCTGGTACTCCTTTTCAGGTGTATGTTGCAGACACCGGTAGTCCGAACTGTCTGTATCACAAATGGGTTCAAAACTATGCCCTGTCAGTATTTCCTTGGGTTTTAGGAAGAAGAAAAAGAAATCTTATTGATTAAAACTACAACAGGATTAACCAAAAGTCACAGGGGGTAGGTTAGGGCTTTACGGGGATGGTCTACTATATCTGCAAGGGAAACTTTTTAAGATCGTAGAGTAAGGCCTTTTTAACAAAAAAATCGCATGAAATAACATTAATTCATATGTCTAGGACCTTCGAAGTATTCCCCGTCTACCTCCACACCCATATCATACCGATCTACCAATTTCCGGAACGCCTCCCGGTACTCCTCTTTTTGTATTTATTTTTCGGAAAATAAAAGACTGCACTGCCTATGGATTCAAAACGCAGCTCCGTCAGTACTTCCTTGAGTCTTAGGAACAACCAAAGTCACAGGGAGCAGACCGGGGCTGTATAAGGGATGGTCTACCACATCGAGCTTAGGTTCTTCAGATATTGATGTACCGTTGCGAATTTATGGGCGTGTTATCATCGAGTAATTTGATGCCGCGGATACCGGTGCGCGGTCTTTGTTTCTCGTTAGTAGAACACTTTCTCTGTAAAACTCTCAGATGACAGAACTATCTTTCGGGACTTGAACTCGGACGATTAGACCTTTCCAATCAAAGATGCAAATAGCGCGAAATGGCAGGTCTGTCGCTTTAAGATGAAACACATACCTTCTTTTAATCCTTAGAATCGGGTTAAGAGATGAAGAGAATATTTTTTGTTTTCATGGAGGTATGAACCGAAAAACCTAATCACACTGTATGAATACGCTTCGCGTATTCATACATTGTGTGCTTAGGTTTTTCGGTTCATACCTCCATGAAAACAAAAAAATATTATCTTCATTTCTTATAATTTAATAGTATCGAGCGAAAAAAGCATAAAACCTACATCTTTTGATACATTTTTGTATGGGACTATTTTATGTGGAAGCATACAAAATCACTGCGTGCTCAAAATTTTGTTCATGGAGGTATGAATTCAATTTTTCGACCAATCAGAACGCTCGTTTTTGATAGACGAAACTTACAATTAAATTATTTGAAAATAAAACCAAGTTTCATCACTTGTAACTATTTCTTCCAAATGACGTGGGTCACATCTATCATATTTTCCATAATTTGCGATGCAAGTCTAACCTTACTTTCTGCTCGACAGACAGCACTCTGCGCACGCAGATCTTACGTAGTCAAATTCGCTCACGCAATATCTTCAAAACACTTGACAAATGAATGCCATTTAATTCTATCTCTTGCGTCTTGCTCAATGGACGTTTTCGCAGAAGCAACGTTCTTTTCCGCCAAAACGGAAAGAGGCTTACCCACTAGAAGGTCAATTGTTTCAAGGCCATCATTAAAACGACGTACCCACTTGCAAACTGTAGCCTATTTTTAGCCACAATTCTCATAAACATCTTGCAAATCAGCATGAATTTCTCTTTGCCTAAACCAGAGCTGTGCCAGAATCTTACAATATACCCTCTGTTAAGAGATTTTTCCGTCTATGCTGCATGAACGCCATAATCTACCGTAGAGTATAAAACCACGCATTGAAATTAACCTGCGCTGCGCGGTCGTGGACCTTGTGCGCCATATACGGTGATACAGTTCGAGAGAACAATGATTTTGTAGGTTTTGTGTAAAATCTCGTGCAACTTTATAATCGCGTTAAAAAGTTATAGGCTCACTCTGAAAAAGTACCCCTCGTACATTTCTTATATACACTTATCAAAATAATTTAACTTTTACTTTCGTCTATCAAAAACGAGCGTTCTGATTGGCCGAAATATATTATTCATAACTCCATGAATAAAATTTCGCTCACACAGCGATTTTGTATGCTTCCGCACAAAATAGTCCAATACGAAAAGGTATCAAAATTTGTGAAGCTTTTGGTTTTTTCGCTCGATGCTATTAAATTATAAGAAATGAAGAGAATATTTTTTATTTTCATGGAGGTATGAACCGGAAAACCTAATCACACAATGTATGAATCCGCTTCGCTTTCGACTCAATGCCGTCAGTACTTAAACCCATTCCCACACAAACCTACATCTTTTAATAATAATAATAATAAAAACAACAACAACAAAACCCAACAACAACAACAACAAAAAAACCCTAGAAAAACAATACATTTCTTCATTTCCTACAATTGTTTCTACCCAGAGAGTAAAATAATTTAAAAAAATAAAGAATTGTCAACTTAGGTTTGTGTCTGTATTGCCTTTGAATTTGGACTAGTCTAAAACTTTGTCGTCTAGTAATGGCTTATTCATAGCAACAAGTAGTGGTTTACATAATCGAATACAACATCCTTTTGGCCACTTGAGACCATAAAAATTGAAACAAGTAGATGAGATCATTCATGCTAGATCATTAGTTTTACATTATCTTCACAAAGAGAAAATCGTTTTATAAAATGACATTTTCGCGATCAATATTCAGAACCACGCCTGTTGATTCCAAACAAACAAGTCAAAGGAACACCACCACCACCACCTCAACCACAACCACCACCACCACCACCACCACCACCACCACCACCACCACCACCACCACCACCAAAAACAGCAACAACAAAAAAACCACAAAAAAACCAACAAAACACACACACACACACACACACACACACAAAAAAAAAAAAAAAAAAAAAAAAAAACGGGGGACTGGCTTTGGCTTTAACAATTTGTGCACTTTTATGGACATGTTGTTTTCGTAAGTACTCGAAAGAATACCCAATTAAAAAAGTTATAAATTGAAAAGTTTCGAGCGGTAAGTTTATAGTGCTAACTAAAACTATAGTTACTATGCTTTGGCAATCTATCGATGATATGTCTTTAATTCAATGAGAATCCCGCCAATGGGTCAATAATCGTAGACCTATATGTGGGTTAGCAGCTGGGGGCTAGGAAACGATGTAATGGCGGTACTGGTGTGAGAAATACCAAAAATCCATTGTTAGGTGCTCCAGCCGCCGCGGTATAACTGAAAGATTGTTGAAAGCGGCGTAAAACCCCATTCAAACAAACAAACAAATTAATGAGAACCAATTCACGTGCTGTGAACACATACTGAGATAAAATTAATTAAATAAGAAACTTGAAACCTGAAAGGCTATACGTCTTTCCAATAAAACTAATGATGTTGAATGAGAACAAATAAATATTATAACAATTGAAATTGTTAGAACTCAAACATCGCCAATCCACTTAAAGTATAAAGAGAATTATTTTTGTCATTTTCATAGACGTATGAAACTAAAAACCTTATCACACTGTATGAAGCCGCAAAACAGAATATTACAAACGTGTGATTATGTTTATAATTTCATACTTCTATGAAAAACAAAAACAAAACAAAAACAAACAAGAACCCCTCTTATAATTCATATTTTTCCTAGAAATATATAATAAAACATGTCCTAATGGTTCAATTTTTATGAAACTTGGTTGGATTTTTTTCAGGTTTTTAGAACTAACCCTATTGAAAAAGGGAACATTGCTACTGAAGGACGAGAAAATAGACATTCATGACAATTTTACTGTTTAGAGACCACACTCATAATCAGCTCTTCTTGAAACTTGGCCAGAATATTTGCCAGATCAAAAGGATGAACCCCTTTGAAAATGGAAAATGTTAAAGGAGCCTCTGTGGAAAAATTACTGTTTACACTCAAGAGGCCACAATTAAACCCGGTCAGAATGCTTTGCCAGGTCGTAAGGATGATCGCCTATGAGACCGTTCCACAGGAAAAAGAAAAGAAAAAGTAGTTCTTATCATTGATCAACATAAGTTTAAACCATTCCTGTACAAACCGGGGATTTTGACTCGCTGAGATTTTCATACTTGAGAAAACATTGTGGAAAAAGAAGAAATTGCTTCTTTTTTCACAATATTTTCTAACAAAAAGGATGGTTTCAATTTTATCTTCAACTTCTTTCTATTAGAATCAGTCAAATATTTCAAAAACAAGAAAGGGTTAATAATTCGTGTGTACTACTCGTGTCTTCACACACAAGACCTGCTCTGATGCCTCGGCTTGTCCCTCTTGTTTCATGAAGGTACAAAGCGACTTTTCAGTCAATCAAATACATTTCTTTCGATAGTCGAAAGTAAATTCAGATAATTTTTAAATGTACAAATTATAATTTATGAAAAGAGCTTTGAATAGACATTCGAACTTCTCCATTTAGACTCATACAAGAAAGGAATGGAGTATTACTTACGTTTGCTTTTACCTTTAGTAATCAATGTTCGACAACCAAACGGTTAAGTTTCATCTCAAATTAATAACTACATACAAAGACAAGTACTGATACCAACTAAAACATGTTCCTTTGACGGATCACTAACCGCGATCACTGACCTCTGACAAGGCAGCGTATCTCTAAAACAAGAAGACTATAGCTATACGTCGTAGTTACAGTTTGAATAAGTAGTTTCGAAGTTTAAGTAGCCCACAACTTAAATATCGCGTGGCAACATTTTCTTTCGGTTAAACTGAATGATTTATTTGATTAGTCAATCGATATCGATACACCTACTACATACATATCCTTCGATACAGCTTGTGTAAGAAATGGGGGAGGGAGAACGAAAAAATAGAGAAAAAAATGAAAACGGAGCAAACTCTGAAAATGGAAATGCCCAGAATCAACCCGAAAAGTATTGCCAACCACGTCTGATATTTACGTTAAATAGCACTAAGGTTGTTCTCATTGAAATTTGACCGGAGCAAGAACGAAATGGTTACGAATATAATTTGTAATCAGAGAAATCCGCGGGAATCAGCAGACCAAAGATTATTAATTGATCAGAATCGATCTTCAGTTCCATACCACTGTGAACTCATCATTTCGTCAACTACCATCCAAACGGAAATAATTTCACATCAGGGAATATACGATTATACACCATTGATATCAATATTCAATTCAACATTTTTAACGGATTAGTGACCAACTTGGTCTGCCTAGAATGACAGACACTTTCGGTTTTATTGCAATATTGCAGGCGACGTCGTTGAAATAAGCCACATTCTGTTTTTGAACAGTAAAAAATTTGAGGATTAATATGGAAATAGTTTTGAAATTGTTGTTACCTTTATTTTGTTTACACTATGTTAAACCACGTAACGACACTAAAATTGTTGATGTACATAGATATATTTTAGAAGGATATAACAGAAATGCGAGGCCAGTGAAAAATAAGGACGACCAAGTTGTGGTCAAAGTGAACTTGTATCTTATTTCGCTTGACAACTTCGATATCAAAAGTCAAACGGTAGACAGTCGATTATTTTTGGAAATGAACTGGAGAGATGAATATTTGACCTGGGATCCGATAAATTTCGAGAACAAGACGAGGATTTCTATGGACTCTTCATTGATGTGGATACCGGATTTACTGATAGGTAACGATGAAGGTCCGTTTACGTTTATTGACTATCCCATGATTGGCCGTGCCACCGTACATAATGACGGAACTGTCGTCATATGGCCGTATTTCAGCATTAAGATTGGTTGTGACGTCAAAATTGTTTACTATCCGTTCGATTCACAGTCGTTCTATTTTAGGGTAGGTTCGTGGAGCTTTACAACTAAGGATATTATTCTTAACTTCTTGTCGGAAGAGTTGCTTTTAAATAAGTACACCAAAAATGGTGAATGGGACATCTTGAGCTACTATTTGAAATCTTACAATAGCTCGTTTGATTCTGAATATTATAGCAGAATCGAGTATCATCTAACAATTCAACGTAAGCCGTTGTACTATATTTTGAACATTCTCACACCTGTCGTTGTGACGTCACTGTTAAACGTCATGTGTTTCATACTTCCGGTGGAGAGCGCCGAACGAGTGACGTTCAGTACTTCAATATTTCTGACTATGGCTGTATTTCTGACTATCGTGAGCCAATCTTTACCGAAAACGTCAGACGGGGTGTCGGTTACATTTCACTACATTTGCATGCAGCTGTTTGGAAGTTTCTTCACTATTATCATGAACGTTATGGTGCTCGATTTGTACCACAGACAGAAAGCGGCAGAAACCTCTCTATTTGCAAAGCTGATCCGGGCGACATGTCTGCGAGGAAAGTATCGGAAAGAGAAACACAATGTATCATTAAAAACAGAATTATTAGAACCCCAGATAACAGACGCCAAAAGTCAAGTAATCAGCGACGAATGCTCTGCTGAAAACAATTTTCCTGCCGAAGAGGCTACATGTATTGACCAATCAAAGGCCGTGTTACAAGAGACTTTGAAGATGATAAACGAGCACGCCGCCAATGGGAGAGTCAAAAATGATGGAGTCGAGATGGCTCTTGTTTTGAACTCTGTATGTCTTGGGCTCGCTCTGTTTTGGAATGTGTTTCTCATATTGTTTCTAACAGTGTATGTAAGTCTACAATAAGAAACCAATTGACCAATCGCGGCTGTCAATCAAAGAAAAAAAATCCGGCCAATCAAATCATTCATTTCAGGTGGAGTGAAATTTGAACTCCAACATTTGTCGACATTTTGTAAGGCGTTTTAGTTGGTTTCGCGATTTAAACGTAGAAACTACAGCTCATTCAAGCTGTAGTTACGATGCTTAGGTCCCCAACCAACAATTCATTTTTTTATAGAAAAAAAAAATTTTGCTAAATAACGCCGTTAGATATCGAAGTTGTACTTTCTCTTGGAGTCAGTGGGCGGGGCTTTAGATCGGTTAATTAACCATGGTGATAACGACGAATAGACGAGCATTGACGTCTTGCCATTGGACAGCCGTAATGGTGTCAGAATTTATTACCTAGAGTCATTATTATTCAAACGGTAGATAATATGTGTGCAAAAACCTTCATTGTAAAATTAGAAGAAATAAATGAATAGTTCTTATAACATGGATTACTTGCTCTATTTAAGCTAACGTACGGATTTAAATGCTGCCATATAGGGTTTGAATACCTGATATGCTCATTAGACAAATATCGATCATTTGCATGTTTGTATTATTCATGATATCCCCTTTATGCAACAAATAATTATTCCATAAAAATCAACGAATTAAAACATATTGGTTACTAATTCCGAAAAAACACAACCACTACCACAATCATCATCATCATGAATAACAACAACAATAAAACACCACCTGTTTAAACCTTCTCTGTTCAATCCCAAGTTTGATTTTATAATTTGGCGAACATTGTAGAAATACAAGACATTGCTTGTAACAAGCAATTTCTTCTTTTTCCGCAATATTTTGTATCCTACTGAATGGTTTTTTTTTCAAATTTAATCCACTTTTAATTTTCGTCTGCAAGGCCTTTGAATTTGGACAGGACTTAAATTGTGCAAAACAGGTAAGGGTTAAGCATTCGCGTATATATCGATTTTTCATATCCCCGCTTTATAATAGCGACGGACATACAGAGTTACATCTGTCCGTGTGTACCTGTGTGCGTTTGTGTGTGTGTATGTTGGTGGGTTAGTGTGTATATCCGTTTATTGTCCAGAGCGTGTCTTCTACATTAACAGACGGTGGAAATTTTGGACTGGTCCAAATTAAAAGAAGTTTGCAGATGACAATTTAAAGTGAATGAAATTGTTTTTTTTTTCACATTTCTGGGTAGAAAACATTGTGGAAAATGAAGAAATTGCTTGTAACATGCAATTTCTTCATTTCCCACAATGTTTTCCAAAGCTTTTTTCCTTGGGGTGTCTAAAGGCGTCAATGAGTGGGGATTTGTTAACTGATGGATTAAACAGCAACAACAACAACAAAAAGACAAAACAAAACGAAAAAACCTTGGCACAGTTGTTCCCCCTGATGAGTACTATTGTCATGCGTCAAGTTCAGGGTTATATCTGAAGGGCATGCTTCAAGCACTTAAGCGAGGACTCCCGTGTCTCTAACAAACTTCTAGTTTTGTTTTGTTTCGTTTTGAAGGTAATCTTGCAGGTATTGATACATTTCTTTAATGTTCGATTCCCGGCGGTGGCATATATCCTTTCCGACATTTGTCTCTCACCAGTGGGTGGATAATCGTTAACCTAATTGGGATGGCAGCTGGAGATTAGAAAAGGATGTAGTGGTAGTAATGGTGTGAGAAGTACCAAGAATCCATTGTTAGATGCTTCAGCTGCCACGATATCACTGAAATAATGTTAAAAGTGGCATTTAACCCCATTCAATCAACAAATTAACATGTTCTTTGTGCACAACTTTGGTGAAATATTTATTCTTAACCCATTCCCAAAAAAATCTTGCTTCTACGCCCTTCATAAAAGAATGAACAAATAAATAAATACAAAAAGCTTTGAAAAGACTGTGGAAAATGAAAAAAATTCTTGTTACAAGAACTTTCTTCACTGTCCACAGTTTTTTCTACCCTATATTTTAGAATTACATAAAATATGAATAGTGTTTTGCAGCTTCTATGAAATTTGGCTTGTCTGAAATTTTGTCGTCTGGTAATGTTTTAAAAAATGTGACTATGCAAATTCGGATGTCAGGAACCATTGAAATTATCAAGCCTATGGTAGACGAAGCACCACCAGTTGAAAAATAGCATCAACAAGAGAGAGAGAGAAAAGAATCAACAACCAAAAACCTAAAAACAAAAGATACCCCAAGGAATTAATCAAACAACATTATCCTCCAAACAAACAAAAAACAAACGACAACAATAAAAAATTTACCCCTCAAAAAACTCAAGCAACAACACATTATATGCCGATTGCTTTGCATTTATGACACAGCTCTATGACTTTGAAGTAGACCATCGGACTTGATCTCAATCAAAAGATTTTAACAGTGTAAAAAAATTCTTGTAATATGAGCTTTCTCATTTAAAACAAAATTTTTATTGTGGTTGTTTTCTGGCTTTTTTTTTTCAGGAAAATTACCCTTGATGATGGTTTATGAAAAGTTAATCAGCATTTATCCTTATCGTTGTTTAAACCCATTCCCAAACAACAAATTTTAGACTGGTCCAAATTGAAAGAAGCTGCCGATAAAATTTTAGACAAGTCCTAATTCGAAGCAGTTGCAGACGACATTTTTTAGTCTGTGAAATCATTAAAAGTTTTGTCTTTTGGGGTAGCAAACATTGTGGATAACGAAGAAATTGCCTGTAGCAAGCAAATTCTTCATTTTACAATATTTTCCAAAACTTTCATATTAAGGGGCGTTTAAAAGAGTCGTTGTGTGGGAAAGGGTTAAATCAACACCATACAATATATATATATAATATGTTCTTTATTCTTCTAGGTAATAAACATTGCGGGAAATGTACCACAAGGGTTCTTGAACAAATCAAACAAGAAATCAAGAAAGAAAGTCTCGATCAAAATATGCGAGACCCATTCATTCATTGTTTTCTATGTTTTAGGCGACAAACATGACTTCCTTCCGACTGAACGAAAAGAAATCTTATTCGAGTTTACCGAGGACCAAAATGTGCCGGCGAAGCATGTACCAGTTTTCAGAACCAATTTGTCTTCCGTACGGTGGCATAGAAGTAACATGTGCGTTTTTTTTTGCTCGGAAAAAAAAAATATAATCATTGATATCTTTTTGTAGCCCCTCCCAAAGGGCCACCCCTCCCCGACAAAAAAGGCAACGAGATAGCAAATTCCTTTTTTAATTAAAAAACATATATAAAAAAATACATAGATTCCGAATTGCTATCTCGAGGGAACGAGATATACAGCAAATTAAAGTCGGTCCTGAAACCCCCCACCCCCCTCAAATAACAAAATTCTGAATTACTATCTCGTGGAAATAAATAAAAGAAAGCGCACTTGTCACCTCTATACCAAGGTAATTCCGACGACTCTTTTTTTTAATTTATCCCTCGATCATATTATTCATGACGACTCTCTCTCCAATCAAAATTAAGCCGATAAAAAGGGAAAAAAAGTTAAATCATCTTGCAGCTGATCCTATTTAATAACCATTTAAGCACGTTTTCGTACCGAACAATCACTCGACACTTAACGTCTAAAGTTGAAGCTATTCTATTTCTTAGCGCCCATCGCGTACTTAACCCTTTCCTGTTCAATCCCTTATTTGTACGTCTCTGTGATAACATTGTAAAAAAATGAATGTTACAATTTAGCAATTTTCTCTTTTTCCACAATATTTTCTTCTCTACTTATTGGTTATTTTTCAAATTAAACCTACTTTCAATTTTCGTCTGCAAAACTCTTGAATTTAGATAGGTCTAATAGTTTGTAAAAACCGGAAAGGGTTGAAGTAACTGTTTTTCCACTCTTCAGTACTTCCAAAGAACAGGAGCTCAAAATATTGATTGTTTGACCCAGGACATAGGCTATGGACGATTTGGACGAAACAATTGCTTCACATTCCAGAGGTATTCTAGATAGAGATATAGCCGAATGATTCGACATATGGAAAATCATATTGTGGATCTCTTTGTCAGATCTGAATCTTTTCTTGTGAATATTATAATGTCGTTTAATATCGAAGTGGAACTTTCTGCCAGAATTCAGTGGGTATGTCTAGCGATTCGTAAATCGCGATGCTGTTCTTAGCGTCTATTCAATAATTTAATTCTTCGTATGGTGTATCAAAAACGGGCGTTCTGATTGGTCGAAAAAAGTATTTATAACTCCATGAAAAAAAAATTTGAGCACGCAGCGGTTTTGAATGCTTCCGCAGAAAATAGTCCCATACAAAAAGGTATCAAAATTTGTAAAATAATTGCTTTTTTCGTTTGATGCTATTAAACAAGAAATGAAGAGAATATTTTTTGTTTTCATGGAGGTATGAGCCGAAGAACCTAATCACACTTATGTACGAATCAGCTTCGCGTATTCATACAGTGTGATTAGTTTTTAGCTCCACTGGCTGTCATGACGTTGTGTCCGTCGTGTGTGCTTCCGTCCGTCCGTCCGTCCGTAAACTTTTACTTTGAAAATCTTCTCCTCAGAAAGTACTGAACAGATTTCAACCAAACTCAACAGAAATGATCCTTGGGTGACCCTCTATCAGATTCCTTCAAAGAAATTTGAAAACATGGCTTTAATGGGCGGGGCTAATTCCCATATATGGTGAAACCTTTGAACCGGTGGATGGATTTCAACCAAATTTCACAAAAATGATCCTATGGTGAACCTTTATCGGATTCCTTCAAAGAAATTTGGTCGGATGAAAAACATGGCTTTTAATGGGCGGGGCTTATTTCCATATATGGTAAAAGCTTTGAAAATCTTTTCTTAGATCCTAGAGGATGGATTTCAACCAAATTTCACAGCAATGTTCCTTGGGTGAACCTTTTTCAGATTCCTTCAAAGAATTTTGATCGTATGAAAAACATGAAAAACAGCTTTAATGGGCGGGGCTAATTTGCATATATGGTAAAATGTTTGAAATTCTTCTTCACAGAAACCGGTAAACGGAATTCAACCAGATTTCACAGAGATGATCCTACGGTGAAACTTTATCAGATTCCTCCAAAGAATTTTGATTGGATGAAAAACGTGGCTTTAATGGGCGGGGCTATTTTCATAAATGGTAAAATCTTTGAAATTCTTCTTTTCAGAAACCAGTGGATGGATTTCAACCAAATTTCACCGGATCGTGATGGATTTCAACCAAATTTAAGACGAATGATAACCAGATGACTGTTTGTCAGATTCATTAATTTAATTTCTATTGGTTGAAAAAGGCGTTGCTTCCAGTAGTTTCATCTTGTATCCGTGTACTATACCCCGTAACAACTTACCGTCTTCTGAGTACGGGCAAATGCTTCGGCGGCGACGATAAATAAGCAAAAAAATACACGCATCAATAACTTTACTGTGAAGAATTTCTGCTTTTGTACCGTAGAATGTTCTAAAATAAGCAAATTAACAGTATCAAATTGAAAATTGTGGTCGGGAATTTTGTTTCACACAGATATCGATCAATCTCTTAAAAGCTATTACTAGACTACAAAATTTGCATTGGATCCAAATTTAAAAGGAATGAAGACGAAAATTTAATATGATATGAAAAATGAATACCAAATTGGTAAGAAATCTTTGTCGGATGAATAGAAAACTCTCATAGAGTGCAATATCTCTTTTTTACACAACAGTCAATGTTCCGCGCAAACCTTTCATTATCGGCATCAAAAAAGAGGAATTGAGTTGTAATATGCCATAAACCAAACAGTAATTATCCAACTTTAGTTTCGTCTATCAACATTCCAGCGTTTTGACTTGCTGAATTTTTCATACCTCCTTGCACAAAATTTTGAGTGCGTAACTATTTTGTATGCCCACGCACAAAGTAGATACATAATATTTTACTCAAAAATAATAAAACATTTGCTTTGCGTTGCTTGATGCCATTAGATTATAAGAAGTGAAATGAATAGTTTTATTTTCATTCAATATTAATCACCCTGGTGTTCGAATCCCCTTCACGCATTCATACAGCGTGATTGAGTTTTGGGTTCGTACCTCAGATAAAACAAAAGCATCCTCTTTATTCTGTTTAACCCTTGTCATGCTGAACCAGGAATATTCCCGTTTTTGCAGGACGTATAGACAAAGATCAGCCGACACACAAGTGGAGTCTGATCTTGGTCTACACCTCCTGCTTATCCCCTTTCAATCACAGTTGTTTAGATAACCAATTTTCAAAAGAAATATTGACCCTCTTTAAGGCCTTCCAGTTCTGTCAGTCCTTTGATTCCGGCCGCCGTCATAGCGCAGTTGGTAGCGCGTCGGACTGTCAATTTAGAGGTCCCAGGTTCGATCCCCGACGGCAGCACTCATCCTTTCCGACTATTTGTCTCCCACCAATGGGTCGATAATCGTAGACTTATGTGGGATAGCAGCTGGAGGCTAGTACAGGATGTGATGGCGGTACTGGTGTGAGAAATACCAGGAATCCATTGTTAGGTGCTCCAGCCGCCGCGATATAACTGACAGATTGTTGAAAGCGGCGTAAAACCCCATTCAATCAATCAATCCATCCTTTGATTCCAAAGCAATTCTGCATAGGATTTTAATTCAGCACGACAAGGTTTAATATTGTGTGGGTGAAAGAGTGAATTTCATAGAACAAAGAAAAAATGGGGGGGGGGGTATTAGGTAAAAGTATTTCCAAGTGATTTAAACTCGACTTTCTCAATTAGAATTGACGGATCGCTGGCCACGCCCACTCATCTCGAAGGGAATTTCTCCATGGATGTCATACGGCGTTATTTTGCAAAGATTATGTCCAGTAACATGTAGCAATCAAAGTACTGAAAGTACTGTATACTAGCAAAGCATGGTTAGATTTAAAAAAAACTTTCTCTATTTGGATAGAAACATTGTGGACATTGAAGAAATTGCTTGTTACAAGCAATTTCTTCATGGTCCACAATGTTTTCCAAAGCCTTTTACTCGAGATGCTTAAAAAGCGGAATTGAGTGGGATGAGTTAAATAGCATGTCTTTGACAGAGTTCTCTACAATTTGAATAGAGTTTATAATATTCCTGTACTACTTTCTATGGCGTAGGCACTCCGTAGATTTGGTGGTTAAGCCTCCAGTGACAGTTTGCAATCGTTGAACTTATAGAAGACCTCAACATTTTGTCTGTTAACCTAAGCTATCACAGCTGACGCTTTGCTTGCTAAAAAAGTTAGATGGTTTGTTGGCTACATAAATGTCGTAACCACAGCTTGAATAATGACTGCCTCGATGATCGAGTGGTATAGGTGCTTGACTCGTGATCTGGAGGTCGCGGGTTCGAGCCCTACCGTCATCGTGGCAAGAGCCCCAGTTTACCCAGCTGTAGAATTGTGAAGCAGTGGGTTTATCCACTGCCTCACTTTCATGAACGTTAAAACATCTGGATTGTAGGTTTGGAGAGCGACTTTATAAGCTTAAAGCTTTCGTCGCTATCGAACTGAAATAAATTAGTATAAACTCTCTAAAGCTAGAATGCAACGTCGCCGAATTAAACCAATGATATTATTCAGTGTAATACTACGAGGTACCGAATGTCGCCATTAAGCTTAACGGTATTTTTTCAAAATAAAGAAGTAGACAATACAGTAAGAACTCACGTGGGAGCTTTTGTGTGTTGCATAACAGCGCAATATGATCCATGCAAATTGTTTAATCATCCAATTGATGACTACAAAATAATTGCATTAAGTGATAGTAATAAACAAAATGTATTAATGGTTAAAAAGATAAATACGATAGATAATCATTGCTCAACAAAAGGAGAAATATGAATTCGAAATGATATTTAGGAAAATGATGTTTTATAGATCCATCAAAACTATACCCTTAATTTTCATGTGTCATGGGTTCGATCTCCGTCGGCGGCACATATCCTATCCTATCCGACATTTGTCTCTCACCAATGGCTGGATAATCGTAAACCTGAGTGGGATAGCAGCTGGAGGCTAGGAAAGGATGTAGTGGTATTACTAATGTGAGAAATACTAGGAATCCATTGTTAGGTACTCCAGCCGCCGCGATATGACTGAAACACTGTTAAAGTGGCGTTAGACCCCATTCTATCAACCCATTTATTTTCATGTTTAAATGCTTTTCTTTTCATATAGATCGGTATCTTTTTGTACATAATGAATGACCGACTACTAGATAAGCGGACTTGGTAGCGCGTTGGACTCTCAATCAAAAGGTCCAGGGTTCGATCCCCGATTGCTGCAAATATCCTTTCTGACATTTGTCTCAGGCGTTACTTTGCAAAATTTTATAATCAGTCACCTGAAACAAATAAAAAGAAAATAAATAAATACGAAAAATAAATAAATAAATTGGTTGGTAGGTGACCTAAACGTCGTAACTAGAGCTTGAGTAAGCCGCTAAACCGACAAATAAAGCTTTACATAATTAACCGCCAATTTCGGATTTCAACCCATTTCTACACAATTCCTCCTTTATAAGACCCTCGAGATAAAAAACTTTGAGAAACGTTGTGGTAAATGAAGAAATTTCCTGCGTCAAGCATTTTCTTCATCATCCCCAATGTTTTCTATCCAAAAACACAAAACTTGAAATTGTAGTTTGCAGCTTCTTTCGATTTTGACTGATCTACCGATTTTTGATTGGCAGCCTTGATTGACAAAACTCTCGACATAATTCTTTTGTAGTCCAGATAGAAAGTAGCATACAAAATAGTTAACTCTACCTAAAGCGAAAAGCCTACTTATATGTAAAAAAAAAATGATTGTTTTCTTCTTTTTTCGAACAAACCATCTGTCTAATCCACAAAATGAAAGATAAATGTCAATACCTTAAAAACTGACACAGTAACAGCTGGTTTTGAGCTAGCAAAGCGTCAGCACCTTAAAACTGGCACAGGTACAGCTGGTTTTGAGCAAGCAAAGCATCAGCTTTGATGAATAATGTTAATAGACGACATTTTGACGTCTTCTCAGAGTTCAATGAGTGCAAACCGCCACTGGAGGCCTAACCACTAAATTCATTGAATGTCTATGCAATAAAAAGTAGTTTTCAAAAACGTGTATAAAACCATTCCAACTTTTTAAAAAATCACAAGAAAAGGCTATGGAAAACATTATGGACAATGAAGAAATTGCCTGTAACAAGTAATTTCTTCAATTTCCACAATGTTATCTACCCGAAAAAGACAAAGAAGATAACTGAACAAAAACATGCTTTGCAAGCTAACAGTACTTTCAGTACTTTGATTTTTATATCAACCCATGAACCAAGTACCAGAAGATACAATTTTAGACTGATCAAAATTAAAAGAAGTTGCAGCCGACAATTTTTAATTGATAGAATTTCAAAAATCAAAGGACTGAAAGTCCTGAGAGCGGTTTTGTTGGCTTATCAGTAACCGCGCTCAATAACGCCAACATGTATCAAGATGAGTAAATAAATCGCACTCCTATGTGGAATGAGCAGCTGGATGCTCGAAAAAGATGAAGTGGTAATACTGGTTTGAGAAATACCAGGAATCCATGGTTAGGAGCCCCAGTCGCCCCGTAATAACTGAAATACCATTAAGAGTTGCGTTAAAACCCTATTCAATTAATCATGACCCTTTTACTGTTTACCGAAATCGCTATTTTGATTAGATCACAACGTTTTCTTTAACATCATTTCATAAGTGCGTGAAAATTTGTGGTTGTGTGGTAAAAGGTTTAATGATAAAAGGTAAAGCAATCAAAACTAACATTCAATTCTTTTTGCTTTGAGCATATTATTATCATAATTGAAGTACAGTCTTACATGTTCGTTTCAAAGATATAGTCGACTTCGAGAGGTAAAAGGGTGTTTTATTCGGTGGGGTTAATCGCGACTATGGTTGTAACTTGTAACATATACGGTGTAAATAGGGGTGTAAATTTACTCAGCCCTGCCAGGTCAAAACTAACAGACAGGATTAACAGTTTGTTTACATGTATTCGCCTACTCCACTAACCACTGACCTATCTTGAAACGCGAGGAGATTATTTCTCTCATTTAGACAATTCATTAGACAATTTACAATGGATGTATTAAGTGGAAGTTTTAAACCATTCTCCTGGATATTCATGACTAATAGGAAGCTATTGGCATTCAGCAAGTAAGTTATTTTCTTCAACAGCGATGAAACAAGATGGAGGCGATCACATAGATTTTCACTTCAAGTTTATGAGCATGCGTGGAAATGAGTGGAAAATTCGTGAAAACTTGTTTCCGGTTGATCGATATGAAATACCGGTTTTGTCCTACAAAACCGCTAACCAGTATTTTGGATTAGAAAACAATGTAGATAAAACAGTTTACTTTTTTGTTACATGTTGCTAGCCAACAATTTTGCAAAATAACATTTCTTTAACCCACACAAGTCATCCTTTTGACGCCCCCCCCCCAAAAAAAGCTTTAAAAACATTGTGGAAAATGAATGAAGAAATTTCATCAAGTAATTTCTTCATTATCCACAATGTTCTCTATCCCAAAAAAACAAAAACAAAAAAAAAAAAAAAAAAAAAAAAGAAAAAGAAAAAAAAAAAGAATAAAAAGATAATAAGATAAAAAGAATCCCATCAGTTTAAATTGTCGCATGCAGCTTCTATTAATTTGGACCAGTCTAAAATTTTGTTGTTCGGGCATTTGTTAAAGTATCTAAGCCGAACATCGCCGAGGAGTCAGTGGGCGTGGCCAGAGATCAGTCAATTAAATAAATATCTTATGACCGTACTTTAATTTATGTATACTTATTTATGAATACACCGCTTATAGGTCCCAAAGGCATTCACAAAGCCCAGACGAAAAGGTTATGAAAAGGTTAAATGAGATAAACAAGATAATCAAATTAGGCGGTCTTTAATAACAAAATGCCAGACAACTACAAACCGGATGTTAAAGGTCACGTGGAAACATATATCCGGGTTCATTTTCAGAGTTACATTTTCCGTTGTACCATTAGAAAAGAATCAAAACTTTCTGTTAATATTTGACTTATCGAACTCAGAGGACTTCAATACTTGCATTGTTATGCGCGTATTTAAAACCGATTTTATGCCTACAAGAACAATGCTTTGAGTGGTTGAATATACATTTCGTTTCTAAAATGACATCGTGTAACGCTGTATTGATAGTGATTTTGATTTTAAATAGTTTGTTTCTAATAACCTTTGTTGATAGTGAAAGCGCCGGTGTTGAAGAAAACGCCATGCTACAGGAGTATATTTTACGTGGTTATAACAAAAACGTGAGACCGGTTGAAGACAGACAGGTTCCACATTATATAAGCGCACAATTATTTCTGATGTCTTTAGATGACTTTGATATGAAGAAACAGACTGTGAAAAGTAGACTATTTTTAGAACTAAAATGGAAGGATAACTTCTTACACTGGGACCCCTTACAGTTCGAAAACACGTCTAGAATTACAATCGATTCAGATTTGATCTGGATACCTGATTTGATTGTTGGTAACGAAGAAGGTCCGTTTACTTTTATCAATTACTCTAAAATGGGTAAGGCGATCATTCGAAATAACGGTGATGTCACAGTTTGGCCCTACCTCTTTATAGAAGTCGGTTGTCAGATTGCTATCACAGACTATCCTTTCGATGAACAATCTTTTTATTTCAGAATCAGTTCCTGGGGTCTAACAACGAAGGATTTGATCATGCAGTTAGAAACATACACTGTATCGTATGGTTATTACCAGGAAAGTGGCCAGTGGGAAATAACAGAGTTTTATGCTGATACGTGGAATCGAACAATAGGGCCAGACCTATATAGTCGCGTCGCTTACTTTTTAACAGTTAGAAGAAAGTCTCTTTATTTCATCATCAACGTAATCGGACCGCTGGTGGTGACTTCCTTATTGAACACAATGTGTTTCATTTTGCCGGTTGAAAGCGCCCAGCGAGTGACTTTGAGTGTCTCCATCTTCCTTTCGTTGGCCATATTTCTGTCCATCATTTCGGAGACCCTACCCAGAACGTCAGATGGTGTTTCCGTTACAGTCATCTATTTGTGTTTGCAGGTAAGTATAATCGTCAGACGGTTTTTCCTTTACGGTTATCCAACTGTGTTTTCGGGTAAGGGAAACGTTTTTGCCGCCATTGGTGTTTGTTATCGCGGTTTTCGCGACCTATTTTGTACCACGCACTTTTACTCTTTTTCAAACGACAAAGTTATAGTCCATTAAAACGGAAAGACACTGCACACGACATATAAGTTTTGGTCAAAACGAAATCAGTAAAATTTGTGATGTAAGGATAAAATATATTTCACATAAAGAAAAGCGGCAAAATTTAAGCTATATCTCCTTCCACGTTATGTTTTCTAGACTTGTTTCCTCTGCGAAACACGCGACAATGTTTCAAATTCCCAACATTAAAAACGTATTCAGATATCCATTGATCGTTTGTGTTAAGGTTAGGTAAAGTTCTGAATGATCACTATTCATTAGCGAGTTGTAAAAAAGACAAATTTTTAGACTGGTCCAAATTCGTAGAAGTTGCAGAAGAAAAATTTAGTTGATAAAATTCGAGAAGTCTTTGTCTATTGTGGTAGAAAACATTGCGGATAACAAGGAAAGCAATTTACTCATTTTTCACAATGTTTTCCAAAATCCTTTTCTTGGAGGGGGCGTCCAAAAGCGGTATTGTGTTAAAGCATGTGAATAATTTCTCATACTTGTTGTAATTGGCGGATCTCTGGTAACGATCATTGAGCACCCACAGGAAGTTCCACTCCAATATTTAGTGTTGGTATTTTGAAAACCTTTTTACTGCCAGTATCGCGCAATGTTCGCTTGGATAAGCTTTAGTCAAAGTATTTAAGTCGCCAAAACCAACAAAAATGCTTGACACAAATGTCCGCTGATGCCGGAGTTTAAATTCACTTCCAGCGTAAAAACATAATTCGATTGGTCGATTGATTTATTGATTTTTTGTTTGACATTTGCGACACGTCAATTTAACCGATTGTTCGTTTCAGATGTAACGTAACTCAATTTTTAATTAATGAGTTCACTGCTTAAACACATGCTTGGCAAAACCCGTAAACCAAACAAAACTTCAAAGTAAGGGCATCAAAAGCTGAATTAGATATAATTTTTCCTTGAAGATTCGAAGAAATATTACTTTCGTAGAGGTATTAAAATAAAAACTTAATCATATTGTATGAAGCCGCAAATCGAATTCCCAAAGAAGTATTATATTACGTTTCCGATCTCCTCAATTCTCCTTTTTGATAATATCAGTCAAAAAGCATAGATTTTATCAGTTTAAGGCATAATTCTAATTGAACTACTTTATGCGCAAGAATACAAAATAGTCCAGTTCTCATTTTATCATAGCAGTTATGAAACAAATTGTTTCAGCCCATCAGAAATAACCAAGTTTGATAGACTCATCTAATATAATAAATCTTAATAATGTCTATTTCCAGGTGTGTGGGAGCTTCTTGACTATAGCCATGAACGTCATCATATTAAATATATACCACCGAAATGAGTCGAAGAAAAAATCACTCCTGTTACATTCCATGTTACAGATGAGTAAAAATATGAGTCTTGGAGGTTGGAAAAATGATGCTAATACAGAGACTTCAAATCAAGACGAACCCAAAACGCTGGAAGTTGAGAATAAAAGGGCAAGTAACGGACACGCAGTTATGGTAGATAGAGATGGGAATAGTAAACTTACAAACAATGATAACGACGAACAACGCGTGGGCATACAGAACAATAGTAACGGGCCGACAAGCAACGCCTTACAATTATCCCGAAGAAGCATCGCTATGTCGAATTCGTTCTCTAGAAGATCGACTTTTGCAGAGAAACGTGACTCGAGAACATCGAACGAGGAGGAAGTCAGTAGGAAAATACCGAAAATAAGGAGTAGGAGCATCAAAGAAGAAGAGACGGTTTGGACAAAAAGGGCGCATTACCTGAATATTTGTAGTTTCTGGTTTTCTATCTTATGGAACATTGGTCTTATATTGATGCTTGTTATTCAGCCACGTGTATAGAATAACTGTATAAATCATAACGATACTGCATGGATGGATAACACTCATTTCTTTTCGCGAAACAGTTGTAACTGCCAATGTGTTTATATGCAGATACAACAGTTTCGCGCTGAATCATCAATTTTCAATTACTTTTGCTTAAGCAAACATTTAAAAATATTTCACCTCCTCTGAAGAGAAGAAATCTTCCCGCTTCAATGTGTATGACTACTTAATAAGAACCTTGTGAGTGCTCTTACAAAATTTTTATTTTTTAGCGAGCAAAGCGTCAGCTTTGAAAGCTTAAGTTAACAGACTAAATTTTCAGGTTGTCTCAAAGTTCAACGAGTGCAAACTGCCACTGGCGGCTTAACCACTAAATTCGTTAAATGCCTACGCTACAAAAAAGTAGTTCTTATGTATTTCAGGAATATTGCAAACTCTGCATATTAGTTCATCTCCTATGTATTTTTTTAGCACCCTTCAGCACATTGTGTTCAAAACGACTCTGATCAGAGTCTTCAAAGAAATTGCTGACGACAATTTCAAATTGTTGAAAATTCTGAATTATTTATCACTTGTGGTATAAACAATGAAGAAGCAATTTCTCCATTTTTGACATTGTTTTCCACAACCATTTTCTTGTGGGGGGGGGGGGAAGCGTGAAAGGGAGGGATTGTGTTGGAATGGGTTAACTCCTTGGTTGCTTTAACCTCGTTTCTTTGTAATGATAGCGTTTGACAAAGAAGACTACTGAACAAAACAATGCTTTGCTAGCTTACAGTACTTTTCAGTACTTTGATTATTTCATCTAAATATGATTCATCCTCGAAATTATGATTGAAACCGCGATATAATAAAAAGCTTAGGTGAATTACAAATACATATTCCATTCTTGAACAAATTGGTCCGGTAGTCGTGTCTCTTCAATGCTTTAACTCAATAGTCCTTCAGTTGCATATCTAAGATTTATAAGTTCGAGATGATCTAAAATAGAATTAGCCCTTTTTGACCAACACCTACCATTTATCATTCACCTATAATTTAATTGTTAGTTTCGTCTATCAAAAACGAGCGAACTGATTGGTCGAAAAAATTAATTCATACCTCCATGAACAAAATTTTGAGTACGCAGCCATTTTGCGTATTCATACAGTGTGATTAGGTTTTTCGGTTCATACCTTCATACCTTCATGAAAACAAAAAATATTCTATTCATCTCTTAAATAAATATTTCAAATAGAAAATTATTATTAAATTATAAGAAATGAAGATAATATTTTTTGTTTTCATGGAGGTATGAACCGAATAACCTAACCACACAATGTATGAATCCGCTTCGCGTATTCATACAGTGTGATTAGGTTTTTCGGTTCATACCTTCATGAAAACAAAAAATATTCTCTTCATCTCTTAAATAAATATTTCAAATAGAAATTGAATATTTGAATTCATATTTTAGACCAGAATTTTAAAGCCCAACGTTTGCATACAGGGGTAATCTACTAACCCCCCCCCCCCCCCAAAAAAAAAAAAACTACAAAGTTTGATGTGTTTTTTGACTTCCAATAATCTTTATAATAGAAATCTTATGTGTAACTTATCTACATCTTTGTGGTTATAAAACCTATGATGCAGTCACTGTATATTTCAAACCTCTTTTATAGGAAACGAAAATCTTCATTTCAAATGTACAGGTATAGGATAGTCTTTTGTTTAAGTGTAAGATCGATTTATCTTTTATAGATGAACAACAAATTTCTTGAGTGGTGGAGTCACGAGTGAAAATATGCTTTAAAATTTCACGGCATTAAAGATAATTCGATCTTGCACGATAAACAAACAGAAATTGTTTTTTCTTTAATGCCAAATTAAGATAATTTAATTTATAGTTTCGTCTGTAAAAAACGAACGTTCTGATTGGTCGAAAAAAAATATTCATAACTCCATGAACAAAATTTTGAGCACGCAGCGATTTTGTATACTTCCGCACAAAATAGTCCCATACAAAAAGGTATCAAAACTTGTAAAGGTATTTTTGCTCGATGCTTTTAAATCATAAGAAATGAAGAGAATATTTTTTGGTTTTCATGGAGGTATGAACCGAAAAACCTAATCACACAATGTTTGAATCCGCTTCGCGTATTCATACAGTTTGATTGGGTTTTTCGGTGCATACTTCCACGAAAACAAAAAATATTCTCTTCATCTCTTAGATGACAATCTATTAATTTTTTGCGTCTAAACTCCCTAATTCAGCGTCATTACGCACGTGAATTATGTGACGTCGCGATGGCGTCATGGGTATCTTGAGTCCTGCGTAGATTACGGTCAGCACTTCAAAATAAACGGAAGCTTGGCTAAGCGAACAAAAATGTTTTCGAGTGGTTGAGTCATGAGTGAAAATTTGCTTTAAAATTTCACGGCATTAAAGATAATTCGATCTTGCACGATAAACAAACAATTATTGTTTTTTCTTTAATGCCAAATTAAGATAATTTAATTTATAGTTTCGTCTTTCAAAAACGAGCGTTCTGATTGGTCGAAAAAAAGTATTCATACTTCCACAAAAACAAAAAATATTCTCTTCATCTCTTAAATGACAATTTATTATTTTTTCGTCTAAACTCCCTAATTGCGCGTCATTACGCACATGAATTATGTGACGTCGCGATGGCGTCATGGGTATCTTGAGTCCTGCGTAGATTACGTTCAGCACTTCAAAATAAACGGAAGCTCGGCTAAGTCTTCCAAACAGTGAGTTTATCGTTTTCATAATTTCATTGTTTTTTCGGATGATAATCTACCGAAAAATATTTATTATCCACCGAAAAGCATTGAAGAAAAATAGGACATTTCTTTTGTGTTCTTTATTATCATTTTTATTTATCTCATCATGCTATTAAGCGACTAAAGCTCTATTTCAGTAGACCAATGTGGGTGGATAGTCGTAAACTTAAGTGGGATAGCAGCTGGAGGCTAGGATAGGATGTAGTGGTAGTACTGGTGTGAGAAATACCAGGAATCCATTGTTAGGTGCTCCAGCCGCCGCGATATGACTGAAATACTGTTAAAAGCGGCGTTAAACCCAATTCAATTAATCAATCAATCATTAGACCAATTAATTATTTATTTCGACTGGAAGTTGATTCTGAACTCTGACATTTGCCTGAAGCTTTTTGTTGGTTTACGTCGTAACTACAGGCCGCCAACCAACTATTCTACTTTTTTGTTACATGCTACTTGGTAAAATAACGCTGTAAAATATCGATGCTAAATGACTGGTTAGACAGAAGAAATGTTAAATAACCACTAGAGTAATTATCCTATATACATTTACCCATTCCCGTACAATCCCTGATTGTTGTTGTGATATTATTCTCGGGAAAACATTGTGGAAGAAATGCTTGTATGCAGGTTACGGTTTTATAGTACTCACTGTATAAAGTCATCTGCTACCCTTTCGAATTTGAACAAGTCTAAAATTAAGAACAAAACAAAACAAAACAGTAGGTTTTAGGTTTAGGTTAAAACTAAATCTATTTTACGTCGATTAGGAAACAAGTTTTTATTCCTCAGATTCTGATTCCTGGGGAATACCGCACTACTCGCGCCGATTATGTGGGTCGATGACAGAACCAAGATCGATAGCCGCTCCCGGGAATAAGACAGTATGAACAAAACAGTAAAGGATTAATGACCCGTCACGCGGAAAAGGTGTCATTCGATAGACAGACTTAAGATAGGATCCTACGGAGGTCAGGCAGATGATGCATTTCGAAAATGAAAATGCAATGAGGTAGAATGACAATTCCAGATTCAGAAAAATCTTTAATCAGCGAAAAAACTAGATCTTTGTCAAACTGCGAGGTCTATCTTAAGGTCATTATTTCGTCTACCTATGAGCATCGCCCTACATTTTATTTTCTTTTAAACAGTTAAAACATTTATTTGTGAAATTTTATTATTTTTTTTAAAATACGTTCTTACGTAGCTCTCTCTTGACATATGTTTACCTCGTACTTCTTTAAAAAGAAGAGAAAAATGATATGCCTAGACGACCACAAACGTCATCAACTACGTCATAAAGGACTAGTTTCATTATCCGCCATTTTCACATGTAAACTAGCTTCAGGAAAGAAATTTGGCTGGTTGGAACAAAGATCTTAATCCTTTGATAATACGCTCTATCAAACAGTAATTTAATATTAAGTTTCGTTTATTAAAAACGGGCGTTCTGATCGGTTATAAAAATTATTCTTATCTCTATGAACAAAGGACACAGCCATTTGGAATCTTCTGCACATAAAAGTTCCATTCCAAAAAGTATCAAAATTTGAAAATCATTTTTCTTTTTTGCTCGATGCTATTAAATTATAAGAAATGGAGAGATTAATTTTTGTTTGTCATCGCGTATTCATACATTGTGATTAATTTTTTCGGTTCATAACCCACGAAAAAAATAAAAAAAAATATTCTCTTTATTTCTAAAAAAAAAAAAAAAAAAAAAAAAGAAAATATCACTGTGATACATTGAGACGTAAAATCATTTAGAATAAGGATCTTTGAAAAAAAGCTCATCCATTTTGGTTTAAATATTAACCATTTACTATATTGTCAAATTTTGGACCTGTTCAAATACAAAGGTTTGGCAGACGACAATTTAAAGTTGGTTTTATTTGAAGGGGAGTAAATATTGTAGAAAAGAAAGATATTGCTTGTTACAGGCAAGTTCTTCTTTATCCACATTATTTTCTCAAGTATTAAATTAGTGAGACATATAAACGAAGGATTTTACGGGAAAGGGTAAAGATGTCATGCATTAAATCAAAGGGTTAGGGACCGAAATAGTTCAAATATCAATCAAAGGGAAATAACTCTCCTTCAAAGGAACTTGTAATTCATATCAAACGAGAAAGGTATATCTCACAGGCGTTAATATGTCCCTTGTTCACTAACAAAAATCTACAAAACATAACATTGGTGTCGATGATATTGGTTTTTCGATGTCTAGTCAAGCGTTTTCACTCCGCAGTTTTTGAACCGCATTATATGATCTTAAACTGAGACGAGTCTTTATTAAAGACACAATATCGCCGTTGCATTTAAGAGATGAAGAGAATATTTTTTGTTTTCATGGAGGTATGAACCGAAAAACCTAATCACACTGTATGAATACGCGAAGCGGATTCATACATTGTGTGATTAGGTTTTTCGGTTCATACCTCCATGAAAACAAAAAATATTATCTTCATTTCTTATAATTTAATAGTATCGTGCGAAAAAAGCAACTACTTAACAAATTTTGATACCTTTTTGTAGTGAACTACTTTGTGCGGAAGCATTCAAAATGGCTGCGTACTCAAAATTTTGTTCGTGGAGGTATGAATTAAATTTTTCAACCAACCAGATTGCTCGTTTTTGATAGACGAAACTAACAATTAAATTATTAGAAAATGTTCCAACGTATGTAAACAGCATGCGCTAGCCATTCAAATGATATCTCGATCAATGAAATTTTGACGCACTCATAAATCACACTAAGGATTCCGGCTTATTAGATGGGTCAAAAATCCAAGCAATTTCTTCATTTTCCGGAATGGTCTACAAAGCTTTTTTTCTTTAGAGGCATCGAATAGCGGGATTGTGTGGGGATGGGTTAGAGAAGGTTTTTAAAGACACCGGAACACCAAATAGGAAAGCATTAGATAAACAAACTGGCAGATTTGCGGCGTTGTGAAGTTCATTCTTTTTTCGCGCAGCTCTTAAAGACTGAAAATTTAGTTAATCGTCTAGGTAGCTGAAAATATTTTGAATCTATGTAAAATTCTAGATCACTGAATAAAGAAATCTCATAGATAATATTCTATTGTGATTTGTTTATCGATTACTCGTTTTCATTTATGAAACTAAAAAGTAATGATCGCATATCAATAAATTTCCTAAATTAGTCTTACATTCCAACAATAGACAAATCAAATAATTTATTCAGCACGAAGGCTTTCGTGTCTTAAAAATAGTAGTTTCGGCTTCAAACGGTTTGGCGGCTTAAACGTCAATTAATTACTTGACATTAATTTTATGTGATTGACCATATATTTTGGAAAAAAATGTCGTTTATTACTGCAGTCGAACTGACATTCGGAGGTAAGAGGCCTTGGCTAGTGCGCGGAGGTTTGCGTATTATTTTCAGTCGTCCGAATGTTGTAAGTACATGTCAAAAACAAACGAAAATCTGATATAACTTTTGACTGGAGAGACAGAGAAACATATTGTGCCTTTTCTTCATCTATTCATCAGTAAAACAACATTAATAGTTTGCATGGCCACTCCAAACATGTCATCCATAATGCATTTCATTGAATGATTTAAAACGTGGACAACAACGGTATTATGGGATTGCGTCATCAATGACGCACCAAACATGTCATCCATAAGGCATTACTTTGAATGATTTAAAACGTCGACAACAACGGTATTATGTGATTGCGTCATCAATGACGCAGTGGTTCGATCAACACGAAGGCGATTGTTCACGGAGAGGAAAATAGCTGTAATTTTTCAAATGCGGTGTTTCGTTGCATAAATCAGCTAAACCAAACGTAAACCTCACATAAACAATTTCCTGTTTCAGATATAGTCTTTTCAGGTCTAAGGGAAGTAAATAATTTTCCCGCCATCTGGCAGGTAGGAATAGGGAAACTCCGGTTTATATCAACACAAGATCAAGGTGGCCTCAGATTGGCAATAATATTGAAAATCAAAACCAATGATTTTTTCAATACCTTTTATGTTCCGTTGAAAAAATACGAAGTCAAAAGTAACGGTTTTGAATCATTTTGGCAATTTACTAGCGGGTTTTAAAAGTGTGTACGTTTTTTTGAATTGCCCGTAGAAACAGCTACACAGGGAGGGTCATCTCAAAAATGGGGTCAAAAGTCATAGAGAAAAGGGATCATGCCATACTGAAATTTATTTCTTTGGATGTATGAATGGATGTTCTTTACTATAAAGTAGGTCTGGTCATTCGCTATAAGCGAATGTGTTATAATGGTCGTCTATGGAAAATGATTTACTTCCCTTAGACCTGGTTCATTTGCCAGCGGAATTCCTTAATAGTACCTTTTTCTCTTGATTGGTATCTTACCGTTGGGTGAATAATCGGTAAAGTGAGATGAGCAGCTATATGTTTGGCTAAAATATCGTGGTAATACGGTACTGGAATGAGAAATAGGCTCACCAGAAACAAATGGTTAGGTGATCCAGTCACTGCGATATGACTGAATTAATGTTCAAAGTGGCTTTAAATCCCATACAATAAATTAATCGATCGAACGATGGGTTTAGAGTATTTTCGTGGAAAATCTATTGATAAACCCGGATGTTAAATAGGATCGTTTAAGTGATCATTTAAGTGATAAATCGTTTCCAATGGGACATTGTTTAGCGTGTCGATTCATCTATTGCACTAACCTTACCGAGGTAGAGAGAGAGGGAAAAAAGGTAAGTAAATCCTTCTACTCTGAACTTATGCCTCTAAATGAGCCCACTTCAGTTGATCGCGACTGTCAATCAAAGTATCAATCGACATTAAATCATTCATTTTAGACCGGATTCGGACTTCGAACTCCAAAATACGCCAATATTTATGCGAAACATTTTTCCTTGTTTGTGCGAATTAAATATCGCCACTACGGCTTATCTAAAGTGTAGTTACGACGTTAAGGTCGCCTTGCAACTTGCATCGAATAATTATTCTGATTTCCAAAAATGCTTGAAAAAATCTTAAATTTCATAAACTTTAAATTGTCGTCTGCATGTCATATTAATTGGGCTAGTCTAAAAAATCGTCTGCTTATGGGCAAAGCTTTGATTTCTATGGGCCAGTTAATTTCGAAATGATTTGGAATTTTTGTTGTTTTGGTCTGTGTGTTTTTCAATTCCAATGATAGAATTTTTTTGTCAATGTTTGCACCTGTGATATTTGTAGTCACCATGTGCAGAGTACTGAAAGTATGGAAAATTATGACTGTCTGCATTTTGCAGGCTGGTCTGGGGAGAAAGTTTGTTTTTTATCACATTTTCTTTGTATAAAATTTTCATTTCTCTTCTCTTTAAACAACGCTGTTTACTACTGTGATGTCAACCTGGTTTTCCATTTCTGAAACAATATTTGCATTTATGTTTGTCTGTCTATGTGTCATACTTGTATGGAAAAAAAACTGATCCAGCGGAGGTCAATCAGGATTTAACTTTCGAAACTGAAATATGGTAGAGTAGAACTACCCTTTCCACTTCACAAGCGAAAATTTCAACCTGGGTTAATCTGGAGACCACTTGATCTATATTTTCACCACTGTGGTGGTTAATTTAATACCCTTTAGCCTAAAACCATGAAAAGGTGACAAAAAGGTTGTTAATGAAAACTTAAGACTTGGTTAGACGTAGAGTATTATGTTTTTCGGCAAATTTAGGAATGAGTCAAAATGATAAAATCTCTCCCCTACATTCCAGTAATGCAATACACTACATGACCTTAGAAATAACTGACTAAGGTCAACTGAAGCAGATATGCTAAAGCAGACAGTGTAAACGCAAAAAGCAGATATGCTTAAAACATATATGCTTTTTCAGATATGCTAAAACATGTAGTGTAAACGGCCTATAACAAATTGTTTTACTTTTTTGTGACATGGAACTTGTCATATTTTTTTTCAAAATTACGCCGTTTAATTTTGAAGTGTAACTTCCTATTTGAGTCAGTGAGTGGAACCAGCAGAGACAGTAGGCTGGGCCAGTGAATATCGGTCTATCGCTGTGCAGGTATTGTAACGATATATAGGAGGGTTTTTCTTGATAATGGACCACACACGGACACACAAAAACAACATATAAATAAATAAATATATATATATGTATATGTATATGTGTGTGTGTGTGTGTGTGTTTGTGTGTCTGTGTGTGGTCCACTATCCAAGAAAACCCTCCTTAATGACAATAAAATTGATTTTTTCCCTCTTGTCCTTTACCTTATAATAATGCCACACAATTTAAGACGGTCCAAATATAGAGATCTCGGAGACGACACCTTTTTGTTTATGCATTATTATCATTAGTTAAGGAAATAATAATAAGGTGATTTCACTCTACTTTCATACCAAGCAAGATGAAATTGCACTTTGGAAACTAAGCCCATTAAAATTCTCTAAATAGTATAAAATAGACATAATTAGCTGCATTGTTTTCTCTTTCTATTGTGATCCATCAAAAGTGAAAGCGAAAAGAAAGACTTACGATTAAATGAGTATATTTTATTTGAAAGAAATGTTACTATTTCGGCAAATTTGTAATTTTTTTCGATAAAAAGAAAAAGAAAAGATTCAATTTTTTTTAATATAAAAGTTTGTAACATTCATTCACAAATCATTCCTTCAAAAAAGATTATTTAGGTAACAAATTTCTAAGAAAGGGCTTAAAAGGTATAGGTCACCAGGTTTATTTTTCTGCAATAACATTTTCAAACTTTTTGGTAAGTCCTTTTATCGACCCTTTCCTGTATAATCCCTGTTTTTTACGCCCCGGTGTTTTTAAACTTGAGAAAATATTGAGGAAAAAGAAGTAATTGTTTGTAACAAGAATTTCTTCTTTTTCTTCAATATTTTATAGACTATCGAAAAAGAGATCGATAAACTAAATCATTTGATACTCGTTTTACGACATTAAATATTCATATTTCTTCCCTTTCTTCGAATAACCACAATCACCGAAAGGTTATATGTTTCATCAATATATTTATATATTTGTATCTTTCTAGGCCTATTCTTCAACAAAGTGATTTTAAAGTTTGTGTGTTTTGAACTTAAACAATGAATAACATTGAGTTTTGGTAGAAATACCTTTCACAAGATACACACGTAGTATAATTTAAGTCAATGACTACCAAGTTCATTTAGCTGATTCTTTGACAATCACTGGAGCTGCTAATAAACCGTTTGTCAAATCGTCGAAATAAACTGTAGCGATCGTTCTTGAATGGTAATTCCGCAATAATGGCAAGTGTGGAACAGACTTACACGTAGCTGTTTTGGCACGTCAACATGTTACAAACATTTTATCTTTTGCGTATTCTTAAGTTAGAACATTAATTCTACCTTATGACAAATTTAAGTATAATATACCGATCTTTACTGACACGTACTCCAACTTATCTACTTATCACATCCACGCAATAAAATTTAAGACTGGTCCAATAATTGGATATCCATATAGGTGACAGATCGCAGCTGCCACTTGAAAAATCGAATGGCCAATAAAATCATTCATTTAGCATGGAAGTCAACTTTAACCTCGACATTTATTTCTAGCTTTTTTTTTAAATAGGTTTGACGAATTAAACGTCGTAACTACAGCTTATTCAAGCAATTTCCATTTTGCCTCCCACCCCCAAAAAAGCCTTGCCGTATATAAGTAGGACTTACTGTCGCATGCCAGTTGGCATGGCAAGCGATGGACCAATTTATAGTTCTAGAATGAAAAAAGCAAAATTTTATACCTAGAAAGTTGAACAAGTCTAAAATTAAATGGTTTTTAAATTGTTATCTGCAACTCCCTTCAATTTGGACTAGCCTCAATGTTTGCCTACTGGTAATAGGTTATGGTAGAATGGCCATTCTAGATTCAGAAATCTCAACAGGTGAAAAGTGTCGACTCTAATCAGTCTTTGTTTTTCACACACACGACCATGGCCGTGACTATTCGAACTTCCAAGAAGGCTGGGTTGTGTGGTAAAGAGATAAAAGACAGGTCTCAGCGTCGTGTATAAATTACAAACTAACCGCTTGACAAATACTTTACTTTTCAAACCGACCGGGACTCCAGCCCGCAACCCTTCAATTTACTAATCGCGGCTGTCAATCAAGGAGTCAACCGACCAATCAAATAATTTATTCAGCCCGAACCTGAGCTTTCAACTCTGACATTGGCCGCCATTTTAAACCTTTTTTTGTTGGTTTGGCGACTTAAACGTCGTAACTACAGCTTATTCAAGCTGTAGTTACGACGTTTAGGTCTCCAACAAAATATGATCCCTTTTTGTTACACGCTACTGGCTATAGATTTTTCAAAATAACGCCGTTAAAATCGAAGAGGGACATCCTGTTGGAGTCAATGGGCGGGGCTGACGAAGCAAGTGGGCGGGGCCAGCGCTCGATCAATTCTCTTAGATAACTAGATCTTACCGTTCTTATACGGAGCCACACAGGACCCATGTTTTCGGATGAAACATTCAAGCTATTCTGGAAAAATTGGTAGCTCACTCTATACAAACAAAACAAATATTCTTTTTATTTTTTCAGCTTGAAACGCAAAATATCTGTTTACCGTCAACTGTGTAGTCCACAGTATATATAGAATTAACCAATTGCTGACCTCGTCCACTTACTCCTTTGGCATCGCCCACTGTTTCCGACAGCGTTATTTTACAACATTTATGGCCAGTAGCATGTAACAAGAAGTTGAATAGTTTGTTGGCGATATAAACGTCGTAACTACAGCTTTTAAGCCGCCAAACCAACAAACATGGCGTTCAATATCTGAGTTCAAAGCTCAATTCCGGGCTGAATGAATTATTTGATTGGTCGATTGATCCCTTGATTGACAGCAGTGATTGGTTAATTGTTTGTAACGAGAATCATACTTTAAGTGTCTGCGGCTTCCTTAGGGATAAAATATCTCACCAAAATGAATTCGGAAGTCTTCGTTTAATTGTTTACAGACCCCTTTGTAAATAATTTCAGAATTTCAAAAGTGTTGCCGAACAGGAAAATCGTGCATATTGTAACGAAGATGCTAGACATCCAAAGTTTTTTAGCTAGCAAAGCGTCAGCTTTGATAGCTTAAGTTAACAGACGAAATTTTGAGGTCGTCTCAAAGTTCAACGAGTGCAAACTACCACTGGAGCCTTAACCACTAAATCCGTTAACTGCCTACGCCATTAAAAGTAGTTCTTAATGTATTTCAGGAATATTACAAACTCTATTCAAATTGTAGTGATCTTTGTCAATCGCGCGCTATTTAACCCATTCCAAGTCAATTCCGCTTTTTAAGCATTTTGAAAAAAAGCTTTAGAAAACATTGTGGACAATGAAGAAATTGCTTGTACAAGCAATTTCTTCAATGTCCACAATGTTTTCTACCCAACAAGGGAAAGTTTTCTACATTCAACCATGCTTTGCTAGCTTACAGTGCTTTCAGCACTTTGATTTGTTATGGCTATTACAAATCTCGTTATCCGACGACCAATGCTGTGTCCGCATGCATTTGTCTTACCGCAAATCTTTCATTTAAAAATCTTCTATTTTTTGGCGAGTTTTTTTGTGATTTATCAGATTTGCTAAACAGATTTCATTTTTTTTGAAACATTGCTTTTGCAGGCATAATCATTACATGAACTAATGATTTTGAAAATTATCTGCTCCGCAAATATACAGTTACAAACATGAATATTTCAAGTCCGTGAAGTTGGCAGAACATTTGACATTCGGCCGAATGTCCACCGGATGTCTAATGACTAATTAGACATTCAAATCTGCTTATTTTGAATGTCCACTGAATTTCTAATGACTTATTACACATCCAAATCTGTTTTTACTTTTACGCATGTCCACAGAATTTCTAATTACTAATTAGACATTCAAATCTTCTTTTTCCAATGTCGACCGAATGTCTAATGACTATTGAGACATTCAAACAGTTTTTTCCAATGTCCACCGAATGTCTTATGACTAATTAGACATTCATTTTTACACTTGTTGAATGTCTAATTATTCGATTAGACAGTCGGCCGAATGTCTAATGTCCAATGTCAAATGTTCTGCCAACTTCACGGACTTATAGCCTATTATATGATTCAAGGAGGTACTTATTATCAGTGTTTGTTGACAGGGGTAAATGTTTGTGTACACGATTAACTGCAAAGTTTTTTTTCTGAAACCAAAGCAGATTTAAAAATAATTTCAACCCATTCCCACACATAACGCTTTTGGACGCCCCTGTAACAACCAACTTCTTCATTTTACACAATATTTTCTACTAAGAAAGTTGAAAAAAATTAAAATTTCATAAATTTTAAATTGTTGTATGCAACTCCTTTCAATTTGGACCAGTATAAAAAATTTGCCATCTGGTAATGGGTTAAATGTGATGCTTGTTAACAGAGTCGTTATAAGATTCCTTGAATATATAATATTAATAACATAAATCCGTTTCAAAATATTGCATGAGTGAGACTTGGTTACTTTCGTAAATGGTATTTTTTCAGGCAGGCATAATTTCTATACACGGTGGCGGTTTTCAGCTCCAATCTCTCAATGGAACAAATATAGTAGCTACCAAAATGATGCCATTTCACATTTAACCCTTTCCAAAACTCTAATTCGACTCGTAGAAATGGTCGAGGGGATCCGATTGCAAACGTTAATACACATATCTTTATATATGTATATTTTAGATATTGTAAGTCCTCCGTTCGCCGTTCTTGTTTTGTATCTTTGATTGTCCCAGTTTTCAGGTAACATATAGTGAGAAAAGATATCGTTTTCTGAATTTGGATAGTAATGCCACAAGATGAATGCCCGGTATGCCTTGACGAAGTGACTCACCGCAGATTTCTTCCATGTGGACATTCCTTATGCAATGGATGTTTCGAAAGACTAACCCAAAAGTGAGGGACATTAAAATATTTTTTATATCGTCGTAAGATAATTTCACGTATTCCTCGTGTCATTCTATTATAGAAAAGAAACCTAAGAAAAAGCACATTAGTTACTAGTTACTATCAGTAACGATCTTCTACTAATTTTATTTAAAACATTTGTTTTTATTCAGATACTAGCCGATCAGGCTTATCATACCGTATGAAGATTCATCCAGAAAATTGATCAGCTTTAAATTTCGAACATCAATGAATCAATGAAATCTAAATAAATTTACTTTCTTTTAACATGATATGAAGGGGGAGGGAGGGGGAGAGAGAAAAAAAAAAAGAGAGAGAGAGAGGGAGAGTAAGAGAGAGAGAGAGAGATAGAGAGAGACAGAGGGAGAGAGAGAGACAGAGAGAGACAGAGACAGAGAGACAGAGACAGAGAGACAGAGAGACAGCGAGACAAAAAGAGAGAGACACAAAGAGAGAGAGACAAAGAGAGAGAGACAAAGATAGAGAGAGAGAGATTATTATCTTTTATATATATTTACAAGCACGCATACACACTATGCACGCACGCACGCACGAAGGTACACCCTACGCACCTGAGATTTGTGAAACCTGAACAGAAAAGTTTGATGCCCAGACCTACAGTCGATTACGTACAGATCTACCAATTTGTGCGCTAACGGACACAACCTACCCAAAATTTTGAACTTATATAAATATATGCAAATGAGATCTGAACAAGTATATAAAATAGTTCGGTCCTCATTTGCGAAATTCAAGCGAATTTTACAGGCAATCAGAATGCAAGAATTTTGATAGAAGAAACAAAATTCAAATTATAAAACTTTACTATTATCAACTTTCTCAGCACTGGCTAATGCTCCTTCCAGGGCAGCATACGGAGGGTTAATTACACACTATCCCAAGTGTCTTAAATCGCGTAGACATTTAGAACGGTATCGCAATTAATCGTCGATATATTTCAGTTTGGCAAACTATATTGTAAGAGCTAAAGTTGCTTTAAAACCTTTCTGTCATTTAGAATTCGACTATTCGAGTTGTTTTGAGCGATCAAGTCTAACATTTTGACGTCCTGTTTTTGTTTTAATTTCAGCTCGTCAATAGTTTGTCCACTAGATAGGAGAAGATTTTCGGTGCCAAGTGACGAAAGACAGCCAAGAGAATCGTTTGTGGTACTCCCGAATGTACCGGTGCCAACAGTAGCACAAAGGTAAATCTCCTTTATTTAGTAATATTTGTTTTATTTTTATGCCCCAGTATGAATAGAATCGAGAGCACACTGTCTTACGGATGTCCATATGTCTGTCCGTCATCATGCGAGCAATAAAATTAACTTGTCATTATTGAAAGACTGTTCAAGATACACAGCTTATTTTTGGAACACAGGTTCCTTGCAGTGATAGGCATTAGTAGGTTGTAATATCAGGATCATCCATCGAGGTCAAGGACACTTATCAAGGTCACTTATCAAGATCATCTTTACGTAAAACTTTACAATATTGAAACACCGTCCAAGATACATGGGTCATATTTAGGACATATGTTCCTTGCATTGACAGTCATCAGATTGATGTAAAGTCATTGTTATACACCAAGGTCAAAGTCACTTATCAAGGTCAACTGAACGTAAACACTTAACATTTGCAGTTATTCAAACACCATTCAAGATACATGGCTCATATTTGCATTGATAGGCATAAGTTGGCTGTAAGGTTAAGATAATCCACCAAGGTCAAGATTATGTTCAGTGTCACATTTCCGATAAAATGCTATCACCGGGGCATGGAGTTTCACAAACACCTCTTGTAAGTTTTTGTAATGATGACGGCTATTTCTTTTAAATTAAACAAACAAACAAACAAACTAACAAAAAAGATAAAATTTGAAAGATTATCACTCACCTTACACGGCCGCTTAGGTATCATATCAAATATTTTCCCAGTAAAATAAAAGGGAATTTATCCAAGATAATGGCCGGTCGAGTCTCGTTTCATAGGAAAATTGAATTAAATAATTATGCTTCTGAAACATGTCTTCTGCTGCCTTTCGATTTATGATCACTAGTGAACCACCGGCGCATTTTTTTCTTTTCAACACATGTTACAGAATAGAATGTAGAGTTGAGGACACATTTTCAAAGTACCTTTCCACGTTAATTTTTGTGTCAGAGTTAACTGTCATTTACTGGTATACGCTGCTATCACTATAAACGGGTGAATGAGCTTTACGTCTTTTCGACGTTTCCGTATGAATTGTGTTGAATGATGTTGAAATCTATACTTATTTTCACACAAACTAATTTAACCCATTGCCACGCAGCGACGCTTTTGGACGCCCAAGAGAGAAGAACTCAACTGGACACACCCTCCGCAAATAGCCCATGTTTCCATTCATGTAATTAATTAAATTATTTCTTGATTGAAATGTTTTGAATTATGCCGTTTGAATTATTCCGTTTTCATATTTAATAGTAAGGGAATATAACCTGTGGTTTTCTTACGGCTTATTTCGTATTTCCGCAGTTGAAAGAGACATTTTCGACCTATCCATAAAATTTTGCCAAGGATAAAAAAGAAAAACAAGAGGACCATGATGATCCTATATCGCTCCCCTGAATATGATAGCCCAAGGCTTTATGAGATAATATACAAAATATCAAAGCCTTACACCTAATCCTTTTGGAGAATATTTCCTCATTTAATCCTAGGTATAGTGAAGATCAAACCATGTTGAGCTAATTTCAAGAGTACGGTAATTTTTTGAAGTACTTAAGTAGAGGGTCAATAGGCATTAATACATACCAAATATCAAAGCTGGGATTGCACAAAAAAGCGCTTATTTTCAGAATACAGTAATTCTATGAAGTATTTTAGTACAGGGTCAATAGGTATTATTACACACTAAATATTAAAGCACTTGGCCTTATGGTTTGGGAGAAGAAGACTTTTAAAGAAGGTTTATTCTATGAAGTATTTTGGTAGATGGTTAATAGATAATTTGTACAAAATATCAAAGCTCTAGGGATATGGTTTGTGAGAAGAATTTTTAAGAATTCCTTCTCATTTACATGTAAAGTCAGGGATCGCACAGAAAGGGCTAATTTTCAGAATACGGTAATTTTTTTAAGTATTTTGGTAGTGGGTCAATAGATGATAATTTGTACCAAATATCGAAGCTCTAGGCCTTATTGTTTGGGTGAAGAAGATTTTTAGAGTTTTCCTTCTTTATTTCCATGTAAAATCAGGGATCGCCCAGAAAAGGGCTAATTTTCAGAATACGGTAATTCTTTGAAGTATTTGGGTAGAGGGTCAATAGATGATGATTTGTACCAAATATCAAAGCTATAGGCCATATGGCTTGGGAGGAGAAGATTTTTTTTTCACTCCGTTGCCATGGCAAACAGAGTTCTATCTATCTATCTATCTATCTATCTATCTATCTATCTATCTATCTATCTATCTATCTATCTATCTATCTATCTATCTATCTATCTATCTATCTATCTATCTATCTATCTATCTATCTATCTATCTATCTATCTATCTATCTATCTATCTATCTATCTATCTATCTATCTATCTATCTATCTATCTATCTATCTATCTATCTATCTATCTATCTATCTATCTATCTATCTATCTATCTATCTATCTATCTATCTATCTATCTATCTATCTATCTATCTATCTATCTATCTATCTATCTATCTATCTATCTATCTATCTATCTATCTATCTATCTATCTATCTATCTATCTATCTATCTATCTATCTATCTATCTATCTATCTATCTATCTATCTATCTATCTATCTATCTATCTATCTATCTATCTATCTATCTATCTATCTATCTATCTATCTATCTATCTATCTATCTATCTATCTATCTATCTATCTATCTATCTATCTATCTATCTATCTATCTATCTATCTATCTATCTATCTATCTATCTATCTATCTATCTATCTATCTATCTATCTATCTATCTATCTATCTATCTATCTATCTATCTATCTATCTATCTATCTATCTATCTATCTATCTATCTATCTATCTATCTATCTATCTATCTATCTATCTATCTATCTATCTATCTATCTATCTATCTATCTATCTATCTATCTATCTATCTATCTATCTATCTATCTATCTATCTATCTATCTATCTATCTATCTATCTATCTATCTATCTATCTATCTATCTATCTATCTATCTATCTATCTATCTATCTATCTATCTATCTATCTATCTATCTATCTATCTATCTATCTATCTATCTATCTATCTATCTATCTATCTATCTATCTATCTATCTATCTATCTATCTATCTATCTATCTATCTATCTATCTATCTATCTATCTATCTATCTATATATATATATATACTGCCCAACTCCCCTTTCGGGTATTACTGGCAGGTGCGCGTCTGTGATGGAATAAAAAACTGTTAGACATTTGTTAGGGTGCAAAATTTTAAAAGTTCTTCATGGATTTCAATCCTTTGAAGTATCTTGAAAGAGCATGACCTAAGAAACATTTCTATGAAGTCTATTGAAATTCCATGGTTAGTTTAGGAGAAGAAGATTTTTTTGTAATTGTGAACGGACGGACGGACAGACGGACAGACGGACGGACGGACGGACGACGACCGATCACAATAGCTCACCCAGAGCACTTTGTGCTCAGGTGAGCTAAAACATATCCTAATGTTTTCAGACATTGTAATCTCAATTCTTTCAGAAATGCAAAATAAATGGCGCTAAGAGTCCCTGACGTCGAAAATGCTCGAACACAAACAAATGAAGTAACTTATGCAGTTTCACTTTAAATTTACAACAGTGTTATATTGCTCTTTACTATTTTTCTTCTACCGTATATTTATTAACTTTTTGGTTTTGTCTTTATTCAGACCAACTCCACAACCTTCTCCAGTGCCTGACTTGTCCATATTTACAGTACAACAATCAAACGGAACAAATCGATCGACAGGATCTGTGAGGTATTATGTATTCACGTGATAGATTAGATTTATATTTAGTAAAATATGTCAGAGAAAATTAATCTTATTCTGTGTCATTCCAAAGTTCTTTTTCTTTGAGGGGGAACAATATTGTGGACAATCTTTCTGAAAGTTTGCTTTTTTTCGAGATGGCTGGGGGATTTTATGGGAGTGAGTTAAATCAGGATTCAGTAGTTTAATATTCATCTTCATAACATTAACCTGAGACCGATTTTTATGATTGATTATTTTAATTTAATTCTATCAAAGGATGCATAAATGGCGATTTGATTACCCATTCGTAGGTTTACACAACACAGCGTGCTCATATAGAGTGTACACTGCAAGGCCTTTGAATACGTAACGAAACCGAGTGTTAACTCCAAACAGCTCACGGCAATCGGTTTTGATAGCATATGGATCAATTGTTCCACTATAGGTATAACCTCCAACATATTGACTCGTTAGCTAAGTCGGTAGAGAATTAACCTTCAAACTTCGAGGTCGGGGTTCGATCTCCGGACGGACTACACTAACAAACTAATTGTCTTTCGAATGTGAATATGAAACGACTTCCCGTGTGACGTTACTATACACCGAGCACGTTAAAGAACCAGACAGAGTTCCCAGTAGTATCGTCTTGTATCCTTGCTCGATGTTCTCTAACAATTAACCGTCTTCTGGGTCTTCCCCCACATGGGGAAATACTACAGTAGCGGCAATAAATAAGCGAACATATACAAGAATTGTCCCAAATCAACCCATGTCATTTAAATACAAATTACTGAAAAGTACTGTAAGCTAGCAAAACATTGTTAGTTCAATAATCTTCTATGTCAAACGTTATCATGATAAAGAAACGAGACTGAGTTAACCAAGGAGTAAAACCAATTCACTCACATTTCCTCATTTTTACATCCCTCAAGAAAAAAGTTGTGGAAAACGATGTGGAAAATGAAGAAATTGCTTGTTACAAGCAACTTCTTCATTTTCCACATTGTTTTCTACCTAAAGAGATAAATATTTTAGAATTTTCAACAATTTGAAATTGTCGTCTGCAACTTCTTTGAAGATCGGTGAGCTCAAGTGAGCTAAATTACCTAGGAGGTCAACTTGCATGCAGAGTTTGTAATATTCCTGAAATACATAAGAACTACTTTGCTTGTTACAAGCAACTTCTTCATTTTCCACATTGTTTTCTACCTAAAGAGATAAATTTTTTAGAATTTTCAACAATTTGAAATTGTCGTCTGCAACTTCTTTGAAGATTGGTGAGGTCAAGTGAGCTAAAATACCTAGGAGGTCAACTTGCATGCAGAGTTTGTAATATTCCTGAAATACATAAGAACTACTTTGCTTGTTACAAGCAACTTCTTCATTTTCCACATTATTTTCTACCAAAAGAGATAAATATTTTTGAATTTTCAACAATTTGAAATTGTCGTCTGCAACTTCTTTGAAGATCGGTGAGCTCAAGTGAGCTAAAATACCTAGGAGGTCAACTTGCATGCAGAGTTTGTAATATTCCTGAAATATATAAGAACTACGTTGTATGGCGTAGGCATTAAACGGATTTAGTTGTTAAGACTCCAATGGCAGTTTGCACTCGTTGAAATTTGAGAAGCGAAAATTTTGTCTGTTAACTTAAGCTATCAAAGCTGACGCTTCTCTAGCTAAAAACCAAGGTACATTGCTGGTGAAATTGTTGCCATATTGATGCTTCAAAATGGTCTTGTTTGATTTTTCCAACATTGATAAACGGCTTTTATTCGTAATTTTCATCAGAAAAATAATGTATAATAACACATTTCTCATTTTCAGGATATCTCGCGATTCGAACAGATTTATTCGTAAGTAGAAAGATTATAATTTGATTTATTTAGTATCATTCTGTATTTGCTTACAATTCGATAACATGAAGACTAACTCATCCGTCTTTTCCCCCTGGTTTTGACATTAAAGTGCCTGAAATGGTTCGATATTTAATTTGAAATTCGATGCATTTTCATCTTACATTTGCAAAATCGGAAAATTGAAACTGATTAATTAATCACGAGTTTGTTTTCGTCATGATAGAGTTTATCAATGCGTATCTGCTTGTCAATGTCATCTACCAGGGTCAAACTTCTTTAAAACTTAACCAAAATACATTGTACTTGAAGTCTATTCAAGTCTATGCCGCTCATGTTTGACTTGGTGATAGTTTCCATCGACATGCATCCGCACTTTGTCACGAGTGAAGGGATATCGACATAATATTTTTCTCCAATATCATTAGATAAGTAGAACGTTCGCCGACCTTGGTACAACAAGATGGCATCTGCGAGGTTATCTTTTAATGTATGGTTCGTAAGAATATCTAGGTTATTTGTGCTTTAGTAAAATTCAGATCGCACGTTTGAGCTTTAACGTTCATTTAAGCTTTCAGGAACCTTCTCATTTTCCGAAGTTTGTGTTGCATTCACAGTTTTTTCAGTGCTTTGATTAAACTTTGTTGTTGAATTAGCAGCTCTGTTCGAGCTTATCTTTTCTTCTCCAGAAAAGGCAAGATCCTTAACACTTTTTGCGCAACAAGTTTAAACAAGAATAAACTGCGTAGAGGTCCATTAAGAGATATACCATGCAAAAGTCTGAATATTATAGGCCTTCTGAATCAAAGAAAATAAAATTAGAAATCACCTTCTCTGTTTCAATACAATTAGTGTACGCATGTATTGAGTCAAAGTTTGATCCAAGGGGCAGCACACGAATAAACTTGGTAATGGTCTATGAGAAGATGTTTCAAATCAAACATATTAATTATCTTGAGATTTGTGAAGATTTTATACTTGTTTTTATTTAAATAAAGCATGGTATAGGACCTTTAGAAGACGGTGATACAATCCTAATATCAAAAATCTCAACTTTTGGTTTCAGAGTAAAAGGTTTTTTTTACATTTATTTCTATCCCTTCTTATTGTGCCGAAGCAATAAGGCAGATCTACATCCATGCACCTAGATTCACTACTGCATTACGAGAGGAAACTGTAAACGATGGATAATATCTAATGTTAGGCGGGTCACTTGCTCTGGTGAGCTGAAAAGGAATTATCTATATCTACTTATATTTCTTTCAACGGCTCAAGATTGTTTTGGTTCAGTAAAGAATATTTTCTTAAAGCACAAGTATGAGCTTTCAGAAATTCAAAAATAAGAGGGTTAAATCTGTCCACCCTTCAACTAACATTAAAGACATTTTCATATTTTTTTTTCATTTCAGATAAAATCCGGTCGAGATTACGAGACGGTGTCGGTAAACGACTAGATGATGATTATAATTCTCGTAAGTTATCGGTTAATTGGGGATATGCAATATCTAATTTATCTGTTTTCGTTAACGAATTTGACAATTCCCAATTTTATGAACAGCCGTTTCTAAAATGTAAATTGCATACATATTGCCAACATTTTCACGATGAGGTGTAGTTTTAGACTTCAATTCAAGTGAAAAGTTAACCCACTAGACTTTTAAAATCATCTACGTCATATCAAAACTACCCAACATGACATTCTTTATACAATTGATCCCGAACATATGAACATCAAACTTTTGAATACAGACAAATGTGATTTTATCGGTTAACTGTAGGTGGCATTTTACATGAGTTTGTTTGTTTGTTTGAATGGGGTTTTACGCCGCTTTCAACAATCTTTCAGTTATATCGCGGCGGCTGGAGCACTTAACAATGGAATCCTGGTATTTCTCACACCAGTACTACCATTACATCCTTTCCTAGCCTCCAGCTGCTATCCCACATAGGTCTACGATTATCGACTCATTGGTGAGAGACAAATAGTCGGAATGGATGAGTGCCGCCGTCGGGGATCGAACCCGGGACCTCTAGATTGACAGTCCGATGCGCTAACATCTGCGCTATGACGGCGACTCATTTTACATGAGTATGATATTCATCAAAGAATCTCAGCGTCCTAGTCATGCACTGGTGAATTTCAGGAACGACAGTTTTCTGTCCTCTTCCTGAGCTCTTCTAGTAATCGTCGGTAGCTGAATTGCGGTTATCTGGTTAGTTTTCATATTTCTGTCTCTAACCAAGCTAACTCGGAGTCAAAACGTCAAAGCATCACTAATAGTGTCGCTGAATCTAGTAAACAGTATCGTTTAATTTTGCTGGCGGTTTTGCTTTTTGTAATTATATTCAAAGTGTATCATTTTGTTTATATCGTTAAATTGTAAAACCATTAAACGAGACTTTAAGTTTGAGGGGTCGATCACTTTCATTATCGAACGCGCTTTATGTGTGATTCGATCTTTCATTGATTAATAGTCTAAAAAAAATGAGAAATTATGGATATTTACAACAAATTTTACATACCAGGTGTCCGAATAATTCAAGCTGTAATAATCCAAATTCAGAAAAATCTTTAATTAGAACAACCAGTTAACTCTGCACCATGATCATTTACATTTTTTACATATTTACTTTTGAAAATCAAGAATACTACACCAAATCTTTCCTCAGATAACTAAGTAATAACTAAGTGAGCAGAGAGTATCCAAATTCCCACGTGCAAGAAAGGTTAAGGCTAAAGGTCATAATGACGTTACAATTAGGTTATTCTAAAAATAGAACATGACCGAGTTCCGGTGATTTTTATTTCCAATTTGACCGACATATTTCAACTGTATAGTCTGTTTCTGAAATCAGAAAATTTGGTGTGACAAACATTTATCCCCTTACAACGTTGAATATTATTGATACTAGCTATTCCCTTGTTTATGTTTAATATCGTTCACGTGCAAACTTAATTATATTAAATAAGTAGTGAAAATTATATTCTTATGTCAACTATGTTGATTTAGAATGATATAAAATGTTGAAATTGAACTTGAACTTGAGAATATATTGTTCGTCACGTGACATGTGTACTGCGGGCCTGTTTTTATTACATCTTGTAATCGGGATACAAAACTAGCGTTCGTTGGGCAGCTCTGACTAATTACGCTATCCACCTCATCCCCATCTACGCATATTATCCTTTCTCAAGTTTTCTTACAAACCTAGTACCTTATACTTACCAACGACCAACAAACTATCGCCTGTACTTGGTTTTTCTAGAACCCAGGGTCCTGCGCAGCTTGATGTTTCATGCCATCGCCCAACTATAATCTCGACCTTACGGCCCGGCCCCATCGGCAACTTGCATGCTTTACTTCTAAGAACCTACGGTTCTTGTCACAGAAACCAAATTTCTGATTTACAAGTAGAAAGTATCGGTTCTACATCTTTCTCTCCGTAGAAAATATTCTTTCTATACATCTTTACCCAAAGTGTTTGTCCCATAGCACATGATAATGTTGTTTAACCTGTTTTTCTTTACTTACTTCAAGGAGTAAAACCTTCCTTAACGACTGAATGACATAGATGTCGACCTCTAATTGTTTTCGAATAACTATTATAATCAAGCCAATATTTGCTTGACAACTTTGTTACTTCGTACTTTTGGATATTGCATTAATTCTTATCATATATTTAATACTAAAACATTCTATATATACCACGCACGATATTGTTTAATCTGGAACCCACCGCGTTGTTCTGCACGGGTCATCGTTTACCTATAACCTGGGAATAATGGTCCGGCACCTCCGGCCACTCGCATGCTTTACTTCTAAGGACCTTAGTGTAAGAACCTACGGTTCTTGCGACAGACACCTCGTTTCTGTTTTACTAGTATATGGCTCGGTTCTACATCTTTCACTACGTAGATAACTTTTCTACACAGGTTTACACGAACTTTCTTTTGCTGTTGGCTATTGGACACGGTACTTGTAGCTAAAAATTGTTATGTTAGTTTTTATGCGTTGTTGTAGAAATAGTAGCTATTCTACGATAGTATAATTGTTGAAATGGATTCAATATAATTATTAAATGTTGACCATATATGCATGAGCTTTTGTTTATGCTTTAGATAGCTTTTCAGAAACCCATCTCGTACATACAGATGTCCGTCGTTACTTATCTGACACCTGTATGATCATGGGAACGATCACGTCACTCAAATGTATGTTTGAAATATTGGTTTGCAAATAGAGTCATCGTGGCTGCCATCGTGGCTGCAGCCTATTCAAGCTGTAGTTTTGGTATTTTGAAATTCCATTTTTTGTTCATAATTTGGAAATATACCTCGACAGGCCGACAATTTTTTTACACCAAAGCCGTAACGGGACGAATGGTTTCTCTCCTGTCTTGTTGGTAGGAGAAATAACATCGACTCATTTTTGGGACAGTCCCTAGATAGACAATGTAACGATTATCTAGTCTGTCATATGAGAAAAAGTTATATACACGTAAGAATTCAGCATATCATCCGCTTAATCTGATCGGCTGCATGTATGCAATACAAATACTGAAATAGTATCGTGGAAAAAGACAAATTAACAGAGTAACACGCGACTAGGAAAGGAAGAACAAAAATAAAACAGACTAAAGGTAAACAACAACAACAACAACATCAACAGAAACAACAACGAACTAAAACCTCAAAGAGTGTATTGATAAGGTTTGTTAAAGATAAAACGGTCGGGGAGCTGGATAATATGTTCGCTTTTCTCGTCACCGTTTATTTGCAGACTAAGATGCTGTTTCTGAAATTCATTAATTAGGTACTTTACGACATGTACGGTATAAATATTAAAAAATAAATAAATAAATAAATAAATAAATTAGTAACTATCCTCTGGTTTTAGATGGCAAGACTGCTGCGACGATATTACTATTGGTGACAGTCGCTAGATTTATAGCAGGTAAGCAGCAAATGAAAGAAAAGATGTAGCTTTTCTTGCCCTCCTTTTTTTCTCCTTACAATACTATGGTTCCATTTCTTTCTGTATCAGATATTTCTTGTATCTGATATTTCTCAGAGATGAAATAAATTTCATTGTTTCGCAAAGTAAACAACAACAACAGCAACAGCAGCAACAACAACAAATCTTGTGTATCTTTTCGGAATAAAGGCATTACCAGATAATTAACTTCCTTCAAGAACAGTAATTTCTAATCGGCCTTCAATTCGTCTGATCGATTTGTTCAAGAAATAATTCTTGTTTTTATTCGATTTTTTTTTGTTTATTCTCACGAGCTAATCACATGAAATCTTTCAAACGAGAATGTAAGATATTTTAGGCATTTTGCGTAATACCTATCGTTATGTCATGGAAGTTCTAGCCAAGTTGTTGCGATTTCGTCATATTAGAAAATATCAAATAGCTTGCCATAAAGATCACTTATCAAACACACCCAGCTTTTGTATAGATGCATATCTCTCTCCCCGAAAACTACATTATTGCCTTTGCTGAATTACAGCGAGGGGGTGGATAGATCTGTGTGTGCTGAAAAGATAGGTCACCCAGTCAAATAAACGTGAACAAGTTGCGTGCACTCTACTGGCCACATGATAGGCTCAAATCTGTTATTCCGTATACAACTTAAAGATTTTAAATGCGGATATTTTTCTGCATTACTTTTCGCAAAAAAAGTAGTGGATCACCCGGGGCCTAAAAACCAGGTATTGGGTCACCAGGGGCCTAAAACTAAGTTATAAGATCAAATTCCTGTGTGCATTCCAGTGGCTACATTCTTATACTTTTGACCGTTTATTAGAATGTTTGTCTCCATGTTATCTCGTACCACGTAGAAAAGTAGGTCATTGGGTCTCGAATGTAAATCTTTGTCTTGAATCAAGAGGCATCATCCCTAGCTCAAATATATTGAAAGTTGGTCTGAATCAGAAGATTTTTTGTCTCGAAGATATTTATTCGATATATGGTCAAATACCTGGTCACTAGCTTCACCTTTAGCGCAAATCTTTGATGATGTTTATCGACTGAATATCTTTTTAAGGTTTTAAAAGAGACCAATTTGTATAAAAAACGAGGAAACTAGATTAAATTTTAGAACAACACTTTATTCAAAGCAAAACCTGGTCACTAGATAAAATCATAGAAAACCTTACTAACGCAAGGGAGGTCGTATTTTAAGCCGAAATGTTATCAAACTTGGTTAGTGTGTATGTCTCTAAGATGCCAAGTTCATCTCTAAAAGTGGGGCACCAGAAGACTAATTCTCGGTCACTATTTTATATCTTCAAAATAAAAATCCTTTAGACCATCGCGGTTTTGCTAAATTTTGATCAGAATGTTTGTCTCCACGAATATCAAGATTGAGTTCGATAGAGGTCAGTGGGTTAATTGTAAGAAACACGTCGTGTATATCCATCAGGGTACATTTTATGCAAAGATCTGAAGCTTGGTGATAAAATTCGTTTCTATAATATCTTTTGCAATTCTAACATATGTCACATTGATCGTAAAACAGGTGATTCTAATTTTATTGAACATTTGCTTTTATCTGCTCTGATGAATACATTAGGGCTACCCCGCTTCTTTATCTATTCGGATGAGACTGTTATCCGATGCACAGTCTTCATATGGTCATATAGCTGTTGAGTGGGACATAAAATTCCTCACAATCAATCAAGTTTTGGGCTAATGCCATAGGGTCGTTGAAGTTGTCGATTTAATTCTAAAATATCAAAAACTCAGTATTTTGAATGCATAAGTTTCGTTTAAAAGTGTACTGTTGAAACAAATATATACAAAATTACCTGATACATGACATAAACCTTATCCCTTTTAAATCAATCATTCGGTACTCCTATAACAATAGGACCAAAAAGGAACGTGAATGCTTGGCTTTGGTGCTGGAAACTGTGATCATGGTCTCGAATTACAAATATGTGAAGGCATGAACAAAAAAACAAGGAAAGAATCGAAACGCAGACAAAACAAAACCACATCAACAACAGAAAACAGGGGTTATATAGAATGACATTTGATCCTCTGCCATTACTTTGACCTTTGGATTTTGAGCCCGATTTCAATCAGGGTTGAACTCATCTTGGTGTTCAGGTGTGTGGAATATGTTGACGCTCGAACCACAAGTTCAAGAGATTCCTATGAGGTCGAATTTTATCATTTCACCTTTTTCTGTAACCTTGACCTTTGGGGCTGGATCAATATTCAAGCACAGCGCAATAACTTTCACTAAGATGTACAAGCATATATTGAAATCTGACCATAGGTCCAACAGATATGGGCAAAGTCAAAGTGTGTCGGGTTACCTACAACTTCAACTAAGCCTATACACCGACGACGACAGGGTGATGAAAATCCCCTATATTTTGCTCCTTAAACAACACAGGTAAAAAAGAAAAAATATTGATAAGAGTTATTTCCCTTACGCTGAATTTGAGCCTGATCACTATCGTATATACAAGGTAACCCGAAGGACTGTCCGTCCTTTAATTTAAAATTTTTGTAATGAGAAATTATTTACTCTTTTAAAGAAATTGATAATGCATTCAATCTTTGAAAACACCTCGGCCAGCTGTTGATTTCCAACTTTTGAAGACGTATTATCCTTCGGAATCTAATGTTTATGTTTGAGTACTGGTTATGTGTATTCGTGTACGTACAATTATTGTAATTTAAAGAAATATGCGAACAATTATTAGATTATTTCTCTAGGATATATAAATATTCCTTATTTCTTAGACATTTATCAACATATCTCTTATACCTTTGTTTGTCTTCTGTTATCGTGTGAAACTTTGCTTACGGCAAGAGCACCGTATTGAAGGTCTTATATAGTTATGTAACACAATTGAAGTACTTTTGGTTGCCAACAGTAAATGCACAACAAAATAATTGTGAACAGAGCCGTATTTAACTCACAGATATACTGAGTAATTATGATGCAATTATTGCAGGTGCAGTGAAACTACAATCAGATTGTGATAGGGATTATCGTGTAGCCATATTCTTATTCGTGAAGAGCTGGTTTGGGGCTTTATTGTGGGGAGTGATGTTATACCTATTATTCAGGAAACTTGTTGAAAGCAGTCTTAAGAATCTATTCTATGAAATATACCTAGGAGTTGATAACTTATTTGGAATAATATGGCTTATCATAGGTAGTATCAAAGTTTCTTCCATCACATATATTATATGACATCAACAGTCAACCAAAGTAAGAAGTACGTTTGCGAAGAGTTGATTAATAGTTCACACAAAATTCTCCATATTCCTTAGAAGTATTGGTCGACAGCGAGATCTTTTGGAAAGTTAGTGATTTAATATAAATGTAATTTTTTCTCCATTTAAACTAACTCACAGTTAGAATCTTATCATATTTTGCACGGTTGTTGAGAGGAAAATCGCTCATTTTCGAGTACGATCTAGATCTATTCATCTTTCATTGAGTGAACAACAAAAGCAATATTTTCACGAGTGGCTGAGCAAGAAGTGAAGATCTTACACGAAAACAAACGATTATTCTATTTCTTTCAAATAAAAAGAAGAACAGATGAATTAGCAATATTTCTCAAAATTCAACAAAATGCGCGCTCGTGAATTACATGACATCATGATGACGTCATCAGTGACTTAGGTCTCGCTTATATGGCGTTCAGTACCTTAAAATGAGTAAAAGCTTGGCAAAATAAATCAAAACAGTGAGTTTATCATTTTGATAATTTCACAGTTTTTTTTTTTTGTGAAATTATGAAGTGATTATCCACCGAGGAATCTCGATAATCCACCGATAAGCATTAAAGAAATACTTTCCATTTCGTTAAAATCGGATTAGAGTTATGCGTTTGACAATAAAATCCTGTATGTTCGTTGTTTTAGGTAGCACATGGACGCTTCATGACGTCAGTGGTCTGAAAGACGAATGTCGATCATACGACGGGGACTGGAATGAACATTTCATTAACTTTGCTATTTTCTTGACTATCATAGACTGGATGTTCGTCACTTTGTTTTTATTTGGGTTCGCTTATATTATGTGTGATAACTCCGTTCAATCTGAATAGTGTGCTACTTTCGAACTACAAAATATTTAACCAATTGTCAGACGTCGGATTTTAATCTGATCCAAATTCAAAGGAGTTGCAGACGACAATTTTCACTGGACGAAACTTTAAAACCTTTGTCATCTTCCACAGTTTTCCATGATCATATTTCTTCGATGCACCAGAAACCGTCATTGTATGGTAACGGGTTAAAAGTAAATAAACATTCGAAACAAATCTATAATCTAGTAGAGGTCAATTATATTGATACTTTTTGAAAATAAGTATATGCTAGGATAGAAAAACGATTCTAGACTCACAAAAGATCTTCAAAGAGTTAAAAGTGTCGACTCTGGAAATCTGGAATGTCACTTTTTAGGGTTTCCGTAAAATACTAAGTCCGGATGTTTACTTTTCGCCTTATGTATAACATTTTGTTATTGCGTGTTGCTTGTACCGGATATTTTTTCCGTTTAAAATCATGCAATTGAAAGAAACTTAAATTGATACTTATATCGGAAATAGTTATTACGTTAACAACGAGAGAGGCAAAATAACGACCTACAAAGAAATCGATGATCAGAGGTGTTGCAGTAAGTATGTTATGAGTAACGTTACACAAATACCGAATTTATTATGCTGCTCACATGTAGGCAGATATAAGGATACAAACTAAGTGGTCACGAGATACCGAATCCATTTTACCATTTCCTCACAATGACTCTTTTTGACGCCCTGCAAGCAGAGCTACAGATAGAGAGCGTAATTTGGATTTTAGATTTAAATATTTAAACAATAATACCATTAACCCTACGTTGTAGGTACTCATTTGAATCGTCTCATTGAGACGATTCAAATGGGTACCCACAACATAGGTTTTTATTGAGAAGTAAGGGATTTGGAATGCTGTTAATCCTTCTTATCTAGAGCTCTGCCTGCAAGATAAAAACTTCGGAAAACATAGTGTACAATGTGACAAGCAATTTCACAATGTTTTCTGCAATAAAAGGCAACTGTTTTCTAAATTCCAACAACTTGAAATTGTCTTCTGCAACTTCTCTGAATTTGGACTAGTTTAAAATTTTCTCGTCATCTTAAAACAGATATATAGAAACGACTCTTAGTGTTTATCCGTTTTAGTTGACGGTTTTAGTAAATCGGTTTCTTATAAACACAACTTTTATTCAATAAAACAGACTTATTTTTTACGATGTAATTGATAAATTTCTCGAGCTTTATCGATTTTGATCTATTCCAAGAAACAAAGAACTCGTTTGTAGATGACGCAATTACTTACATTTCATGACGTCACTTTCGCCGTTACGGAAATGCGTTATGCTAGGCTTCAGCCATCCTCGGATACACCGGAGTCCCCTTTTTTTCTACGCTACATCGACGCGTAAATAAGGAGACCCCGGTGGATCCGAAGATGGCTGAAGCTTATTTGCAGCCATTACAATACTGTAATATATCGTGTTATATCAAAAATATTCAATGGATTTTTGTCTCTTCAGCGCTACAGGTCACGCATATTATGAATGCACGTAACTTAGATTTAAGAAGGTTTCTTTCTTTGTCAGATGACCGTGGTAAAAAGTTATAAATGAATGAAATTTTGAGATCCTATTTATGATTCTTGTGACGAATGGGGTTAGATGACAGATCGCTTGCCAGGTCCACTGACTTCCTACATATCAGCTCAACTTGAGAATAAACGTCATTTTTATATAGAATTTGAGGCCAGAGACTTAAGATAAAAGGAATATAATTAGTGAACGACCCAAACATCGTAACTACAGATTAGATAATCTGTTTTTGCGATGTTTAAGTCGCTGAAGATACAAAAATGCCTAACATAAATGTCAGACTTCAAATTCACTTCTGGTCTAAATTAATAATTTTATTGTTCGATTGATTCTTTGACAGCCGCCACAAAATGTCGAAATCCTGTTAAATGCAAGTTAATACCGGTTTTTATTTGTATTTTTGAAAAAGCATTTCTGTGATAAATGTGATAGTACCTTTTAATCTGTTGTTATTATCTGTCAAGGGATCGGCAGCGTTTAACTTATCGGTAAAGAAGACGTAATAATTAACCCTTTTCCGTTTTTCAAAATTTTAGAGCGGTCCAAATTCAAAGGCTTTGAAGACGAAAATTTCAAGTGGATTAACTTTGAAAAATAACCATTCAGTAGGGTAGAATATATTGTTGAAAAAGGTAGAAATTGCTTGTTACAAGCAAGTTCTTCTTTTTCTATAATGTTTTCTTAGTTATGAATTCACGGGGACGCAAAGAACCCCACAGGGATTACATAGGAAATGGTTAAATAGGTCTAAAATGATTGGTGTATTTCCACCATAAAAAAGAAAGGCTTGTCAAATCTTAGTAAGATTAAAATTGTATTAATTAGACAATCATACTACATCGTATTTTCGACTAAAGCAAATCTGTCAATTTGATTGGCTGAAAAAATCGCCCCATACCTCCATTGAAATATAAGTCCAGAATAATTTTCAAGGCTTGTTCACAAAGTACACAACCCGTTCCCACACAACGACGCCTTTTGACGCCTCTCGAGAAAAACAACTGAAAAAATATTATGTAAATTGAAGAAATTTCTAGCAAATTCATCATCCTCCACTTCATAGATGAATACAATATTTTTTTTTTGTTGTTTTCGCGGAGGTATGAAACGAAAAAACTAATCCCACTGTATGAACACGCGAAGTGGATTAAAGCACAAGTTTGGCGAGTTTTTTGCTTCATACCTCCATGAAACAAAAAAGGCATTCTAGCAATAAAGCGATAAAGCGATAAAATGCAATATATTACAAAGTTTTATACACTTTTATGGAACTACTTTTTGTGTGGAAGCATAGTAAATGATTGCCTGCACAAATTTTGTTTATTGAGGTATGATTTTTTTCGGCTAGTAAAAACGCTGGTTTTTGATAGACGAAACTAAAAAAAGTAAATAATAATGTGTTTACCCAGAAAATTGGCAAAAATCTAAAATTTCATAAACTTGAAATTGTCGTCTGCAACTCCTTTTAATTAGTCTAGACCAGTCTAAAATTTTACCGTCTGGTAATGGGTTAAGAAATGTAACAAACAACTGATATATCTTAATATAGAATTGACGGAACGTTGACCACGCCTACATGAAGGTCAACATAGATCTTAACCATTTCCTGTTCAACCCATGTTTTTTTTACGCCCCTCTGAATTTAAAATAGATGAAAAATTGCAGAAAAGAGGAAATTGTTCCACAATATTTTCTTGGATGGTAATTTTTCAAATTAAATCGCCTTTCAATTATCGTCTGTAAAACCTTTGAATTTGGACAGGGTTAAGATTTGACAAAACAGGAGAGGGTTAAAAAGGCGTAATTCTGAAAAGAGTGTGGTCAGAAATATCTACCAAATAAATAAATTTGTTGCCGACCTAAACATCATAACTACAGCTTGAATAAGCTGTAGTTACGACGTTTAAGTCTCAAAAAATCACATAAACGTCGATCAATGTCGGATTTCAACGTTTACTTGCAGATTTAATGAGCAATTTGATTATTCGATCGATTTCTTTATTGATATTGGCGATCGATTTATTACAAGTAGTAAAAAGGATATTTTTTCTCTTGGAAATATCGACTAAAAACCTATTCGAACTTCTGAATGAAACTGCTTCGAACAAATCGTTGTCTGTTATTTTCGTTCAAGACTGTTACCTTCTGTTAGCAAATTATCCACTTCATATAACCTCTTGAAAGACGAGAGAAAAAGCAACAACATCCACCCCACCCCCCTACCCACCAACCCACCAACAAACCAACCAATCAACAACAACAACAAGGGAAAAAAGCAGCACATTTATATTTCTAGATACAGCAAAATTTCGCTTTGACGACTAACTCAACATTGACCCTTATGTATCATCAAACACCATTCGAGACTCCATTTAATGTAAGTACAAAAATAATCTGCACATTTTTTCTCAGAGCCTTGTGTCTAGGTCTGGTCCAAATTAACAACCAAAACTTCTTTTCAGGAGAGCCAGGGAATTAAGCGTCAAAATTCCTGAAACGTTCTTTTTTAATGAATTGAATCTGTTAGATAAAATGGAATCTGCCGGATGTTCAGTAAAACAAAATTTACAAAAAAAAAAAAAAAAAAAAAAATCTGTATCTGCAGAAGTCAACCAGAGGTCGAGTCGTACAGTCAGGTAAGATAATCATTCTAAATTAAAGACAAACAACAACAACAAAAAAAAATCGTAAAAAGCGAAAAGTTTCGACCCAGGTCAGCCTGCTGGGTCAAAACTTTTCATTCATCGTAGGAGGTGCGATTTTGCTTGAAGGATCGTAGGCAAATAACTGTACTGACGGAGATTGTACCCCGTGGTTATATAAAAGATCTATACATTACTGATTACGCAAAACTAACCAAGCGTGTGAAGTAGATAAAAAATAGTAAACGTTTGTATAAGTGATTGTTCACTTACTGAAATTTGCATATGTCAATTTCTGCCTATCTTTATACGCATGCGTCAGTAATATTAAGAGTCCCTAATTTAAATTGAATATACTTAAAGTCTAATCTTAGCGATAAACGAAAGTTTTTCGAAATTTGTGAATCCCTCAACATGGAACGGCGGGGGTGGAATATCTTGGTTCTTTGCACTTTTGCAGGTAATGGTTTATATATGTATGTATCAGACTGATTCTTTCTAATAAAGCCACATAAGATATGATTTAGATGGTCGTTTATTTTTTCAAATGCAAAAAAAACCCCAAAAAACAAACCGTTATTTCATACGAAACGAATTGATATATTTAAATGGTTTTTTTCAACATATTTCCTGGTTAAGCCAAACCGATAAGCAGTTTTTCCTCTCCGTGGAATTAAGATACATGTATAATATTTTCAATATGTCATTATAGTTATATTACAATATCTATATTTGCTCGGCCGTTTTCGGCGAAAAGCCGAGGTATTATTATTGCCAGGGTCGTCGTCTGCGTTTACATCAGCGTCCGCGTTCGCGTCGTCGACCAAAAGCTTTCACATTTTATGATATCTCTGGTATTACTGAAAATATTCACATGCAACTATCAAAATAACAATATATACCAACAAGGGGGACGCTCTAAATGAATTTCTGAACAAATTTTGTCTACCTAGATTTTTCACCCACTATCAAACAGTAGTTTGCATCCGCATTCTGTGCTCTTGTTCCTTAACTGTTACTATATTTTTTACCGATACAAAAATGTGGTAGGCTATACTAAATTTGCGATACATGTAGAATACATGTTTAATTTTACATCACTTGTAATGTCGCTTGGCGTTTTATTTTTTATTTTTGATAAACGCGAATTCTCAATGGCTGGGAAAATAGGTATAACCACAACCAAAGTACTTAAAGTACTGAAAGCTAGCAAATCTTGGTTTTGTTAAGTAATCTTTTTTTTTCAAAGGTTATCATAATAAATAAACGAGGTTAAAGTAATAATGGAGTTTACCCTTTCCCACAGAATCCCTCTCTTTTACCCCTTAATATAAAGGGGAAAACAATTTTGAAAATGAAGACATTGCTTGTATCAAGAAATTTCTTCATTTTCAACATTATTTTCTATCTAGAGAGATAAATATTTTAGAATTTTCGACAATTTGAAATTATCGTCTGCTACACCCTTGAAGACTCTGATGTGCTCAAGTGAGCTAAAATACTCAGGAGACGAACTTGCAGGCAGTGTTTGCAATATTACTGATATACATGAGAACTACTTTTTATGGCGATTTCATTCAATGGATTAAGTGATTAAGCCTCCAGTGTCAATTTGCATTCACTGAACTCTAGAAATACCAAAAAATCTTGTCTGTTAACTTAAATCATCAAAGCTGACGCTTTGCTAGCTAAAAGGAGTACAGATCTGTTTTTGAAACATGCCGATGTAGACAAACTAGCCGAAAGACATAGTATAATTTTCAAATCTAAGGAAAGCGTTGAGGATGGGTTTCACTTTTTGTTTGTATGTCCCACATACGCTCATGTTAGACTTTTATTATATACTCAAATAACAAATAACCCCAAATCATACTGATACTGAACTATTTGCTCACATACAAAATCCTAATAAAGAAATCCTCTAGTGTCATTCAAGACTGCATAATTTATACTGGTAATTAATTTTAATGTTGTAACCCATAATCCAATTGGCGAATTGCCACTATCAATCAAGATATATCGACCAATCAAATCATTCACTCAGTCCGGAACTAAGATTTGAACTCCGGCATTTGTCGCCATTTGTGTTAATTTTTTTGTTAATTTTGCGACATAAGATTCGTAACTACAGCTGTCTTTACGACGTTTATGTCGCCAACCAACCATTCTACTTTTTGTTACATGCTGCTGTAACAAACTGAACGGAGCCATAGTTGAGCAAAATACTGACTTTAATGTGAAGAGTTCCTAACAAGATAGACTGGATATACATGTCTTAAACTATTATAGACTAGAATACATGACATCCCCCTTTTTATACGAGGTTGCTTAATATCCAAAAACTTTATCAACATCTTTTTCAACATAGATCTCTATAAAATACAAAAGCTTTCTAAAACGTTTGTGAACCATAGATTAGATCTATCTCATATCAGAGACTAATAAGTTTCATTCAAAGATCCTGGTCAAAATCTTTTTCAATAAAGTTAATTATTCATTTTTCTTTTAAAGATTGTTTCATCTAAATACATGTTTAAATATGCTCATTTTAGTAATAGTTAACTTGCTTAGTAACTGTAAACTTAAATGAAAATTACATCATAACAGAATCTAGTCTGCGCTCATCCATTGAAGATACCTGAGTTTTGTGCATTTAAAGTCTGCCTATTTAACACTCTCTCTTTTCTCTCTCTCTCCTCAAAATTAACACTTCCTAAGTACCTTTACTGATAATAACAACGTTGACTTTTTTTTCTTCAATTTAAACTTTTCACTGTATATTCATCTTCACATAGCTTTACTTAAAGTAAGCACTTTCTTATTTTTGACTAGACCTTAAAACAGTAGACTAGAATAACTATTTACACTTAAGCACTTGCTTTAAAACGCACAAAATCTTTGTACTTTTCAGGCACTTTCACTGCTCCTCCTGAACGTGTTATATACGATGGCGGTTTAATCGCTGATTCTATTTCAGGTTGCGGAGCTGGTTCTGGTAATCGTGATGGTAACGACTGTGATCGGACAGTCTGATCCTGATCCCTTTCATAGTGATCTGGCTCCGGCCTAAATTCAGCTTTTGTCGGTTTCAGATGGTATCTGTTTCTTCTCAACTTTCTTCCTCCCATCGTTTCAACTATGTACGACCTTGGACTATCATGTTTTTCTATAACTCTTCCTGGTACTAGCTTATCATTATGCCAAATCATCACTTTCTGATTTTGATACAGTTCTGGTAGTGTTTTACCAGTACGATTGTTATAGTAATGCTCTGATTTCAATTGTCTTTCTCTTAGATCTTTAGACACATCACTATCTTTCGGCCTTTCTTTCAAAAGTTCTGTTCTCACCGGTAAGCTAGATTTCAGCCTTCGACCAATGTGTAGCTGCGCTGGTGATTTATCGATCCCTTCCAGGGGTGTATTTCGATAGTCCAATAACGCTTTCTGAGGATCTGTACTCTTTTTGATCATGTGTTTTACTGTTTGAACATAGCGTTCCGTTTGACCCATACTTTGACTGTAGTGGGGACTCGATGTTGTATGCACAAACTGGTATTCTGTCGCGAAATTCCTGAATTCTTGACTCGAAAACTGTGGACCGTTGTCTGTGACCAGCTCGTCTATGTAGCCATATCTCGCAAACTGTTTTTTTAGGTAGGCGATTACATTTGATGAGCTCAAATTGTCCAACTTTTCAACTTCAGGCCACTTTGAATAATAGTCAACAGTCAAAAGATAGTGCTGTCCATGTAATTCGAACAAATCTGCACCAACTTTCGATGACGGTCTATCTGGAATTTCACTCGATATCATTGGCTCTTTATGATTGTTTTTTTGATTGTTCAATGCACATACATGACATCTCTCCACTACTTCTTGTATTTGCTTCATCATTCCAACCCAAAACATGAATTCTCGGGCTCTTCTTTTACACGCAACAATTCCTTGATGAGTCTGATGAACGATAGTCAACATTTCTTTGCGCATCTTCTGTGGAATGACAACTTTCAACCCTTTGTATACTATCCCATCAACACAAGTTAGCTCATCTCTGAATGACCAATATTCCCTTATGCTCACTGGCACTTCATTCTTCTTATCTGGCCACCCATTTTCAATATACTGTATAACACAACTCAAGTCTTTGTCGTCTGCTATAGCTTGTTTCAATTGTTGATACTTTTGGGGAGTCATGGGTAGGTGCGCATTCAGCTGTATTTGGTTTACATCAATGTCTGGAACTTCTTTTTCCTGTGTTTCCGGCAAGTTCATTCTGGACAATAAATCCGAAACATACATAGTTTTACCTGGTTTATAAATCACTTTAAAGTCATATTTCTGCAACTGCATCAGAAATCTTGAAATTCTAGCTGGCGTTTCTGCTATCAATTTCCTGAAAATGTTTTCTAAAGGCTTATGATCTGTTTCCACCATGAACTCTCTTCCATACACATAATGATGAAATTTTTCGCAACCAAAAACAATGGCTAATGTTTCTTTTTCAATCTGAGAGTACTTTTGTTGTGTTGGATTCAATGCACGTGATGCATAAGCAATCGGTCTGTCATTTTGTAATAACACAGCACCAAATCCATACAAGCTAGAGTCAACATTTAATGTAAGCTTCTCTTTCGGATTATAAAATGCTAAAACCGGTGTTTTCGTAGCCATTTCTTTTAACCTACTGAAACTTTTCTCCTGCTCAGATTCCCAAAACCACTCTACATTTTTTTCCAAAAGTTTTCTTAACGGTGCACTTACTTCAGACATATTTGGCAAAAACTTCTGTAAATATGTAATAAAACCAAGAAAAGTCTGCAACTCTTTCTTATTTTGTGGTCTGCTCATTTCTTTAACTGCTCTGACCTTTTCTGGATCAGCCTCTAAGCCATTTTTACTAATCTTATGACCTACATAGATTACCTCATCTTGTCTAAATTGACATTTTGACAAATTTAGCTTTAAATTATGCTCTTTCACTCTCTCAAGCACTCTTTTTAGTCTAATATCATGTTCTTGTACATTCTCACCCCAGACAAGTATATCATCAACAATGACTTGAGCACCTTCTAGATCCTGTATCATTTCTGTCATGACATGTTGATACATTGCTGGAATTGACTTAATACCAAAAGGAGTCCGTAAAAATCTGTATCTACCAAATGGAGTTTGGAATGTTGTTAGCTTGGAACTTTCCTCGTCTAACAGCAAAGTCCAAAATCCACTTGTAGCATCTAAAGTACTAAATACCTTTGCATTTGGCATTTCTGAAACGACCTCTTCCACCGTTTTCATTGGGTAATGCTCCCGTAAAATTGCTTCATTTAAATGTTTGGGATCTATGCAAATTCTAACATCACCTGAACTTTTAGTAGCAGTTACAAATGAATTGACCCACGGAGTCGGTTCTATTTGACGCTTAATGACGTTCAATTCTTCTATTCTTTGTAATTCTGCTTTTACCTTTGCCTTTAAAGAAATAGGTACTTTGCGTGCAGGCTGAATGACTGGTTTGACACTGGGGTCAACCTTAATATGGTATGTACCGGGTAAGCAACCAAGACCAACAAATACATCAGAAAATTCTTTTTCAATAGAATTTACCCTCTTTATGAGGCCAATGCTTTCTGACGTTACACCACTCAAAATTGAGTTTGATTTTGTTTGGACAACATAAAAATTTGTTAGCAATTTTCTATTTTTCCATTTAATCGGCAGCTTTAGGACACCTTCAGGCATCATTTTGTGTCCTGAAAATGACCGCAAAGCTACTTCAGCTTTTTCTAATGGACCTGTTATGTTCAGTTTCTTGAAATCTTTTGCAGACAAGACATTGCATTTGGCACCCGTGTCCAACTGAAACTTAATACAAGTATCATTGACCAATAAATCTTCAACAAAAACATCTGTCTGTTTTTTACGACAATTGCTTGTCAAGCTACCAACGAATATAGCATCAAAGTCATAATCGTCCAATTGATGAACTTTTTTGCCATCTTCCCTGGTTTTGCACACTCTGGCAAAATGATCTTTCTTTCTGCATTTATTACAAGTTTTTCCAATAGCAGGACATTTCTTGTTTCTATGGTTGTTTCCACACCTCGTACAGTCAGTTTTCTTTGATCGACCCTTAAACTCCTTCTGAATTGGCTTTTTCGACTTCCCAATCGTGTGAATATTTGGATCTTCTCTAGTGTTCATACTCTGAAGCTGCTGCTGATTGATTTCATACGACCGCGCGACATCTACAGCCCTATCTAAAGACAAGTCCGACCCCTCACTGAGAAGCCTTTCCTTCACCTTTGCGTTTTTTGTACCGCAGACTATCATATCCCTAACCATCTCATCAGGACGATCGTACCCACAATCTTTCACCATAGTGTTGAGCTGTCTCAGAGTCCAATTGTCTTCCGCCCATAAATTTGTATCTGGCAAAGACATTGCTTGATTTAGGCTTTACAAATGTCTCATACTGATTCATTAAGTGGTCCAAGCTCTCTGCCTCATCTGCCGATAGAGTCCAAGTTGCATACACGTCACGGCCTTTCTGCCCTTACAGATCATTAGATAGGCACATTGTTCTTCTTCTGATTTCTCTTTTAGTGGTCCCTTAAAAAAGAATTGGCAGTGGGCTCTTAAACTTTGCCATGCCGCCGGGAGATCCGCCGCGTCCCAGTTCATTACAGGAGTACAACCTGTTAGACCATCCATCTCCGGAAATTACGCCTTCAATGTGTGACTGCAGTCTCAATGCAACGTTTATCTGACATCTCATGCGCCGATGGCAATTATTTGTGGCGATATTCGTCGTTTTTTTTGACTTCTGACACCATGTAACAAACTGAACGGAGCCATAGTTGAGCCTAATACTGACTTTAATGTGAAGAGCTCCTAACAAGATAGACTGGATATACATGTCTTAAACTATTATAGACTAGAATACATGACAGCTGCTGGCCATAAAATTTAACAAAATAACGCCGTTTAAAATCGGAGCGGGACTTCCTGTGGGAGTCAATTGGCGTGACCAAAGGAATAAGTGGGCGGGCCAGCAATTGGTCAATTGTATGGCTGGGTAATACTCTTTATGTTGTGTTACAATTATTGTTCATATAATTTTCTAAAAAATGATAAACTAACTTCGAATAGATTTGCCACTACTAGAAGTCAACTTAGTTGAACCAAAGATGGGGATTATTTCTTCCCGTTTCATATAGTGTAAAGTCAACGCTCTCTTAACCCTTGTCATGCTGAATTAAAATCCTATACATAATTGCTTTATAATCAAAGGGCTGACATCACTTAAGGTGTTAATGAGGATCAATGTTTCTTTTGAAAATTGAATATTTAAACAACTCTGTCTGAGAGAGGACAAGAAGGAGGTGTAGACCAAGATCAGACTGCACTTATGTGCAGGCTGATCTTTGTCTACACATCCTGCCAAAACAGGAATATTCCGGGTTCAGCATGACACGAGTTAATTTTCCGTGATTTTGTCCAAGTAGTTCAACCTTTCCTTTCGCAAAAAAATAAGAGATTGTTTTTTTAGCGTAAAATTGACGAATATTTCATTTGGCTTATAATGAAAATTCGTGGAAAAGGGCTTTCTCGGTTCAATCAAAGAAAGATAATTCGAATATACCCTGAATCTGGAATGGTCTTTCTACATAAGGAAATATCTATTCTCACAATATCTAATTGACCCTCTGCTTTATTCGATATTTTTCTATATAATTGTTTTATGGATATAATTTATCACGGGGGTCACATATTCATTGATAAAATGTAATGTATTCAATTCACATCAACCTTCTTACTTGCATACATTTTGATCACTGTTATTCTCTCCGGGCAACTATAATTGAATTAAATAAACAATTGACTTGATTTGACGTTTATATTCTAGAAATAATCACCATATACTAAATAAAACTTATAATAGTCTATTTCCAAACAACAATCGCAATCAAAGGATTGAAAGCGCTGGAAGCCCTTATTGAATAAAATATTTTTTTTGAAATTAAATTAAAAAGAAAACTTAAAAAAAAAAAAACGAAAAAAAACCACGAAAAACAAAAACAACAACAACAACATAAAAACAACAACAACAACAACAACAACAAAACAAACAAACAAACAAACAAAAAAAAAAAAAAAAAAAAAAAAAAAAAAAAAACAAAAAAAAAAAAAAAAAAAAAAAAAAACAAAAAAAAACAAAAAAAAAACAAAAAAAAAAACAAACAAACATCAACAAAAAATTAACAGCAAATAAACTGTGGCTTTAAAGGGACAATGCGTAGATGAAACGGCAATTATGTGCGGGCTGACCACAGTCTATACCTCCTGGCAGAAATATTCTTGGATCAGCATGACAAGGGTTTATTCATCGGATACAGAATATCCCTTTTGCTTTGATAATGAGATTAAAGTAGATTAATTTTAGGTTAATAGACGCTATATTCTTATTCATCAAGTTCATAGAAGAAATTGATACAAATTAGAGAGTTAATTTGGGAAATAAGGTTGGAAATTAATACTCTACGTCACTTAAAGGAAGGTTTTGGAAGGCTAATTAGTTAAGGTCGCGAATTCGAAGTCTTCGAGAAGTAGAGGGTTGTAGGTTTGAATCTGTGCCGCGCCACTGGTCACGTTGGTAAACCTTTGCACGAGACTTTCCATCTAGTACTGGTGGTACCCAGAAAGCACACGAATAAGTGAACTTTGCCGTGATATAACTGAAAGTTTGTTGAATGCCGCGGTAAAACTCGTCTAAATTAATCAGCCATAGTAACAGGAATTGGTAGATCGCGTCTGTCAATCAAAGAACCAATCGACCAATCAAAAAATATATCTCTTGCCTTAATATGAACTTTGAACTTCGATATTGGCCGACGTTTATTTGGGCATTTTTGTTGGTTTGGAGACTTAAAAGTCGTAACTACAGCTTATGCAAGCTGTAGTTACGACGTTTAGGTCACCAACCAACCATTTTATTTTTTGTCCCAATAAAAAAATGCAAAATAACGAAGAAGGACTTATTTGTCGGACCTCAGAGGGCGTGTACAGCGGTGTCAGTGGGCGTGGCCAGCGATCCTTCAATTAAATATTTATCGATGAATAACTTTAAATAACTTTGATGACTGACTGACTAGTACTCACTTTTGAAGGTTAAAATAGTTTTAAAGGCTTGCTTTCTGATTTGGTTCATTTAACTGATTTATGATCCTTTGCACATTAAAAGTTAGGTTTCTTGGCAACGAAGTCGTATGAATAATAAAACCATAAAAAAATCATCAATTTAGACTCTGATTTTGACTTTCTAGATCATATAATTATACACTGAAAATATTTTTTCCCCAAATAAATGCTTTACATTTTATCAATCAATAAATAAATCAACGCATCACTGTGGACTCGAAATATTTCAGTATATGAGTTCAAGCTTTTTGAAAATGCTTTAACGTGAATCTTTTTTACTTATAAGTGGTCAGTCAAGCGAAAAGGCACTTTTCCGAGAGATGCGAAGAGAATGGTTGATTGATTGAAAGGGGTTTATCGCCACTTTTAATAGTATTTCAGTCATATCGCGGCGGCTGGAGCACCTAACCATGGTTTCCTGGTATTAATCTCACCAGTACTACCACTACATCTTTTCCTAGCCTCCAGCTGCTACCCCACTTAGGTTTACGATTATCCACCCATTGGTGAGAGACAAATGTCGGAAAGAATATGTGCCGCCGCCGGGGATCGAACCAATGGCATCCCATAATTGAAGATTATGAGTCTGACGCGCTATCGACTGCGCTATGCCAGTAGCTAGATGCGAAGAGTATCGACGGATTGTGCAGACCACATTGACCACGACCGAAACTTTTCGCCAATCCAGATTTTCTAAATCTAAATAGCCATTCTACCCTACTGTGTGCCTATTCTTGATATGCAAATTTCAAAACAACATCATCATGTTCAACACCATCATCATCACCATTATCATCTTCTTCATCTTCTTCATCATCATCATCAATAGCTACAACAACAACCAAAACCACCACTACCACCACCAGTACACTCTATACTCCTTTTTGAATAAAATGTCACTTGTTTGTAAACTAAAACCTTTGTATCAGCCTTTTGAATTTATTTATTCTAATGTTTTGTTGCAGAACCTATGCGCTCGTATTCCGAGAAATAAGACGCGGTGATCGCAGTTGCAACTTGTCTTTGTAAAACGGGTAAAATCTGTAGGGAGTGAAGATGTAACGCGGTGATGTGAGCACGAAGTTAACGTCGTAACTGCGATTTAAAGATTACGGAAATATCTTAACGTAAATCTTTTACATATCAGTGGTCATTCAAGCAAAAGGGTACTTTCCTGGAAGTGCGAAAAGTATCGACCAGGTCAGACTGCGCGAATTGCGCAGACTGACCAAGATCGAAATTTTCGACCAACTAGATTTTCTAAATTTAAATGACCATTCTACCCAGTTGTGTGTTTAATGTGTAAATACACAATTTAAACAAATATACAACACAAGTAGAATTCACCGGGGACAAAATATCGCTTGTTTACAAACAAAAACCGCTTTAAAATCACGGCATTTGCGGCTGTGTTGTTCTATCAAATTAGCATCTACCAGTCCCTTTTTAACCCTTGTCATGCTGTATCAAATCCCTTACGGAATTGCATTAAATTCAAAGGGCTGAGAGCACTGAAAGTACTTGTTGTTCAATTATCAATATTTCTTTTGAAAATCAATTGCATAACTGGTCTGGCAGGATAAGTACAAGCAGGAGGTGTAGACAAAGATCAGACAGCACTTATGTGCAGGCTGATCTTGGTCAACACCCCCTGCTTGTACCGGAATATTTCGGGTTCAGCATGACCAGGGTAAAGTGTCCTCGGCTTATGAAATTTAAATCTTCGTGTGTATATTTCCGTTTATTTATCGTCGCTATCGTAGCACATGCCTCTATGAGCGACGCCCCCAGAAGACGTTTAGTTGTTACGGGGGATAGTGCAAGGATACAGGACGAAACTGTTGAGAGCTCCGCCTGGTTCTTTAACGTGCTCGATGGATAGCATCGCCACACAGGGCCTCAGTTTAACGTCTCATCCGAGGGTTCGAATCTGTGAACTTGAGGTTTGAAATCAAGTGACCTAACAACTGAGCTAAATGGGTTGACATTTTTAGATCTTCGACCATTTAACCTGCGTTATATTAGCGTACACAAGTGGGTCTTCATAAGGCCACACACAAATTAAGCCAGGTTTTAACCCTTTACTGTTTCACGAAATTTTAGAATTGTCCAAATTCAAGGGTTTTTCAAACGATAATTTGAGGTTGATATCATTTGAAAAATAATCACTTGAGCAATTTCTTCTTTTCAACAATATTTTCTCACGTCCCACAGGGACATAAAAACGAGGGATTTAACTAGAAAGTATTAAGAAAAGACCAATATCAATGACAGATCATAATGCCGAAGTAAATTCAGTAAAATAGGAGCCTGTTAAAAACTAATAAACAAACAAACAAACAAACAAAAAACAACCCCTCGAAAAAAAAAAAAAAAAAAAACCACAAAAAAACCCACAACCCAAAACAACAACAACAACAACAACAAAAAAAAAAAAAAAAAAAAAAAAAAAAAAAAAAAAATCAACAAACAAATAGAATTCTGCAACGTTTAAGGCTTTATTTTTTTCTAGTCGGAAAGCTTCTTATTGAAAATGGACTAGTCCGCACACTACAGTAGAAGACATAACTTAAACATCGATTGGCGTGTGTTAGATATTTTTTACATTTATGGGAATACACCTATCATTGAAAACTTGCATAATCTTCTGAATAGCTAGTGCATGTCTAAGTGTCTCGATATTTTTGCAATTAAATATATAATAAATGAAATGAGATTTTATCTAACAATACCTCCTTGATGTAAAAAGCTTATATAAATGACGAAGTTACCGATAATACTTGCATTGAATTTAAAAAATGACCAAAAATGATTGAAAACATATTCACCTATGCTCGTAAAGAAATCGTTCGTAAAGACCAAATTGCTGTTAGAACCCTTGGTTTTCGAAAATAGGTAAACCCACTAAATTATTTGTTACAGGTAATTTCTAATCTTCTCACAAAGTATTCCGTAATTATATCTCTCTAGGGCGTCCACAAATTGCATAATGTGGTAATGGGTTAACATAAAAGGTGATATAGGGTAATGTTAAAGAATGGGTGGATCACATTTTCGTTAAAGATGCTAACTCTGTTTTGTAATGAAATCGTTCGTAAAGACCAAAGGGCAGTTAGAACTCTTGATGTTTGAAAAAAGAGGTAAATCAACACGAAAATTGATGCTACATCGGGATAAAGTAAATGGTATTGTCAAGTCATGCCTTGTTAAAGCTTTTGGTCATAAAAATAAATTTTGAATAAATTTAAATAATAGTCGGAGCGTATCTTAGTTACACAACTTGATAGTACAGAAAAGTAAAATAATTCAAATGATGTGAGGTATTTTATTTTGTTGGCTGTTGCTCTAGTCACCTTGTTGTCTTTCGTATGCCATACGCAAATGCATTCGCTCGATGTCGACACCCGAATGTTATGATTATAAAATAGAATGTAATTCCACCGATACTTTGCTAGATAACAACAAAAAAGTAACGTTCTCTCATCAAATAAAGTTGGAGACAATACCCGTATTAAATGCTCTTTTGGATATATATCCGGGCATTTGGGGAAAATCTATCCTAGGTTTTAGAAATACCGATACTCTCCTTAGCCTATTATTTGCTACCTACCGTTTTAGCAATGAGACTAATTCACGACCCTATCCCCCTCGTTTAGCATCACAGATCGAACAAATAATCATTTTATTTGAGGCCAAAGTATTGTACACGAAAAATACTAGAAACTATTATTAATCCTTTCCCGTCCAATCCCTGGTTTTTACGTCCTTATGAATTAATACGGGAGAAACATGTAACAAGCAATTTCTTCTTTTTCCAAAATATTTTCTGCTGAATTGTAATTTTTCAAACCAAATCTATTCTAAATTTCCGTCTCCAAAACCTTCGTATTTGGGCAGGTTTAAAATTCTGAAAAACATGAAAATGTTAATGCATTTGTCCTATAGCTAATTCTAATGTTTAAAAGAGCATAACAAACCGGTGCAAGAAGATAGAGTCTTATTCTTACATTTATCTTTCAGTACTCCAGCTCTCTACTGGTCAGCTCACACAGATTGACCTTGACCGAGTAGCTATTGACTTGCATTTGAAGGTCAAAGTTCTTGAGAACACAGCGGGTGGAGCATACGAACACAAGATCCGATTTACTTTAACAAACCGTGGCGCTACAGATATTCCAAACTCAGGCTGGACGCTATACTTCCACAGCTTTTTTCTCTTGTATCCCGAAATTATCCCCAAGGTCGCTAAACATGTTGACCTTGAACTTGAAAAGGTCAGAATTTCCATGATACAAGGGGACCTTTTTGCAATGGAACCCATAATGGGATTCAAAGCCATGAAGCCGAACACAACACGAGAAATAGACATAACTAAGTTGTACTGGTCGGTTTCCCGTACAGATTTTATGCCACATTTTTACATAGCAACGCATTCTAATATGGTAGAACCGAGGATTGTACAATCAACGATGGACCTGTCCTTTGTAGAACCTTTTATGGACGTGCGTCAATGGAAAAGATATAACTTTGACAGATTTAACCCCTTCACAGCACAACAGAGATTCAGGAGGTTACAAGTTCAAGACACTGGTAAAGTGAGTAAGCTTGATTAATTATGCAATGCCAAACTGACCAATCGCTGGCACCGCCCGCATACTCCTTTGGCCACTCCCACTGACTCCTTCAGAAAGTCCAGCTTCGATTTTAAACGGCCTTTTTTTGCAAAATTTATGGCCAGTAGCAAGTAACAAAAAAAGTAGAATGATTGGTTGGCGACCTAAACGTCGTAACTACATCTTGAATAAACTGTAGTTACGACGTTTACACTGCCAAACAAACAAATATGTTTCACGAAAAATGGCGGCCAATGTAGGAGTTCAAAGCTCAATTCTGGACTGAATGAATGATTTGATTGGTCAACCGATTCCTTGATGGGCAGCCGCGATTGGTCAATTATTGCATAGGTAGGAGTGGCTTTTGGGGCGTTTATTCGTGTCTAAGGTCACAATGACCTTAGACACAAATAAACGCCCCAAAAGCCCCTCCTACCTATGGTGTTTGACAACCGCGCTGATTTATACGGAAGCTATCCTAAAGATATGAGTTATGGTAAGGACAAATAATTGACATTTATGATCGACCTTGACCTTTGACCTACCTTAACAAATGGCAAATCTATATGTGACGGAGGATAATTTGTACAAAATATTGGCAAATCGATCTCTTAAATTGAAAGCGAAAATACAGATGAAAATTCAAATTTACATTAGATTGATAAAGAATAAGGATGCTTTGAGATATATTTACCATATTTCTATTAATAAACTTTTTGTGGACAATCATTGAACTTATTTTCTCATTTGGTGGCATCGGAGCTAGTTTGGTTATGTGGAAATTGATTGAGATTTTCATCACAATTTCTTTAGAAAAACTAACACCTGACAGCTCGCCAATGACAATTGATCACTCGTGGCTGTCAATTAATTAAGCAGTCGACCAATAAAATCATTTATTTAGACCAGAAAAGAGTTTTGAACTCCGATATCGGACGCAATTTTGATAACTTTTTTTTTGTTGCTTTGGCGACGTAAACGTCGTAACTACACCTAATTCAAGCTGTAGCCACAACGTTTAGGTCGCCAACGAACAATTCTACGTTTTATTACCTGCTGCTGGTCATACGTTTTGCATAATAACGCCGTTTAATATCGAAGCGGGACTTCCTGTTGGAGTCAATTGGCGTGGCCAACGGGGCAGGTGGGCTGGGCCAGCGATTGGTCAATTAAAACATGGTCTTACCCCACAAATCTTTCATTTAGCTATAGAAAGTGACAATTGACATTGGCATATGTGGGAGACTTAAACGTCGTAACTACTGCTTATTCAACATGTAGCTAAGAAGTCTAGGTCGACAACCAACGATTTGTTTTTTGATTCATGTTTTTGACCATAACTTATGAAAATTAACGTCGTTTATGTCATGTCAGAGGTCAGTCGGTTTGGCCAGTGGTCCGCCAAATGTCATTTTTTTAAAAAAAAATATCTTTCACTCAATATCGTGGTAACCCTTTCTCCCATATTTGCTATAGGTCGAAAAGCTTGTCATTCCAACACCGAAGATGGCGACGATTGGAAACGAGACTGATGGTACCATCATGGTTGACGATACATGGTTGATATACAACGACTCAGTGGAAACGGCCTCTTCCGCGGCCTATTTGGCGAGTAAGTTCGGATCAAGAACGATTAAGGACAATTGGAAAACAATCAATCTGAGATTTTCATTCATTTCGATAGCATTGAAAAAATATCTTAAAAAACGAAATTTGGTACGTCGTGGCTTAATGTATACTTTTCTTAAAAGATTTGCGCATTTTGACTTGGTGAGATGAAAAGGAAAAAATGAAGTAGGCATGTGTTTTGTATTCAAGCGATTAAAATTGTAATTGAACTACATACGGCTGTATTTAAAACAGTGTTTATTACTACATATATATTTTTTGTAAGTTATATCTATGCCATTATATCAATTATGCCCTTGCAACATTAGATTGTAGAAATGAAGAGACTATTTTGCTTTCATTGAACTATGAAAGAAGAAAACATCAACAACAACAAAACAACAACAATAAGAACAACAAAACAACGACAACAAAAATCAACAGCAGCAACCACCACCACCCATCTTCGCCGCCATCACAACAAAAATAACAACTTAATCTTTTCTAACTGATGTACGCAATCTCTTCGAGGTCATTATAAATGACCATCAGATCTTATGTTTCGGGTGTCGCCGTCATAGCGCAGTCGGTAGCGCGTCAGACTCCCAATCTTCAATCATGGGATGTCATGGGTTCGATCCCCGGCGGCGGCACATATCCTTTCCGATATGTGTCACTCACCAATTGGTGGATAATCGTAAACCTCAGTGCGATAGCAGCTGGAGGCTAGGAAAGGATGTAGTGGTAGTACTGAAGTGATATATACAAGAAATCCATTGTTAGGTGCTCCAGCCGCCGCGATATGACTGAAATACTGTTAAAAGTGGGGTTAAACCTCAATCAATCAATCAATCAATCGTAAACCATTTTAAAGCTTACTCATTTAATATTGTTATCAAGCAGCATAAACAGCTTCATGATTACACAACGAAACTTCACTTTTGAGAATCATTTTAAAACATGCTTTAAAAGTCACGTAAATAGATATGCTGATATTAGATCGCATGTTTATTTCAGCATGAAACTCTATTTTCGCCTACTCTATGTCTGTTGCCTTTTTATCTGATTATTTCGTCAACAATTCTTTAAAACTTAGGTTCTAAGCATTTCATAATACCAGTGTTACTACTTGGATAAAAAAAACTTTGTTTCTCTAAAACAGATATTCTCAGTGCTGGATATACCACAGACGTAAATGCAGCAAAGGTTATAAAACTAATGATTGACCCCGCCATAGGTAGCGTCCCAGAAGCATACACCTTGATTATCATGCCAAACCAGAATATGATCCAACTAACAGGCAAAGATATGAGGGGATTATTCTATGCTATACAGTCCTTACTGAGTATAGCTGCAGGCTACAACAATGTAAATATCCCGTCAATTAACATCACTGACGAGCCAAGGTACCCGTATAGAGGTATGCATATTGATGTTGCCAGAAATTTCCACAGTGTGGAGGATGTTAAAAGAGTTCTCAATGCGATGGCCATGTATAAACTTAATACCCTACATATGCATTTGACTGACGATGAAGGATGGAGGTTGGAGATTCCAGGAATTCCTGAATTAACCGAAGTAAGTTTTGAAAGATGCAATTAAAATAAGCATGAAGTACGGCTCTCTGGTTTCCTAAAAGCGTAAGTACTTGTCTCGTACCAATTTAAGTATTCGATATGATATAACTTAAAGATTTCAAAATAGTGTAAAACACTAATTAAGTAACCGCCCTTTGAATAATATTACCTTAAAAGAGAGACATTCAAATCTCAGTTTGTAGCATTTTGCTGAACTTGTTTAAGCTCTTATCAGCAAATGCTTTGCTTGACAAATGCAAAGATGATATTGAAAAAAACATTGGGAAATATTTTTCTACTAAAAAGGTAGATTCAATATCATCTTTATATGCACTTTGGAGTCATGAATTGAACCTAGTTTAATATTTTGAAATGTGTTAACTATTGTTTTCTTCAGGTAGGGGGAAGACGATGCCATGATTTATCGGAACAGACTTGCATTATTCCCCAGTTAGGATCTGGTCCATCTTCAAACTCTAGGGGATCCGGATATTACACTGTCAATGATTACAAAGACATCCTTCGTTACGCCAATGAGCGTCACATCGAAGTTATTCCAGAACTTGATATGCCCGGACACGCCCATGCTGCGGTAGCCTCCATGGAAAAGCGGTACAATCATTACTCGAGTCTGGGTGACGATGCCACTGCGAGCCAATATCGTCTGATTGACCCAAACGATACTTCTGATTATCTCTCTGTTCAAAATTGGTACGACAATGCCATCAATCCGTGCGTAGAGTCTACTTTCACTTTCATTGAGAAGGTATTGGATGAGCTGGTCGCCATGCATGCTGACATTCAACCCTTGAAAGCTTATCATCATGGTGGGGACGAGGTCGCAAGAGGCGCCTGGGAAAACTCCACAGCCTGTCACAAATTCCTTATGAACAATCCTATGTACGATGAGCCGTCAGGTATGTATTCTTTTCCATCAACAAGCCTTAGGGTAAATATTAACATGTAGCAAAATGACCACATATACAAGGAATTATAATGAATTAATAACTGTGTCGAACAGGAAAGGTGCGGGAGAGGTGCTAGAAACAAACGGTTACCGCACCTTCCAATTCTACTGAAAAACCTAGAACATATACAAAGTAGGTTGAATTTTGAATTCTTTATTTTTTCAGAGTATAATGTAATCTGACCACGAATGAAAAAACATACACATAAAAAAAATCTTTTCTTTGGAATTGAATACAAGTTTTCTGAATAACCAATTCCCACACAATCTCGCTTTATTACACCCCTCAAGAAAAAGACTTGAGAAAAACAAATTTAAAAAAGCGATTTCTTCATTTTCAACCTTGTTTTCTACCCCAAACTGCGGAGATATTAAAAATTCTCTCAACCTGAAAGTTTCGTCTGTAACCTTCTTTTAATTTGGACCAGTCTGAAGTTTTGCTGTGTGGTAACGGGTTAAGTCGGCATGAAAAAGCCTTAATCGTGACGAAAGCATTAATGAGTTGTAGCAGCTTAAACTATTTGACCGTTTTTAACTGTAGGTTTGAAAAGGTACTTCGTTGAAAGGGTCTCACGTCTTACAAACGCAAAAGGTCTATCGATGGGTGGATGGGAAGGAGGTTTTATGAACGCACAAGGGTCGGCTTTTGACCGAACAACCATCGGTAACCAAAACCTGTATGCTAACGCTTGGGATAATGTATGGGAGTGGGGAGGTTCCCAAAGAGCTCATATTTTAGCAAACAATGGATACAAGGTAAGCCACACACAAAGGGATGAAACTTTTAACAAATTATCAGACGTCAGAATTTTAGACTGATCCTAATAGAAAGGGTTGCAGACGACAATTTAAAGTTATGGAATTTTAGATTTTTTAACTTTATGCGTAGAAAACATTGTGTATAATGATGAAATTACATTGTTCCTATATATTTGACATGCTGATAGATCTCATTGATACAGATCTGCATATACGAAGGTCGGGGTCATGTGACAAGGTCAATGTCATTTGCCGAAGTCACACTTCTTGAGGAAAAAAGTCTGTTACGGGGGAATGGTGTTTCACAAACATACATTTGTTCAGAAGCTTAATCATTGATGTCTCTGCCACGGTAAAGCGAGAACGTGTAACCATGTTTCAGCGATAGAGCGTAACTGACAGATCGCGGTTTCAATCGAATAATAGATTGGCAATTAAAATCAATCATTCAGACCGGAAGTGATCTTTCAATTCAACATTGGACGACATTTTTATGGAGAAATTTTGTTGGTTTGGCGACTTTACCCTTCGTAACTCCAGCTTGAACAAGTTGTATACCAGTTACGACGTTTAGGTCGCCAAACAACCTTTTTGCTTTTCTGTTACATGCTACTGACCACAAGTTTTGTAGAGGTTTTGTAAAATAGTATCGACGTCGAACTACCATCGGAGCTCAGTGGGCCTGGCCAACGATCCGTCACTTAGTTATATCTTCAGCATGACCTTTTCTATAAGGAAAGAACAATTGTTTTTTCAGAAACACTTACTCGCTCTATCGTTGTTGATATGGAACTAGAATTTAGGCAGTTTTAATGCGTTTTGCGATGATTTAATCAATTGTTTCTTACCACTGCATTTTTCTCTTCACGAATCTTAAAACGGAACATTTAAATTGTTCATACTTGAGATTGATAGATCGCTGATAACGCCTAGTTATTTTACAAAATTTATGGTCAGTTAAATGCTACAAAAAAGTTGGCTTACGATCGTGTAAGTCGATAAACCAACAAATTGCTTCGCATAAACGTCGGCCAATGTCGAAGTTCAAAGTTCACTTCCGGTTTTAGTGAATGTTTTAGCTTGTCGTTTGTTTTATTAATTGACAACCCCGACCCGTCATTTATTAAATGTATGATTTAAATACCCCAATTAATTTCTCGCTTCCAAGACATTCATTTCGAAACTTTCATTTATTTTTTTATATCATCTACCTATGGAAACGTTGTAAAGACTGTAGAGATTATGTTTCTTTTTTATTCTATTTGCTTTGCATGTTGTTTCCTCTTTTTATATTTTCAATTAGCTATGGTGATGGCTAAGAAATTGATTGAGTGAATGAGGTTTAACGCCACTTTTAACAGTATTTAAGTCATATCGTGGCGTCTGGAGCATCTAACAATGGATTCCTGGTATTTCTCACACCATTACCACCGCATCATCCTTTCCTAGCCTTCAGCTGCTATCCCACTTAAGTTTACGATTAGAAGGCTAGGAAAAGAATGAAAGGAAGAAACAAACAGAGTTGTAACTTTCCTACTATGCTTATTCCCACGCCATAGAATAACGGAATAGTATACAAAATTGCAGTTTTTTTCCTCCACGAGCACTATCACGCGAAAAATATTGTTTGAACAACCCCAATATCAATTGACAAAACTGGCCCTGTCTGGAGCACATAGTCAGCATTTATAAATAAATTTCGAATGACTTGTATAGTTGTTCCACCTTGCAAGCTCTAGTGTCAAGCGAAAAAAATATGTTAGGCTATATACTCAGTGTTCAATCTAGAGAGGGCCATGGCTAAAATGGCCCTCTAAAATCCAAAATGACCCCCTTCAAAATGAAGACTGGGCCCAAAAGGCACACTTCAATCACACATTCAATAAGGCTTCTCCGAATGAAGTCATGGAACTATTGTCTTAACTTTTTCTAGTAGATTTAATTTGTTCAAAACAATATATTAATTATCAAAATGTTATGGTTTGTTACATTTAAAACCTTGTAATTCAATAGTTTGTCTATGTATTTGTATCGCATGGCCCCCTTGACCAAGAGCCATGGGCCCATTGGGCCCCCTATGATACAAAGCTAGATTGAACGCTGATATACTAGTATATGAATGATCAAGAGCACTTAAAGGTGAAAAATTGACCTTGACCGGAGCATATCTAATGGAGATCGGAATAATTTGGCGCAGTTGTCCCTTTGACTATCGTTAATGCCGTGCTAGATTGGAATGAATATGCATGAATTAAGATTCGAATGAATATGCATGAGTTAGAGGATACAGATGAAGATCAAGTGACAAAAATCATCTTACTTCTTACCCAATATCAGTACTAGTCATATAAGATATGTTCGTAACTTTAAAGTTCAAAGAAGTGCTAGTTAGTCAAATGACAAAAATCATTCTTATCCAGGATCATAAATGAAGATCAAGTTAAAGGAAAATCTTTTCTAAAAGTTCATCTTTGTTTTAAGCCACTAAACGTCACATACTTCCGAACAAATAAATTATTTGCGGGGTCATTCGTGTATCGACAATATTGTTGGCATCGCTAATGACGTCAAAAATCACAAAACTACCCAAATAAGATATTTTTGGGGTTCTTAATCCAGGTTGTCATGTCTCAAGCCACACATCTGTTTTTTGACCATCCTTATGAACCTGATCCGGAAGAACGCGGTCTTTACTGGGCACCTCGGTTTACAGACACCTACAAAGTTTTTGCTTTTATACCTGATCACCTATTTGCCAACATTGACAATCGACGTAGCGGGGAACCATTGACAGTAATGGATGTCTGCGGACAAAATATGGCGTATTGTGAAACTTTACAGAAGCCAGAAAATATTATTGGTAAACCAAATATCATCTATTTTTTCGCGGTTACCCGTTCTGATAATTTATAGAGAAATCAATGTCTCAAAGAAAATTTTAGGACAGATCCAATATGCCCAAGAGAAAATCTCATGACAGATCCTAAAGGGAATTTATGTTGCGATAGCGATAAAAAAAATCTAGTATTTGCTTTGAGCTGCGGAGGAAATTTTGATATTTCATGAGACCGAAGGTCGAGTGTGGAGTATCAGTTTTTCCTCTTCAGGGAGAAGCAAATCAAGATGACGTATGGCTATCGTAACATAATATTCTATTTATTATATAACTGCATTTTATTTAATAAAATCAATGAAATAATAATAATAGAAAAATATGTATTTCTACGCGTATTTCTCCTCCTCTTCACCATTCTGAAAACGCTTATTCGCAATATGACGCACTACAGAATGAAAATGACACATCATTTAAGTGATGACTCATCCTACAGTTTTTGATTCGGTCTTCATCATACTCATTATCCATTATTTCAATAAACGATTTAAATTTTAGTTTGGTCTATCAAATAAGAGCGTTCTAGTTGGCCAAAAATATTCATACCTCCATGATCAAAATTTTGAGCATGCTGCTACTTTTACATTCTTCCGCACGAAATTATATGATTTCGTTACAAAATTGTATAAAAATTTGTAAAGTATTTGTTTATTTCGTTCCATGTAATTGAATTATAGAGATTAAGAATTTTTTTTTTGTCATCGAGGTATGAAATGAAAAAATATGAATGGATTCGCATAATCATACATTGTGATTAGTTTTGTCGTTTGATACATCTATGAAACCACAAAATATTCCCTTCATCTCTTAAATGAGTCGTGGTTTCCTTTAATTATGGTATCGACATAGGTGGATTTTCATAGTGAAAGTATTTTAATATACAGTTTCATTAATATTATTTAATTCTAGTTTCTTCTATCAAGATATCTACGTTCGGATAAGTTAAAAAATTCGTTTCATCAATTGAAACAGGAAATAGAAAAAAATAGTACGGCATTTTTTTGTATGCCTGCGCACAACCTAGTTCCTTTAGATATTTTTGTAAAAAAAGGTTAAGGCTTTGATAATTTGGTATCTTTAACTTTCTTGTCCTGCGTCGGTTGTCAGCTTTGCTTTACCAAATCTACAGGTCTCCAGGCTCATTTATGGGGTGAGACTATACGGTCTACAGAGAACATCGACTACATGATAATTCCACGATTATTGGCTCTAGCGGAACGTGCTTGGCACAAGGCGAATTTCGATATGAGTGATGACCAATCGGCTAGACAAGCATTGTTAGAACAGGAATGGCAAGCGTTTGCTAATACAGTTGGCCACAAGGAATTAGCTCGACTAGACAGTATGGGATTCAAATATCGTGTACCACCGCCCGGCGCAAGGTATTTTTTCTCCCTTTTTATGGAATATTTAAATTAGCTTAACTCTTGTCATGATGTATAAATAACCTTACCGAAATAATGTAAACTTAAAAAGCCGAAAGCACTGATAAAAACTTGTTGTTAAAAAAATCATTATTTCTTAAAGAAACCAATTTCATAAAGAACTCTGACAGGAAAAGTACAAGCAGGAGGTGTAGACTTAGATCAGACTGCACTTATGTGCATGCTGATCTTGACTAAACCTCCTGCTAAAACCGGAATATTCCGGGCACAGCATGACAAGGGTTAAAATCGCATTCTACCAAAACACATTTTTGGCATACAAATGGTGATATAAATGGTGATATTAACCAAATAATTGACGGATCGCTAACCCCGCCCGTCGACTCCATTGGCCCCGCCCATTGAATCAGGGAGTTCCTGTTAGACCTTCAACGGCGTAATTTTGCAAAATATATGGCCAATAACATGTAACAAAAGGGTCAAATTGTTGGCTGTCTACCTAAATGTCGTGCTTACTGCTTGAATAAGCTGTAGTTAAGACGTTTAAGACGTAAAATCAACAAAAATGTTGGAACACAATGTTCACTTCCGGTAAAAATGACTTATATGATTGGTCGATTGATTCTTTGGCTGACAGCCGCGATCGATTGATTGTTTACATTGACAACGATATATGCATTAATACAATTTAAGTAAGTGGAAATCATAAACAACAAACATTGCACCGGCAATGTGTGAGTATGCATATTTTTTTCGTTTTGTTTTGTTCAATCTTGCTGACTTAAAGGGGTTTTCTATTTCAGGGTAATGGACAGCATAATCGAAATATCGAATACATTTCCCGGCTTGAAAGTGGAAATAAGTTACGACCAGGGTACCAGCTGGATGGAAATAATGATGGATAATCCGCCATCTTTTCCTTCGAGTAGTACAGTGCATTTGAGGACAAAGTAAGTTGGGGAAACAAATGGTTGGCAGTATCGGGTAGAAAGTATCAAAGTACTGAAAGTACTGTAAGCTAGCGAAGCATGGTTTTGTTAAGTAATATTCTTTGTCAAAGGTTTTCATGATAGATAAACGAGGTTAAAGTATCCAGGGAGTTAACCCATTACAACATGACAAAATCTTAGTCTGGTTCAAATTGAAAGAAGTTGCAGACGACAGTTTCAAGTTATTGAATTCAGAAAACATTTGCCATGTAGAGAAGAAAACATTGTTGACAATGGAGAAAGATCTTGTTACAAGCAATTTCTTCATTGTCCACAATGTTTTCCAAATGCTCTGAGTTTGCAATATTCCAGAGATAAATACGAACTACTTTTTATGGGTTAAGCATTCAATGGTTTTAGTGGTTAAGCCTCCAGTGACAGTTTGCACTCGTTTGCACTCGTTAATCTCTGAGAAAACCTCAAAATTTATCTGTTAACTAAAGCTGCCGCTTTGCTAGCTAAAAAAGGATTGCCTGCTGTAACGATTTACGAACAAGTGAAATGGCTTTACAATTAAGCTCAAGCCCGCCGAGATGACTAATCAGTGCTGAATAACTTACGTTTTTGTGATTACTTTAATAAAGGCTTTAGAAAACATAGAAAACGAATGAATTGCATTTTTCAAAACAAAGATCTAAGTGTTTATTAACCGATTGCATCACCCTATCTGATACAAAATGAAAATTGAGTGAGGTAAAGTCTTTGAATAAATGTCCAAATAAACTTTACTTAGTCTTATTTTGGCATGAAACATCATTGCGAAAACGCATGTAAATGTTCGTATTTGATTGAAAGAATAGGAAAAACTATTTTGCGCTTTTACTCAATAGACAGATCACCGGCCCAGGCCACTGAGCCTGACAGAGGGTTCGACTTAAATAATAAAACGTCGTTATTTTGAAAAATTTATGACCAGTAACATTTAACAGAAAAGTTAAATGGTTTGTAAGCGACCCAAACGTCTGTAGCTATTGCTTAAGTAAGCAGTAGAAAGGACATTTAAGTCCCCAAACCAACAAAACGCTCAAATGTTATTCCTGGTCTAAACGAATGATTTGATTGGTCGATCGATTCTTTGATTGACAGCAGCGGTCCGTCAATCATATAAACGTTTCTTCAACAATTATCATAAGTCCTCTGAATTTTATTCGAAAATATGTCCCACGCAAGACAGTAATGTTTTAGAACATTACTGACTTGCATGAGAATTTTTTGTTCGTGAATTTCATGGTGAATTTTAATCTTTGCTTTCAGGTCTACAGACGGAATGAGATTTAGTCGAGTTGTACAACTTTTCAAAGGTAAGTAACATGGAATAGACAAAAAACAAAAACGTATAATTGTATATATTTCAATTGACCAATCGCTGGCCCTGCCCACTTACTTCGTTGGCCACGCCTATCGAATGCAACAGGAAGTTCCGCTCACTTTAACGGAGTTATTTTGGAAAAATTATGCCTAGTAGCATGTAACAAAAAAGTAAGATGGTTGGTTGGTGACCTAAATGTCGTAACTACAGCTTTAAAAAGCTGTAGTTACGACGTTTAAGTCGTCAAACCATCAATAAAGGTTAAAAGAATGGCGACAAATGTCGGAGTTGAAAAGTTCAGGTCCGGGCTGCATAAATCATTTGATTGGTCGGTTTATTCCTTGATAGACAGCCGCGATTGGTCTATTGTATAGGCTAAACGAATGGAAGTTTTTTTTTTTTTTTTTTTTTAAAAAAAAAAAAAAAAAAAAAATTCTAAAGACAAATTTATGTGTACATGTATGCTGTATGTGTACACGTGTGTTCATGTATGTCCGTTTTTAATCTTAAATATCGTTTAGAAAGGTACGGAATGCAATAAATATTTTATTATGACCCATGTCTTTATTCTTCAGATGAGCCTGTTGCATGGTCGGACCAGCCTACAATTGATTATATCGGTGACAATGTTGAAGTGAAGGTTGCCGTTGTGGATAATCTTAACAAGATAGACAACTTTATCACGATGGAACTACACTTACGAAACACCGGTTCTCATGATATTCACCCGGGGACATGGAGAATATATCTGTACAGGTATACAGTATAAAGAAACTGGTATAGAGGGCCTGTAATGGTTACAGGGAACTAATACTTTTTCCCGCCATCTGTCACATTTTGTATAGGGAAAGTCCGGGCATGTAAACAAAGATCAAGGTGACCTCTGATTGGTCCATAAAGTATCAAGACGAAATCTAACGATTTGATCCGATCAATTAATACTCTTTTAATAATTTAGGAGCAAAAAGGATAACATTTTAATGTATTTCGGCCCTTGAGGGGCGGTTTCTATACCCTAGGGTAGTTTTCGAAAAATGAAGTAAATCTAGCTGCGCGAAGAGGGTTATCTTAAAAATGACGTCATAACTCATTGATAAAAGGGATCATGCCATATCACAATTCAGTTATTTTGATGGATGAATGATTGTTCTTGAATTTGATAAATGGTTCGACTCCCTTACATTTTTGGGGATGAGCTATTTGCTATTTTCTTATAATGGTCGCCTATGGAAAACGGAATAGTTCCCTGTAACCTAATGCGCAATTATATAAACATGGTTCCTCGGGTGACGTCTTTTTGTGCTGTTATGACGATTGTACTACGTCGTTTTCTTCCGTCAGCAACTGACAAATCGCGGCTGTCAAATCAAATAACAAGTCGACCAATGACATCAATCATTGAGACCAGAAATGATTTTGAACTTCAACACTGGCCGCCATTTTTGTTTACCTTTTTGGTGGTTTGGTGACTTAAACGTCGCCATTTCAAGTTATAGTTACGATGTTTAGGTCCAACCAACTATTCTACTGTTGTGTTACATGCTACTTGCTATAAATTTTATGCTGTTTAAGGTCGAAGCGATCCTGCCGCAGTCGTTGAGAGTGGCAAATGGAGTAAGTGGGTGGGGCTAGCGATTAATCGATTTAAAGGGGAATGAAATGTTACGACATAAACCATTGAGTCCCGGTGTCTAGTTAATATTTACGACTTGCGCATCACGCTTTTGTTATCTAAAAGAATGGTCTCTTCATAAAAATATTCTTTACAGTCCACGAATCTTAAACTCATTTACAACAATTAAATAATCACTTTTTGGATGAGGGAGTAAACGTCTCATTAAACGGTTGAATCCTATTTTGTTGAATTAATTTGAAGGCGATAAAACTTTTGAATTTATTTTTGTCGAATTTAACAAACTTTGGGAAAATTCATTTTTTTATTTTGTAGCATCATCACATTATGAGCATGACTCTGTGATGTTATTGTGATAATTCAATTATTTTCTCAGTTTATATGGTCTCAAGATGGAGGTCCTCGATTGTGGTTTGAGAACCGGTCATGTGAACGGTGGTCTTTATTACGTCACACCAAACAACAACATGTTTTCCGGTATCATGGCGGGTCAGACTTTAAAATGTATATTTCACAACAAATGGTGGAGCGTTGCAAGGACGGATCAATTCCCAAACTGGTACACAAGTTCAATTGGAATGGTGCCAAGAGTTATAAAGAATACTGTTGACGAAAATTTGTCGTTCGTTGGTGAATTTGACACGGAAGCGAAGTGGAAACGAACGCCAGAAGATATGTACAACCCTCTTACACCACAGAACAGATATGATTATTTCAGTCGATCACATGACAATATGGCTGACATTATGGTTCTACCAACACCTTACAGTATATCGTTCAATGCATCTACGATGATTGATATACCCATTGGGTCAAGTTGGAAGGTTCACAAATCGTCAGAGTTTAAATTTGAATCGGAATATATTGCAAGTAGGTATATTTGTGTTACTGTCAAACCAATTACCGGAAGATTTATTTTTACTTGGTACAGTAATTCGAACACTTAACAATAACAACACCGCCTTCGGGTGCCTGACGCTCGCCTGTTTGGTGCTGAATACTAGATATAAATCTAAGTCGAAAAAGGGACACATTTCTTTCAAAAATGCATTTAGAGTTGCCCCCCTTGATAGTTTAGATTGCTTATTTGGTAGTGAATGTAAATTCCTAGTTTTCAATGAAATGCCTCTAGTTATATCAGAGGTATAACTATATGCCAAAGTTTTTGCTTGACACCTTCGAAGACGACGACGAGGGTAAGGCCACATATCGAGTTTTCTCATGTAACAGCCCAGATAAATATGTATATTCTTACCCAAGTTTTTCCTAAAGGCGCTGATTTCAAATAATGCTTATCATTTTATTCATAAATATATAAATAATGATTAATTTGAAAAATACGTATTGCATCAAAAATGAAATGCATCAAAATTCCATCGCAGACGGAAAATTATAGTTAATAGCAATAAAGTGATTAAAAATGTACAAAATGCTACATAAAATATAAAGGTCACCCGTCCCGCGAAAAGGGACCATCTCGAAAGTGAAGGGTCGCTGCCATTGCGCAGTGGTAGCACTGGTAGTACTCTCAGTCAAGTGGTCCCGGGTTCGATCCCCGGCCGCGGCGAATATCCTGTCCGACAATTGTCACCCACCATTGGGTGAATTATCGTAAACTTAAGCGAGATTAGCAGCTAGAGGCTCAAGTAGGATGTAGTGGTAGCACTGGTGTGAGAAACGTCAGGAATCCATAGTTAGGTGCACCAGGCGCCGCGATATGACTTACGTACTGATAAAAGTGGCGCGAAACTCCATTCAAACGAAAGTGAAAAAAATCTCTACTAAGAGTATAGAAGTAAAAACTGGAGTCAAACTTAATCCTTGTCATGCTGAACCCGGATTATCCCTGCTATAGCAGGTGGTCTAGACAAAGAACTTTGTCTAGATCAACTGCCTGTCCTTTTAAAGCAAGCATTGTTTATACCATCTATTTCCTAAATAATTACGAACTCTCAGTCCTTTGTGCTCTCAGTCCTTTGATTTTAGCCCATTCCCACACAATGACGCTTTTAAACGCCCCTCAATACGAAAGTTTTGGAAACATTGTGGAGAATGAAGAAATTGCTTGTGACAAGCAATTTCTCCATTATCCACAATGCTTTCTACCCTAAAAGACCATGATTTTGAAAGTTTCATCAACTAAAAATTGTCGTCTGCAACTTCTTTGAATCTTTGAATTTGGACTGGTCTAAAATTGTATCGTGTGGGAATGGGTTAACACAGTTTTGTTGAGAATTTTATTCAGCTTGACAAAGTTTAATGTCAAAATAACACCTTATCTCCGAAAGAATATTTTGAATATTTGATTTATTGTTTGAATGGGGTTGAATGCCATTTTTAACAGTATTTCAGTCATATCGCGGCGGCCGGAGTTAGAACAGTACCGGGCTCAAAAAGAAACGAATAATTTTATATGCTTTACTGACAAAATTTAATCAAAATGTACCAAAAATCCTTTAATTTTTAAATTAAATAAATATTAAAAAATCAATAATAAAAAAAAATAATTAAATAATAATAATGAAGAAATTATAAATAAATATAAAAATAAATAAATAATAATAATAAAAAAATAATAATAAAAAATAATAATAAAAAATAAATAATAAAAAATAATAATAAAAAAAATCTATACCCAAGTGCCTTATAAGAATTTAAAGTTCACGCTAGATTTAACAGACTTGCCACTCAAATAATCAATCATTTTGAAACTGCAGAAATTGACCAATCACGAATGTCAATCAAGGAATAAACCGACCAATCAAATAATTTATTCAATGACGGACAATGTAGGAGTTCAAACTCACTATTGGTCTAAATGAATAATTTATTTGGTCGACTGACTATTTGATTGACCGCAGCGATTTGTCAACTGACCAATCGCGGGTGTCAATCAAATAACGAGATGACCAATAAACTCATTCATTTAGACCAATAGTGAGTTTGAACTCCTACATTGTCCGTCATTTTTGTTAAGCTATTTGTTGGTTCGGCCACTTAAACGTTATAATTACAGCTCATTTAGGCCGTAGTTAGGACGTTTAAGTCGCCAACCAACCATACTACTTTTTTGTTATATGCTACTGGCCATAAATGTTGCAAAATAACTCCGTTAAATATCGAAGCGGAATCTCCTGTTGGAGTCAATGGGTTTGGCAAATGGAGTAAGTGGGCGTTGCCATCGACTGGTGAACTTGGAGGACAGAAATTTCTCAAAAGTACATGCTTCCACATTTCAGACAATCTGCGTTTCGCCATGGAGTCAACCTTGCCAACCAGTGGATACATAACTTTTATAAAGGGTGTGACGGACTACAACGTGACGGAGTCTTATCACATTAATGTAAATCCAGATATTCCGGCTATCACCATAACGGCGAACGACAAACCAGGGGCCTTCTATGCCGCCCAGACATTGATAGCTTTAGTTACAAACCATAAAGGAAAAATTCCAAGGATGATAATCAAAGATAAGCCAAGGTATTTTCTTTTCATTTGTCTCAATTTTCTTTTGAAACACCAAACATCTTTACAAGTTATACAAACTAACTATAGGACGTTATTACCCCCCCCTTCACCACCCCCAACAACAACAAAATCCCCACAAAAAAACCCATAAATGTGATAAGTAAATAATTAATATTATCCGTTGGGGACCTAAACATCGTCACTAGGGCTTCATATAGTTGTAGTTACCATATTTTGGTCGCTTACCGTTGATATCGTAATATAGAATTGATTCGACAACTTTTCACAAGACTGAAGGTTTAGTGAAATATGAAATAATCCTACGCAGCAAGGATCCAATAGAAGCTTCGGATCAATACTACACCAACGCGTTTCATTTTTATATACCCACAAACTTTTAACAGTTAAAAGAAAAAATGATAGATTGAATTTTCCTAAATGAAGCGTTTTCTTCGAGTAGTTCTAGTTTGTAATATCGTTAATCTTACGCCATTTTTGTATGTATGTGGATGTATGGAACTGCTGTCCGAAATTGTCGAAAACTATATCACTTTATTTGATGCATAATTTCTAACTGTATATTATTGTTATGTGTTTGTTTGTACAATACCACTGAGCCATATTCTCATGTTATGTATTTGTTTGTTTGTTTGTTTGTTTGAATGGGGTTTTACGCCGCTTTCAACAATCTTTCAGTTATATCGCGGCGGCTGGAGCACCTAACAATGGAATCCTGGTATTTCTCACACCAGTACTACCATTACATCCCTTCCTAGCCTCCAGCTGCTATCTCACATAGGTCTACGATTATCGACCCATTGGTGAGAGACAAATAGTCGGAAAGGATGAGTGCCGCCGTCGGGGATCGAACCCGGGACCTCGAGATTGACAGTCCGACGCGCTACCAACTGCGCTATGACGGCTGTTATGTATTTGTAAATGGCAAATGGCAAATGGCAAATATTTTGCCGACTTGCCGAATAAATAAATGAATATGTGTATTTAGGTTCGTGATTGGTTTATACTTTTTCAGTAAGTTCGATTTGGATAAAAACGTATAGAATCGCTCTCGTATGCCCGAGCAATTTGATCAGATTTTTCAGTATTCCCACTTCGATAAAGTACTGAATAAAAGTTCATTTGGGAAAACTTTATGATCATGTAAAAAATCTGGAAACACCTTGCATAAAATCAAATTCCTAAATCCTCGGAAGAAAAGAATAATTCCTTACGATGCGATACTATTAAATCATTTCGTGTACAAATCTGGGATTTTACGTCGCTGTGATAACATTTTGAAAAAAGGAGAAATTGCCTTTAACAAGCAATTTCTCCTTTTCTCTCAAAATTTCCTTCAACATAGGATGGTTTCATTTAAAATTGCATCTAATTTCATTGTCGTCTGTAACCTCTTTCAATTTAGATCAATATAAAATTTAAAGAATAAAGGGACTGGATTAAACTTTACGGAAACTGGTATTCGTTAATTTTCTAACCTTATAAACAGTAAAGACGTTTAATCCGTTCCCACACAATACCGCTTTTTGTCGCTCTTCGAGAGAAAAAAACTTCGGAAAACGTTATGGGAATGAAGAAATCGTTTGTAACAAGTAATTTTATCATAATCAACAATGTTTTCTGCTCCAAAAGATATAGATTTTTTAGTGCAACTTCTTTCAATTGAATGCAGTCTGAAAATGTCGCGAATTATATTGGGTTAACCCCTATCTATATTGAATGCCATCGATTCCCCCAAAATTACTGCTAATGCTGAGTTCTCGACGGCACGTTTACATATCTAAGTTTGGTATAGTATCGTTTCTTATTAAGAAAATATCTAACCTTATAATCGGTAAAGAGGTTTAACCCATTCCTACACAATCCCGCTTTTTGACACCCTTCAAGAAAAAAACAACTTTTCGAACAGTGTTGAAATGAAGAAATTGCCTTTTATCATTATGAAAAATGTTTTTTGCCCCAAAAGGCTTTTTTTTTTTTTTAAATCATCAACTTAAAATTGTTGTCCGCAACTTTTATTTAGACAAGTCTAAACATTTCTCGTGTGGTAATGGGTTAAATCGATCCCCACAAATTTATTTAGATTGCCTGGTTCCGAAAGGCTCATTTACATGTCTCATTTTCGTATTATTTTATTTCTTATTAAAAAAATGAAAAAGAAAAAGTTCAATTTTCTATTTTTTTCAGATTTAGCTACAGAGGTCTCATGATTGATTCATCCAGAAATTTCAAAACAAAAGAGACCATATACAAGACGTTAGATGCCATGGCGATGTACAAACTCAACAAACTACATTTTCATCTAACAGATGACGAAGGCTGGAGGCTCGAAATTCCTGGAATTCCCGAATTAACTCGGGTATGTTCGAAACTCATATATATTGCGTTATTTGGTAATACAATACACAACCTGATGAGACTCGGATGAAAGTAAAAAAGATTCTACCGCAGCTAGAAACATTCCCTTATCCCTGTCTTTATTTTAACACTTGCCGCGCTGACTAAGAACTGCATTAAAACCAAAGGACTGAAAGCACTGATTGGATTCTTTTGAAGATTGACTTTCATAGAAAACTTTGGCTTGAAGGTGACAAACAGGTGGTGTAGACTAACATTAGACTGCACATATGTGCATGCTGATCTTTATCATTACTCTCTGCCAGGTTCAACATGACAAGGGTTAAATAAGCTTTTTGTTATGATATGGTAGTTAACCCCTGACCCCTTATTTATAATACTCTGTGCCCCATCTGAGTTAACTCCCTTAACTCTTATAATGCTGCATGCATGACTCTTTGATAGCAGTCTCTAACTGATACCCATTGAATAAACTTTGTACTTAGAACTCTTGTGTTCAATAACCCGCTACCCAGATACAAAATATAGCACTTTTAGTATCCTTACTCTTTCCTATGATTTCGGAAAGGTTTCTATTTCTCTCATTATGTATTCAAATACAACCGATGCATAATCCACACGATTTAACTAAGTAAACGTTTAACAGGGAACTCATAAAGCTACTTTTTGCAAACGTACGAAACAGTTCTGGTTTGTTTTTTGTCATGGATTTTATTTGTTTAAAAACAAATTGCCAATCTGAAATCAAAATCTGAAATCATTACTTTTTCATTTTCTAGATTGGTGCATCTCGTTGCCATACCGATGAACAGGACTTATGTCTGATACCACAGCTCGGATCAGGTCCCCACAAAACATCACCTGGATCGGGATATTACACAGTACAAGATTATCAAGAAATCGTCGCGTATGCCGCTGAGCGCCATATTGAAATCATACCGGAAGTGGACATGCCTGGTCATTCTACAGCTGCTATACACGCGATGGACCAACGAGAAAAGTTGATTAAACAAAAGATGATGCATGAAGCAGACAACGTCGACGAATCTTTTGCTTTGAAAGATTTGGATGAAAATATTGACATTGCAAGTCCACAAAAATGGAGGCTTAACTCTATGAATCCATGTCTAAATTCTACATACGATTTCGTTCGGGACCTATTGATGGGTGTCAAAATGCTGCATGAACCATTTGCTAAACTAAAAACCTTCCATATTGGCGGAGATGAGGTTCCGGAAGGAATATGGAATACGTCAGAAACATGCAAAGCATTGTATCCAAATGTGACGTACGTATTTCTTAGGAAAGATTGGCTATACGGACATCGTCAAATTTCAGGATTTTATTGACTGTACTTTGTCTAATGATCCTTTACAAAAGCTGTTAAAATGACCCTGGGTCCCATTCAGACTTCGCAGGGGCTCATAATAATTTACACAGACATAGAAGGAAATCTTTAAAAGTCTTTTTGTGACATTTTGGCTAAATACTTTGCAGAACAGAACAATTCTTTTATTTCACCTAGCTAATACAATACAGCAAGGGCAATATGAAATAATGTATACATGGTTGTTACACTTGGTCCCATTACAAAGATCGTCAGCTTACTTCCGAGTCCCTGCCCCCAGTATGTTCAGAAAAGGTGGTGGGGTAGATTCTGGATTGCAAACAGCAAAGAGTAAAGAGTAAAGACAATGACATGAGACACATTTTGGTTACCTTCTTTGTAAGTTGTCAGCTTATTACCAGGGCTTCGGTGGGCGATCGAGAAACTACAGCTATAAAGAAGACTATGTAATCAATTAGGAACGACAATAGATTTTTTTTTAATATTTTTTTACCACTGGTAATACTGTCATGTTTTTTCAGGACAAAATTCTTACAAAGGGAATTCGTTAAACGAGTTGCAGACATAGTAGCAGAGTTTGATCTTGACCTGGCTATATGGGAGGACGGCGTGTATTCGAACAATGCACCAAACCCGCTCTCAGATTTCAAATCAGAGTGAGTAGTTCTACTTTTATGTCAGTCGAATGGGCTCGACGTTTTATACAAAAAACCGACACACTTTCCTAATTGAGTCTAAATAATACTTAGAAACAATTGTCCGATATATTCTGCTGCACAGTAAAATGACCCAGTGTTTGGGGAATTACAAACTATAGGACACGTTCTTTTGTTTCTTTTATACTTGGAGAACGCTGTTTCAATTAAGAGATGAAGAAAATATTTTTTGTTTTCAAGGAGGTATGAACAAAAATAAAAAACAAAAACCTAATCACACTGTATGAATACGCGAAGCAGATTCATACATAAGTGTGATAAAATTGTTCTGTTCATACCTCCATGAAAACAAAAAATATTTTCTTCGTTTCTTATAATTAACTATCATCTAGCGAAAAAACAAATAATAATAATAATAAAAAAAAAAAAAAACTTTACGAATTTTGATACCTTTTTGTATGGGACTATTTTAATCGGAAGCATACAAAATCGCTGCGTTCTAAAAATTTTGTTCATGATGTTATTAATATTTTTGTTTCGGCCAATCAGAACGCCCGTTTTTGATAGACGAAACTAAAAATCAAATGATTAACTTGTAAACTATCCGTTTGCTGATAATTGTTTTCAGACATGTATATGTTTATCCGTGGAATAATAGATGGGAACTTGGTTTGGCACAACGAACCGCCGAATTCGCCAATGAGGGATATAAGGTAAGCGTTTTAGACGTAACTAGATGCGCAAAGCATTGCATATATTTCATAAAGAAATACTGTAAATGACCAAATGTAATCCACCTTGGTTAAGATCTTTAAGGCCGTTTCTACCTTAAACTACCTTTCTAAAAAAGCGGTTGGAGACTATACTAGCTACACTTGGTCTAATCAACAAGTACTGAAAGAATATCATAATTTAAATACTGCACCAAACAAAGAAAGCTATCCTAGTTTATAATTACCTGCGTATTTTAGCATATTTAGTCTTTTTAAGCTCCGCTGTCTGAATGCCAGCGGGCTATTGTCATGACGGAGTTCCCGTACATCGTGCGTCCGTACGCCCGTCCGCAAACATTTACTTTAAAATTCATATCCTCAAAGAGTAAAAAACAAAATTCAACCAATTTCACACACACACAAAAATATCCTTGGCTGAGCCTTAATCAGATTTCTTCAAAGAATTTTGATGTGATAAAAACATGGCTTTTACAGGAGGCGCTAATTTTCATATTTCGCGAAAACTTAGTAAATTTTCTTCTCAGAAACCAGTTGTTGGATTTAAACCAAATTTCACAAGAATAATTCTTGGGTGATCCTTTACAGGATTACTTAATTAGAAAAAAATGGCGCATGAAAAGCATGGCTTTTATGGATAGGGCTATAATCCATATAAACTTTAATTGTTTTTTCGCAGAAACCAGGAGATCGATTTCAACCAAATTTCACAGGAATGATTCTTCTCTGATCCTTAATCAGACCCCCTCAAAGAATATGGATCGAATGAAAAGAATGTCTTTAATGAGCGGGGCTAATATCCATAGAACTGTTAAGGTCTCTTCTCAGAAACTAGTTGATGGTTTTCGAACAAAAGCTCAGAAATGATTGTTGGTGATTATATATCTGATTCGTTCATTTCTTTTTTAAATTTTACTTGGTTAAAGAACATGGCTTTTATAGGCTAATGTCCATATACAGTATAAAGTGAGTATTTTGAAAATCATTTCTCGGAAACTGATTTGTGGATTTCAACCAAATTTCACATGAAAAGCTCTTATGAAAAGCTTTGACGAACAGAAAACGAAAATAGATATCAATTAAATTTAATGTTAGATTCTATTTTCGTGGCATGATTTTGACCTATTCTGATATTATTTTATACGATTTTATACGATTTATACAATTTTAAAACGAATATTTTAGGATTTTTTGGGGTAAGAAATTTTGTCCCTACGAGAGCAATAGAGCCTTTAAAAAAACAACACACACAAAAAAACTTGGAATGTTACATTTATCTTTTATAGCATATAATATCGTAATTGCATGGTAATAGCTTTCTTCATCTACTGATACCAAGTACTATGCTCAGGTCAAACTTCGGAATTAATTGTTTTTTCGGGGACTTTTTGTATCACAAACACGTTCTTTTATTGTTGTTATTTTCCAACCAATATCTATAGATGATTTCCATTAATATTCTTTATACCGTGCTTTTCTTGGAAATCCGTTTTAATCAAGCTCTTTCTTTTCAAGGTCATCCTTCCGCTAGCAACACATTTATATTTCGATATGCCCCAAGAACCGGATCCGGAAGAACGTGGTCTGTATTGGGCATCACGTGTCACCGATATAAAGAAAGTGTTTGGTTTCATTCCCGGAAATATATTCGCCAACGCTGACGTCACAAGAATGGGTGACCCAGTCTCGTTACCAGTTATATGTAGTAACCGACCTTGTCCGATGCCGACTCAACCGGAAAATGTTATAGGTAGGGCTTGATTGGTTGATTGGAAATTTATGGCTAGGTATTATAAGCATTGCTTGTAAAGCTTTGAATTAAAAGCTAGCTTAAATAGAATGAATTATAAGCGTAAGTTTTCATAGACATCCACGTGGTATACTCCTGGACGTACACGAAGCAATAATTTAATTGTTAGTTTCGTCTATCAAAAACTAGCGATCTGATTGGTCGAAAAATTCAATTCATACCTCCATGAACAAAATTTTGAGTACACAGCCATTTTGAATGCTTCCGCACAAAAAAGTTCACTACAAAAAGTTATCAAAATTTGTTAAGTTGTTGCATTTTTCGCTCAATGCTATTAAATTATAAGAAATGAAGAGAATATTTTTTGTGTTCATGGAGGTATGAACCGAAAAACCTAATCACACAATGTATGAATCCGCTTCGCGTATTCATACAGTGTGATTAGGTTTTTCGGTTCATACCTCCATGAAAACAAAAAATATTCTCTTCATCTCTTAAATAAATAGAGAGTACTACAACAGTGTCTTTTCTATTTATTGTTATCGTGTTCGAGAATCGTGTGTTGGTACTTTTTTTTTGAAGAGACCGAAGGACGAATCCAATAAAAAATATCTACACACGATTCGAGAACACGATAGAAACAAATAGAAAAACACACTGTTGCAGTATTCCTTTTATTATATACCTTTTATGACATGACATTGTGAAAATTCTCTTAAATGATTAAGAACCAACTTAATAACCAACTTTCCGAAAAAAAACGAACGTCAATACTCAAAAAAGTAGTGCGTGTTTAACGGTACTCGACGAATACGGTTTTTTGGTACACGCCGAATACGGATTTTTTCTGTCGAGTTGTATTAGATAGCCAGATTTTAATCCATATCTTTTTAAGGTATATAATAAAGCTGTTTATTAATATTTCATAGTACAAACATGTCATCGAGTGCTAACGAAACAATTTGACCGCTTATCCTCACAACAAAATAATCTCCACTGCATAATCAAAGAGTTTAATGAAGACATCTGTGGAGCATTTTACGCTTGATGATTTCATTGTTTTTAACCTTAAACTTGGTCTAATTCAATGATGAATTTGGTTCTGTTAGATATTGATGTAAACATTCCCCCTCTAAATCGTATTCAGCATAAGAAAATAACGTATGTACTTAGAAAAAGAAAGCATTATAATATTCGTATTGATGTATGAAAACTTGGTCTGAATGTTTTTCATTTTTAAAGGGATACAGGCAGTAATGTTCAGTGAAACGATGAGGACGGAAGAACAATTCCATTACATGGGATTTCCCAGGATGCTTGCGCTAGCGGAACGGGCGTGGCACAAAGCATCATGGGAACACGAAACCGACCGTACATCGAGGAATTCTATGCTCGACAATGATTTCGATGCCTTCGTTAAACTATTAGGCGAGAAGGAGTTGTCTCGCTTAGAAAGAAATCACATTTTATACAGAGTGCCGCCACCTGGTGCAAGGTGAGAGAAGACATTAGATTTAACAAACCTAAAAGCAATTTTAATATCGCAGCCACATTTTAGTTCATGTAGTTTCCCTGTGCAAATTTTTCTTTGTTTGAACACTTTTTTGTCAAATAGAGCCGATGCATTTACGTTATTTAAGGTCCAAAACCACTCTAGTATCTGTTGGTTCTCGGTCACCTCCTAGTGTGACCGCAAGTCGTCACAATGTAATTATTCAAAATAAATGATGTTTATCCCCTGTCAAAAACGCCGATCACGTTTCTTGTGGTGTCTACGTGAAGAATATGAAAATCCCTTCAATTTGATTTGTTTGTTTGAATGGGGTTTTACGCCGCTTTCAACAATCTTTCAGTTATATCGCGGCGGCTGGAGCACCTAACAATAGAATCCTGGTATTTCTCACACCAGTACTACCAATACATCCTTTCCTAGCCTCCAGCTGCTATCCCACATAGGTCTATGATTATCGACCCATTGGTGAGAGACAAATAATCGGAAGGGATGAGTGCCGCCGTCGGGGATCGAACCCAGGACCTCTAGATTGACAGTTCGACGCGCTACCAACTGCGCTATGACGGCGGCCCCCTTCAATTTGAAGCAAAATCTTGCTTTATTTTATAGCTAGTCATGATTAATGGGATAAAACAATGACCCACATGCCTTAACCCATTCCCACACACAAAAATGTTAGAATGGTCCAAATTGAAAGAACCTGCAGGCGACAATTTCAAGTTGATTGCATTTTAATTTTTTTCGTCTTTTTTGGATAGAAAACATTGTGGACAATGAAGAAATTGCTTGATACAAGCAATTTCTTCATTATCCACAATGTTTTCCAAAGCTTTTTTCTTGAGGAGCGTAAAAAGGGGGAAATGAGTGGGAATGGGTTAATAGGGTAATTAGAATATGCTTTAAATCTCAATAAATACTCGGCCCTGTTGACAAAATATTCAAGGTATGCAATTTATTGACACAAAACACGTGCACATAATGCCGCAATGCACGTGGTCGTCACTTTTTTTCATGCATGACACATTTTTACAAATTGTCACAGTTTATTAATGAAATACTACTTGAATTCTTTGGTATTTTAGATAGATAACATTGTGAATAATGAAGTGATTGTTTGTGAAAATCGTTTTCAGAACCCTCCATCAATAACTGCAGGATTGGTCACAAGTCAGCTAAGGAAAGTTTTGCCAAACAGAAAAAAATATTTTTTTGTTCACATTTTTCTGTTCCGCAAAGCCTTCCATGACCTTTTCTGAAATTATTGGTAGAGGGGTCTGTATTCAATTTCAACAAGATTACATGATTCTTTTTCGTCGGAGATTTGTCCCTACGAGAGCCGTGGAACCTTTAACCAATTCCCACACCACAAACTTTCAGACTATCCAGAATTCAAAGAAATTGCAGACGACAATTTAAAGTTGATGGAATCTTTGAAACCTTTGTCTTTTGGAGTGGAAAACATTGTGGATAATGAAGAAATTGCTTGTCACAAAGCAATTTCTTCATTTTCCACAATCTTTTCCAAGGCTTAATTATACAGGGGCGTCTAAAAGCGTTATTGCGTGGAAATGGGTTAAATTACATAACGCGATCTGTAAGTGATTACGAATTGTGTCTGTAAACAAAATTAGAGCGGCAACCAGCAGCTAACTGCATGTACCGTTGGGTATCGCGTTTTTCAGGATAGATGGTGCTACACTGAAAGTAAAGACTAGATTTCCTAATCACCCTGTTGAATATAGTACGGATGGCGGGGATGAGTGGACTGATATCTATGAAGGCATGGTTGATTTACCTGCGGGAAACCACACGGTTCATCTGAGATCGAGGTAAGTCAAAAATCTAGATATGGTTGTTTTGTTTCTTTAACCCTTTTCCTGTACAGACCCGTGAGTTTTCGTTTCTGTAATTTTATAATTGAGGAAACATTGGAGAAAAAGAAGAAATTGCCTGTTACAACAATATTTTCTATCTTACTGAATGGTTTATTTTCAAATTAAATCAACTTTCAGTTATCGTCTGAAATATCTTTGATTTTGGACAGGTTACTTTTGCAAAATATTAAACCCGTCCAAATTGAAAGAGAATACAGGGGGCAGACCATGGCATTCCCAAACAATCCCTCCTTTTTGCGATCCATCAAAAAAAAAAAAAGCTTTGGAAAACATTGTGAAATGAAGAAATTGCTTGTATCAAGCAATTTCTTCTTTATCAATAATGTTTTCTATCTTAGAAGACAAAGAAATATAAAATTCCTTAAACTTGAATCTTTCAGCATTTTCATTTTAGACCAGTCTAAAATTTTGTCGTGAGGGTAAGGGTTAAAGTGAGAAATAACTGTATACAAAGAACAAATATTGTCGGCAAAAAACGTAAAAACAAGTGATTGTATCAATCTCCATGCAGAGTTGTCGTTCGTTACTCTCACAATAGAATTGGGCATGAGCCGGGTGCAAGAGAGTCTGATTATATTAGGCAATGGTTAAACAGGTCTTGTAGGTATTTTCAATGTGATTCACTTTTCTTCCAATTTCTGATTTGTAACACAGCATAAATGCTTGTACAATGTTACACATGATTCATTCTTATCCTTTGAAAGAAAAATGGAATCATTGCGCAAGTTTTTTTTAACTTTTTTTTAAACTTTTTTAAGCTTTGATAGTTTAAGTTAACAGACAAAATTCTGAAGTCTTCTCAAAGTTCAACGAGTGCAAACTGCCACTGGAGGCTTGACCACTAAATTCATTGAATGCCTAAAGTAGTTCTGGTATATTTCAAGAACATTACAAACTCTTTTCGAATTGTAGTGAAATGCTTTCTTACCCATTCCCACTCAATTCTGTTTTTTTAGCATCTAAAGAAAAGAAAGAAGAAGAAGAAAAAAAAAAATTTGAAAACATTGTGGACAACGAAGAAATTGCTTGTGACAAGCAATTTCTTCAATGTCTACAATGTTTTCTACCAAATTTCACCAAACTTGAAATCATCGTCTGCAACTTCTTTAGAGTTTGACCAGTCTAAGATTTTTTCACGTTTAATGGGTTAACTCTTAAGTTACGTTAATCTCGTTTTTCTATCATGATAACCTTTGACAAAGAGAATAACTTAACAAAACCATGAGTTGCTAGCTTACAGTACTTTCAGTATTTGATTGTCCATTAGCAGTTATAAATGACAATTTCAGATACTTTAATAACATAAATTCAGGCGCCTAGGTGCTTTCTTCTTTTGCAGAAATCCTGACAAGATCCGGAATTTTAGATGAAAATAGTTTGAATGGCGAAAACACCAAAGTCGTGTTATAAAGGGAACACTAATATTTATAGAGCACGTGTAAAATTTGGTTAAATACTGGTCCATATTAAAATGGGTCTATATCAAACGATAACATTGAAATAAGAAATATACAAAGATAAACATTGGCATGTAACCTTTTTATGGTATAGTTTTCTGTTGGACTTACGATTGAAATGGACAGCCTTATTTAAACGTGAGTTTACAAACATTATTGTGTTACGTCATCGTTATCGATGAAATACGTCACTTGACAATAGGCCAACATAATTTCGTTGTCACCGTGTTGTCATTGAGAAGATTTCACGCATATCTGTATGGATTCAATGTTTGTTAGATCTTAGACAAAATAATGATTTCTTAATGTATCGAAAAGAATTGACTATGTTTATCCATTCCCACAATGACGCCCCCAAGAAAAAACAATGAAAAACATTGTTTTAATTGAAAAAAAATGCCTGTCACAAGCAATTTCTTCATTTTCCACAATTTTTTCTACCCAGAGAGTTGATAAAACCTAAAGTTTCATTAACTTTATATTGTCGGAAAACAATTGAATTTCTTCATTTCTCACAATGTTTTCTCCCAGAGAGTTGAAAGAAATCTACAGTTTCATTAACTTTAAATTGTCGTCTGCATCTCGATTCAATTTGGGCAAGTCTAAAATTATGTTTGATAATGGGTTTTAAACGAAACGTACCTTATATTTCAGGTCTCCAGTGTTAGGTCGATATAGTAGAACGGTGACAATACAGGTTGAAATAAGGACGGACGGTACATCGGCTGCTACAGCAATTAAAACAATCTCAGTTCTTTTTGTCATAATTCATTTCGTTCTATTTAAAGCTCTGTTCTAAGAAATTAAATTTACTGCAACTGATAGATCCCGGCTCTCAACCAAATGAACAATCGACCAGTCAAATCGTTCATTTGTAGGAGTTCATCTTTCACTTCCGGTCTAAATTAAAATTGATTGGTCGATTGTTTCTTTGATTAGAAATTGCTTTCCGTTCATTAAACAATCGAAGCTGTGATTCAAAGAATGAATCATTTAATCAAATGATACCATAAAATTGACAAAATAACGCCTTTTAATACCGAAGTAGAACTTCATGTTTGGGTCAGTTGGCGTGAACAGCTGAGTCGTTGACAGGAGCCAGCGAGTCGTTCAATGGAAGAGTGACAGGTATTTGAGTTTGAAATATGTATTGTATTGTAAAAAAATTAGAACGATATAAATCATTGAAAATTATACGACAACGAGGTCATTTAGCCTCATTTTTATAGCGAATATAAGACATGCAAAATGCATGATTTGAACAAAAAACACACATTACTTGAAATGAGAAATATCATACTGTACATTGTTTTACGAAATATTGAAGCAAAGCACCTTTACCCATTCCCACACAATCCCTCCTTTTGATCCCCACGAGAAAAGAAATTTGGAAAACATTGTGGAAAATGAAGAAATTGCTTCATTATCCCAAATGTTTTCTATCTAAAAGGGCGAAAGAAAAAGATAAAATAAAATTCAATCAACTTGAAATTGTCGCTTCTTTCAATTTTGACCACTCTAAATTTGTGTTGTGTGGGAATAGGTAAAGCCACCAAGAAACATTTTATAACATTGATATATAGATATAGATATAACGTTCGTATAATATATAGATATAATATATGTAATTTCTATTTATTCTTTATTTTATAGAAAAATAAAACTTATTCAATTCCCGTTGAATTTTTTTTTGTTTCTAATTTCATTTCTAAGTACTTTCAGTAAAATATAAAGACATTCTAAAAATTCTACGAAAAGAATATTTCATGCCTGAAAATACCGAATACTCGTTTGGCTTTTTTTGCGTGAATATCATACCAACATACATTTTACATACCTTAACCTGAGTCAAATGCAGAATTTCAGAAAATGCTGATCTATCGAGTAGGAAATCATTTTGGAATCGATTCCCAAAATTTATTTGAACTTAGAACACAACAAAGTCAAAACATCAAAGTTAGAATGTTCACCGTTCATTCTAGTAAGACAGACAGTCACAACCACATAAAGGCGTTAACGTCATCCAGGTCGATTACGCTGCATACTGATTCTCTTTGGTAGCTGACGCCGCTATGCCAAATCGTCTTCACGGCTCTCTAAGTGAGCTATCTCAGAAACAAAGGGGCACGACGATTGTCACACGCGTGCTGAAAATGCACAGCGTCTTTCAGCGTTCATTGCTATTCCTTCTCTTGTCTTGCGATACCATAACAATACTACTCTGAGTCCTACGATAGTGAAGACTCCATTCATCTCGGTGATTTAGATATTTCTAAAAAGTAAAATGGTTGGTTCGTCGACCTCAACATCGTAACTACAGCTTATTTAAGCTGTAGTTACGACATTTAAGTCGCAAAAACCAACAAAAATGTTTTACACAAATTTTGGCAAATGTTGGAGTTCAAAGTTCACTTCCGGTTTAAATATGTACTTTTAATGGTCGATTATTTCGTTATATGGTTTTAAACGCCGTCGATCGAAGATCTTGAAAGAACGTCATCATCGGTGTGACGCTATGTATCTGACGCTTTAACCCATTCCAACTCGAGCCCTCCTTTTTACGCCCCACAAGAAAAAAACTTTGGAAAACATTGTGGACAATGAAGAAATTGCTTGTAACAAGCAATTTCTTCATTATCCACAATGTTTTCTATCCAAAAAGGTGAAAAAATTTAAAAATCCATCAACTTGAAATTGTCGTCTGCAGCTTCTTTCAATTTGGACTAGTCTAAGATTTTCTTGTGTTGGAATGGGTTAAAGGTATGCGAGTATGTGTAGAAATAACACTGATTAGCTGACGGACTTCTTCTGTCCAACAATTAAAAACAACAACAACAACAACAAAAAACATTTTAGTTGATTTGCGACGTAAACTATGTAACTACAGCTTATTCAAGCTGTAGTTACGACGCTTAGATCACCAACCAACCATTCAACTGTTTTGATACATGTTACTGACTATTATTTTTTTCAAAATAACACCGTTCAATATCGAAGTTGGAGTTCCTATCGGAGGTCAGTGGGCGTTGCCAATGATCCGTCAATTTCTTTAGTGGAAGCCGAACATTCACGAAATGGCATTGACGTAACTCGGTGGTTAAAACAATTTTATACACGAATGATTACGCAAAACGCACCATGCGTATTAAATACACGCGTCGTGTAAATGTAAGTATTAAACATTTTGTAGAGTGGTTGTTCTACAACTCAAATTTGCATAAATCAACCATACCTTATCTGGATATAGATACACGCATGCGCGAGTAATAATGACAGCTCCTCATTGAGATGAAATGTACATAAAGTCTAATCTTAGTGATAAACGAAAGTTTTCGACAAGTTCGTGAATACGTCAACATGGGACCGCGTTTGTGGAGTATTTTAGTTCTGTGTTCTATCTCAGGTAAGGTCATTTCGAAATTTGATTTTTATCTTTCTTAGTTTTGGAATGGTGAATTCGAATAGTTTGCAAACGACTCTCCAAAGGATGAACATGTAAAAAAAAATAAAAAAAAAAAGAAAGAAAGAAAGCAAGCGCAAATTATGATTTGTTTCCACTATTTTTTACTCAATATGTTTGTTTGGGATCTCAAAAATTTGATCTTTAGGAATATTTATGAATTTGCCAGAAAACCTTATTTCATACTGAAACCATATTTAATTAAAATACGTGCGACAGTAATTTCTACTACGATATTAAACGGCATTTAAAACAGGAAAGTAAAATTGTTGTTATTGACGACTTAAATGTCGTCAATGTCGCCTGAATTAGCTGTAGCTAGACGTTTAGGTCACAGAAAATTTTATATAAATATCGGCCGATGTCTGAGTTCAAGTTCATTTCTGTCTCTAAATATTTTGATTGGTTGATTGATCCTCCGACTGACATTCGCAAATCATCATTATAATTCGCAGACGACAAAAAACATATGATTCACATAGTTTCGAAATGAGAAGAGGAATATGTCACATGATTCTCATTAAGTTACTCGCTATTTAATCTCGCCTAGAAGAACCACTTTCTTGCACTTAGGCTTATTCCCCATTCACCTTTGTAATGGGTTTAATTGAGAGTCCGCACTTACGTCATCATTTTGTCACATGACGTCATATACCGCAGCGGATTTCAATTTAAAACCTGGAGCATGAATTTGAGATTTTTTCCGTTAGCATTTCAAACGTTTTTTATAACAAAAGTAGTTCGTTGGTTTAGAGGTAATTTATTGAGTTGTAATGCTCATATTATGCTTCTTGAGCCATAATTATTATGTACTCAATGTTTTAATTCTTGCCAAACAACAGAAATGTAATATGTATTTCATTTCTTGTAATGATTTTCAAACCGCACGTGACAGATTTTCAAAATGACGCTATCAGTTATGCAAAGCAAACTTGGCGAATTGCATCTCATAAAAGTTCTGTAAAAACTCTGTTTGGTTTTCAAAGGAAACTTGATTTCAGATCAAAATAATACAACACATAAAACTACAAAACGAACTTTAAGCTTTTCATCGATTTTGAAACTTTCGAACCATTCGGGACGTACTGCATATTCCTACACTATTTCCGGCTAACAAATTTTGTTACATAGTGCTCTGTATGGCGCACGAAATGGGTCAAAAGTCAACTTCAGGTAGAATAAACGCGTGCACGCGTAATTAATACAGGTGCACTCACAAAATTCAACCGTACGCGCATAAATATTGAGCGTTCAAGGGTATGAAATATGCACATACGCCTAAATTACAGGTGCACGCAAAATATGAAGGTGTTTACTTTTAACGCGTGCACGCTCATATTTTGAAAGTGCACGCGTTATTTAACGCGTGCACTTTCAAAATATATGCGCGCACGCGTAAATTGAACGGTTTACCTACATTATTTACGCGTGCACGCGTTCTTTGTGCTAAGACGACTTAAAGGGGACTTTTGACCCAAACGGTACACAATAGCTCTGCCTGTTATACGTACGAGGTCTGTTCCGAAGTTAACGGGAATGGCCGAGTGTGTTCCGACTGGTATAGTTGCGACATGAAATATAAACTAGTAAAGGTTCACCACAAATCCTTTTTATATGTATTCCCAATCTCTCGCGTTATCCATTGCAGATTGTTAGAGAAGTATTTTATATGGATCATTCATTAAATAGAGAAGAGGGACACATCTAAATCGTCTGTGGGCGATCAAACATGGTAACTACAGCTAATCCGTGCTGTATCTACAATGTTTTAATCACCACCTTAATTTGCTGCAAGAACTACAACACTGTTCCAAAATATTCTTTTCAGAAAGATATAGTAACAGATAAATAGATTCAGAACAGGGAAAAAAAAATAACATTTACAATACTTCAATAAGTGTGAAAACGCGCGATTTTAAAAATCAAAGTACTGAGAGTACTGTAAGTTAGCAGAGCATGATTTTATTACGTAATATTCTTTGTCAAAGGTTATCATCTTTCGTGGAATTTAGAAAACCCTTACCTTGTAGGGTAGAAAACAGTGTGGACAATGAATAAATTGCTTGTTACAAGCAATTTCTTCCTTGTCCACAATGTTTTCCAAAGCTATTTTCTTGAGATGCTTCAAAAGAAATTGTCTACAATTTGTATAAAGTTATTTCATTTGGCAGTAAAAAGCAGTGGCAGAGTTTACAATATTCCTGGAATAAGAACTACGTTTTATGGCGTAGGCATTCAATAGATTTAGTGGTTAAGCCTCCAGTGGTAGTTTGCACTAGTTGAACTCTGAGAAGACCTCAAAATTTGTCTGTTAACTTAAGCTATCAAATTTGACGCTTTGCGAAATATTAATTACAACTTTACACACGTTTTTACATTAATACAGTTTGATGCAAATTCGTAAGCAATATAAGCTTTTGATATGCCAATGTGAAGTTTGGTAAAACCCCTATCTATGGAATTCTCTCCTCCGTTTAGGATTGCAAAACGTTCGTCAGTGGTGCCCTGCCTTTTTTTTCATGCACATATCGCGGGTTAATTGCTATAATGTTCTAAGTGTCTATACAATGTAACCCTATGTGGAGAGTTACTTGCTCTCTAATGTTTAACGAAAGACTAGAAACTCACTTAATGATTTGTTACTTCAAGATGATTACGAATCCCAAGGCAATTAGACACAAACGCCTTCCGGGAAACACATTCAGAAAAAATTCATTTTAAAAAGATGGCTGAACCAATTGATTGATTGATTGAATGTGGTTTAACGCCACTTTTTACACTATTTCAATCATATGGCGGCGGGTGGAGCATCTAACAATGGATTCCTGGTATTTCTCACACCAGTACTTCCACTACAACCTTTCACAGCCTCCAGCTGCTATCTCACTTAGGTTTACGATTACATGTATCCATCCTTTGATGAGAGACAAATGTCGAAAGGATATGTGCCGCCGCAGGGATCGAACCCATGACATCCCATGATTGAAGATTGGGAGTCTGATGCGATACTGACTGCGCTTTGACGGCGGCAAACAGTTCAATTTACATGTGAAATAATAATAATATAAAAGGGACTTTGATTTTACGAAGTTAATGTCTCGGCCAATTAGAGTTCCTACAGCGATAAAACTTTGATTTAAACTGGATTGCGATACGGACCACAGTCCCAATTTATTACGGTATCATCAGATTAAACTGCTGTAAGAAAAAATGTATCTGTCCAAGCTAATTTCATTCCTTGTCCTGCGTCTGAAAGAGAATAAGAAAGATAAATTATGTTAGTCTCGAAGTTTTTTCTATAAATATATATATTTTACTCGCCAGCAAAGGTATGAATCGTATAGTATAACCCCACTTGACAATACTGTATTGTTTATTGCGTACTTCAAACTGGTTTTAATACACAGATATATTGCCCTCAAGCATGATAAAGACATATCCATGAAAAGTTGTTGTTTTTTTTGCATTGAAAAATAATAAACTTCCTATCATGATTTCCTGTGGATTTTGAAGATTTCTCGCTGGGTTTTGCTTAATAATTTCACCGACTTATCAGCGTAATTATTAATCCATTTCCACATATGACGTTTTTTGACGCCCCTTTCGCAAAAATGCTTTGGGAAAAATTGTGGAAAAATGAAGAAATTGCTTGTCACAAGCAATTTCTTCATTATCCACAATGTTTTCTACCCCTCAGGATAAGGAGTTTAAGATTCCACAAATTAAAAACTGTCGTCTGCAACTACTTTAAAATTGGACCAGTCTAAAATTGGGTCGTCTCGTAATGGGTAAAAGCAATAAACCAACTTTTTTGAGGGTTTTATCCCTACCTCCGTTCGTTTTATATTTCTTTTGTTTCATAATCTTGAAAATATAACTTGTATAATGTTGACGGAATGAAAAAGCTTTGTTTAAGCAAAAAATAAAACGAACCCCCATAGGTCAGTTAGAACCCCCTTTATAGAAATCTTGGATCCGCCATTGCAATGGCTTTTCCGGTTGCAAAATATTGCGCTGTGTTGATTTTTGGAGAATCCAAAGAAGCTTTAGAATAGAAATAGAATGCATGTATATTACCCGATTTTCTTTGAGACAAATTGATCATTTGAAACTACTATAGACTAGAAACATTATATAGAAAGTCGTGTGACAGATAGTATGCGTCTGATATATTTTTCCATTGAGATTTCGCACCAGTAGTGTCAATCCTTTTAGGATAGTGGTCATATTTAACGAGAATTCCACATTGCATAATTTCCGTTTTGTTTGTTTTTCCGGCCCCCTTCTTGATTATAGGCTTGTATGTTTATTTTTTTCACAAAATGTAAAGTTAAGCAACCATAACAGCGATACAATGTTTTTTTTGTAACCCTTTCCTATTCAAACCCGGGATTTAACGTTGTTGTGATTTTATACATGAGAAAACATTGGGGAAAAAGAGGAATTTGCTTGTGACACGCAGAAAAAAGACTGTGTAACCTGTCAATGCTTATTCTAACTGGTCAGTGATTTCAACTCTTTTCAAATACCATTGGTCAAAATAGCGAATTTTACCTACAACATGACATTGACCACAACAACAACAAACAACAACAACAATAACAACAACAACAACAGAAAACAATAACTAAGGCTCGAGTCCGGAGTGGTTCTGTAGTTCGAACAGTGGACTCGTTATTCAAGATGTGTTAGAGGTCTTATGTTCGAATCTTGGTCTCATCGCTGGTCACTATGATATCATCTGACAACTCCCAAACATCTCTCAGCCAAGCATTGGTGATTTCCATAAACCAGACGATTAAGAGGTACATCGTTGAAAGCTTGGTCAATGCGGTATTTACCCTTGTCATGCTGAATAAAAAGACAAAAAACTCTGTAGGAAAGTGGTAAAATCCAAGGACTGAACGCGACGGAAGCACTGGATATGGTTCAATAGTTCTTTGAACATTTATTATATATTCAATTCTGGTCTGAAACGGACTAACAGGTAGTGTTGACAAAGATCAGACTGCACACATGTGTAGGCTGATCTTTGTCTATACCTCCTGCCAAAGCGGGTTCAGCATGTCAAGGGTTAAATACGAAACAAAACAACAACAACCAAAAAGGCAAATGGCGACCGAATATTTCGTCCGAGACATAACGGATCGCTTGCCCCGCCAATTGAGCTCCATCGCGAAGTTCCGTTTCGATTTTAAAAGATAGTCTTAAAATATATTCTTTTCCGGGGAAAATGACACTGTGAGAAACATTATTTCTTAAGGCTAGTTCCTATTTTAACCACAATCTTCCATTTTTTTTCCCTAGAAGAGATAGGAGAAACACGTCTTCTTTTCGTTCATTCAAAAATAATTTAATTGTTAGTTTCGTCTATCAAAAACGAGCCTTCTGATTGGTCGAAAAATTTAATTCATACCTCCACGAACAAAATTTTGAGCACGAAGCCATTTTGAATGCTTCCGCATTCCATACAAAAAAAGAATCAAAAGTTGTAAAGTTTTGCTTTGTTCGCTCCATGCTATTAAATTATAAGAAATGAAGGGAATATTTTTTGTTTTCATGGAGGTATGAACCGAAAAACCTAATCACACAATGTATGAATCCGCTTCGCGTATTCATACAGTGTGATTAGTTTTTTCGGTTCATACCTCCACGAAAACAAAAAAATATTCTCTTCACCTCTTAAATGAAATCATATTCTAACTTAGAAAAGGGATTCGTCATGTTAAAGATTATGTCAAAGGTTTCAGAGCTAGGTGAATTAAGTCCATGAACCTTTGACAGCCCGACAATAGTGGCATGTGGTAATATTGTTTGCTGTGAATATTTACTTTGTCGAAAAAGGAACCAAGAACGTTCACGCTAAAACTTGATTTAGTTATAGTTACGATGTTTTTGAACCGTTTTTTTTTAATTAAAGGAACGTCTGGGATTCTAGGTAACGCGTTGGATTTGGTGCATATATCGTCGTGGGGCGTGCAAATTGTCGTAACTTCAGTTTTATTCTAGCTATAGTTACGACATTTTGCACGCCAAACGACGCTATCGGTAATTGGCAACCAAAGTATTGTAAATACAGCTGAAATGAAACTCTATATATGTCAGTTTACTCACCCACCGACGATATAACACTATTAAACCCGGATACGTTTTAATGCGATTTTTGATTCGTTGAGGCCGTTTTCTTATAGCAAATGGTGGATAGGTGATATTGTACGCATTACTCTATTTTGCAAACATGATTTGTCATGTAAATAGGAATATGAGCCCATGCGTGACATTTCCAACCATTACACATGTGCGCCAAGTAAAGACTCAGATCAGCCTGTGCATCCGCACAGTCTGATCAGAGTCGTCACTCTGCGCTCTATAGATAGATACTGGCCAAAAGCTTCTTTAAACAATTATCGAATATTCCAATTGCCCCGAATGGCTGTCCAGGGTGCTAAATGTGTGCGAGTCGCGCACATGCGAAATTGTTGGAAATGTCACGCATAGGCTCATATCATTATATAGTGTTCAAGGGCATTACACTAACGGCCCCTTAATTTTCAAAACGGCCCCTTCTACATAAAGTCTGGGCGGTTTATGACGCTACTAGTTAAGTGTTTAGCGGCGGCTGCGGTACAGTTGAGAACTTCACGAAGTTGATACTCACGTCACTCAGTGACTGGCCCCGCCCCCTTACTCCGTTTGCCCCACCCATTTACTCCAACAGGAAGTTATACTTTATTATAAAGGCGTTATTTTGCAAAATTTATGGCAAGTAGCATTAACTAAAAAGTAGAATGGTGGGTTGGCGACCTAAGCGTTGAATAAGCTGTTATTACGACGTTCAAGTCGCCAAGCAAACAAAAATGCTTCACGAAAATGGCGGTCAATTTCAGGGTTAAATATCAACTTTTAGTTAAAATAAATGATTTAATTGCTCGCCATGTAATATAATTGACTGCCACGAATGGTCAGTTATATTCAAGATCAAAATTATCATTCCATTAATGTCATCCAAAGCACACTATTACATCGTTAAAAACATTCCCTAGCTTCATTCACATATAATTCAATTTTCAGTTTCGTCTATCAAAACGAGAGATCTGATTGATCGAAAAAAATTATTCATAACTCCATGAACAAAATTTTGAGCACGAGAGATTTTGTATGATCCCGCACAAAATAGTTCCATACAAAAAAGTATCAAAATTTGTGAAGTTTTTGCTTTTTCTCGCTCGATGCTATTAAATTATAAGAAATGAAGAGAATATTTTTTGTTTTCATGGAGGTATGAACCGAAAAACCTATAATCACACTTATGTATGAATCCGCTTCGCGTATTCATACAGTGCAAATAGTTTTTTCGGTTCATACCTCCATGAAAGCAAAAAGTATTCTCTCCACCTCTTAACTATTAAAACATTCTGCGATTTCATCCGCTGACCAGGATCCGAATGTTTCTGATTCGTTCAATTTAATAATTGAATACGACTTACATTATCATAAAGGGAGATAACTACATTTCGTTAAAATTCACTCATGTCGCTTTCGTTTTTACACAGTGTGGTTAAGTTTTTTGGTTCATACTTCAATGAAAACAAAATATCTTTATTTCTTATAATTCAACGCCATAAAGCAAAACAATGCAAATTTTTATACTTTTGGGTAAATCTTTATGGATCTACTTTTTGTGCACGAATACAAAATAGGTGTGTGATCAATTTCAATTATATCGAAGTATGAAAAAAAGCCCCCCCCACACACACACAGCCAATCAAAATGCTGCCCATTCCCACACAGCAATATTTTTTTCTGGTCTTAATTGAGAGAAGTTTCGGACGACAATTTCAAGTTGGTAGAATATCATATTCTTTCATTTTTTGGGGTAGAAAACATTGTGGACAATGAAGAAATTGCTTGATACAAGCAATTTCTTCATTTTCCACAATGTTTTCCAAAGTCTCTTTCTTGAGGGGCGTAAAAAGGAGGGATTGTGAGGGAATGGGATAAACTTTAAAGATAAATGTAAAATTGATTATTACGATTTGATAACTAGGTGCGGAACAAAAGTAAGTAGAGTAAAACCTGAGATGAGATGTTTGAAATAGAAAACATCACAAAGTTACCTGGTATATGAGGAATGCATAGTTCGTGATGTTAAGTCAATGGCTACCTTCCCTATTTATTGAAAGTGGGCAATCAAATAAGGTTTGCTTGACACAATCGGTATTTGGTGACGCAATGTTTGCATCAGCATGCACAGTCTCTACTATTTGTTACACTAGTTTAAAAATATTCCAACACAGTGAAATTTTAGATCTGTCCAAATTGAAAGAAGTTGCAGATGACAATTTCAAGTTGTTGAAATTCGTATAATCTTTGTCTCTCTCGGTACTAAACAATGTTGAAAATGCAGAAATTGCTTGCAACAAGCAATTTCTGCATTTTCCACATTGTTTTCCAGAACTATTTTCGAGAAGGATGTAAAAGGGAGGGATATTGTTGAAATGGGTTTATAAGAAGAAGTGTCTTGCTATCTTTTGATGCGAAACGGCCGCGATCATAGCGCAATGGTCGTGTAGGGTCCCGGGTTCGATCCCCGGCCGCGGCGAATATCCTTTCCATTATTTGTCTCCAACCAACGGTTGGATAATCGTAAAACTAAAAGGGATGGGCAGCTTGGGAACTCGGAGAGGCTGTAGTGGTATAGTACTGGTGTGAGTAATAACAGGAATCTATGGTTAGGTGCTCAAGCCGTCGCGATATGAAATACTGTAAAAAGTGGCGTTATATAAAATAAAACAAATTGATGCAAAACGCCCCATGAGAGTGTTTTAATAACGGGTCCAGGAGTACAATTTGATTGAGCAAGGGGTACATTTCGAGGAACCGGATTCTATGTTGATAATTGACCAATCGCTGGCTGCACCAAATGACTCCGTTGGCCAGGCTCGCACAGACTCCGACAGGAAGTCTCGCTTCGATTTTAAACGGGATTATTTTCTAAATTTGTGGCTAATAGCATGTAACAACAACAACAAAAATGAAATGAATATGATGATTAGTTGACGACTTCAATGTCGTAACTGCTGCTTGAATAAGGGGATCGAACCGGGGATCGAACCCATGACATCCCATGATTGAAGATTGGGAGTCTGGCGAGCTGCCGACTGCGCTATGACGGCGGCTTCATGATTGAGGGTCCGACGCGCTAACAACTGAGTTATTGCCGCGGGGAATGACCTTTTTACTTAACTCTACAATTTTACACAACAATTCTTAAACACAAATTAAGTTGCAATTTACTTGAAATCTATATAATGTATTAGTCATTATACAATTATAATATCACGAGATATGAGTTAAATATTAACCGGTAGTAGGAAAATTTATTAACGACTGAAAATGCATTCGACTGAATCATAATTGAAATATTTTCTTAGTCGTAACTTTTCTTTTGTGAATCAGAAGGTGTTCCATCAATATTTGCATTCTCAGTATCTTTGTACTGAGCGCATGAATACAGGCGAATATGGCATAGCGTCGATGGTTGTGCAAAACGTCGTAATAGTCATTGTGAACATCCAATGACAATATCATTAATCCCTTTTGGCCGTCTTGGTTGCTATTTCCATGGCGAACTACGAGCTTTGATACCAACAAATTTGCTTGCAACACTTTCTTGCGTCCATTTTGATATTGTCTCTTTCAAAGTGAACGAGGGTATAGAGACACTTGTCAATAAGAAAAACATTGTCTTTAATTCAATAGACATTTTAAGTGTCAGGAACGAAACGTAGATCGTATCCATGACAACAACCATGACGTTGGTATAAAGACACTTTCAAAACCCGTACAGTCAAGACATCAAATAGGTATCATCAAATCAATTTCCCTGTGATGAGCATATAATTCGCTGGCTAGGGTGCGATAAGATCTAGTCAGTAGAGCAGCGACTGTCTATGACGTCAGCAATATATGCTTTGCGTAAAACGTAATACACAAATATCAAAAAGTAGGACAACCAATTCAGCATATTATATCTTGCAAATAACTTAAGCTTGAACAAAATAAAAAGGCGAATTAGTTCCCTTTTCAATTTTGAGCTGAGTTTTCATACTTCTTAAGATAATGAAATGGTAGGACATTCTTTGGAAAGCGTGGCGCACGTGCGTAAAGTCTGTTTCTATTATTAGTAACAGATCTCTTTGACGATCGCTGCTATCACTGCAATATCATCGAGGCCTTAGAAAATTGAAAAGAAAGCACCAGTCAGCTATTACAGGCACAAGTAGTTCATTTCTATTTGAATAACAGTTGTTATCAGGATGTTTTCTTGTACAAATAACTATAAATAATCGTTGTGTCTATATTTGCTGTTTTTAAGTTGATTTGTAGCCTTTTCCGTTGAGTATTATATTGCATTTTCTTGGTTCCCCGGATTATTTCACCAATTTTCCCACGAATAGTTTCGCAAGCTTAGAATTACTAAACTTGTCTTATCTCAGTTGGTTTAATCAGAGCACTTGATTAAAATGAAGACAGAAATATGGCAATGGCAATAAGAGCCTATTCTATGAAAAAATCTCCTTTCCTCTCAGAATAACTTTTTTATAAATCCATATGTTAAAATTCCTGTTCTCGAGACTGCGTTAAAATTGTTGCTCTCGAAATATAAAAGAACCAAATTATCATTTACGAGATTTGGATTAGATGTTGATGTTATACTTGTGTGACAAAACGACCTGGTGAGAATAGTTGCTCGCAGAAAGATATTGCTTGAAACGGAAACCGATATTTTTACAACATTCACTACCATCTGTTGGTGGGCAATTCGATCTTGTGTCCAAGCTCTGACCATCTATTCCACAGGTCTCAGGTTCGATTCATGCTAGTCTATTATTTGAGGATCGGACTTCAACTGCGATTTCTACTCCATACGACCTTAGTTAAAACCCCAGACCCGCATATCAATAGATAACCTATTCGTCCATTGATAAACGCTATCTTAAGTTGAAACAATTCAGTATCTCCTTCTTATACAATTTACATAAACTTCCTTATTTGCTTATCTTAGATAGCCTTCATTATCGTAAGGTAGCTCGTTGAGGTTGGTCCATGCATTGACTTCGATAAACTTTTATTATCTTTACATATTGATACTCCGATCCTGACACCATTGTCGTTCATTTAAACTTTTTACACGAACTCCCGCATGAGCAAAAAAGGAGTGTGAAAACATTGTTGAAAATGAAGAAATTGCTCCTTACAAGCAATTTCTCCATTTCCCATAATGTTTTTTATTTAGAAAGACATAGATTTTTAAAATTCCATTTACTAAAAAAATTGTCAACAACTTCTTTCAATTTGAACAATTCTAAAATTGTGTCGCCTTGTCAAGATAAACGAATGAAATAAGTTAAAGAGAAATAGACAGGCAGACAAAGAGAGAAATAGGCAGAGGGCAAGAAAGACAGACAGACAGAGAGCGAGCGATAAAAAAAGATATTGAGTGAGAGGGAGTGCGAGAGTGAAGGACATAGTTGAAAAATGAGAGAGAAAGGAGAGGGAGGGAGAGAGAGGGCGATAGGGCGAGAGAGAGAAAAAATAGAGAGAGAGAGAGGGGGAGGAGAGGGGGGAGAAGGAGAGGGGGGAGACAGAGATAGACAGGGATAGAGACAGAGAGAGACAGAAAGAGTGAGAGTCGGGAGTAAAGAGAGAGAAAATCGAGATAGATGAATAAAGGAAAGGAGAGAGAGAGAGGGCGGCCAAAAAAACAGAGAAAGGGTGAGAGGGAAAAAGAAGAGGGATACTGGGAAAATAGTTTGCTGTTACACACTTCCAAATGAATGAAATTTAATGAAGCAAATATTGAAATGATTAGAAGGAGAGGAAAAAAAAAGACAAAAGATTATTACAAGACGAAATTTAAAGATGAATATAGTTCTTACTTATGTACTGATTTTTGATAAACAAGCAATTTCGTAATATGTTATTTGCATTTTGCCTCTCCCTTTTTCTTTATTTCACTTGATATTTTCGGTGAATTACGTAGTTATTTTTGTCATTAATGGTATTAAATGATTTTTGATTTTGATTTTGATAGCTTTAAAAAAACAAGAAATTTCTATTGAGATAATCACTTGTTATTACACAAATGTGCATTGAACAGAGAAATATCGTTTTAATCTTTAAAATGCAAATCTCATAAAAGTGATCTACCATGGGAAAGTGAGACATTCGAAAATTCTTCCGTCTAATTATTATTCCTGACCCGTCAAGCGAAAATATGCCTTAACTAGAAGTATTGACTATGTTCAGGCTGCACATGCAGACCGAGATCGATTTTTTACTCTTTGTAGGTCTTCTGAACATAGATTGATGATCTAACTTACCAATATGATTGTCTCAAAAATTATATCTCTAATTGACCAGTACTAAATCGTATCTCTTTCTTTTTGTCAAACATTCATTTTTATTATATACTTTTAAACATTTCTATTGAAATATATACATTCCAAACAGAAAAAAAAGACAAACAACAACAACAACAACAAAAAAAAAAAAAAAAAAAAAAAAAAAAAAAAAAAAAAAAAAAAAAAAAAACACCACAAAAAAAAAAAAAAAAAAACCCACAAAAAAAACCAGATAAATAAAAAAAAAAAAAAAAAAAAAAAGAAAAGAATCCGTTTCTGATAGTGTCAAATACGGTTCCATATAAGGTTACCCTAAGATGACGATATTTTCATTCTATAGGCGACGTCATAATGCGAATAACGGTAACCAAAATGGTAAAGGAGAAGGGAAATACTTGCAGAAATACATTCTTTTTATTATTCATTATAAAAGAAAAGGGAAAAAATAGGTATACAATAAATGGAATATTATGTTACTATAGCGATACACCATCTTGAACTTGCTTTGAGGTGCGGAGGAAAATTTTGATATTTTACGAGACCGAAGGTCGAGTGGAATATAAAATTTTCCCCGGCAGCGAAAAGCAAATACAAGATGTTGTACTATTATTCCCCATGTATTCACGGAACTACAAGGAGACTCCCTTCATTCTTCTGATGGACCACAATTGACGGGTCGCTGGCCACGCCCACTTAGCGTTGACAGGAAGTTCCACTGAGATATTGGACGGCGTTATGTTGCGAAATTTATTATACCCCTCACAACGAAGTTATGGGGGGTATATACTGGAATCAGGTTGTCCGTCTGTCCGTCCGTCTGTCCGTCCGTGATAAATCATGAATGGCCAACATTTCAATGGTTACAATTTGGCCTCGTTTAAAAAAAGGCGGTAGTGGGGGTATTCTTCAGCCCTTACAGGCGACAGTTCTAGTTGTCAGAAGCGTGTAACAAAAAGTAAAATGATTGGTTGGCGACCTAAACGTCGTAATTACAACTTGAATAAGTTGTAGTTACGATGTTTCAGTCGCCAAAACTACAAAAAAGCTTCACTGCAATATGCTTTTGTACTCAGACCAAAAATTTATGTACGACCTAGAATGATAGCCAGACATATAACGAGCACTTACTATTACATTTTGCAAAATGACGCCGTTTAAAATCGAAGCGGGATTTCCTGTAGGAGTCAGGGGCGTGGCTAAAGGAGTGAGTGGGTAGGGCCAGCGATTCGTCATTTGACGTACTTAAAAAGTGTCCATCATCATACGTCTCAGGTTTGATTCTTAGAATTAAACAAGTGAGTTCCGAAGGATGATTTAAGTCGCCAAAGAACTGTTTTGGATCTTTAATGGCGACTACCATTCTTTGGGATTATATTCTCTTTAAAAACCCACATTTCAATGGACAGACATTCGTTCAAACATGCGCCTAAGATGTGAACATTACTTCTGTTGTTACAAATAGGTGCAAATGTACTAAAAAATCAAAATCCCTGACGTTTTATTGATAAAATGAAATTTATGAATCGTTTTCATTGGAATACATGTAATTTGATTGGTCATGAATCGTGCAAATTCTGTTTCTTAAATAAAACGCTCCATAAAACATAATCTAAACCAACCCTCATCTTAATTTGAGTCTATTTGTGAAATCATTTCCACCCGTTACACATGTGCGCATCAAGTAAAGATTCCGATCAGCCTTTGAATCAGCAAAGTTTGATCAGCGTCTTCACTTTGCGCTTTACAGATATGTGTATACTCTCTAAAAGCTTCTTTATGAGACCAGCGAGTACTAAATATCTTTAATGGCTATATAGGCAAAATGACCTGAGTGCCTGTCTAGTTCCTGCACTTCACGTACATGTTTAAGGTTCTGCGGCTCTCTTAAGAATACAATTTCTCACCAAAAGGAATCTTGAGATCTTCATTTAAATTGCTTACAGATGCCCCTATCATTAATTTCTGAATAGGTCACAAGCTCGCTTAGAAAAGCGTTGCCAAACGAAAATAATTTAAATTTTAGTTTCGTCTAGCAGAAACAGGCTTTCTGATTGGTCAAAAAAAGTTATTCATAATCCTTGAACAAAATTTTGAGCACGTACGATTTTGTATGATTCCGCACAAAATAGTCCCATGCAAAAAAGGTGTCAAAATTCATTAAGCTTTTGTTTTTTCCGCTCGATGCTATTTAAATATAAGAAACGAAGAGAATATTTTTAGCTAGCAAAGCGTCAGCTTTGATAGGTAAAGTTAACAGATAAAATTTTTAGGTCTTCCAGTGCAAACTGCCACTGGAGGCTTAACCACTAAATCCATTGATTTCATACACCATAAAAAGCAGTTCTTATGTTTATAGGAATATTGCAAACACTATCCAAATTGTAGAGCTCTCTAGAGAGCATGCCATTTAAACCATTCCCATTCAATTCCGCTTTTTAAGGATCCCAAGAAAAAAGCCATGGAAAACATTGCGGACAATGAAGAAATTGCTTGTGACAGGCAATTCCTTTATTGTGCACAATGTTTTCTACCCAACAAGGAGAAGATTTTCTAAATTCAACAAACTTGAAATTATCGTCTGCATCTTCTTTCAACTTTAACCAGTCCAAAATTTTGTCATGTTGTAATGCGTGAACTCCGTGGTAATTTAAAATCGTTTATTTATCATGATCACCTTTGAAAAAGATGATTACTTACTATATAATAGCAAAACCAGCTTTGCTACCTTACGGTACTTTTAAGTAATTTGATTGTTTTCATGGAGGTATGAACCGAAAAACCTAATCACACAATGTATGAATCCGCTTTGCGTATTCAATCAGTGTGATTAGTTTTTTCGGTTCATACCTCCATGAAAACAAAAATATTCTCTGCATCTCTTAACCCATTCCAACTCAAGCCCTCCTTTTTACGCCCCACAAGAAAAAAAGCTTTGGAAAACATTGTGGACAATGAGGAAATTGCTTGTTACAAGCATTTTTTTCATTATCCACAATGTTTTCTATCCCAAAAGACGAAAAAAATTAAAATTCCATAAACTTGAAATTGTCGTCTGCAGCTTCTTTCAATTTGGACCAGTCTAAAATTTTCTTGTGTGGGAATGGGTTAAATAAATTTCAAAATCATTGGTAACATAAGATAAGTTTGAAGTTCAACGGCAAAGATTCTCAAGGCGGTCTTGTGAACTATTCTGAAACTATTGATAGAGGCGTCAACTAGGATTTCAGGATTCCTTTTGTTCGGAAATATTGTCCCTAAGAGAGCCATTGAGCCTTTAACCCTTTACTGCACAATCACTGTTTTTTATGTCCTTTTGTGATTTTAAAGTTGAGAAAACATTGTTGGAAAAGAAGAAATTGCTTGTAACAAGCAATTTCTTATTTTTTCCATCATTATTTTCTACCCTACTGAATGGTTATTTTTCAAATTAAATCCACTATAAATTTTCGTCTGCAAAACCTTTAAATTTGGACAGGTCTTAAAAAAATCAAAACAGGAAAAAGTTGAATGGTTGAACTAGTATTCATGGAGACTTTAACGTTTGTAACCTGTCACGTAAAAAAGGAACCATCCGGTAATTATAAGAATAATATATTTACATAAAAAGAGGGGGGAGGGGGTCTTCTTAAGCGCTGACTAACCAAGGTTGGTGTTAACCCTTGTCATGCTGAAACAAACAATTATCCTGGTTTTTGAAGGAGGTATAGACAAAGATAAGCCTGCGCATATCTGCAGTCTGATCTTAGTTTATATCACCTGCCTTCTCCCTTTCATTTCCAGTTGTTTATGAGATAATTTTTTTTTTAAAAAAAAAGGAGAGAGAAGAAATGAGTCACAGCTAGCGCTTCATGTGCTTTCAGTGCTTTGATTTAAATTCATTTGTTAAAAAGGGTTTTACTCAGCCTGACAAGGGAGAAAACTGAGATAGGGGTAGAAGGACCGTTTTAAAATAGATATATGTGCCTTGGTAGCTCAAAGATAGTCCTTTATCATTCTCAATCACAAAAATAAATATAGACACAAAGCTTCGTTAGACGACATGTAGACTCAAAGCTTCTTTAGACAACATGTAGACACAAAGCTTCTTTAGACTACATGTAGACTCAAAGCTTCTTTAAACGAAATTGAGACTCAAAGCTTTTGTAGACGACATATAGACTCAAAGCTTCTTTGTACGACATGTAGACTCAAAGCCTAAATAGTTCTACTGACTATCCGGGCTGCTTAGTGACTGCGTACGTGAAAAATTTTGAATTGTCACGCACAAAAGCAATTTTATTATCAGTTGTTTAATATAGTTAATCACCCACAGATTTATGAGGAAACTTGTTTGTTTTGAGATCTCATTTTCAGGCAATATTTATTAGGAATCGTTCATCAAGTGGTTGATTTATTACATGCACTTTGCAATAAATATTTGGATCAGTTCTTGTAACAAAACGTCCGAAAACGCTAGACGGATGGCAGCGATGCCCAAAGAAGACATTTAGTTATTACGGGGTTCAGCGCAAGGATACATGACGAATATGCTGATAGCTCTTCTCTAAAATGCTAGACGGATAGCAGCGATGCCCCAAGAAGACGGTTAGTTGTTATGGGTTACAGCTTAAGGATACATGACGAATCTGCTGATAGCTCTTCTTTAAAATGCTTGACGGATAGCACAGGACATCGGTTTAACGTCTCATTCGAAAAACAATTAGTTTGGTAGTTGATAGGATCAGCCTAGGGCTCGAACAAATGATCTTGAGATTTGAAGTCCACCAACTTAGCTAATCGGGCTGATTACCCTCCCCGATATAGGCCCCCGATTTACAAAGCAATCAGCATACGCACGTGATCGGAGTTATGGGTATTTTAGCTACCTTATAGGAAGGATTAACCAAAGTATTGTGAGCTAGCAAAGCATGGTTTTGTGAAGTAATCTTCTTTGTCATAGGGTATCACGATAAATAAACGAGTTTAAAGTAACATAGGAGTCAACCTATCACAACACGACAAAATCTTAGACTGGTTCAAATTAAAAAAAAGTTGATTACAACAATTTCACGTTGGTAAAATTTAGCAAATATTTACCTTTTTGGGTAGACAAAATTGAGGACATTAAAGTACTGGCTTGTAACAAGCAATTTATTCATTGTCCACAATGTTTTCAAAGCCTTTTATTCAGATGTGTAAACAAGCAGGATTGAGTGGGAATGGGTTAAATATCATGCTTTTGAAGGAGTTCTCTACAATTTGAAGAAAAAAGTTAATTTATGTAGCGCGCGTAGTAAAGACTCTGATCAGACTAATTTTGAACATGATATGCTCAAGTAAGCTAAAAACACCTAGGAGATGAACTTGCAGGCATAGTTTGCAATATTCCTTAAATACATAAGATCAACCTTTTATGGCGATGGCATTCACTAGATTTCGTGGTTAAGCCTCCAGTGGAGGTTCGCGCTCATTGAACTCTGCGAAGACTATAAAAAATTATCTGTCAACTTAAACTATCAAAGCTGATGCTTTGCTTGCTAAAAAGCTATACTAATTTTGATTCGCTGAAGACATCACATACGCTTCATAGACCAAACCGTTTGTTTCACATAAATGGCGACCAATGCCGGAGTTCAAATCTGAATTCCGTGATAAATGAATGATTTGATTGGTCTATTAATTTCTTGATTGACAGCCGCGATTTGCCAATTCCAACCATGCATTACGCATGTCCGAAGCATAAATCCTCAGATCAGCTTATGCAACAACACATTCTGACCAAAGTCTTCACTATGTCCTCTTCAGTTAGATACTGGCTCAAAGCTTCTTTATTCGATTAAGCAATTATTAGCGTCACTGGATGAAGTCAGCGAGCTATTATCATGACATTGTGTTCGTCCGTCAGTACGTACATGCGTCCGTCCGTAAATTTTTACTTTACAAAACCTTCTCGTATAAATGTACTGTACAGAATTCTCCAATATTTCACAGAAATGATCCTTTGGTGATCCTTTATCAGATTCTTTCAACGAGTTTTGATCGGATGAAAATATGGCTTTAACCGATTCTAACACAATGGAATTTTAGACCAGTCCAAATTGAAAGGAGCTGCAGACGACAATTTCAAGTTGATGGAATTTTGAATTTTTTCGTCTTTTGGGATAGAAAACATTGTGGATAATGAAGAAATTGCTTGATCCAAGCAATTTCTTCATTTTCCACAATGTTTTCCAAAGTTTTTTTGTTTAGGGGCGTAAAAAGGAGGGATTGAGTGGGAATGGGTTAATGGGCGGGGTTAATTTCTATATATGTTGAAACCTTTAAATATCTTTTTCTTTTAACCAAATTTTACAGGAATGATTCATCGATGACCTTTATCAGATTTCTTCAAAGAATTTCGATGACTGGAATGATCCTCTGGTGACTCTATTTAAAATTCCATCAATTAATAAGGCTTTAATGGTTGTGACTTATGTCCATATATGGCATTCACTGAATTTGTGTTAAAAGAAATGTGAATACCTTTTTCTTCCGACTTGGTAAATGAACTGACTTTTGTTAAAAAATGAGAGGTTGGAATATTGAAAGATTTATTTATGATAACATTTATTTTCCACACATGTCGAATATGATTCCTGAAAACATCATTTGCTTTATCAGTTCAATCAGGGCTGTGGTGCCTCTAGCTTAGAATATCTTAATGGCTACCAGGCTGCTGAATGACTGTTCTTCAGGCACAAGTGAAGTTGTTAGAAACGGCATATAAGCCTTCAAATGTAGGTTACCTTTGACCCCTACCCCTCCGAGTCTGTCGCCTTAGAACAGCCAATCTGTTTGAAGTTAACAAATTAACACACGGCAAAATTTTAGACTGGTCCAAATTGAAAGGAACAGACGACAATTTAAAGCTAATGAAATTTCAGATTTTTTCCAACTCTATGGATAGAAAACATTGTGTAAAATGAAGAAATTGCTTGTTACAGGCACTTTATTCATTTAAACAATGTTTCCTAATTTGCTTTTCTTGAAGGGCGTCCAAAAGGGTCATTGTGTAGGAATGGGTCAGAGGTAAGTTTTTTTGAAGGCGTCACGATTGTTTTCACTTTTTTGTCTTCAGTCGCCAAGCTAGCAACCGGACAGCTAACACAGATAGAAGTTGACCAAGTTGCCGAGGACCTGGAAGTGAAGGCCAAAGTTCTTGACAACACAGTCGGTGGTGCAGCAACCCATAAAATCCGGTTTACACTAACAAATCATGGCGCTGCCGATATTCCTAAAGCAGGATGGACGTTATATTTTCACAGCTTCTTTGTCTTATATCCTGATATATTCCCCAAGGTCGCTAAGCATGTTGACCTTGAACTCGAAAAGGTCAGACTCTCTATGATCCAAGGTGACCTATATACGATTGAGCCAATTACTGGGTTTAAGCCTATGATGTCAAATGCAACACGTGAAATTGATATAACGCGGGGATTTTGGTCGGTTGCTCGTTCGGATTTCATGCCAAACTGTTACATAGCAACCAATTCGAGTAATGTTGAACCAAGAGTGCTGAAATCGACATTGGACATGTCCTATGTTGAACCGTTTTTGGACGTACGTCAATGGAAGAGATATAACTTTGATAGATTTAATCCCTTCACGGCACAGCAGAGGTTCAGAAGGTTACATGTTCAAGATACGGATAGGGTGAGTTTCCTATATAAAAACAGTCTAAACGTTTACAATTTATTTTTAGTTACGTCTATAATTCAGGTGTCTTTATAGGCTGTTTTTATCCATACTTCCAGCAATAAAATTTTGAGCACGCAACTACTTTGTATTCAAGCGCACTAAGCAGATCCATGAGATCTTATTCAAATCTAGTAAATATTTGCTTTGTTTTCCTTGATGGCATTGAATTGGAGGGACTATTTTTTAATTTTCATTGAGGTAAGAAGCCAAATACCTAATAACAGTAATATATGGATCCGATTCGCATATTCATTCAGTGTGATTACTTTTGTTGGTTCATACCTCAACGATAAAAAAAATCACGTATCCAAACAATGTAATTAAGTTTTTAGGTTCACACCTCAATGAAAAAAAAAAAATCCTCTTAATTTCTTACAGGTTCTATTATCTTTAAGGAGGCAAATATGTTTTTTAACGTGATATAATTAGGTAAAATAGTAATCGGTATTTCGTTAACGCTCCAGGCTGACAAGCTGGTAATACCAACACCCAAGATGGCGACGATTGGAAACGAGGCTGACGGTACCATCATGGTTGATGATACATGGTTAATATACAATAATACCGTGGATGCACGATCTTCGGCAGGGTATTTGGCGAGTAAGTAGACAGAGAACCAAGGTTTGTTATTGCAAAATTTTGTTCTAGTTACATTTGTATTTTGTCTGTCTTTCACAATTTTATTACAATAGCCGTGAAAAGATAGGTATACATTTCTATACCAATAACCTTTCTCAAGAATAGTTGAAAAATTATATCATTAACTTTTTACACTGAACTTAAAACTCTTTGAATAACTTTTTAAGTTTCAAATGGAAATCCCTTTGTTTTCGAGTTTCCTCTTAACCCATAGACTGGTCAAAATTCAAAGGTGTTGCAGACGACAGATTTAGGTTGGTGAAATCTTGGATGTTTTCACTTTAAGGGTAGAAAACATTATGGATAATGAAGAAATTGCTTGTAACAAAAGCGTCATTGTGTCGGAATGAGTTGACTCTTTCCTGTACAATCACTGGTTTTTACGTCCCTGTGATTTATAATTGAGAAAACATTGTAGAAAAAGAAGAAATTGCTTGAAACAAGCAATTTCTTCTTTTTCCACAATATTTTCTTCCCTACTGAATGTTTTTTTTTTTCAAAAACAAATCCACTTCAAATTTTCGTCTGCAACACCTCTCAATTTGGACAAGTCTAAAATATTGTAATACAGGAAAGGGTTAGGGGGAAACAGAAGGGTTACACGGCCCCGTGCGTATGTACCTTAAATATGGGAAAGGGTACATCTGGAAAGAAAAGAAATGACCATGATCATGCAGACTGTGCAGGATCGCCTATGTTAAATCTTTCACTGTTGGAAAATTTTCTGAATCCTGGATGGTCATTCTACCAATAGTGTTTACTTGTCGATCCCGGACTGACCTCTGCTTGATCTGATCTCTTTTCCAAATAAATATGTAATTCTGGGTGTTCCACCTTTTAGCGTGACACGCCATATTTGATTAATTGTGTAAAAAGCAATATACCTTTAAATTTTCCCTTCGAGAAAAGGAAAATGACGAATAGACGTATCTAAATAAACCCTTGTCACGCTGAACCCGGAATATTCCGGTTTTGTCAGGAGATGTAGACCAAGATCAGCCTGCACATAAGTGCAGTCTGATCTTGATCTTCACCTCCTGCTTGTACTTTTTCTGCCAGAGTTGTTTGTGAAATTGATTTCTAAAAGAAATATTGATTTTTGAACAACAAGTTCTATCAGTGCTTTCAGCCCTTTGATTTTACAGCAATTCAGTAAGGTTATTTATACAACGTGACAAGGGTTAATACATTTGAACTTTTTTTTTCTACATGTACCATCGATAAATAACAGTTTGCTGATAAGAATAATTTATAGCACTTTGATAAATGCATTGACATTGCGTTACCGCGCCTATGAAAAGGGAGAAGGTAAATACTTGCAATCAAGACCGACCTATTTCGAAAAAAAGTTATATTTCAACAGCCGCTTGGTGCTAATAATCCGAAATACACACAACCTAATTTGTACAAGTTACAATATAATAACAACAAAATATATGACCGAAAAGAGCCAGTACAAACAAAAACTTATCTGACTCACATTCATGATATGTCCATGTTCAAGCTATGTCATTTTCAATCGATCTAGCTCGTTTCTGTTAAAACCTACATCATCAAAATGTTGACAAGACTCGCATACAACACAAAACAAAACACACACAAAAAAAAAAACACCAAAAAAAACCAAAAGACAAAACAACAACAACAACAAACAACAACAAAACACACAAAAACTAACCCCCGAAAAAACCCAAAACCAAAACAATAACAAAAAAACCCAACACACACACTCCCCCCCCCAACAAACAAAATTCACTAAACCTTAAAATTGGCATTTGCATCTTTATTTCGGCTGTTTTGGGCTCTATCACTAATATTCAATGAAAGATTGGCAAGCTTTCCATTGTCACTTAGGGACACACTTGCATAGTTAAACTGCCTTCCACAATTGCTATTCTGAAATATATTAGTAGTAACCCTTGATGTTTAAGTCATTACTGGAATGGACGGATCGTTGGTCACTCACCCCCGACAGAAAGTTCGACTTAGATATCAAACGACCTTATTTTGCAAAATTTAAATCCGTTATATGAAAATACAATGATTGGTTCACGACCTTTACGTCGTAATTACGGGTAGAATAAACCGTAGTTACGATACGTAAGTCGTCAAACCACATAAATGTCGCAGTTCGAAACTCACGAATGTTTGATTGGTCAATCGGTTTTTGCTTGATAGTGGCGATCTCTGTAATTGAATATTGACATAACGACTTCGTTTAAATTCATATCGCAGGTGTTCTCGGTATTGGATTTACGAATGACGCAAATGCAGCGAAAGTTATCAAACTGGTGATTGACCCTACAATAGGTACCGTCCCAGAAGCATACACCTTGATTATCATGCCAAACCAGAATATGATCCAACTAGCAGGCAAAGATATGCGAGGATTATTCTATGCTATACAGTCCTTACTTAGTATAGCTGCAGGCTACAACAATGTAAATATCCCGTCAATTAACATCACTGACGAGCCAAGGTACCCGTATAGAAGTATGCATATCGATGTCGCTAGAAACTTCCACAGTGTGGAGGACGTTAAAAGAGTTCTCAATGCGATGGCCATGTATAAACTTAATACTCTACATATGCATTTGTCAGACGATGAAGGATGGAGGTTGGAGATTCCGGGATTACCGGAATTAACTGAGGTAAGTTATAACAGAGGTTACTTTTTGTCTCAGAATGCTCGGCAAAAATTATGGCCTTCGAATTGTTTTTCATGTTGTCGAAGTGCTATGAAAACATCGTTTCTACATCTTGATAAACTAGATTTGGCCCACCATCCATCTACAATGTATAAGTATTTTCCTACAACTTAACTTAAACGCTAATAATTTCATTTTCAGTTTTGATTATCAAACACGAGCATTCTGATTGGCCAAAAAAATCTTCATACCTCCATGAACAAAATTTTGCTAGAGATATTGGTCAATTGGAAAAGTCTCCATTAAAACAAATTTTAATCAAATGTAATTGTTCATCTTTACTACTTGTTAAATGATGCTGGCCTGTAACTTTTAAACTTTTCTAAACTGTGTTAAGTCCCTTTTTGATTTTTTCAGGTAGGGAGCAAACGGTGTCATGATTTATCCGAACAGACGTGTGTTATACCTCAGTACGGATCAGGTCCATTTGCGAACTTGAGCGGTACCGGTTTTTACACGGTCAATGATTATAGAGACATCCTACGATACGCTAATGAACGTCACATTGAAGTTATTCCAGAATTTGACATGCCAGGTCACGCTCATGCAGCGATAGTCTCGATGGAGAAGAGGTACAACTATTACATGAGTCAAGGTAACAGTGAGGCCGCCAACCAATATCGCCTTGTTGACCCTAATGACACGTCAGTTTACCAATCCGTGCAGAATTGGTATGATAATGCAATCAATCCGTGTGTAGAGTCTACTTTCGCTTTCATTGAGAAGGTCGTTGATGAGTTGATTGCCATGCATGCTGACATTCAGCCATTGAAAAACTACCATCATGGCGGGGACGAGGTTGCTGTTGGTGCGTGGGAGAACTCAACAGCCTGTGATGAATTTCTGATGAATAATTCTATATATGATGTACCAAAAGGCAAGTAACGGTATAGTCTGTCAGTTTCTTATCTTGTAAACCCATCGGTAGAACATATCAAAGGAGATTTATGATACACTGCTGTATATTAAAGAATCTTCCTGTTCTTATCTATAATGTACCTAAAATAGATAATTAAACAATTGTCGATTCACCTCTAAGATGGTACACATGTACAATAATCATTTGCATACATCTAAATCTCGTCAGAAAATACCGTAGTAATTGACCTGAAGGATTATCTGACGGAAGATTCACTATTACTGATATATAGAGGATAATCAACTGGTTATTCCAGTTATGAAAAATATTTCAAGAGGATGCGTTGTTAGGTGTTGAAAAAACGAGTGCGCAGCACGAGTCTTTTTTAACGCCTAACAACGTATCCGAGTGAAATATTTTTCATATCTGGAATGACCATGCAGTTGATTATTCTATTTATTGTATACCTTATTATTTCATTTTTTATTAAAATATCGAAACCAATCTTTCTGATAGACTCTTTATAATGTCACTGGGTTGGGAAAAAAGTAGTTCCTAAATTACGACAGAGAGTGAAACTGAAAAGTGTTATAGTCACTCCAGTGACGTTATCAATTTATTACACTGAGAAATCCCAAGATATCACAGCAAGGTATATAATAAATATCATTTTTAAACCATGCTCTACATTCATGATTGTATCATTTCACCATAATCATTTTAATTATTACAGCAATCATTTTCTCAAAGCGAAGGCAATATAGTATATAAGACTAATTTCAGGTATTCCAATTAAAAAATGCCTTTATGCTGTACCTTTATAAAATAGATAAATCATTGTTGTCATCATGATGATTGTCAGCCCGATTAGCTCAGTTGGTAGAGCACTTGACTTCAAACCTCAAGATCACGGGTTCGAGCCCTGGGCTGACCATATCAACTAACTTACTAATTGTCTTTCGGATGAGACGTTAAACCGAGGCCCCGTGTGACGATGCTATCCATCGAGCACGTTAAAGAACCAGGCGGGACTCTCAGTAGTTTCGTCCTGTATCCTTGCACTATCCCCCGTAACAACTAACCGTCTTCTGGGGGCGTCGTTCATATGGGCATGTGCTACGGTAGCGACGATAAATAAACGGAAATACAAACTTTCATCATGATCAAAGAGAGAATACTTTGTGTTATTGGGGTGAGATCCTTAATACTGAATCACACCAGTGTGAGTAAGTTTTTAGGCTTCATCTCATAATGACAGCAACAAAGTATTCCCTCGTCTATTAACCCTTTCCTGTTTTTCAAATTTTTAGACCTGTCCAAATTCAAAGGTTTTGCAGATAAGAATTTAAAGTCGATCTTATTTGAAAAAAGATTATCTAGTAGGTTAGAAAATATTGTGGAAAAAGAAGGAATTGCTTGTCACACACAAACAATTTCCTCTTTTTCCCACACTGTTTTCTCCTCAAGTATTAAGCATTGGGACGTAAAAACTAGGTTATGAACAGGAAAGAGTTCATTTGAAACAGGTAGACTCTGATACAGAATACGAATTGAAACAGACATGGTTGATGTTATTTATTTCACGAAAGTTGGAAAAGTTACCGTTGATACTACTAAACCACTATTTCATTCCGTTGTCAATACGCCTATTCGGCTTTAGCGCATTACATTGTCCACAAAATCATAGTTGTAATTTCAGGCTTAAAGAAATATTTCGTCGAGAGAGTATCCAATATGACATATTCCAAAGGTTTAGCCATGGGTGGTTGGGAAGACGGGTTTATGAACGCCCAAGGAAAGGCTTTTGACTTGGCCACCATCGGTAACCCAAACATGTCTGCTAATGCTTGGGACAATGTTTGGGAGTGGGGTGCCTCACCGAGACCATACAGTCTGGCTAATAAAGGATACAAGGTGAGACCAATAAGGACACGAAACAAATAGTAGCGACATTGTTTTGGTCCCATCGTTTTTATGTGATAATTTGCCAGTCAACACGATGAAAAAAAATCTCATTAATTATAAAAGGAAGATGATACTGTTTATACTCCGTTTAAAAATAAACAAGTTAAAAAAAAAAAGAAAACACCAACTTTCGTTAGAGATACCATTTCTCCGCAAAAAGAACGTTGTGACTCAGTTAATATTAGTTTTCACAACATGCCTCCTTCTGAACTTAAAATGTTATACTGCATACTAAGCATCTGTCGTCTTTACCTCGATAAGCCCTGTTTTTCAGAAACCTTAGGGTTTTCTCAGTTTCCTGATAATTGACATATCGCTGGCTCCATCCTACTGACTCCAACAGGAAGTTCAATTTTGATATTTAACGGTATTATTTTGCAAATGTAATAGCCAGCAATATGTAACAAAATAGTAAGACTGTTGTTTGGTGACAAATGCGTCGTAACTACAGCTTGAATAAGCTGTACTTACGACATTTAAATCGCAAATCCAACAATAAAAGCTTCACATAAATGTCGGTCGTTATTGTAGATCGAAGTTCTCTTTCGATTTAAATGAAAAAGAAAAAAAAGATTCTTTGATTGTCAACCGCGATTCCTAAATTCTCAATTACATAAACTAATAATTTAATTGTCAGTTTCGTCTATCAAAAACGAGCGATCTGATTGGTCGAAAAATTTAATTCATACCGCCATGAACTAAATTTTGAGCACGCAGCCATTTTGTATGCTTCCGCATAAAATAGTTCCATACAAAAAGGTATCAAAATTTGTACAGCTTTTGTTTTTTCGCTCGATGCTATTAAATTATAAGAATTGAAGAGAATGTTTTTTGTTTTCATGGAGGTATGAACCGAAAAAACTAATCACACAATGTATGAATCCGCTTTGCGGATTCATACAGTGTGATTAGTTCTTTTCGGTTTATACCTCCATGAAAACAAAAAATTCTCTTCATCTCTTAAATATATAATAGACATAGCATTATTATCTATCAGTAGTGGCTTTTCCGCATATGAGCAAGGGCAAGAAAAACATTATCTAAAAGTAAATCTGATCAAAACGTAATTTCATTTATAATTTAGAAAATCGAAGTGTTACAATTTCGATGTTAAACTATTTCTTCACAATCTTTTTAGCGCTTCATATATTTCTTCGCAGGTTATCATGTCACAAGCCACCCATCTTTATTTTGATCATCCCTATGAACCCGACCCGGAAGAACGCGGTCTATATTGGGCACCGCGATTCACAGACACTTATAAAACATTTTCCTTCTTACCTGATGACCTTTATGCCAACATTGACAACAGACGGAGTGGGGAACCGTTAACACTGATGGATGTTTGTGGATCGAATATGGAGAGATGTGAAAGTTTACAGAAGCCTGAAAATGTAATAGGTAATTGTCATTATCAATGTTTTTTTACTCATTCCCACACAGTGGCGCTTTTGGACACAACCCATGAAAAGCAATGAGGGAAACAGTGTGTAAAATGAAGAAATTGCTTGTCACAAGCAATTTCTTCATTTTACACAATGTTTTCTATCCAGAAAGTTAAAAAATCTAAAAATTCATCAATTTTGAATGGTCGTCTGCAACTCCTTTCAATTTGGACGAGTCTAAAATTTTGCTGTCTGGTAATGGGTTAAACTAAGCCATACATCCACATTCATAGAATCCGTTGTTCAGTAAAGACTGTCTTAAAAACGTTACGTTATGACATCAGAATATTTTGATGACGTCACAATTTCTGATTATTGCTTCTCATTTCGAGAATAAAGCTTCGGAAAACTTGTTATCGGTAGTTTCTTCATTATCAACAATATTTTCTACCCCAAGAGACAGACTTTAGAAATACATTCCATTGATTTTTACAAATTTACATTTTTTTAAAATTTTTACTAGTCTAAAATAGTTTCTTTACAAGAATACCTTATCTCAAATTTTGGTCACTTAACCTTAATCAAGAAACAAATTAAAACTAATTTGGGTCACTTCACCTTAATCAAGAAACAAATTAAAACTAAGTCTCACCCTGTGTCTCCTGCTCATTGACAGACCAAAAATTGAATATTTTTAACTTGAACATCCATTCTGAAAATATATTAGTAATGGAAGTACAATTTCACGGCTTTTATGTTTATTTGTTTTTTTTAAATGATTCGGTAGAGTGTCTATAAAAATGTCGAAACTATAGCCTTTTTCAAATGCAGTTACGAATATTTCTTGGCGACATATACATGCCTTCAAATCAGCGTAATTTAACGTTTCATGATGATTAGGTAGAGCGTTGGAAGATGACCAAAACTTCCTAACTACAGCTTTCTCCAAGATGCAGCTACGACATTTTGGTGGCTATATGTCGACAAATATGTTCATTCAAATTACTAGAGAGAACAATGATGTGTAATTACAACATTTTAACCGTTAGATGAGTGGCCACAGGACTCGGATGGTGAAAGTCAATTAAAATATCGATTGACTATCGAATCATTCATTTAAACCAGATATCAAATCTAGAGTCCGAAATTCATTTGTAGTATTTTGTTATTTTGGCGACTTAAAAAACGTAACTACAGCTTATTCAAGCTGTAGTTTCAACGTTAAGGCCCCCAACTAACATTTTGCCTTTTTCAATGTCTCTAACCCAATGTTTTACAAAATAATGTACTCAGCACTTTTGTATTACTGAAATGTTGGAGGTCAGTGGGCGTGGCGAGCGATCCGTTAACTAAGTATAACCATTGATGAGTGTAAAATTTTGAAAGAACAAAATACAAGGAAAAGAAAAGGTAGAATGGTTGGTTGGCGACCTAAACGGCATAAATACAGCTTGAATAAGCTGTATTTACGACAGCCGCCAAACCAACAAAAATGTCACACAAAAAATGGCAGCCGATGTCGGAGTTCAAATCTCAATTCCGGGCTGAATGAATGATTTGACTGGTCGATATATTCTGATTGACAGCCACGATTGATCAATTAATAATTACATGTTACTTTTAAAAGCATATCTTTTTCTCATTCCTGCATCTTTAACCATGCAGTTCTGACGGCTTTTATTTTATTTGAAACCTGTTGTTTTTCACATTCCCATCTATCACATTAAATGTAGGTATGCAAGGTCAATTGTGGAGTGAAACCATTCGAACGAGTGAACACGTCGACTACATGATGTTTCCAAGGTTACTGGCTTTAGCAGAACGCGCTTGGCACAAAGCCGAGTTTGAACTTAGCGAAAACAAGGAAGCCAGACAAGAAATGATCGACGAAGAATGGCAGAAGTTTGCTAATACACTTGGACATAAGGAATTAGCTCGACTTGACGGCATGGGTATCAAATACCGTGTTCCACCGCCTGGAGCAAGGTAAGTTTTCTTTTAAGGAGCAAGAAATACATAGGGAATATTATGTTACGATAGTGATACCACATCATGTATTTGCTTTGGGTTGCGAAGGAAGAGTTAGATATTTCACGAGACCAAAGGTCGAGTGGAATATCAAATTTTCCTACGTAACGAGAGGCAAAAACAAGATTATGTATCGTTATTGTAACGTAATATTTCATTCATTATATACCTAAAGTTTTATTAAATGAATTCGATCAAATGATAAAAATCCTACATTTCTTCACGCGATTCCCTTCTCCTTTACCATTCCAGTTACGTTTAATCGAGATATAATTTTATCTTTATTTTTGTCTACCAAAGACGAGCGTACTGATTGGTCAAAAAAAAAAAAAAAAAAAAATCAAAATTCCACGAACAAAATTGTGAGCACGCAGCGATTTTTTTGTATGCTTCCGCACAAAATAGTCCCATACCAAAAGGTATCAAAATTTGTAAAGTTTTTTTTTCGCTCGATGCTATTAGATTATAAGAAATGAAGAGAATATTTATTGTTTTCATGGAGGTACAAACCGAAAAGCCTAATCACACAATGTATGAATACGCTTCGTGTATTCAGACATTGTGTGATTATGGTTTTCGGTTCATACCTCCATGAAAACAAAAAAATATTTTCTTGATCTCTTAAATTACGTCATCTTAAACTTCCTTATATGGAAGCGTATTCGACACTGTCAGATACAGATTTTTTTCTGACGTGTCTGATTCTTGTGTGGGATGTATATAATTTACTATAAATATGTATAGGTATATAAGAAATAGAATTAGTCTATATTATCGTAAAATATATATCCTTAAAATTTCGAATACGACAGGAAACAAAATAGAATATAAAGAAAATAAACCTTTATATATCTTTTAATTCCAGTGTGTTGAAATATACCAAAAACTCGTTTGTAGATAATATCATATAAACGTGCATATAACTCATTGAACCTGAAATGTACTGAAAAAAATCAAGAAAGAATGCTATTGTTTGACAACTTTCTATTACTACAACTTCTTCTGATATTTCAGAGTGACGGACAACGTTATTGAAACATCAACTACTTTTCCGGGCCTTGCGGTAGAAATAAGCTACGATCAGGGGACAAGCTGGGCGGAAATAATGATGGATAATCCGCCATCTTTTCCGTCTAATAGTACAGTTCATTTGAGAACAAGGTGAGAATCTCATCTTATGGATGCTAATGATGGGCCGTCAATAAAAATGCAATGAAAAGTTTCGACGCAATGATTCAACGTAAATTTGGTTGATAACATTTAAGAGATGAAGAGAATATTTTTTGTTTTCATGGAGGTATGAACCTAAAAAACTAATCACACTGTATGAATACGCGAAGCGGATTCATACATTCTGTGATTAGTTTTTTCGGTTCATACCTCCATGAAAACAAAAAAACATTCTCTTCATCGAGCGAAAAAACCAAAAGCTGTACAAATTTTGATACCTTTGTGTATGGAACTATTTTATGCTAAAGCATACAAAATGGCTGCGTGCTCAAAATTTTGTTCATGGAGGTATGAGTTAAATTTTTCGACCAATCAGAACGCTCGTTTTTGATAGACGAAACTAACAATTAAATTATATAACTTTAACTATTTAGTGCTTAATTGATTTCAGATGAACAGCACTTCCATTTTTTTCTCATAAGTGACATGAATTTTAGATAAATGCGAATCGGTGTAACCAATATACTCGGGACTTTATATTTGATAGATTGCTGCTGCTTATCTAAAATAGATTGGCCAGTAAAATCCTTCATTTAAACCGGAAACGACTGTTGAACTACGCCATTTATCTCAAGTATTTTTGTTGGTTTGGCTACATAGATTTTTAACAAAGCCTGGTCTTATTTTTCACTTTTCGCTCTTAAGATTTGGACTGACTCAAAATTTCTCTAGACTAACAATAGACTTTTTAATCAATCGGAGACTACATGTACGAGCTGCTCGGTTTTATCGCTTTATGCTCTTGGATTTTTTTTTAAATTGGCATGATCAAGTTCAATTTAGGCGGAATCCATTTTCGTTTGTTTCAGGTCCTCAGATGGTATGAGATTTAGTCGAGTTATCCAGCTTTTTAAAGGTAAGCATTAAGAAAAATGAAGATAAAATCCATGTTAGAGGGCAATTTGCTTTCTTGAATGAACACTTAGATTAAATAATAGCTGGTTGGGATTGATGTCAAAAAAGCTCGGTAGATTTTCAAAAGTATAATTCCAATGAAGTATATGAGTATATTACATAACATAACACATATGCATTAGATACGACTTTATTCAGTAAACACTGATAACGTGATAGCCGAAACATGTTTGTTTGGTTGTAGATTCTATTAAATACCATTAGTATAGGAATGTTGAGTCTATTCATACTTCTAATATATTATATGATAATAAGACTTGGCCATAATTTGATTACAATGTGAAAAAAGGTAAAGCCGAGTTGAGCTTAATGGAAATTATAATAGTAACACTGAAACTTTTGGAGCCAAGGCAAAGAATTAAAAAATACAAAAAAAAAAACAACAACAAAAAAACCTTTCATTCGCCTATAACATATTATATATAAGACTATTTATCTCATTATGCTAACTCATTGCCATGAATTTGTTTTACAGATGAGCCGGTTGCTTGGTCAGACCAATCGGTAATCGATTATATCGGTGACAATGTAGACGCGAAGGTTGCCGTTGTTGATAATTTGAATAAAATAGATAATTTCATCACGATGGAGCTACATTTACAGAACACTGGTTCTCAAGATATACATCCGGGGACTTGGAAAATTTATTTGTACAGGTACGAGAACGTTATTTTCCGATTGGTGGCATTTTTCAAATACTGAGCTATCTAATTTGAGCATTCCAGGGTAGTGTCATTCGTGACAACTCGGCCGCTTCCGTCGAACTACATTCAAAATGTCCGCGCCCATGAAATGCACGCTTCATATTCTTGGTGCCTTGTCAATCTTCCGAGAATATGACATGCGCAGACAACGGGTACGAGAATGCAAAATAAATCATTATCAATTTTCTAACTGAAAAGAGCAGATAACTGAAATTATAATGGACTTTATTTTCATTTAGAATGTTTTCTTACTAAGATTTGGTAAATATTGCTTATAAAGCCGGCTGTGTTAATGACTTAAATTATCCTCTCAAAATTCAACGGTTTTGTAGACGAAAATTCAATTTTGATTTAATTTGAAAAATGACCATTCAGCAGGGAAGAAAATATTGAGGAAAAAGAAGAAATGGCTCGTCACAAGCAATTTCTTCTTTTCCTACAATATTTTCTCAATGACAAATCCACTGGGACGTAAATCCAGGGATTGAACAGGAAAGGGTCAATGAGAAAATGTTTAACGTCTAGCTAAAAATCATTTTAAACTTTGTGATAAAAAAAAGAAAAAAGAATTCCTGTAAAATATACCAAAAACATGTTTATCATACCAATTTATTATTGGATTTCAGTTTTATCTTTATTTTTTTTTTTTTATATATTCTGATTGGCAGGAAATTTCGTTTAGTATTTCTTTGAATGAAGATGAGAACAGAACTGTTTTGTACCTTTACACAGTGTAGGCCAGCAAAACAAACTGTCCCGAACTGTGTGTATGTGTGCGCGTTTGTAATGTTAAATCATAAGAAATGAAATGAACGGTTTTGTTTGGTTTGAAATGAAAGATATACATGTAATCACAATTCTGTATAATTCAAGTCCAGTCTTCATGCATAGTGATTAGTTTTTAGTTTTAATGTCGATGAAAAAAAATCTTTATTCGTTGAAAATTTTGACGAAGTTTTTTTCCCCCATTCTTATCCTGCATCATACGTCTCTCAAACCTTAAAGGTATATTACCCATGGGCATTGTAATGGATTTATATTTTTGTGAAGGTATCAAATGAAAGTGTTAATATGTAAGATTAAACTAAAAAACCTAGCACTTAAAAAGAATGGCGTTTAGGACTATCAATTAATCAAATATCTTTTAGTTTATATGGTCTCAAGATTGAGGTGCTCGATTGTGGTTTGAGAACCGGTCACGTGAACGGTGGATTATATTACGTCACACCAAACAACAACACGTCTTCCGGTATCGTGGCGGGCCAGACTTTAAAATGTATATTTCACAACAAATGGTGGAGCGTTACAAGGACGGATCAATTCCCTAACTGGTACACAAGTTCTATTGGAATGGTGCCAAGAGTTATAAAGAATACTGCTGACGAAACCTTGTCGTTTGTTGGTGAATTTGAGACAGAAGCGAAGTGGAAACGAACATCAGAAGATGCCTATAACCCTCTTACACCGCAGTACAGATATAATTACTTCAGTCGATCACATGACAATATGGCCGACGTCATGGTTCTTCCAACACCCTATAGCGTGTCCCTAGATGCGTCAAATATGGTTGATATTGCTGCAGGGTCTAGCTGGAAAGTTCACAAATCACCGGAGTTCAGTTTTGAGAGTGAATACCTTGCACGTAGGTGTCATTAATTGAATTTCTAACTAAAAAGCGCATGTAACAATGCATTAGATGTTGAGTCAGTCGAAAGGGGGATAATAGAAATACATGCATATAATTTGATGTCAGTTTAGTTTACCAAAATTAAGGCGTTTTAATAGGCTGAAATTTTCTTTTCATACTTCCATGAACAAAATTTTGAGCAAAAAAACTATTTTTATGCTAACGCACAAAGTAGATCCATAAAACTTTACTCAAAACTAATAAAAAAATTGTTTGTTTTGCTGGATGTCATTAAATCTTAAGAAATGAAGGGAATATTTTTTGTTTCAAATAAGGTTTGAAACTGAAAACGTAATCACACTAATATACTGTATGAATCCGCTTCGCGAACCATACAGTGCGACTAAGTTTTTAAGGTCCATACCTTAATGAAAACAAAATATTTTCTTAAAAGGGAGTATCTTTGTTCAATTGAGATTATTCTAGTTCGTTTGAATCTTGAAAATAGATATGTTGCTAGTTGGAAATATAAATGATTTTCAAAAATTCAAATGTTACAGAGAAAATGTAAGATGTTGACAAGCCTAGCACCTATCTAGGGTTTATTTCATTAGCACTTGCATGTTGGTTATTATTATGATTTTTTTTAAACAAATGTAAAAGAATAGACTGTCTAATTCTCTTCTTGCAAACATTCATAGTCTTCTTAACATTTTCCCACACAATTCCCCCTTTTTACGCCGCTCAAAAAAAAAAAAAAAAAAAAAAAAATTGGAAAACAATATGGAAAATCAAGAAATTGCTTGTATCGAGCAATTTCTTCATTATACACAATGTTTTCTAACCAAAAAGACGAAAATTTTTTTTCCATCAATCTTACATTGTCGACTGCAACTTCATTCATTTTAGACTAGTCTATAATTCTGTCGTGTGGGAATTGGGTTAACAGTTCTCTAAGAGAGCTTATCAAGCGAAATCTGGTATATGATCTAATAATTTGATTTTTAGTGTCGTGTATCAAAAACAGGCGTTCGAAAAAAAAATTATAACTCCATAAACAAAATTTTGAGTACGAAGCGACTTTTTATGCTTCCGCATAAAATAGTCCCACACAAAAAGTATCAAAATTTGTAAATATTTGCCTTTTTCACTCGATACTATTAAATTAAAAGAAATGAAGAGATTTTTTTTCTTTTCATGGAGGTATGAACCAAGAAACCTAATGACACTTATGTATGAATCCGCTTCGCGTATTCATACAGTGTGATTAGTTTTTTTTTCGGTTGATACCTCCATGAAAACAAAACAAAACAAAAAAATAAATAAATAATATCTTCATCTCTTACATAAATACGACCTCTCTCTTTTACCAAACAGTTAAGCTACGTTTCGCTATTGAATCCACGTTACCAAGCAGTGGATACATAACGTTTGTGAAAGCCATCACCGACTACAACAGGACTGAGTCATACCACATTGATCTCGACCCAGATATACCGGCGGTGACCATAACAGCCAATGATAAACCAGGGGCATTTTATGCTGTCCAGACATTGATAGCTATGGTAACCAATCATGGAGGCAAAATACCAAAGATGACAATAAAAGATAAACCAAGGTATTTAAAGCTTTAAATCGAATAACTAGTTCATAATAATACATAGATAGATAGACAGATAGATAGACAGACAGATAGATAGATAGATAGATAGATAGATAGATAGATAGATAGATAGATAGATAGATAGATAGATAGATAGATAGATAGAGAGAGAGATAGATAGATAGATAGATAGATAGATAGATAGATAGATAGATAGATGGATGGATGGATGGATGGATAGATAGATGGATGGATCGATAGATAGATAGATAGATAGATAGATAGATAGATAGATAGATAGATAGAGAGATAGAGAGATAGATAGATAGATAGAATATTTGACCTTAACTTTACACTTTCTTGTCATATACTAATATACAAATACAATTTAACAAAACAAAACACATTCTATATTTCAAACTATTTCCACACAATGAATTTTAGACTAGTCCAAATTGAAGGAAGCTGCTGATGACAATTTCAAGTTATTGAAATTTTATATATTTAAGTCTTTTTTGATAGAAAACATTGTGGATATGAAGAAATTGTTTGATACAAGCAATTTCTTCGTTTTCCACAATGTTTTCCAAAGCTTTTTACTTGAGGGGCGTAAAAAGGAGGATTTGTGTGGGGATGGGTTAAAGCTTTAAGTCGAATGATTAGTTAATGATAGACAATCGATATTATAAAGAAAATTAGGAAATTACTTCTACTATCTATATACAATATTTTTTTTTAGAAATTCATTTCGGGGTTTTTCTTTTCTCAGAATGGATTTCAAAATATTTACAAGAGATTTACATATGTGTTTTTCTTGTTTGAATGGAGTTTTACGCCGCTTTCAACAATCTTTCAGTTATATCGTGGCGGCTGGAGCACCTAACAATGGAATCCTGGTATTTCTCACAACAGTACTAACATTACATCCTTTCCTAGCCTCCAGCTGCTATCCCACATAGGTCTACAATTATTGACCCATTTGTAAGAGACAAATAGTCGGAAAAGATGAGTGCCGCCGTCGGGGATCGAACCCGGGACCTCTAAATTGACAGTCCGACGCGCTACCAACTGCGCTATGATGGCGGCCTTACATAAGTGAAGTTACTCTTGGATTTCTATTAACTCACTTGAGTATGGACAATATCTTTTTCTGTGCCTTGTTTATGGACTAGATATTTCATCACAATTTACAAACTATTTTTAAATAGATCTCCATAAAAATTGTTTTGAATGTGTGATATAACCCGTTCAAAACTTCGTATGTAACTGTAACTGATTTTTTTAAATGAAAAGATTGATTGATTGATTGAATGGGGTTTAACGCCGCTTTTAATAGTATTTCAGTCATATCGCGGCGGCTGGAGCACCTAACAATGGATTCCTGGTATTTCTCACGCCAGTACTACCATTACATCCTTTCCTAGCCTCCAGCTGCTGTCCCACTTAGGTTTACGACTATCCACCCATTGGTGAGAGACAATTGTCGGAAAGAATATTTGCCGCCGCCGGGGATCGAACCCATGACACCCATGATTGAAGATTAGGAGTCTGGCGCGCTACCGACTGCGCTATAAAAGAAAAGAACTTCAAGTTCAGGACATTTATATGAAAATCTGTTGTAGTCGACCCACTTACTCCGTTGATGCCACACAGTGATTTTAAACTGCGTTATTTTGCAAAATGCATGACCAATAGCATGTTCAAAAAGTTGAATGGTTGGTTGGCGACCTAAACGACGTATAAGTCGCAAAACTAACGAAAATGCTTCACATAAATGGCGGCCAATGTTTGAGTTCAAATTCCACTTCCGGTCACTTCCGATTCTTTAATTGACACACGCAATCGGTCAATTGTCACATTCCAACACCTTAAATAAAAATGTGTTTCTTTGCATTTTCTTACTTTTCCTTCTAACACAGCACGATCTAATAATTATTTCTGACAGATTCAGCTATAGGGGTCTAATGATCGATTCCGCCAGAAATTTCAAATCCAAGGAGACCATATACAAGATGTTAGACACTATGTCGATGTACAAGCTCAACAAACTACATTTTCATCTGACTGACGACGAAGGTTGGAGGTTTGAAATTCCAGGAATTCCTGAGTTAACAGAGGTAAGAAATCTTGATTGGACGATATAATCTTATACACAGTTTATTTAATATTGCTCGTATGTGATTGATTGGTTGAATGAGGTTTAACACCACTCTTAACAGTATTTCAGTCATATCGGCGGATGGAGCACCTAACAATGGATTCCTGGCATTTCTCACACCAGTACTACCACTACATCCTTTCCTAGCCTCCAGCTGCTATCCAAAATAGGTTTACGATTATCTCCCAATTGGTGAGAGGCAAATGTCGGAAAGGATATGTGTCGCCGCCGAGGATCGAACCCATGACATCCCATATTGAAGATTTAGAGTCTGACGCGCTACCGACTGCGCTATGACGGCGGCTTGCTCATAAGTGAGCACCGACCTCTCTCAGACACCATACAATATGTACAATGCCCAAAGTAGGCTATTTATAACAATTACACAGTATATTTCTTTTCGTGGTGCTACATATGAACAATTTATTGTACGACATGAATTTGCAAAATTCATGGCCAGTAGCGTGTTGAAAAAAATAAGATGGTTTGTTGGCGATAACAACTTTGTAACTACAGCTCTTTCTCGTCGCCAAACCAACAAATTTGTTTCTCAAAAATGGCTACCAATGTCGAAGTTCGTAGCTCAATTCCCGAATGAATGAATGATTTGATTGATCGATCGATTCCTTGATTGACATCTGCGATTGTTTAATTGTAATGCGTCGGTTGACTCAACTAACCATGGTTCCTATAATTTATCTGGTTAGTATAACCACAACATTCTATCTAAGTAACTTTAGCTGCCCACACCACTATTAATCTGATAAACAGATGACATAAGTTAAACTCTGGGAGCGATTGATTGTCGAACCGATTTGAACTCACGGTCCCAGGATTTAGGGTACAGCACGTTACAAATTGAGCTAACCGGGTTCGGCAAGCCTTTGTATCAGCTGTTCTTCCAGCTGAGATAGACCAGCCTTGTTAGCTCTTTCGGTAACCTGATGTCCTCCGGGGGTCGTGAGTTCGAACCTTGGCTAACCTATTAGTCTTTCCGACATACGACAAAAGTCATGGCAGCACGTGTCTTTTGTCTCTTACCATGGGCGAATGATGACTAGTTCCTCCATGCTGATGAATCGGATCAAATATTGTTATTCTTCTGGTGTAAGAGATGACAGGAATCAACAATGCCGCCACGGTTTAAATGGAATACTATTGAATTGCGGCGTTTAAACCTTTTTCAATAAATCCAACCCGATAGTTTAATTTCTACTGTCTCGCTTTAAGTATTTTTCATCATAAAAACTGTAACCAGACATGAAAGATTTGTTTCCTTCTAATAGCCTGTAACATACTTGTATTTTTTTAACTTCCTTAGATACTTTTAAGTATCTCAGAAACTTACTTATTTAACACCCTATTTATTTTTCGGCCACTAACGTAATGTTCTTACTAAGCCTGGCGTTTTTAGTTGATTGTATTTTTCAAATTATTGTGACATTGTACGAGATTTATAATATAACATCGTATTTGTTCGAAACATAACAGATTGGATCTCATCGTTGCCATAGTGACGACCAGGATGCATGCGTAATCCCACAGCTTGGATCGGGCCCCCAGAAGAATTCGCCTGGGTCAGGATATTATACGAAGGAAGATTACCATGAAATCCTCGTTTACGCAAAAGAGCGCCATATTGAAATCATCCCAGAGGTCGACATGCCTGGTCACTCAGCGGCTGCTATACACGCAATGGACCAGCGAGAAAAGATGATTAGAAAACAGATGATGCATGAAGCAGACGACGTCGACGAATCTTTTGCTTTGAAAGATTCGGATGAAAATATGGACATAGAAAGTCCACAAAAGTGGCGGCTAAACGCCGTCAATCCATGTCTTAATTCTACCTACGATTTTGTTCGAGCGCTAATAAAGGGCGTACAAATGCTTCATGAACCCTTGGCTAAGCTGAAGGTATTCCACATCGGCGGAGATGAGGTTCCGGATGGGATCTGGAATACGTCAGAAGCGTGCAGGGCATTGCATCCAAATGTTACGTACGTAGTAATGTATTCATAGTCTTTTTTTCTTATTATGATTTGTTATATTTTTAATGACAACTACATTTATTTTGCATTTTTGAAGTACAGCAAGGTTTATGTAAGTGTACATGCATAACCAATCTTCTTTATAGACGTTCAGGAATCAACCGAAATTAATGAAAGATTTACCACTTCTTCTTTATTGAATAAGGAAATGGTTCGATATAGAATCTCTCGAGACAATCTTTTATTATAAACATATAAATGTTCTCAATACAATTCTGACTATCTGATAAAACTCGTCATAAAAAATCCTTATTTGGCTTGTACCAAAACATCGTATTCATCATGTACCTTTAAACTAGGACTACTTTTTTATGTACTGATGTTCTGGTGTGTCGATGACTTTTGTGTATTTCTCTTTTCATTATTTCTTAATTATTTTCAGCGGATTTTCTCAATGTTCAGTTTGAAAAGGCATATAATGAAAGCAAACTTCCCTAATCGTGTGTAGATAATTTTTATTGTATTCGACCTTCCGTCTCATCCAATAAAAATACCTTCACACGATTCTAGAACACGATTCTAACAAGAAAAGTCGCTCTTGTAATATTCCCTATATCTTTACTTGGTCAAGAAAAAAGGAGCCTTGGCGACCTTACATCGTTTCTATTCTTAGATATATATATGGTGTACCATTTTGGTCAAAAGTCCCTCTAAGTCGTCTTAGCACAAAGAACGCATGCACGTGTAAATAATAAAGGTAAACCCGTTGATCTGAGCATGTGCGCTTAAATTTTGAAAGTGCCCGCTTTATTTAACGTGTGCAGTTTCAAAATATTAGTTGCACGCTTAAAAAGTAAACACCATCGTATTGTACGTAGGCTTGTAATATAGACTTACGCGCATTTTTTTACCCTTGACCGCTGAGTAATTATGCGCGCTCGCCTTAATTTTGTTAGTACACCTATATCATTTACGCGCGCACTACCTAAAGTTGATTTTCGACCATTTTAGTGTGCTATATATATAGGTACGTGTGTCCCTTTTTTCAGGACAGAATTCTTACAGAGAGAATTTGTTAAACGAGTTGCTGACATTGTGGCCGAATTCGACCTTGACCTAGCGGTATGGGAAGATGGCGTGTATTCAAACAATACGCCAAACCCGATCTCTGACTTCAAATCAGAGTAAGACCTTTCAACATTTTATTTCAACTGAGTATGAAGTGCTCGGGTTGAGCTGTTGTGATTCGAAAAGAAAAGAGTTTTCAAATTTCATGTTTTATGGTCTCTTAACAAAATTCTCGAAATAATGACTTCTTATGCAGCCTGAACAAATGTTATTAGATTCTTTTCTTCGAAATGATTCAATTTGAATCCTTATTACGATAGAGCTTTAGACCAAGAGCTTTCATATTTTGCATATTTCACATTAGCTTTTGGTTGTCTTACAAAATTAAGTCGTAATTTATCTAATTATATAAGTAAAGTGTTTTAAAAGGCTCAATATTTTGCCAAGGGGGCGTATAAAAGCGAGATAGTGTTGGAATTGATTAACCCATTCTTACACAATTCCGTCTTTTGACCCCAAAAAGAAAAAAAAAAACTTGCTTGAAATTCCTTGTTACACAATATTTTCAACCCCAAAAGACAAAGACTTGTTAAAATTCATCAACTTAAAATTGTTGTCTGCAACTTCTTTGAATTTGGATCATTCTAAAATTTTATGATGTGAGAATGGGTTTTGAGACATTTTTGTGTTTGTTTTGCAGACATGTATATGTGTACCCTTGGAATAGTAGATGGGAGCTCGGCTTCGCAAAACGTGCGGCAGAATTCGCAGACGAAGGCTATAAGGTATGACGTTTTGAAAACTACCGATCGTTACCTTCGTACATACATTTGTGATCCTTTGAAATGACGGATCGCTAAACCCTCCCACTGATCTCCGACAGGAAGTTCGACGTAGAAAGGAAACTGCTTTGTTAAGCAAAAATTTTAGCCAGTAACACGCAAAACAAGAAAGTAACATGGTTGATTGGTGACACAAACATTTTAGCCGGGAACACGCATACAAGAAAATAACATGGTTGATTGGTGACACAAACATTTTAGCCAGGAACACGCATACAAGAAAGTAACATGGTTGATTGGTGACACAAACGTCGTAACTACAGCTTGGTTAAGCTGCAGTTACGACGTTTTGGTCGCCAAACCAACAAAAATGCTAGACATAAATGTAAAGATTCAGTAGTAAATCTGTTTTGATCGGTCTATAGACTTTTTGATTGACAGTCGCCTTTTGTTAAGTGTTTGTTTATTTTCACAATCTTCCAGTATGTTATTTCTCAATTCTAAAAAGTCAATGAATCAAAGGATGTGTTTCACTTACTAATTCATTTTAGAAATAATTCCTCACTTACGAAGTAGAAGGTGTATACTTGTTTCACTACGCCCGTATATCACGCCCTTCCTTCCTTCCATCCATTCATTCATCCGTCTGGCCGCCTGTTCGTTTGTTAATCTGTCCATCCATCCATCCATCCATCCGTCCATCCATTCGTCTATGGATGTTTTCATTTCAGTGCTCTAACTCAAAAGCTATTAGACCAACGTCCATTAAACAATATGCAAATGCTGCTCATGATCCAGGGAAATTGATTAAAAATAGTGACAGTGGACCAATTAGGTGTCCTGTTTTAGTGGTCTGATAGGTCAAAGGTCAATGTCATAAAAGAGTTTTGTTTGAAAAAAAAAAAAAAAAAAAAAAAAAAAAAAACCAAACCAAAAACAAAAAAACAACAAAACAGCAAAATAAACAACAACAAAAAAAAAAACCTCGACAAAAAACAGTGTTCGTGTTCTACTTCAAAAGTCGTTAAGCGTGGAAACATAAAACTTAGTACAAATGTTAGTATTTGAATTTTGATCTAATATGTATATTTTCTTCATCTAAACGAAAGGCCTTTTCAGCCAGGACCTTGAAATTTAATCTAAATATTGCTCTTGATCAATGTCTGTGCGTTATTGCTTATTAGTCACATCGGTCAAATGTTAAGATCGCAGGTAAATTTTGTTCTTACAAAACATAAATTAAAAAAACACACACAAAACAACAACAACAACAACAAAATTATATATGACTTTTAAACTATCTATAAATGTTGCCCATGGTCAAAAGATACATCCTAAATTTCTTAAGTCACAAGGCCGCTAATTTACTCTGATAGCACAACTACTGTATTAAAGCGCTGTAAATGGAGCGCGTGGGATTTTATCTCCTTTGCGACAATTTTATTTTTTCTAATAAAATAAGGTTTCGACATTGACAGAAACGTTCTGATTTCATCCATGAAATAGATATGAATTTTGAAAAAAGAATATTGAATTGTTTACATTTGATACAATTACGCTCTGGATCGGAATAAATGAACGAATTCTCATGAAACTGATACGAAATAAAGGGTCTTATCGCTTTACAATGAAACATAGAATGGTGATACTTTGAAATTTGAATGATGAAATTGTCTTTACGAAAACAATTCACTATATTTTGATATATGAAATGTCATGGGAAACTATTTGATTATCAAACCAAACAAATTTGCCCCTTTTCAGGTCATCCTTCCGTTAGCCACACATTTATATTTCGATATGCCTCAAGAGCCGGATCCGGAAGAACGGGGCCTTTATTGGGCATCACGTGTCACGGATATAAAGAAAGTGTTTGGTTTCATTCCCGGAAATATATTCGCCAACGCTGACGTCACTAGAATGGGTGTTCCGGTCTCGTTACCGGAAATTTGTAGTGACCAACCTTGTCCAATGCCAACAAAACCGGAAAATGTTATAGGTAGTAACATGTTTGAAAGTATCTCAGGATTCTTTTACAATTTCGTCTAACAAGATTCCTACAACCTGATTATCTGAAAAAATCGAAAAAAAAAAAAAAAAAAAAAAAAAAGCAAATACGGAACTATGTTTCATGCTTACGCACGAAGTAGTTTCAATAAAACAGTCTTAAACTGGTATTTTTTTTTTTGTTTAATTGTTATTTTTATATCAAACTATTAGACATTGAGAGAATTTTTTTTCATAGGCAGTGGTATGAAATTAAAGACATAATCACACTTTGCATTTTGATTGTCAGTTTCTTCAAGTAGACATAAAATATTCTATTTTTCTCCGAAGTAAAGTTGTAATGTGATGAAGAATATTTCGATTTTTTTCGACCATCGCCAGAATTGGATAAGTGGCGGACGTCTTTTGAGATTAAATAGACTAAAATCTAACGTTTTCCAATAAAGGGCATTTGTTGCGAGTTGTTAGACGAATTTGTTTTTTCGGCGCATCGACAGTCGCGGTAATTTGGCGCGCTAAAAAAATTAACAAATTCTGTGTAAAATTCAAGTATAGAGAGAGAAAAGAAAAAAAGAAAGATACGTGATAAATGTATTGTAGAGCCTTCATATTTCACATGTATATTCTTCAAGGGAAGTTTTGTCTCTTTGAACAAATTCAAGTATTTGTCATTCGGTTCAGTTTTCATCGACGAATTCTTTCTCTTTTTCAATTGAAAGCATGGCTGTTTTTTTCTAATGGGACTATTATAAACCATGTGTATGTACTGTTTGTACGTATTTTTATTGTAATTGTCATAACTGTGTTGTTATTTTACAGGAATTCAAGCAGTAATGTTCAGTGAGACGATGAGAACAGAAGAACAATTCCATTACATGGGATTTCCCAGGATACTTGCGCTAGCGGAGCGCGCGTGGCACAAAGCATCCTGGGAAGACGTCACGGAGCGTACATCAAGGAATTCCCAACGAGATAGCGATTTCGATTCATTTATTAAACTATTGGGTGAGAAAGAGTTACCCCGTTTAGAAGATAATCACATTCTGTACAGAGTACCGCCTCCTGGTGCAAGGTAAGTAATCACTATTTTCCCAAAAGACCCATTAGCCCGGTATTATGTCAAACATGTCCTTGTAGGGAAAGCAAGGTTCTAAGCCAATTTGTCGTCTTTAACCCATTCCCACATCGAAAAAAATTAGATTGGTCCAAATTGAAAGGAGTTGCAGACGATAATTTAGAATTTATAAAATTTTATATTTTTCAACTCTCTGGGTAGAAAAAATTGAGGAAAATGAAGAAATTGCTCGTTGCAAGCAATTCTTCATTTTACCCAAAGCTTTCCCAACTGTTTTAGAGGGGTGTCAAAAAAGCGCGCGTGTGTGGCTGATTTAAAAGTACGAATACTCTAGATTTATTTCTGTAAGCTTACTTATTTAAATAAGCGATCCACGCGGATACTGACAATGTTCAACTTCAAGCCACTGTTTGGTCCATTTGTTTACTTTTACTTATTTGCAAAATTTTAGACTGGTCTAAATTCAAAGGTTTTGTAGAAAACAATTTAAAGTTGATTTTAATTTTTTTAACAAAAACATTCTGTAGGGTAAAAATATTGTTGAAAAAGGACAAATTGCTTTTTACAATGTTTTCTCAAGTATAAAGGCACATGTACTCAAAAAGCCAGGGATTGAACAGAAAATGGTTAAGCGATGATAATTTAGTTAAATTGGTTTTAAAGGAGCGTCATTTCTGGTTCTGGTTTTATCAGTAGATATCATTAGGCACATATGTAATGCATGTGTACGTATGAAGTCAGTTTAGTTACAAATATTGACATGTAACATCCTTCGGTAAAAATAAAAGAGTACTTGACTTTTAGAACTTCAAACCTTCTATAAAACTGAAATTATTCACAAATAGATGCGTTGCAAAAATGGAAAATGTATTGTTGCTTATACAGCAAATGTTATATAATTGCAAAGGATTTTTTTCTTTACAGTTTCCTGAAAATCATATTTATAACACGGTGAAAACATTCGACTTTAGTTCCGTCTATCAAAACAACCGCATTCTGATCGTTTCAAACTTTCGATGAAATAATTTTTGGTTTGCTTAACTTTTCATAACTCTTTCACAAAAATCAGCCCGTAAAAAAATAGTGATTCAAATGCCAAGATATTCGCTTATTTTACATTATTCAAATAACTGTAAGAGATTAAGAGAAAAAGGTTTTGATTTCAATGTGATATAAAACTCAAAACGAATTTCTGCACGAATCTGAGTCTCATATTAATCATCAAAATTATAATTATATTCATTGTTGAATTTCGTCGGTGCGCGAGCAAATGATAAAGCTGTTTTTACGAAATTTTGCTCACGCACCGGCGTTATATCATTATCGTAATTTTCATTTTCTGTTGATGATATTCTTTCTACAAAGTTGAATGTGGATTAAAAAAAATATATAAACAACAACAACAACAACCAAAAAAAAAAAAAAAAAAAAAAACACAAACACAAACAAACAAACAAATAAAACAAACAAACAAACACACGAATATATTCAATTATAGAATTGATGATATTACGCTAAAGGTCAATACTTGTATTTTAAATTATATTCTTTCTACAAAATTGAATTAATATTTGTTTTAGGAAGAAAATAATAGAATTGATGATAATACTGTTAAAATCGTATTATTTTATATCATATTCTTTTTAAAAAGTTGAATGTAGATTTGTTTTAAAAAATAGAATATAAATATGTATGTATTCAATTCAAGAATTGTTGATAAAACACTTAACAACATATTTATTCTATTTAGAAGCTAAAGGTCAATACTTGTATTTTTAAATTATATTCTTTCTACAAAATTGAATTAATATTTGTTTTAGGAAGAAAATGATAAAAGTGATGTTAAAACGCTTAAAATCGTTTTGTTTTATATAATATTCTTTTTAAAAAGTTGAATGTAGATTTGTTTTTGAAATAAATAATATATATATGCATGTATTCAATTCAAGAATTGATGATAAAACACTATATATATCTTTATTTCCTCCAAAGATGAAGATTTACAAATACAACATAGAACAGACATACATGTACAAAAAACATAATTTTAGATTATATTCTTTCTAAAAGGATGAATGTAGATTTGTTTTAGGAGGAAATAATGCATATCATCAGTTTCCAAATTGGTGATCAAAGCTAAAAGTCATTACTTTTTAGATTATATTCTTTCTAAAAAGTTTAATGCAGATTTTTTAAAGAGAGAATTAAAATATATATTCAAATTCAGGATTGATGATAAAACGCTTAAAGTCATTATTTTTAGATTATATTCTTTGTACAAAGTTGAATGTAGATTTTAAAAAAGAAATGATATATATTTATTCAAATTCAAGATTGGTGATAAAACGCTGAAAGTCATATTCTTTAGTCATAATTCTTTCAACAGAGTTGATTGCAGATTTTTTTTTGTTTTAGAAAATAACATTTATATTCAATTTCAGGATTGTTGATAAAACGCTACAGGTCATTTTCTTTAAATTATATTCTTTCTACTGAGTTGATTGCAGATTTTTTCGGAAGAAAATAGTACATATATTCAATTTTAGGTTTGATAATAAACGCTAAAAGCCATTATCTTTAGATGATTTTCTTTCTACAAAGCTGAATTCAGATTTGGTTTAGAAAGAAAATAATACATATATTCAATTTCAGGATTGATGATAAAACGCTAAAAGTTAAGACACGATTTCCCGACCATCCAGTAGAATACAGTACTGACGGCGGTAATACATGGACTGAGATGAACGAAGATATGGTTGACTTACCTGACGGGTCTTACACCGTTAAAATCAGATCAAAGTACGTAGTGTCGTAAAACCAGTAATATTAACGGAAATATATTACTAGCGAAACTGAATTTATTGATGGGTGGAATAAATAATCTGAGATAAATCTACTTGTAGAATCTTAATCTTTTCAACTCAGATTAAATGATTTGGTCAGTGTAGCTTGTTATTTCTGCCGCAATTTATTGTGGTTTCGGTAGAAAACACTGAAATAGATATTAGAGGAACAGCGATGATTGAAGATATGGTTGATCTATCTGAAGAGTCTTACACTGTGAATTCCACATAAATGTAATTATTAGATGTATACAAAGTTTCCCTATGAAATTAATCATATACATAACAAGTGGACAATAATCTGACCAGACAGAAGGAAATCGTTTAGGACAGTGTCTGATGCAGGTATTTTTAGATGACGTCAATTTCCTGGTAAACAAACGTCACCTAGAGAAAACTATACAAAATGTTTAACCCATTTCCACAAAGTGACGCTTTTAGACGCCCCGATAGAAAAACAATTGGGAGAACATTGTGTAAAATGAAGAAATTGCTTGTAACAATTTCTTCATTTTACGCAATGTTTTCTACCCAAAAAGTTGAAAAATTTATAATTTCATTAATTTTAAATTGCCGTCTGCAACTCCTTTCAATTTGGACCAGTCTAAAATTTTGCCGTCTAGTAATGGGTTAATTCAAATACATTTTTGCACGCTCTCTACATTCATATAGTCAAAATGTTTATATAAGAAAAAAGTGATCCAAATCTTTGGACAATTTCCGTCATGTGAAATATCAAATCATCTCCCGTCATGTGAAATATAAATATCATCTCGCGCAGCTTTTTTTGGACAGCGTTCATAACCATATAACTGGAAATTTCTACGATGAATTACTACGTGTGTGATTGACTGACGTGTCTGATTTTGTATATAATTTACTAGAATATTTATTGGTATATGATAAAATGTATTATTTTTTAGCCTAATCGCGGATAAAAATTTCCATGGTTGACAGTAGACCCATGGTATACCCGATCCTCTTTTCGAATATTTGTATACCTGGTGATACCTTTGCTCATGACGGTTCATATACACAGGAAGGTTTCTTTTTATAATTCAAGGTCGCCGGTGTTAGGGAGGTACAGTCGTGTGGTGGAAATACAGACGAACATAGTGTCGGCAGCTACAACAACACCAACAAACTCAATCTCCATTGTTTTGTTCTCTATAATGTCACTTTTACTTACAGTGGTGCTGTGAAGAAATCCAAAATCTGCAATACCTTTGATTTATATCAAAACTTGTCTTGCTAAATGTTTTTACAGGAGTTATAGACAAAGATCAGCCTGCACATATGTGCAGTCTGACCTTAGTCTACAACACCTGATCGTTCTGATCAAGCCAGGTAGTTGTACAAAACTCATTTTTCAGCCTTTAACCATTTACCAGACGACAAAATTTTTACTGGTCAAAATTGAACGGAGACAACAATTTCAAGTTTGTGAAATTTTGACTTTTTCAATTTTCTGGGTAGAAGACATTGTGCAAAATAAAGAAATTGCTTGTTGCAAGCAATTTCCTTATTTTACACAATGTTTTCCTAAATGTTGATCTTCAGGGGCGTCCAAAAACGTAATTGTGTGGGAATGGGTTAATGCAATATCGAAATAAATATTTTGCTTAGCATGACAAAATATGATAAATGATCAGAGATAGAGAGAAGTTATTTGACGAAGAAATGGGCTACGATTTACACATCATTCTAAGTAATGGAGGAAATAACGGAACTAAAATTCTATCACTCTGTATAAAACCGTCCCTGAACCAATTACAAGACGTCAAAATATTAGAATAGTCCAAATTCAAAGAAGTTACAGAGGACACTTATTTAGTTAATGGAATTTTAAAAATCATTTTTTTTCCGAAAAATTGTGGATCCTGAAGAACTTGATTGTATCAAGCAATTTTTTCATTTTCCATAATGTTTTCCAAAGTTTTATTCTTCTTGAGGAGCATCATGAAGCGAGATTATGTTGGAATGGGTTAATACGTCTTTTGATTACGGGTATTTTAGAAAATAGGAAAAAGAAAAAAATAGATAAATAAATCACAAGTAAAAATGAATAAAGTCTCTTTTAGCCATTTGTCCTTCAATTTCGGTAACTTAAATTTCAATTGAATCTAGATTCTCTGTAATATTCGATTTGAAACAACACTAAATGAATGCCGGACTTCGATTATTTTCGATACCATTGAAACAAATTCTCTTGGTTGCTTATGACTATGGGTTAAGGTTTAATCTATTGTTTAAATGCATAAAGCCGTTATTCATTTTACAACCACTGAAACGGGTTTTTTTATTATTATTATTTTTTCGGAATAATTCTGAAAACAATTTTAGTGCTAAACATCTTTTTAAAGTAGACCTTGTTTTTTTATTTCGTGATTGTTTTATTCGTGCTTAATGCTCCTTGGGAATTGTGAAATGTAGATATTTTAATAATAACGATAATAATAACAATAATGATGATAAAAAAAATATAAGTATAATAATAATAAAGAACCGGCCCCAGCGTAGGCTGAAGTATTAATCCTAAAACAACAACAACAGCAAAAACAACGAGGTAGATTTACTAACTGCTTTAAAAATCTTTGCAAAGAAAGCGAACAATTTTGACCTTATAGTCAGTCTGGGAAATCTGTCTATATTATTCGCATACCCAGGTGGTCTCTTTCCGGATGATGTGCCATTATTATAAGAATAGTTGTACTTATGTTCTTTAATCCATTTCCTCACGACAAGATTTAAGACTGGTCCGAAGACAAAAAAGTTGCAGACAACCAATTTAGGATGGTGGAATTTTGAAAATCCTTCGCTTGTAGGGTAGAAAACGTCGTGGATAATGAAGAAATTGCTTGTGACAAGCAATTTCTTCACTTTCTACAATTTTTTACATGTTTTTTTCTTGATGTGTGTAAAAAAGCGTGAATGGATTAATTCATTTCAGAAAACAAATTTCAGAATGGTCCGAATAGTTGATGAAGTTAAATGAAAAAAAACAAAAAAACATCTTATTCTACAATGTTTTCCGAAATATTTTCTCGTAATTGGTTGTAAAAATGAGGGATAGTGTGGGAATGTTTTAAACAATAATCTAATTTCTAGTTTCGTCACAAATCAATAAACAAAATTTCAGCACGCAGTTATTTTGTATGCTTCCGCACCAAATAGTTCCATCAAAAAGGCATCGAAATTTTGTAAAATATTTGCTTTTTTCTTCGATATCACAAATTATAAAAAATGGAGAGAATATTTTTTGTTTTCATGGAGGTATGAAACGAAAAACCAAATCACACTTTGAATTCATACAGTGTGGTTAGTTTTTTTTTCGTCTCATACCTCCACGAAAACAAAAAATATTCTCTTCGTCAATTAAATGAATTTCATTGTGTAAATAAAATGTAGACCGATACCAGTCTAAATAAAATGCAGATTCGTTGAAAAAAAACCCAAAGAATTGTTGTTGTTGCGTTTTTAAATATTATCGCAAGTTTCTGTTTGGTAAAAAAGGCAGAATAAGTTTATATTTACACTCTATCGCACAAATTGACGGACCGCTGGCCCCGCCCACTAACTTCAAACAGGAAGTTCGATTTATATATAAACCGGCGATAAAGTGCAAAATTCATGGCAAGTAACATGTAACAAAAAAGTAAAACGGCTGGTAGGCAACCCAAACATCGTAATTACAGCTTTGATGATCAACAAGAATACTAAACATAAATATCAGAATTCAAATTATCTTCCGGTCTTAACCCATTCCTGTTCAAACCTTAGTTTTTACGTCCCTGTGATTGAATAATTGAGAAAACATTGTAGAAAAAAGAAGAAATTGCTTGTGACGAGCAATTTCTTCTTTTTCCACAATATTTGCCACCCTGCTGAATTGTTACTTTTCAAATTCAATCCACTTTCAATTTTCGTCTGCAAACCCTTTGAAATTGGACAGGTCTAGAATTTTTCAAAACAGGAAAGGGTTAATGAATGATTTGATTGGTCGATCGATTTTTTTCTATGACAACGGCGATCCGTCAATGCTACACGTACAAAATGATTATTTCACAAAGCCTTTATTCTTAACCCTTATCATGCTGAACCCGGAATATTCCGGTTTGGGCAGGAGGTGCAGACTAAGATCAGCCTGCACATAAGTGCAGGCTGATCTTAGTCTACATCTCCTGTTTGTACTTTTCTTGCCAGAGTTGTTTATGAAATTAATTTTTAAAAGAAATATTGAAAATTGAACAAAAAGTGGTACCAGTGCTTTCAGCACTTTGATTTTAATATAATTTCGAAATGTATTTTATACAGCATGACAAGAGTTAATATGAAAACGAACACAACAATTTTTCACCTTTTCCTGTTATGCAAAATTTAAGACCTGTCCAAATCCAAAGGTTTTGCAGACGAAAATCGAACGTGGATTTAATTTGAAAGTGAACCATTCGTAGGGTAGAATTTTTTTGTTCTAATCAATTTTCTTCTTTTTCTACAATGTTTTCTCAATCATAAATTTAGGTCTTGCTGTGCATCGTCACATGAATCCGGGGGGTGGGGGGGGTGTTGTTTAACAATTAACAGACGACAAATGTTTTCCAAAATATTTTTTTATCTGAAGCGTCAAAAAGAGGTATTGTGTAGGAATGTGTTAAGCTAGTCTTAAGCTATTTTAGATAATCTTTGTACAGTTTGCACTGTAAATATGTATTCATGTCTTAATATGTATACATGTGTATATCTTATTTTTATAACTCAAATAATTAAATATTTTGTTATTAACAGCTGCTTTGTTTGTTGATTCCGCAATTCATCGATGCGATCCCCTAGAATTACGTTATTGTTTCTGACATGTCTCGGCCAAAGAATGTTAAATTAAAGAAAACATTGTGAGAAAAGGAGAATATGTTTGTTTCACAATGTTTTCTACCCAATCTTAGCCTTACTTTTGATTTCAAAACCGATTTGAATTTTCTTCTGTAACTTCTGTCAGTTCGGAATAGTCCTAAATTTTGTCGTTTGGTAATGGGTTAAAAAGGCCAATTTAAAATAAAGATAAACATCCGAGCAACTTCTTTGAGCATATGTAACTGTATAGCTTATCACTCCCGCAGTATCCGGCTGGTATGCTGAGTTCTAAAAATAGAAGGTAAATTTACTCACTATAAAATTAAAAGACTGCACTTAATTGAAACCGCGACCGCATATACGCTGAGCGGGATATTGGTAGGTGTTTTCGCAATCAATAGGAGTTTTTATGCGTTAACCGAATTATTTAGAATCCTCGTATTACGCCATTTTCAAAATGTACAGTTGTTTAGAGGAAACAGTTTTTGAAAACTAATGAATCGAACCTAATTTGGCACTACTTCTCTTCTTACCTAGTAACATCCTATATCCTATTTTCCAAACTGGGTAACATTGATGGACATTGAATACGTACATCAAAAATGGCAAGAAAACCCAACTATCGTTTTTAAAAGAAATATGCAGCGACTCATATCATAGGGGACATTACTTCATACTTTGATATCTTATAGTTCAGTCGGTTGTCTTTCTTGTTGTGATATTATTTTAAGCGGCTTAACCCATTATAACACATTCCCTTAAGGACGTTGCTATCCATCGACACGTTAAAGAACCAGGCCGAACTCCAACTATTTTCGTCCTGTATCCTTGCACTATCCCATGAAACAACTTACGGTCTTCTGAAGTCGTCGATCATATGGGAAAATGGCGCGGTAGAGTCCATGTTCAAAAAGCGTCATACCTTTCTGTCTTATCTACAATATTTAATAAAAAAAATGTATCAATTTCTCTACTTTTGAATTAGATAATAAAATGATATTAAATACACAAGTGATCTATGCCCGATCTATAAATTAACAAATAAACATAAAGTGTTCGGGTCGCACTTCTTAATTAAAAGATTTATAAAACCGAATTTAAAACTAGAATAGATGTGTCACTCAAATAAATCATCATTTGGAGAAATAAAGTATTTTTATTTTATTTTATTTCTCCCAATAATGATTTATTTGAGTGACACATTTATTCTAGTTTTAAATTCAGTTTTATAAGTCTTTTAATTAAGAAGTGCGACCCGAACACTTATATATATATATATATATTGTTAAATTTGTCTAAGAGTCACTGGGACTTTAAACAAAGAAACACAATTAGAATACAAGTTTGTCATAATCTGTTTTACCCTATAGAAATGAGTTTGTTTTGAAAGATACAAATCAAAGAGAGTGTAAATCGATTAGTACATAAATCACCTTCGGGGTATGGAGAGTACACTAAATACAACGTATATATTGACCATTAATATTGTCATATCTTAACCCATTCCCACACAAGAAAATTTTAGACTGGTCCAAATTGAAAGAAGCTGCAGACGACAATTTAAAGTTGATGGAATTTCGAATTTCTTTGTCTTTTTGTATAGAAAACATTGTGGATAATGAAGAAATTGCTTGATACAAGCAATTTCTTCATTTTCCACACTTTTTCCAAAGTATTTTTCTTGAGGGGCGTAAAAAGGAGGGCTTGAGTTGGAATGGGTTAAAATGGATTCCTTAACCCATTCCCGTACAACACAAAATTAGACTGGCCCAAATTGAAAGAAGCTGCAGACGACATTTCAAATTAAGCTTGAGTGAAAAGTAATTGCAAAGGGAATTAAACGTTGTGAGATAAGGATAAATTGCTTGTGACAAGCAATTTCCCCTTTTCCCACAAAGTTTTCTTTACCTTTATTTCTTCTTGGTGTCAGAAAGTGTCACTGTGTGGTAATGGGTTAGCAGCCCTAAGTTATAAACGTTGAGAAGTGGAAAAGTTTCACTTTGAGACTATGAAGATGCATTTCGTCCATGTCGTCCATGGGCGACTAAAAGATCGTATCAAACGATTGTATAAGTTGGAGTTAAGATATTTTGGTTGTGCATGGACGATTATTACATATCACACTCGTTTGTTTGCTTATTTGAATGGGGTTTAACGCAACTTTTAACAGTACTTTAGTTATATTGTAGGGGCTGGAGCACCTATCCATAGATTCCTGGTATTTTACATATGAGTACTACCATTGCATCATTTCCGAGCCTCCAGCTACTCATCCGAATTCGGTACGGCGTCCGACTACTAATCATGGGGTCCCTGGTTCGCAACCCGGCCGCGGCGAATATCCTTTCCGACGTTTGTCTCCATCCAATTGGGTGAGCAGCTGGAGGCTCGGAAAGGGTGTAGTAGTGGTACAGGTGTTGGAAATAATAGGAATCCACGAGAAAGTGCTCCAGACGCAGCGATATGGCTGAAATACTGTTAAAAGTGGCGTACAATCGGTTTGCGATTATTAACCCTTTTATGAGAACCGAATGTCGGAAACGATAGTTGTCGCGATCGTGTATCGAACCCTGGACATCATAAATGAGAGTCCGGCGCGATACCAACTACACCAAAGCCACTGAGATACTTTGCCAAATTAGTGTTTACATGTTACAAACACAGATTGGTTGGTAAGCGACCTTAACGTCGTTAACAGCTTTTTAAAGCTGTAGTCACGATGTTTAAGTCGCCAAGCCAATGTCAGAGTTCAAAGTTCAATTCCGGTCTTAATAAATTATTTGATTGGCCTCTCCATTTTTTATTGACATTCGCGATCCGCCAATTACGATCAAAACTTAAGAAAAAAATCACTAAATTACTAAATACAAATATACTTTTACGAAGTCAAATATCACATTTAGCTTTATCGTTATACGATTCCATTTTAGATCCGTCTTTCAAAATTGTTTTTTTATGATTGGCTGGAACATTTGTTTCATATCCTCATCGAAAACGAGAGTGGAGTGAGTGAGTTTTGTGCCATTGTGCATAAAGTAGTTCTTAAAAAATCATTGGCTGACGAGTCTGTCCTACACTTACGAATAACAGAGTGCAGCCGTCGATGGGATAGGTTCACCATTCTATATAGACTATCTCGAACTTGTGCATGTTTGCTTATTTGATATCTTGATTATCAAGTTATAAAAACGAAGAGAATATTTCGCTTTTCAATGAGTAATGAAAATAAAAAAAAACTAATCCCATTTGGTTAATTATTTGTATTTAGTGCTGAGTAGCCATCTCTTACAACAAAGTGTTAATGCTATTCAACTATGTTTATCCACATTGCCGAAAAGGCCTTGGTGACCGGGTGGTGTAGGTGCTTGACGCGTGATTTGAGCCCCACCGTCACCACGGAGTGTTCAAAGGCAAGACACTAAATAGCCAGCCTAAGTGAATCCAGCTGTAAAAGTAGGAAGCAGTGAGATTCAGTCACTGCCTCTCTATCAGGAACGTGAAAATATCTGGATTGTGAGTGTTCGAGAGCGACTCTACAACCTTAAAACTGTCGTGGCGATCAAGCTAAAATAAATTAGTATAAACTTAACTAAAGGGCTACAGAAATACTTGAAACCGATCTTTTCAGCGGGTAGAGCGCTTATAAGACGACAAAGGTACCAGTGTATTCAGCAGGTCCTGTCTCGGACTAGATAGGTACCGCCGCCGACTTTAACAAAGGACCAATTGAGATAATTGTGAAATGATCAAAATCAGTGCACCCCCCCCCCCCCCCAAAAAAAAAAGTTCATTCAGAAAAAGTAAAAGTGATTCGCTTACTTACAAGACTCAGTTTTTACAAACTCGCCGTGAATATCACAATTCCAGAATTTCCTTATTACCTATTTACCTATAGTATCTATCCTGAGAGCTATTCATGATCTTTCTCGTTTAAACTATCTTTATATATGTCTTGACAATATTTGCTTGGAATAAATAGATAAACAGTTTAACGCAGGATCTAGTAAAAATGACATTGAGAGGTTTAATAAGGGATATTAAATTATCCAAAGCTCTGAAAGAAATATTGCAACATTCCCAAATGCTTAATTTACAGGTTTTTTTTACAAGAATGCAAGACTGGCCTTTGAAAAAGAAGTTTTCAGGGTCAAAAACCGATTCATGGTTGATTGGTTGGGATTTTTCCTCCCATTTGAAAACTAATTTCATATGGAGAGAGGCTTCTGTATTAAGTGCCATCCGAGGAATTGGAGAAGCAGAGAATCGAACCAAGGACCTAGGAGTCTAGTTCTTTACCCCTTAACCAAATTCCGCTGCATAAACTGTTTCTAGAGGATTTCTACCTGAGAATCGATCCGTGACTCCAATACACGTACAGGGTACATAGAATACACCCAATAGTCGGTTGTTCTCACAGCATAGACAGCAATACACCGCCATTTATAGAAAACCAGTAGTGCATGAAACCGTCATTCAATACCTTTACAGGTGCGCCATATAAATCTGACAGTCCGTGTGTATTCCCTACGTGCTCGGAATTCTATACGAATCGATCTCTGATTATTCAATCGGTCGTGACATTCGGAAATTCATTCATTTCATTGTGTTACCTGCTATAAAGCTTTCCATTGAAGTCGGAAACACATTGTCGAGTTTTCGATACATTCTCGATTGCAGTAGAAAGCTACCAACCCGATGATTAACGAAGATACTTACGGAAATTAATAGCTCCCAGTTAAGAGTGGTCGAGGTATACGTATACAGGTGCGACCGGTAGAAAACGCCCCAGTGTCGTGTATTGTAGTGTGACATTTAGACGCAGCGTCTTGACAGCTTTCGGTTAATTTCGGACAGAACCTTGTTTTCGGGTGTATTAAGGCCGAAGGAAGGGGCCATCTGTCGAGGATCGTGGGAAATACGGGTTGTGTATCTATTTTTAAACGATCTGTGATTGATACATTGATCGAGAAAGTTTTAAAAGAAATATTTTGACAATGTCGAAAAGCACTTGCGGGACTTGTTCTCTGGTCACGGCGACCATCCTGGGACCGATCGTCCTTGTGTTGATGGCGGTATCTTTTGCCACGGATTTTTGGTTGGATTTTGACGTCAACAGGGCGTCCTTGTCGACTTCCCTCCGTCAGCAATCCACGACAAACTTCGTGATGGGCCGATACACTCACACCCGAAACAGGGGATTGTTCAGGGAGTGTTACCCTACTAATGATACAGAATGTAAGTAGATTTTTAAGTATTTTTTAAAGTAAACTTCTCTTAGATGACACATTCATCGAACAAGAACATAATTGCACTCTACAGAAAAAATCTTATCAGCTATGTACTGAACCGACACCAATATGATTACGAGAGGTTACTTTCCCGGCAAAAATAACGTCACGTCAAGAAAAACGTTATAAAGATTATAAAAAGGTTGTTTTTATACAAGTTTCTTGAGGTCCTTTATCTTTCATATACTCAAAATTCGTTGATATATAATGCATGAAATTATATGATGTAGCAGTGCTATTAAATATTGTATTGGATTCCCGCCGCGAAGCAAAATTTGATATTTCACTTGACCGAATATCAAAATGTTCCTTCGCTCCTCGAATCCAGTACAAGGTTTTGTACAACTGCTATACCATAATATTCCTTATTTATATTAATATTTACTATTAACTGACAGTTCAGATGTGAGTTAATCGTCAGGTACAAAGGGCCTAATTGGAAGTTTGAAAGTATCGACCCGACTGTACAACTTGAGCAGGTTCGAGCCTTTTCGCTCTCACGATTCTCTAATTCTAGAATGGCCATTCTACCTTAGTTACTTTATGTATGTAACTATTCTCGGAAAACAATCTCTAATTAACCATTTGAAAAAGATTCTGGTTCTTATGGGAAGTTCTTATTGAATTAAACCCTTACGACAAAACAATAAGTTTCGAAAGGACCAGGGTTATACTATAATTATCCAAGTTTTGGGGTCAATAATCCAGGATTTCTTACACTATTTGAATACTTTTTCTCTCATATTCTTATTTAGTATTCATGCATCCTTATCGATCCAGAAAGATATACCAGTCGTATTTTGTCTCACGTATCTTATACATGTATATATAAACTAGGATTTTTGAAAAAACCCACAACATTTGGCTGTAATTATCTCCATTCTCTTTCCCTATCAACCGTAGGGAACAATGATCGGATGGTGCGTTCAATAGTTGGACCAGGAGAGCCCCCTCCCACTTCAGAAATTTCTAGTTTACATAATTCATAACTATTCCAGAGACGAGTTCCAAAGGTACATGAATAGTAAAAATGCAATATATAGTACATGTTCATTTAATTAATCATTTTAATTACAATAAACATTGTTACAAGCAATTTCTTGTATACCCGAAATGTTTTCTTTGGGCTCATGATTGACAGTGGGGCAAGATGGTTCGCAAGTCTATATGAGACTTTTGAACGGACTTAAACGGAAGTTTGTATGTGTGTGTTTTAGAAAGTTTTTACGTTTTAAAACGTTAGGCTAGTAAAGACAAAACAAGCAAACAAAACTAAAACCCAAAACCCCAAAACAAACCCTAAAAAAACACAAAACAAAGCAAACAAACAACAGCAGAATGTAACATTTTTGAAAAGAAGAGATTCAAAGTTACAATAACTGCTTTTCCAAGCACAAGTCCCAATTTTATGCAATCTTAAGCGAAAGAAAATCAGGAATTGTAGGGAAAGGATTGAAACATATTTTCGCTTTGTAGATTCATCAGTAATGCCAAGAGATACATACCGTCGTTTGGCGAGCGAACCGTCGTAAATACAGCTTGAATAAAGCTGTATTTACGACAGTTCGCTCGCCCAATGACGAATTACTCCCTTGTTTACGTGATTGTCGAACAGTTTTTCATTTAACTATCAGAAAGAATTCGAAATCGACGTAATTAGAAACTATCGATTAGTCAAAGCCCCGCCCTAAGTTAGGCGTATGTGAAGAGTTCAAATTTCGCAATCGACTTATTTCAATTTTAGTGTTACATATCTCTATGTGAATAAAACTAGATATACATTATATATGTTAGCTCATTACCACATAATCTCACATTTTCTCGGACTGGGAAAAATTAACCACTGAAATGATCATTAGCCCTTTCCCACACAACGACGCTTTTTGACGCCCCTCAAGAAAATTAATTGAGAAAACATTGTGAAAATGAAAAATAAATAAATAAATAAATAAATAATAAGAAGAAAAACAGTAAAAAAAATAATAATAAAAAAAGCTTGAACCCAGAAATTTCTTCCTTTCCACAATGTTTCAACCCAGAAAATTGAAAAAAAAAATCTTGAATTTCATAGACTTTCAATTGTTGTCTGCAACTCTTTTCATTTTGGGCCAGTCTAAAGTTTTTGCCATCAGGTAATGGGTTAATGTGATAAAACCATATGATAACAAGCATTCTCTTGTTATTCTCTACATTGCAAAGATGGCGAAAGAGAAAAAATGCGGTATAAATGGAGAAAACTATTTCTTTGTTCATTCCAGTTTAAATGACACCTCCTCGGGCAATTTAAAACAATTTATTATATCATATTTACTCTACCGTGAGGTGAATTAATGGTGTTCTTAAATTAGCGAATCTAGGGTGACCTTAATTCATTTTTACGGAGTTTGGATAGGTCGTAAAAACTGTCGAAAGTCTATTAGAATTTATATGAACTTACGATAGTATTGCACTACTTTTTGTCAAAATGTCAAAGCTCGACTGAAAGTTTGAAAAAGTTTAAATAAAGAAAAGAAAAACCAAACAAAAACACCCCAGCATTTCATTAAACCATTCCCACTCAATGACGCTCTCAGACGCCCCAAGAACAAAAGACTTTCAAAAACATTGTGGAAAATGAAGAAATTGCTTGTTACAAGCAATTTCTTCATTTTCTTCAATGTTTTCTACCCAGAAAGATAAAAAATTCCAAAATTTCATAAACTTTAAATTGTCGTCTGCAAGTCCTTTCAATTTGGACCAGTCTAAAATTTTGCCGTCTGGTATTGGTTAAAATCGATACTCTTTTTTTAAGGGATGATTTAAGTTGTTTCGGTGCAAATGACTAATTATCTTCGGGTATTCATAAGCTTGAAAAGACCCAGTGATTTTGAATGCAGTAATAGAAGAAACTTTGCTTGAAACACCGTTTTCTTTCATAAATAATACTTTGTGCTGGCTTGCAATTCGTTCATCTCATCTCCGAGCCGCCGTCGTAGCGCAGCCGGTAGCGCATCAGAGTCCTAATCTTCATTCATGGGATGTCATGGGTTCGAACCCCGGCGGCGGCACATATTCTTTCCGACATTTGTCTTTCACCAATGGGTGGATAATCGTAAACATAAGTGGGATAGTAGCTGGAGGCTAGGAAAGGATGAAGTGGTAGTACGGGTGTGAGAAATACCAGGAATTCATTATTAGGTGCTCCGGCCCTCGCGATATGACTGAAAAACTGTTTAAAGTGGCGTTAAACCCCATTCAATAAATAAATCATCTTATCTCCAAAACTGGCCGCGGCCATAGCGCAGTGTTAGCGGGTCGGACTCTCAATCATGAGGTCCGTGTTTCGATCCCCAGAATATCATTTCCGACATGTGTCTCCCACCAATTGTTGGATAGTCTTTAACCTAAATGGGATGAGCATCTGGAGGCTCAGAAAATATGCAGTGGTGTAGTTCTGGCGTGCGGAATGCCAGGGATCCATGGCTAGAAAGCAATTTCTTTATTTTCCACAATGTTTTCCAAAACCTATTTCCTTAAGGGCGTTAAAAGCTTGATTGGAAGGGGATGGGTTTATTTACGTTTTATTAATGAATTTTATAACCGATGTTTCATCCAATTAGAAACCTTGCTATGAAATTCTCAGTTTCAATGGATGGTATTTATACGTATCCACAAAGTGTTTTTTGTTTCGTTTGTTTTTTGAAATTTTATGTTTTGAAGTTTTGAAATATCATCTTTAAAGGCCCTAATGTTCATTATGTAAAAATCCAAATACTTTACCGTTCATTAACCCATTTACAGAAGGCAAACCCTTAGGCTGGTCATAATTGAAAAGTGTTGCAAAAGACAAGTTTTAGTATGCGAAATTTCATTTTTATCCAACTCTCTTGGTAGAAGCAATTTCTTCATTTGCATCATTGTATTCTCAATTCTTTGCGAAAAAAGCGTTATTGTGTGGGAATGATTTAAAGGATTCTTTGTTAATAAAGGTATATATAAATAGGTACCCCAATCACCATTGAGCGGGCCAAGCCACGCACCAAGTCCCGCCCAAGCCCAATCTACGCGCATACTGTAAACTGCAATCGCCAACACTTCTAGTTTCCACGTTTGTAACGGAAACAACCTAGCGACATTTCGTACTTCCTAGGTCAATTGACCATAGAGAATTGATTGATTCAACGAGTTTAACGCCAATGCTAATAGCATTTCAGTCATATCTCGGCGGCTGGAGCACCTAACCATGGATTCCTGGTATTTCTCACACAAGTACTACAACTACATCCTTTCCGAGCCTCTATCTGCTCGTCTGACTTAGCTTTACGACTATCAATCCATTGGTTGGAGACAAATGTCGGAAAGAATATGCGCCGCGGCCGAAGATCGAACCCGGGACTCCATGATTAGAAATCTAACGCACTACCACTACGCTGTGACCGCAGACACCATGTGAGAAACACAGAATGTGAAAAGCAATTTCTTCTTTTGCTACAATATTTTCTACAGCCCACCCAATGGTTACCTTTTCTCAGTATATCAACTTTAAATTTTTGTCTGTAAGACCTTGGAATTTGGACAGGTCTAAAATTTTGCCAAAACAGGAAAATGTTACACATTTCACAGCGGTTATTTATCTTACAAAATTTGATCCGATTTATCTAAACAAGTGTCCCACTTGATTTCCCAAATCCACTATGTTTTCACGAGAGATTACTTCACAAGGAAAGTGTGAAGGATAATCGAATAAGTAATGAATAACAATTTGTAAAGTGATTATGGATTACACTCGAATGACTAAATCATGTTGATCCTTTTGAAAAAAAGTATTAGTGTAAATATTCTGCTATTCATTTGAAGAAAAAACGTGTGCAAGTTTGTATTAGAATAAACATTACAGCAAAACACGACAAGCTGTCAATGATGACTTTCGAATCTTAAGATTCTTCTTGGCCCAATGTTATTAATCCATTCCCCCATTCCCACTCAATAACGCTTTTAGACAGCCCAAGAAAAAAGAAAGTTTTGGAAAACATTGTGTAAAATGAAGAAATTGCTTGTTACAAGCAATTTCTTCATTTTACTCAACGTTTTCTAACTCAAAAGTAAAACGAATCTAAAATCTCATTAGCTGTCAATTGTCGTCTACATTAAGAAAATATCAGACGAAGAGAAGATTCAGGCTAGTCCAATGGGAAAAAAGCTGTAGATGACTATTACAAAGACATGAAAGGAGAACTAAAAGTGCTGCATGTCGTCTTTAGGCGATCAAATCCTCGTAACTACAGCTTGAATAAAGGTTACCGACATACCATTTCAGAATCACTTCCGTCTAATTCTGTTTTCTTACAACAGTTTAAAACCAAAACTAAATAATTCCCACACATTGACATTCTTTGGCACCCCCAAAAAGATGCAGAAAACATTGAGGAAAATGAAGAAATTGCTTGTTACAAGCATTTTCTTCGTTAACCACACTGTTTTCTATATACCTCACACAAACACAAAAAACCAACAACAAAATTCCACCAAATAAGAATTGTAGTCTCCAAATCTTTGAATTTAGACCAGTCTAAAATTTAGTCCTGTGGACTAAACGTTTTATTCTATCTCAAAATATGAGAGAATGCTTGAATAATCACGAGGAATGTTTTACAATCGCATTTCATGGAATGTTATGAGTTCGATCCCCGGCGGCGGCACATGTCCTTTCCGACATTTGTCTCTTACCAATGGGAGGATAATCGTAAACCTAAGTTGAACAGCAGCTGGAGGCTGGGAAAGGATGTAGTGGTAGTACTTGTGTGAGAAATACCAGGAGTCCATTTTTAGGTGCTCCAGCCATACTGTTGAAAGTGGCATTAAGCCCCATTCATTTAATCAATCAATCAATTAATCAACAATCGTAATCCCTGATTTACAGTTTTAAGATCTTTTCGCTTTTCGCTGTATCCAGAAAAATGAAATAGGAAAATATCCATTGATGAAATCAGATGAAGTACACTTGTAAAATAGGGTGAAATGAAAATTTACTCAGACTCTCAAATATTTTTAAGATTGGGTCAGCGAACGTTGAAAGATCGATCTATCGTAACCCATTTATGATGTTTCACATTGGTCCAGGCGTCTTGTTAAATAAGGGTAATTGAACTCGAGGGTACGTGCGTCAATATATAAATGGTGACCTATATTTTCTCTAAAAAGCCCAAATACTGTGCTAATGTATGTGGGCGCTGATTTCTAGTTTCAACAAAAAGTGACAATTATGTCTCCGCCTTTATGCGTCATGTAATGACCCATATTCATGTGAAAATTCGGGACCCGTAGGATGGGTCTATTGTCGATTTGAACACCTACCATAAAATGTAGCATAAAAAATACAGCCATGTGATGATCGAGTAATAACGGGTAGCTTGGATAACGCTACACTAGGAGTTTATTTCGTCATTTTATTTCGTCATTTTTTAACTCATTCCCACACAGTGACGCTTTTGGATGCCCCCCCCCCCCCTAGAAAAATATTTTGGAAAACATTGTGTAAAATGAAGAAATTGCTTGTAACAAGCAATTTCTTCATTTTCGAACATGTTTTCTACCCAGAAAGTTGAAAATATATTAAATTTCATAAACATGAAATTGTTGTCTTTAACTCCTTTTAATTCGGACTAGTTTAAAATTTTATCGTTTAGTAAAGGGTTAATGGTTGAATTTTTCAGTCTTTGAGTAAATACTAATAATATAAAGTTGATTAAGATATAAATACATGTTTAAAACATCAACATTGTTATGCCCTCTACTACGTAGCATAATGGTTTCACCGTGTCTGTTTGTCTGTCTGTCTGTCCGTACGTCAATCCAGCCGTCCGTCCGTATACTTTTATCGTTTCCGTGCTCTAACTCAACAACCAGTTGACCGACAACCTTGAAATTTCATACAATTGTTGTAAAAGATCCAAGAAAGTGCCTTATCGTTTAGGGTCACGTAGAATAAAGGTCAAGGTCACAAATGAACATTCATTAACCTTTTCCGTGATCTTACTCAAAGGCCATTTGACCTAGAACCTTGAAACTTTATACTCATGTTGTTCTTGACCCAAGGAGATGCCCTATTTCTTTTGGGTAATATAGGTCAAAGGTCAACAGTACTACTTGAGTGACTAAGATCTGGCAGGGTTTGAGTACACTTTGCGACGATTCAAGTTATAGCTTTATTTCTGTAAATTCTAAGATGAAAAAGTACAAATTCCGTAAAAAAAGTAACAAAATCGTAAAGAAAATATCATGTTGCAATTTGCTTAAATCAAACTTTCCCTGCGTAAAAGGTTTCCCTTTCTTTTAGATATTACTAAAGGAAAGTAAAAAACCCATATCTATGTCAAAATTGTACCATGTTGTAATTGGTTAAGCTTGATGATTTCTTCAGCGACCATTTTTTGGCCGTCTCTCGTGTAAGTTTGCAAGTTTTACTGTATTTCATTTATAGGGACGGTACAATATTAAATTCAAACTTGTCGCCGTCATAGCGCAGTTGGTAGCGCATTAGACTCCCAATCTTCAATAATTGGGTGTCGTGGGTTCGATCCCAGGCGGCGAACATATCCCCTCCGACATATGTTATCAAACTTGACATGTTTCCAGCCCCCCCCTCCCGCCTCCCGAATCCTAAACATGCTCCTACGGGCCTGCCAAGATCGACTGTTTTTGGTAGATATCGGTTTTAAAAGCCCATTACATAGTATAGCCGAAAACGTAGACATTCAAATTGAAATTCGTGTTTAAGTTTATATGATATTTCACCCAACGTTCAATGACAATATGAGTGTATACCTTCACATGTAAATCACACAATATTTATTGAAAATGTAGAATAGAGTGTTCGCTAATAGACAAGTAAAGCCTTTAAATACACCCTTATATCCGTATATAATCGCTTGACGACCAGTACGTCGTAACTACAGCTTGCATAAGCTGTACTTACAAGGTTTAGGTCGCCAAGCGACGAAATTTTCTTTTAGTTCAAAACGAGTATATGCGAGAAGAATACTTCATTCTTTGTTTTTATTTCTTTCAGCAAAGAGCCGACGTTTTAAAATGGGGATGACCTAGAATTAAATGTTATAGAAAACAATATGATATGCGCTCAAATTAAGATTCATTAATCTATCAAATTAGTCGCTTTCTAAAAAAAAAAAAAAAAAAAAAAAATAGGTAATTTAACGTCTTGATAGTGTTTCACACAAACGCGAATTGTATCATACAATCGCGAATTATTTCACACAATAGCGAATTGTGACCTCTACTCTCGCACATATTTTTCCAGCAATGTTTAAAAATCATGTTTTAAAGAATGCGTTCGCTTCGTATAAATAGCAATCTCTTTCGAATATTTGAGAACATTAATAAGAATATGATCAATTTCCTTAACGTCGTCTTTGATTTACGTCGCCTTGGTCCCCAAAGAGGTGAAACGAATAACTTATCGTGTTGTTAACTGTCGTTTTCATTAATGAAAGTCTACTTAACGTGACGTGATATGACGTAACACGTCTCGGCGTTCTGTTTTGACGTTATTGACAGCTGACAACAATTAACGTGACCATGACGTAAGAAACTGCTGTCATCTTATCTTTAATTAACGCGATATGACGTGTAGTTTGTGTATGGCAATGCTAAAAAACGTTATACGAAACAAACTTGTACGAGAAGCTCTCGGAAAAATTCCTAGGGTTTGAATACAACAGAATTTCCATGTCCTTACAACTGTAATAATTGTAAGCTTAGCTTTTAATCTTTATCAATTTGTTTGTCTGTCGATCGATCTATATTTCGGGTTCGATCCCCGGTCGTGGTAAATATCCTGTCAGTCATTTGTCACCCACCAATGAGATGGTAATCGTAAACCAGAGTGGGGTCAGCAGCTGGTGGCTCGGACAGGATGTAGTGGTAGTACCGGTGTGAGAAATACCAGGAATCAATGGTTAGGTGCTCTAGCCTCAGCGATATGACTGAAATACTTTTAAAAGTGGCGTTACACCCCAATCAATACAAAAAAAAACGATCTGCCTTTCGAAAAATTAAACCGAAAACTTGAAAAATTCCTCTTACATTTAAGACAAAAAGGCGATGTCTCAATGCTCATATTTGTCATGAAGGTAAAACGCTTCTTTCACCCACTGCCAGATGGCAACATTTTAGACTAGTCCAAATTCAAAGGAGTTGCAGACGATATTTTAAATTTTATGAAATTTTAGATTTTTCAACTTTCTTGTTTGAAAACATTGTGTAAAATGAAGAAATTGTTTGGTTCAAGCAATTTCTTCATTTTAAACAATGCTTTCTCAATAATTTTTGGGGGGACGTCAAAAGGGTCACTGTGTGGGAATGGATTAATGGGACGTAGGTTAAACATGACTTATTGTGTTTATTTATTCAACGTGCATATAAATTGTTCACATAACCTGTCATTATATACACTTTCAAAAACTTTTATTACCACAATATTGTCACAGTTGAATCAGCATGATCTCTTTCCTGTTCAATCCACGTTTTTTACGTCCTTGTATTTTTACACCTGAGAAAACTTTGTAAAAAAAAAAAAAAAAAAAAAAAGAAATTGCTTGTGACAAGCAATTTTCTTCTTTTTTCCACAATGTTTTCTTCCATACCGAATGAATATTTTTCAAATAAAATCGACTTTGAATTGTCGTCTGCAAAACCTTTTGAATTTGGTCAGCCTAAAATTTTGTTAAAAAAAGTAAAGAGTTATCATATCCCAACTCTTATCAACAATGTGAAAAAATTAAAAGTTACTCATATATTCGGTGCTTCGAAAGCAAAAACTCACCGACGATATGTTAAATTTCGACAGCTTAATACGTTCGCCCCATGAGCGAATGGCCAAGCATGTTGATTAAGAAACGAAGAGATTTTATTACGTTTGCATCTTCAATCATTGGATGTCATGGGTTCGATCCCCGGCGGCGGCACATATCCTTTCTGACACTTGAATGGGTGGAAAATCGTAAACCTAAGTGGGGTAGCAGCTGGAGGCTAGGAAAGGATGTAATGGTAGTACTGGTGTGAGAAGTACCAGGAATCCATTGTTAGGTGCTCCATCCGCCGCAATATGACTGAAATATTGTTAAAAGCGGCGTTAAACCCCATAAAAATATATTATGTTTGCATTGAGGTACGAACGTAAAATTTAAGCGAATTCATACGTAAGTGTGATTAAGTTTTTAGGTTCATACCTCAATGAAAACAAAACAAAGCAAAAAGAAAATATCATCTTCATTTCTTATAATTGGATTCCATTCCAGCAAGACCTACTGGTTGTTAGTAAAATTTTATGGATCTACTTTTTGAGTAAGCATACAGAATAGTTGCGTGCTCAAAATTTTGTTCATGGAAGTATGAATAAAAGAAAAATTCAGCCAATCAAAACTGTCATATTTAGTATAACGTAATACCTTTAATTTCCATAAATATAAGATACTCTTTGATGGTCAAATTTAGAAAAAGTGGCCAATGTGTTGCAATCCCCGGTTCTCCCACACAACCCGAACCGCCATCGTTTATCTTATTCTCAACGAGTACACACAACATTACAACAGTATTGTTAAAATGTCTAAATCAGAAATACTGGTTTTCCTTATTTGGTGAACTGACTAATATTTTTGAAGCAGTATAGATCCCCAGGACTACATCAACAAATATGTAGGATAATTGTTTGCATAGTTTCGCCTGTAACAGGACCTTCGTCTCTATTGTTATTCAGGAACACGACACCATGTCACAAAATATTTATTTCGTGTAGCAATTTTTGTCGATACACAAAAAATATTCAACTTTTTAAAATTCAACAACCCATGTATATGCATATGAGGTAAATTTAGAAAAGAAATCTTGCCATCGACGCTGAGGTAATAATATTGATCAAATGGGGAAGATACAAAAATGTAGCTATAATTCAATGGTTTCATGGAAAAAAGTAAGATCTTTAAATAAGGGGGGGGTTTACCTTTTTATAGAAAGCTTCATATCTCAATGGAACCCTATCCTATGGGTAGTAATTGCAATCGTCTCAACGAGACGATTGCAATGAGTACCCACAAGATAGGGTTTGGGATATTACTGTTTCAATATCTAAATATGAAATTCCGTTACTCCCCTCAGTCTCTATTCAGTAACCAATACATGTAGGATGCATATCTAGAAATAAAGGGTAACAAACGAACTGTGTATAGGTTTAATGGGAAGATAAATGCATTTTAAATGGTGTTTTTCAGCAGATTTTCATTTGCAAAATCACAAAATGATATTATTGCATTTTAAAGTTGTGCTGGTTAAACTTTTCACGAGAAAAAACATACAGTTTGCATATTGTGAATACAAATCCTTAAATTGAGACTAAAGTCCTAATTCACTGTAAAAATAAGGTTAAAGGGCATGCATACCCAAAAAATTCTAAACCGTCTCAAGCATTTTTTATGCCCCGCATCAATTAGATCGGGGTTTATTGTTTTACCGATGTCCGTCTGTCTGCGAGCAGTAAACTTTACGCAAAAAACTTAAAACTCTGCAGTTTTTCAAACACTATCCAAAATATACGGCTCACATTTTGGCCATATATTCCTTGTGTTATTTACATTGCGTTATAGGACCATGGTTACCCATTAAGACCAAAGCCACTTATCAAGGCCATGAATTTTGTAAACTGTCCGCAAAAACTTCACGTTTTGCTATCATTCAAATACCGACCAAAACGCATGAATCATATATGGACATGGATTCCTTGCGTTGATAGACATCAAATACATGTAAGGTTAAGGTCATTCATTAAGATAAAGACCACTTATGAAGGTCAACTTAACAACAATAACAACAACAACAACAACCAAAAAAACCCCAAAAAAACCTCAAAAAAAACAAAAAAAAAAAAAAAACCCAAACAACAAAAAATCAAAAAAAATTTTGATTTTATCAAAAAAACCGATCTAAACACATGCTTCATATTTTGGACGTAAGTTCCTCGCATTGATAGGTATCAGTTGGTTGTAAGGTTTATATCATTCATCACGGTCAAGGTCACTAAGCAAGGTCACATTTCAGAAAAAAAAGACTGTTACGGGGTTATGGTGTTTCACAAACACATCTGGTTTGAATCTGGGATGGTATAATGGAATATACCCTATCATATGTTTATTTTTAAGTCGAAACTCTGATTGACCTCTGAATGACCTCTGTATAGTGACGATTTTTTTCTACCTGTACAAGCGTTACACATATTGTAAAAGCGTTACACCGCTGCAATCAAGGGAGCTATCATCGATACATATCAATTAGATCGAAATCAGACACCTCCAAACAAGAATGAAATATTGACAAGTGCAACAGGGCAATCAATACGAATTTATTTTCCCGTAACCCTTTCTGCTAACGCTGTTGGTGTTACAATGCCTCGCCTCGTTTAAGTTGCATGTTGGAAGACTAGCATTGTATTCCAGAATATCTTAATCCAACCCATTCCCACACATTTCCCCGCTGTTTTGCGCCCCCCCCCCCAAAAAAAAAAAACTTTTCCGAAAACGTTGTGGAAAATGAAGAAATTGCTTGTTACAAGCAATTTCTTCATTATCCACAATATTTTCTATCCCACAAGACAAAGATTATTAAAATTTCACCAATTAAAAAGTGCTGCCTGTAAATTCTTTGATTATGGGCCTTTCTTAAAAAAATTCAAGTCAGGTAATGGTTTGATACGATTTCTTTCGATATTGAAGACATTCACACGAAAGAACTGGGAATTTTCGATTACCCACATTCACTCTTTTATATTCTTTGAAATGAAACCGACTTTTGTTTTATTTCATTACTTTATTCATTACTTATTCAAAAGACCGTATCTTTTTCATAAAAGCGTCTGAATATACGCTGTTAACGACTCGCACAATTACAGTACAAAAATAGAATAGAAGATGAAAGGTTTAGAATAAATTCAGATGATGATTATTATATATACGGGTCATCTGAGAAAAACAAAATAGAATATTTCATCATTTACTAAACGAACTATTTTGCACGGGATCTGAATTCAATGGCATGATCCGGCATTTTCAGAAATGATTCAAAATTATTCCCCCATGTGCATATCCTTTTAATATCTTTCACTTGAAAGGGTATGAATTTTCAATATCAGTTGTTATTAGTGTTGCATTGAAGCACTGAATACGGGAGATATATACACACGCATTCATGTGCGTGCTTGCTCTTTGCATGTTCATGACATATTCACTACTTATATCTACTGAAGCTGTGGTCTTGGGTGACTCAATGATTAGGACGGTAAACTAACAATCTGATAGAAGTCGAGGGTTGTAGGTTTGAGTCCCGGCAGCTCCACTGGTCACGTGGTTACGTCCTAGAGACAATGCATTCGGAGCTCAAGCCTCGTACTGATGATACACGTGATCATCGCATTGACATAAATGAAGGATAGTCCAAAACGATGTGAACCCCTCTTAAAAAACAAAACAAAACAAAAACAAAACAAAGAAACAAACAAACAACAACAACAACAAAAACTCGTCCAATGTCTTGTGAGATCTTTTTCGACACATTATTCCCCTAGAATTACGGTTGTCACAACACACCGCACTTTATTTGGTATAGTCAACGAAAATGTTGTAACTACAGCTTTACCCATCCAGTAGTTTTGTTGTTTTGATTGAAATGACGATTTGCTGGTGAAGATGACTTCATCATTCCCTAGACCAAATGAAATTGATTAGTCAGTTTTTTGTACCCGAAAATGTATGACGACTACCTATTCCTATGCATTAGTAGACGACGAAATTTTAGATTAATGTCGATTGAAATATGTTGCCGAAGACAATTTCAAGGTTGTGAAATCAAGAAAAAGTCTTTGCCTTTAAGGGTAGAAAACATTGTGGACGTTACAGAAATTGCATGTGACAAGCAATTTCTTCATTGTCCACAATGTTTGAAAAAAAAAGAGAAGAAAAATCTTGAGGGGCGTAAAAGGGTGGGTGTTTGGGAATGGGTTAAATGTAATTACTCTTGTTAAGTACCTTATAAATGTTTATAGCCGTAAGGTTTTTTTTTTAACTAAATGAAACATTCGTTCTACCTTTATTCCTGCTAAATTTACCCGACTTTATGTCCCAGTTTTGGAAAGTTTTTATCATATTTCATTGCCCCGCAAATCAAGATAGATTTCTGATAATTCGTGCGTGTACTTTTGAAGATGAAATGAAAATTATTGTTCCCGGTGGATTGTTTGAAATTACAGAGGAGCATGCAAATATGTGTGACATAAAAACTTACCAGTCTTTTATCTGATGTCTTACCAACACCATTCATTGCGAATTGGTACTTGTCAAGTATTTTCTTTTGGTGTATTGTGATGCTGTACCTTTATGTGCTAATCCTAAAAATAGCCTTAATAAAATGACGGGAATCCGCCACCGATTAGAAAAATAACTGACAGTTTACTATCACAAGTATTCGAATTCTGAAAATTGCAGGCAATTTATAAAAGCCGTGAAAACTCAGTGCAAGACGGCATTACACTGTATATGTATTGTGTCATCGACTGGTATGTCGACTTTATCAACGGTCTCATTATGTTATAAATTAATTTTTAGTTTCGTTTATTAAAAACGAGCGTTCTGATTGGCCGAAAAAAAAAAAAAAAAAAAAAATAAATAAAATCATACCTCCATGAACAAAATTTTGAGCATTCGCCTATTTTGTATGCTTGCGCAGTAAATAGATCAATAAAAATGTACCAAAAATTGTAAAATAATTGCCCTTTTTAGCTTGATTTAATTAAATTATGAAACGAAGAGGAGATTTTTTGTTCTCATGGAGGTATGAAAAGAAAAACCTAAATACACCAATGTTTGAATCAACTTCGCGTATTCATACAGTGTGATTTTTTTCATTCTCTCATAGAATAACAAAAATATTTCCTCTTAATCCGATTTTAAGCAATTTCTAACCGCCCACCCCCAACCGCCTTATTCCCGTCATCATTTCACTTTTATTACTGAAAACGAAAACATAATTTCAATTGGATTAAATGCCATAGGCTTCTTGTAGACGACAAAATTGACGTGATCAACGGTTTCTATATGAGATAGAATTCACTTATTTAGAATAGTAACGTCGTGACGTTACACCGTCACAACAGGAAGGGACAGTTATCTATCAGATACTATAGACGGTTAAAGGGTGTACATATACATTACAACTGAAATGATGGACCTTTAAAACGAACGTGTACGGTTGTTGATTTCATGGAATGTCATTATAGTACCAAGCCCTACAAAAATGTACTTGTATCTATTTACATTGGACATGTACACCTTTATTGCTATTGCTTACACTCACTGTTTAAATGTTCCAACTGTAATTTGAATGTACACTTAATGATCACAGATTGTTCATGCAGTTTGCGAAAATTGGGATTAAGCTCTGGCTATTCGATTTGTTCATTATTCATCAGAGGTCCAGATAAGAGGGGAAAACAGCATTCTAAAACCTTTTTTTTTCTCAAAGAAACCCTATGTTGTGGGTATACCTGCAACATACGTTTTATGGCAGAATTGGTGAAATATTTAAATCTAGAATACGAGTTACGCCCTATATCTCTAACTCTGATTCATTCTATTGCGGATGGACCCCCCCAAAAAAAAAAACCACAAAAAAACCAACAACAACAAAAAGCCAACAACAGAAATAGTAATGGTACACACATAAAGAAAGTTCATTTAACAATCGCTGGTAACGCCCATTTACTCTTTTGACCACGCCCACTGGCCTCGACAGGAAGTCCCGCTTCGGTTTTTTAATGGCGTTATTTTGTAAAAGTTATTATCTGGAATAAGCTTTAGTTACGACACTAAAGTCGCCAACCAACAAAAAGGTAACGAAATTGGCTAATGTCGGAGTTCAAAACTCATACCTGGTCTAAATGAACGATTGCATTGGTCAACTGGTTATTTGACTAACAGCCGCGATTGGTCAATTAAAAGATGCAATGTAGAAACAACATATTTCATTCAAATAATTGTAGTTTTGTAGTTCTCTTACTGTATAGTGTTGTATAGTTTCCTTACTGAAAATGATATTGTTATACTGCATGGTTAAGGTAATGCATGCGAGTGTATTATTATTTTAACTCTGATAACTTGTTATGCGAATAGAGCTCCATTATTACAAAATTACAGCGCTTATATATTAACCTTTGTCATGCTGTATAAATTACCTTACTGAAATGCTACCAAATCAAAGGGCTGAAAGCACTGATAGAACTTGTTGTTCAAAAATCAATATTTCTTTTAAAAATCAACCTCATAAACAAATCTTGCAGGAAAAGTACAAGCAGGAGGTGTAGACTAAGATCAGCCTGCACATAAGTGCAGCCTGATCTTAGTCTACACCTCCTGCCAAAACCGGAATATTCCGGGTTCAGCATGACAAGGGTTAATCGTTCCAACAAACGCTATTATGAACACGGATTTGTTGCTGCTATGAAATCACAATTTTGCGGTAAACATTTGGTCCCATTAAAGACTAGAAATATGTCACATACACGGGTGGTCTCGCTTAAGTGCTTGTCACCTGACCTTCATTTGTGACATTGAACTTAAGAGAATCCAACAGAACTTTACGCATTACACCAGTAGTCATCAAGGGGAACAACTGTGTCGAGTTATTTTGAAATCCGTGAATAAATATAGAAGATATGCTCCATACAAGACTTGCCAAATCGCTGGCCCTGCCCACTTACTGCATTAGCTACACCCACTTCCTCCGACAGGAAGTCCCACTTCGATTTCAAACGGCGTTATTTTGCAAAATATGTGTCCAGTAGCATGTAACAAAAAGTAGAATAATTGGTTGACGACCTAAACGTCGTTACTACAGCTTGAATAAGCTGTTGTTACGACCTTTAAATCGTCAAACCAACAAACAATTTTACAAAAAAATGGCAGCTGATGTTGGTGTTCAAATCTTATTTCATGTCTAAATGAATGATTTCATTGGTCGACTGGTCATTTGATTGGCAATCGCGATTGGTCATTTGGATACACATACACACATGCACTGACACTGAATTACATGGCGGGGGCATAAAAGGCCAAATTACTCGTAAACCGTGAATGTTCCTAACTGCATTATGAATTAGAAACTGGACACATTTCTTTTGAAATTCAACAAAGTCTTGCATCAAAGATTTGAGCTACGTTTTGAATGGACTTCTAGTTTAGCCCAACTTCAAATCGTGGAGACAGAGAATAGTTTCGCCAGGTCCATAATAATTGCTCTTTTAGCAATCGCATAAACAACCTACCTAATTTATTGCTCAAGGTGCAGATAGACGAATACTGCGTAGATTGATCTCTATGTAAATGGATAGGCCAAATAATATAACCAAAGTCAGTCAACTAAATAGCCGGGTCGTTTTCAATTTCATCAGGGCATTATTATTACCTGAACACTTTTACCCTTTCCTTGACTTCGGGACCCATCATATATATAGAGGATAATCGTTTGTTTCAGTGTAAGATCGATTTATATTTCATTGAGTGAACAACAAAAGATTTATTTTCACATGTGGCGAAGCCACGAGTGAAAATAAATCTTTTGTTGTTCACGAAATGAAATATCAATCGATCTTACTCGAAACACAAACGATTATTCTATTTCTTTAATGCAAAAATTAGACAAAATGCGAAAATTATATGACACATTTTCTTAAAGCGCGTCATTTTGCACGTGACTACTATGCAACGCTTATCATGACGTCACTTATTTGGTTCTGCTTAGATAATGTCAGATAGGGTGAAATGTACGAAAGCGGGGCATAAGTTTTTTTTATAATTTCACTGGATAGGCGGTGGGTTTATCAAATGATAATCTACCGTTATTTCTCGATAGTCCACCTGAAAGCATCAAAGAAATATCTTTCACTGGAAGAAAACGACTCGAAATAATTATAATATTCTTTATTAGCGCGCTCAATGACCTCAACTGTCGATGCGCGCCCATACATTCATTCTCAACCCTTTTCTGTTCAAGTCCTGGCTTATACTTTCCTGTGATTGAATACACGAGAACACGTTGTGGGAAAAGAAGAAATTCCTTGTAACAAGCAATTTCTTCTTGTCCCATGGCACAACATTTTCTGCCGTGCATGCTGTTTACTTTTCAAATTGCACTCATCTTTAGGTGTCGTCTGCAACTTCTTTCAAATAAGACAAGTCTAAAATTTTGAAAGCAGGAAATAGTTAACCATTTCCTGTTTAACAAAATTTTAGACCCGTCCAAATCCAAAGGTTTTTCAGACGAAAGTTTAAAGTGGATTTAAGTTAAAATAACTATTGAGTAGGGTAGAAAATATTGTGGAAAAAGAAGAAATTGCTTGTTACAAGCAATTTCTTCTTTTTCCGCAATGTTTTTTCAAGTATAGAAATACAGGGACGTAAAAAACACGGATTGAACAGGAAAGGGTTAAAGGACAAAGTCTGTGTTGGCGAATTGGCTTGACAGAATGTTGATGTGTCTCTGACGAACCTGTACGTGACATCTTCAACACTTTCACATGTGATTCAATTAAGTAGAGACTCTGATCATCCAGTGCATTCACACAATCTGATCAGAGTCTTTACAATTGACCAATAGATGTCAATCAAAAAATCGGTCGAGCAGAAGTGAGTTTTGAACTCCGACATTGGCCACCATTTATGTCAAACTTTTCTGTTGGTTCGGAGACGTAAACGTCGTAACTACAACTTATTCAAGCTGTAGCCACGACGTTTAGATAGCCAATCAACCATTCTACCTTTTTGTTACGTGCTGCAAGCCATATATTGTGGAAGATATCGCCGTTGAGAATCTAATTGGAACTTCTTGTTGGAACCAATGGGAGTAAGTGGAGTAAACGGAGTAAGTGGGCGGGGCCACAATTGGTCGATTGTTGATCGGCTTATCGTCTTGACAGAAATTTGCCCCAGTACCAATGTCTTCGCAGTCTGATTTAAGTTTTTAGTTAGCACACACGCCCCCTTCAAATATCGTTAGCAGGTTCTTGCGTCTTTCTATTTATTACAAAATAGGTACTTGAATCTATTAACGGATAATATTGGCCTCTTTCTTCCTCATTTTTAGACCCGAAAACTTGAGATCAATGCGGAAAATTTGATTCTGGCTTTATATTTATCAGACTGATTGATTGATTGATTGGATGGGGTTTAACGCCGCTTTAAACTTTTTTTCAGTCATATCGCGGCGGCTGGAGCACCTAACAATGGATTTCTGGTATTTCTCACACCAATACTACCACTACATCCTTTCCTAGCCTCCAGCTGCTATCCCACATAGGTGTACGATTATCCACCCATTGGTGAGAGACAAAGTCGGAAAGAATATGTGCCGCCGCCGGGGATCGAATCCATGACATCCCATTATTGAAGATTAGGAGTCTGACGCGCTACCGACTGCGCTATGACGGAGGAAAGTTAATAATTATGACAATAGGAACTCTCTCGTAAACATGCAAATTGCTTATTTCAAACAGGGTGCTAAAATTACGATCCTGAGAAATGACCAATTTCGATTGCAATGACGTTGAGGTCAACCATCAACCGTATGAATAGGATGGCTGGGTGATTCATTGTATAAAATGATAGTATCAGTTTCAAAATTCAACACGTTTTACAGGCCCTGCTGTCAGACAGGGGTCAACCCTTTTAGCTTGTCAATACCTTGTTAATTCACGAATATATATCTTTTATAGTTACATAGGTTAAAATCTGTTTCTGCGTTTTAACAGTACGTCGTTGGGCGTGTAAAATGGCATAACTACAGCTTGAACAAAACTGTAGTTACGACATTTTGCACGCCCGACGACGATGTTCAACCCACTCCACACTTTAACCGACGATCAGTGACGTGCAAGTCGGTTGTTAACACTCGGCGCACGTGGCAGCTGTAGCAATTCGGCTCACAACACTCACTAGTACGAGTTTATAAAGCTAGATAATTCTGCATTGAAAAATTCCCGCATCCAGGCGGGATTCGCACCAGGGACCCTCTAATCCTGCGGCTCGCGTCTTACAACTTGACCATCAACTTTGCGTGTCCAACCCCTCTTCCGAAGGGTGTGGGCAAAACTGCACCAGCTTTCTTTACATCTTATTAGCACACTTTTGCAATTGCAACTGTTTTCGTTTGAATGAAAATGTAAAGATTATCCTGCTCTAAGTTTTTCTTGATTGACTCAATACCAGATTCCATCTTTTTGGATTTGTCAAATTGAACAAATCGCAGAAATGCAATTTCAAGTGACCTAGAATTGAACGAAAAAAAAAGGGTTTAAAACAACGTGACAAGAAAAAAAAAAGCTTGATACAAGCAATTTATTCTTATCCCACAAAGTTTTCATTGCGAACGTCAAAATACGGACTTTTGTGAAAACAGATCAAACTGTCCCACGGGTACCGATCGCGAGTGTCAGTCAAACAATCAATCGACCACTGAAATCATTCATTTAGACTGGAAGTTAACTTTGAACTCCGACATTAGCCGAAGCATTTTGTTTCAAAACATACAGTTACGGCGTTTAGGAACTAGCCATAAATTTTGCAAATAAACGCCGTTTAAACTCGAAACGGAGTCAATGGGCGGGGATCAGTGATTGGTCATTTAAGTATAGTCTCGGTTATGTGAGCCCATTTTGCTATTTTTAGTATGTCAGATAACCCTTTTATAATAGTAGTATTTTCATTGATTTTCACACACCTCGTACAAACTTACGCGAATAGAATGTAATAATTTTTTGTCAAATTTGGGGTAAATGGGTGAAATGTAACTGGATCTTTTTCATGCATATTTCACAATTAATTTTTTCTGAAATATGACACACTCTTAAACAGTCACCATGGTTACCACAATAAAATGCATCACTTGTCCCAACTCAAACTTCCTTATAATCAGTTTTAAATATTGTCACTTTGAGTATTCTTTTTAATATAGATTACTGTGGTGTGCCGGGTCCTTTTTCCAGAAAAGTACAGCAGCCTTTCTCTGTGGCCTGTCGTTGATTGATTGAATGGGGTTTAACGACGCTTTTAACAGTATTTCAGTCAAATCGCGGCGGCTGGAGCACCAACAGTCGATTCCTGGTATTTCTCACACCAGTACTATCACTACAACCTTTCCTAGCCTCCAGCTGCTATCCCACTTAGATTTACGATTATCCACCCATTGGTGAGAGACAATTGTCGGAAAGAATATGTGCCGCCGCCGGGAATCGAACCAATGACATCCCATTGTTGAAGATTAGGAGTTTGACGCGCTACCTACTGCGCTATGACGGCGGCGTGGCCTGTCGTAGGAAGCGACTAAAAGCAGAGAGATTTCCTTGTAACTCCTGGATGGCAGCAGGTTGATGATTTTTATTCAAAAGCTTATTTTTTTTTTTATCTCGATGTAAATATTAAGCTTTCGAATGAAAAGCACTAGCCTGTGTGTAAGACCCCGTATTTTTAAACGGGGTATTAAAATAAACTACTGCAGGCCAACCGCTGTCACATCCGCCATTTCATCTGGCGGAACTGACGTGACAACTGGCACGTCGTAAGAGGCGACTAAATGGTCTCCATTTATCATTTTCTGTTTCATTCGTCGTCCGTCATGTTATGTCTGTGGTTAACTTTGTATTGTTCTGTAACTTTCCTTAAATCTCTTGCGCGCTAAATGACCACAGATGCGCCATAAAGCACCAATCAATCAAATAATGATATCCAAAAACACATATGAACAAGTCCAAATCTCAGTAGGTATATCCAGAGCCCCAGCCTAGCACTGCTGATCACTATGCAGTAATTGAATAGGTATACTTGGACGTGAACTAATAGATTTGTTTGTTTGTTTGTATGGGGTTTTACGCCGCTTTCAACAATCTTTCAGTTATATCGCGGCGGCTGGAGCACCTAACAATGGAATCCTGGTATTTCTCACACCAGTACTACCATTGCATCCTTTCCTAGCCTCCAGCTGCTATCCCACATAGGTCTACGATTATCGACCCATTGGTGAGAGACAAATAGTCGGAAAGGTGAACTAATAGAATGATTTATAATAGAATGATTTATAAAAACGATACTAAAGTTTGATAAAAATTCCAAATATGGCCTTTTTGTCCAATAACTGTTTGTAATACCCTCTTCTCGTGCTTGTTGCTACCACAGTTGGTATCGCGTCTGACTCTTATTCATGAGGTGCTAGGTTCGATCTACGGTCGCGGCAAATATCCTTTCTGACATTTGTCTCTCACCAATGGGTTGATACTTGTAAACTTAAGTGGGTGATCAGATGGATGCTCGGAAAGGATGTAAAGGTAGCACTGGTGTGAGAAATAACTGGAATCCATAGCTGAGTGCTCCAACCGCCGCAATATGACTACTGTTAACCTTTTCCCGTTCAATCACTTTTTTATAAGCAATTTCATCATTTTCACATCGTTTTCGATTTTTTCCTTGTTGGCGTAAAAAGCGAGATTGAGAATCATTATTTACGAAGCAGTTGATTCACAAGTTACATATACTTTAATTTTGTAGGGCTTATGTCTATACTCCAACTAATATTTTCTTTTTCTTTTCAGTTTTGGAGAACCGTGGACCCAATGACGAAGAAATCATTGACAAACACTGTTTCTGGGTTCGATATGAAATTCCTGACGAAGTTGCAAATATCGATTGGTCCAACGAATATATATCTCGTATACGTAAGTCATAGGTCATTTAGAGGATTTTGAACGAGTGGTTATGAAACACATGTATATAGGGACTATTGTATTTCGATGGAGATAGAACATTTGCATTTGTTTTTAGCTGCTGAGAAAAATTTTGATATTTCACTAGACCGAAGGTTGAGTAGAATATCAAATTTTCCTCCGAGGCTCAAAACAAATATAAGATGTTTTCTTTTATAAAAAAAAAAAATATATATATATATATATATATATATATATATAACATTTTATAAGGAGTGAATTTATCAAATTGATCCTTCTTACATTTCACAAAAATGAATTACGCACCCATCCTGGTGTTCTATCATCCCATTCCCATATACTACCGCTTTTACCTCCTCAAAAAACATTATTAGGAAATATTTGGAAAATAAAGAAACTGATTCAGTTCTCTACTTCTGTTTTCTGCTTTTCTTTTCTACCCGGAAAGTTGAAAATATCTAAAACTTTATATTGTAGTATGTCACTCCTTTCAATTAAGACTGGTTCATTCTTTTTTTTTTCTTTTTTTTTGGGGGGGGGGGAATGGATTGAGTGATCATTTAATTGATAAAGGGTGTATTTTTACGTTATCTCCTTTTTTACCCATTCCCAACACAACATAATTTTAGACTGGACGAAATTGAAAGAAGCAGCAGATGACAATTTCAAGTTGATGGAATTTTAATTTTTTTCGCCTTATTGGATTGAAAACATTGTGCAAATTCATCATTTTCAACAATGTTTTCCAAACCTTTATTCCTTTTTTCAAAAGCAAATTTAAGATGTTGTGTCGTATAATATTCGTTTGTATTGTATATCTATTTTTTATTAATACATTTGATGAAATAATGAAAAAAAAAATCTGTATTCTTACAAGTATTTCCCTTCTCAAATACCATTCTTATTACGTTAATTTGCATTATGACGTCATCTATAGACGCCATCTTAGACTATCTTATATGGAACTGTATTTGACACTCAGATACGATTTTTTTTCTGGCGTGTCCGATTTTGTCTGTATGGAATGTAAATGAACTGTTTTCCGCTGCGAAGAAAAAGTTGATATTCCACTCGACCTTCGGTCCCGTAAAATATCAGATTTTTCCTCCGCAGATCAAAGCAAATACGTAGAAGATTTTGTATCTATATCGTGACATAATAGTACCTATTTATCCAACGAGTCTTACGAGCTATAATCATATAAAAACGTGAGTCTGTCGAATTTTATCTTTTTAAAGACGTAGAGATGAATAAAATTGGCATTTTGTGAACACGAGTTTGATAATCGTTTCATAGTATCGCATATTTTTTTGTTTTCATGGCGGTATGAAACGAAAAAAGTAATCAGACTGGATGAATTAATCCATACGTTTGATTAGGTTTTTTGTTTCATATCTCCATGAAAACAAAAACATTTCGTATAATCTATCCTTTGAGCGAAAAAAAAAAAGGCAAATACTTCACAAATTTTGATACATTTCTTATTGAACTGTTTATGCACAACATACAAAATAGCTGCGTGATCAAAAGTTTGTTCACGGAACTATGAAATAATTTTTTGTGCCTTATAGATCGCTCGCTTTTGATAAACGAAATTAAAAATTAAATCATATACATGTTACACGCACTATAACGTCTTTTTCGTGGTAACGAAATATGCTTCTATAGATTTTTGCTCAATTGCATAAATATAACAATAGTGCGATGTCTCTCTTGTAATATTAACCAGGTTTATTTTATTCCCGCGACGATGGTCATGTTATCATTCGAATTATATGATAATTAGATTATATGAGAAAACTCACCATGTTGAAATGACGAAGAGATTCATTTAGAGCCGTGATATGTCATTTGTCTCAAACTTCAATGCAAAGAAAAAGTATTACCTTCATGCCTTATTATTTCATATTATCTGAAAAAGTAAACAACAGTTTTTTAATTGGACTACTTTGTGCGCAAGCCCAGATGATTTTGTTATATCTCTCTTTATTCTAAATAAGATTTGACTCTCCGCTTTACACATATATCTTTCATTTAGTCATTGGGGTAGAATAAGGAAAATCTCAGTTCATTGATAATTCAAGAAACAACTATATGAAAACTCGTTATCCAGAAATAGTTGAAAATGAAACGCGGTAAACACCATCAATATTTTTGTACCAATGAAACAGTTATTACTTGGCATATACTTGAGATTCGTTATTTTTCGTAAGCGTTCGGGTAAAATCAATAATATGCAGTATGTCGATCACCATATTTCTATAAATAGAATTTCACCCTTATTTGAATAAGCATGGAGATTCAGGTATATAAAGTCGAGTAATGCTGATGTTTTTGTTGATTTTTCTAAATTATTTAAAGGACTTTTTTGTAATATATTTCAGATTTGATGCGATGTTGGTTAGCGTTCTTCATCCTAGCCCTGGTTGTATTTCTCACTGCCTATATATTTGGTCTAGTATTATGTTGTTGGCGACAATCTAGATGGGCCTATATCGCTGGACTGTGTGCTTACGTCGCAGGTAGGTTGTTTTGATTTGATAGTATCAAAGAGTCTCTGTTCGTTTGCTTAATTAATAGATGAAGAGAATATTTTTGTTTTGTATCAAACAAACAAACAAACAAACAAACAAAACAAAACAAAAAACAAAAAAAAAAATAATAATAAAACCCAAACTAATCATACTTGTGTGAACTCGCGAAGCTCATCGGGTGAGCGTATTCACACTGTGTGAATAGTTTATCCGTCTCATATCAAAACAAACATATTCACTTCATTTTGTGATATCGAGCGATAAAAACAAAAAACAAATACTGAACAAAATTTGATGCAACATTAATGAACCTTTTCTTATGTAAGAATACAAAATAGCATCCTGACGGGTGAAGGGTTATCGAGATCATTTTTTTGGTCAAATATTATATATAAGTATAACGTTCGCCGCCCTTGGTACGAAAGAATGACAAAATAGCTGCGTACTCAAACTTTTGTTAATGGTATTATAATATTTTTGGCAAACAGGAATCTAATTTTTGTTAGACGATTCAAACGACCAAATAATACGCGGCTTACCGCCATATAGTCATATTATGGCAGCTGGAGCACCTACCCATATATTTGTGGTATTTATAACATCAGTACTCATCTGAACGAGCCTCCAGCTGTTCGTCCCTCTGAGACTTCCGAGTATCCTTTCATTGGTCGGAGCTAAATATCTGGAAAAATATTTGTCGCAAGCGGGGAAACACGGAGAAATCGTTATTTTGTTGTTGTTTTTTATGGATAAAAAACATGGTGGATAATAAAGAAATTGCTTGTCACAAGCAATTTCTTCATTTTCCAAAATGTTTTCCCAATCGTTTTCTTGAGAGGCGTCCAAAAGCGTCACTGTGTGGGAATGGGTCAATCAGTGAATAGCTTCGGTTAAGGTGTTGCGCCCATTTTTTACAGAAGGACTGCGGTAATTGCCTTTGGAAGATCGAAATTGGCTCCTTGTTTGTCAGACGTAGGATGAAATCTTCTGCTTCCTGCGTCTTGGTCAACAACTTTGTTTATGAGCATTCTAATTGATAATCGATTAGCAATTTCTCCTTTCCTCACAATATTTCCACTATGGCCTAAGCTACCTCACCCTAAAGCAGAGACCCGTTGCGATCTGATACATTCATAGCCAAATACACATTGCCTTGAATGGCGTTGTCATCTACTTATTGTTTTATTATTTTATCTTTTCAAATTATTTCAGCTTTTTCCACTGCCGCTTCCATCGCTTTCTTCCACGGTGCTGAATATTTAGAGAGAAACAAGATTCTGGACACTGATCCCTACCAAGGATTGTTTTATCTCAACTGGCCACAGGTTCGTAATATGTAAATATACAGGTTGTCTGAGAGGATGGACATATTAACTATTTGTCAGGCAACAATACATTAGAGTGGTCCAAATTGAAAGAAATTGCAGACGACAATTTCGTGGTGATGCGATAGGTTTTATCCTTTTTTGGTAGAAATAATGTCGATAATGGAGAAATTGCTTGTAACAAACAATTTCTTAATTTTCCAATATGTTTCCGATGCCTTTCCTTTAGGGTAGTGAAAAGGCGGGATTATGTGTAATAGGTTAAGATTTTTGTTGAATGTTTAACCACTGACAAACTAACCGCCGTAACTTCATCCCTTTTCAGGATCCTGTTTCTCAAAACAGTCTAAATCAATGTTGTGTCTTTGAATTTCATGATTAAGACTCTGATTGGACTAGACGTGACCAGTCAGAGCTATTGAAATTGTAACCAACCAGTCTAATTCAACGATTATTTTTGTCTTTGAATTTCATACGAACGTAGGCCCTGTTTGGAAATATCTGTTGTCCAATGAGAGCCCTTATTTTGAAATTCATAGTTAGAAAGATAATATAGATTGAGTAGGGAATATAGACCTAGTTTGTGGTTTCTAATTTGCTATTTTAAAGAGCGTTTGCCATACGCGCGATGGCCAAATCGCAATTTATGGCCTATTAAGCTAGAGTTGTATCTATTGGTTAGAAATACGGCTTTTAATGCTCAAATTTCAAACATGTCCTTATCCGAGTATTTTCTTCATTAACTCCAAGCCATTTTGTCGCTTATTCGTTGTCTTCTTGCTTTGATTCGAAGTGCATACTTAAGCCGGACTTTAAATATATCCGCTTCTATTTGCACCAATAATTCAATATTGCTTGTATCTTCTTGGTCTAGCCTGACAGGGAGCACTTTTTTAAAGTGATTTTTGAGGTAGTATATCTGAGCGATTGTTAATAGCGGCATTAAACCCCATACTCACAAAATGTAACGTCTTTGACCATTTCATTCGCCATAGAATTCTTTGAAGTCAAATGTGATAGATTTTCAACTAGTTTAACGACCTTGACCTTTCACCATCTTACAAGAGGGCATTACACTGTAACACTGGTATTGAAAGACTTTTAAAATTGCGTTTCAGTTCCGACAATGTTTCCCGTCGAAAATATTCTAGACGTGTCATCATCGAAACAAGATTTTCTATAGAGATGTTTCAACCCATTACCAGACGACAAAATTTTCAGACTAATCCAGATTGGAAGAAGTTGCAAACAACATTTTTTTTGTTGATTGAATATATGGAATCATTGTCTTTAGAGAAGAAAATATCGTGGACGATGAAAATTGTTTGTAACAAGCAATTTCTTCATTTTCAATAATCTTTTCGAAAGCTTTTGTTCTAGAGGGGCGTCAAAAACAGGTTTGTGCAGGAATGCGTTAAAAATAAGACAAGCAAATAAAACCATAACTCTCTTGAAAACAAACCACCTAACGACCATCTGTTTACAGCCCCACAGACGGTTTATAAATCGTATGTAAATGAACGGTAATCTCACCTATTCATTCATATTGAAGAACCATTCAGCCATTAAATGCTTGTAACAGATGCATCCGAGGTCCAAAATCGATCCCGTCTGACAATTTACTGAGGGTATGTTTGTAGAGCGACTGAATACGGTTAAAGAGGTCCCATGTTCGATCTCCTGCCGCTCGACAAGGTTTTTCAAATGGAACGGCAGCCAGCCTAAATCAACGTTTGTCTCAGAGTATAAACAGTCATTTATAGAACATTGTATTAACTCATTAAAATTAACCCTTTCCTTTTTTTCAAAAATACTTGACTTATCCAAATTCAAAGGTTTTGCCGACGAAAATTTAAAGTGGATTTAATTTGAAAATAACCATTCAGTATGATAGAAAATATTGTTGGAAAGGAGGAAATTGCAATTTCTTCTTTTTCTACAATGTTTTCTCAGTTATAAAATTACGGGGACGTAAACACCAGGGATTAAACAGAAAAGGGCGAATACAATTCAATGAAAGCTATAATTAAACTAATGAATATCTACATTGGCCGATCGAAACTTCAGCGTGATTGGCGTTTCGCCACAGTCATCAAAAAAGAAAAAAAAAAAAATAAATATAACGATTGGTCAATCCAACAATTTACCTATACCGGAGGTGAATGGTGAACTCAGACATTTATGACAAGCAATTCTGTTTGACATTTATTAACCCTTGTCATGCCGAACCCGGAATATTCCGGTTTTTGGCAGGAGGTGTAGACTAAGATCAGACTGCACATTTGTGCAGGCTGATCTTAGTCTACACCTCCTGCTCATACTTTTCCCTCCCAAGTTGTTTAAGAGGTTGATTTCCAAAAGAAATATTGATTTTTGACAACAAGTTCTATCAGTGCTTTCAGCCCTTTGATTTGACAGTATTTCAGTAAGGTAATTTATTCAGCATGACAAGGGTTAAAACATGTTACGCAATGTCGGACTTGTCCAAGATGTCATCAAGACAAACACACTGACCAATCTTCAGGTTGATTGAGTACAAATTATGGCTTCTAGATTGTCTACAAGCTTTTTTCCCCCCAAGAATTTATCTTGTGACCGACCTTTTGACCCAGAGTGACTTACTTTCGAACGTGTAATAGTTAACATCAAGATAAACATTCTGACCAGATTTCACATTGGTTGAGCACAAAATATTCTGCCTCTTGCGTGTCTAAAAGGTTTCTCTAAGAATTCACCTGGTAATATAGTTTTTGACACCAAGTGGCCCATTTTTGAACATGTCGAAAGTTGTCACTAAAACAAACACTCTGATTAATAATAAGCACATGTCTACAAGTTTTCCTAGGAATAATTATCATGACCTAATTTTTGACTCTAAAGGACCTATTTTCGAACTGGTCCAAGACGTCCTGACATTCTGACCAATATTGAATTTGACTGAGCACAAAACTGTGGCCTCTAAAGAGTCTAAAAGAGTTTTTCTAAGAACTGACCTTTCGACCAAGTTTTCGACCACAAGTGACCCAATTTTCTACTTATTCAAGATTTTGACAAGACAAACATTCTGGCAAATTGTCATGTTGATTGAGATAAAACTGTGGACTCTAGACAGTCTACAAGGTAAATGTTGTTGACGGACGACTTACGCCGGTCATCACACATACACAAAAGCTCATCTTGCGAATGTTGTGGTCAGATGAGGTAAAAAAACCCTCCGGCAAGCAACAATTAGGATGAAAAACTCCAAAGAAGTGAATAGATTATTTTTGGGAGTATTAAACTCAAACCAGAATCACACAACTTCATAAATCTGAAAAAAAGTCTTAATTTCTTACAATTCAACAATTTCAAAGCATATCATTATCATGAAGAGATACCAATTATAAATCCGTTTCTAGTTTCGGACTGTTTTTTTATATGGAGCAAACAACAAGCAAACAAAATTTTTACGTATACATTTTTTTCGCGGAGGCATGAAATAAATTTTCATTAAATCAGAATGCAGGAATTTTGATATACACAACTGAAATTATATTTTTCTGGAAATGAAATCACTTTAAGAAAGGAAATAAAAAAAGCAAGTAACACTGTACGAGTCGCTGATCGTGCTCATTGAGCTTTGATAGAAAGTTCCACCTCGATTTTTGGCCGGTGTCATTTTGCCAGTAACATGTTAAAAGAGTAAAATAGTTGGTTGACACCCTAAACGTCGCAACTACAGCTTGAATAAGCTGTAGTTACGACGTTTAGGTGTCCAAACCAACAAAACTGATACACACAAACACCGACCAAATGTTGGAGTTTCAAAGTTCATATTGGGTTTAAATGAATGATTTGATTGGTCTATTGATTCTTTGATTGACAACGCGATCCGTCAGTTTTACTTCTTACGTAAGATTCTTGACCCGAAATTTGACTCAGTGTGTAAATCCCGATAATGCCGATTGAACGACTCTAGGCGAGTGACGGGTTTATCACATTTTGAGAAGTACGTCTGTCTTTTCGTTGGCGTCATTCGGTTAAATTGGATATATTTACAAGTTCATTCGGATCAAAATTTTACCCATTCCCACTTGACGAAAATTTAGTCTGTACAAAATTCAAAGATGGTGAAGGAAAATTAAAATTGGTGTATTTTCAAAAATCTTTGTCTTTTTTAAAGAAAACATTGCGGATTATGAAGAAATTGCTCGTAATAAGATTTTTAAAATTTACCACAATGATTTCCAAAGCTCTTTTCAGAAGGGGGATAAAAAGCGGTATTGAGTTGGAATGGGTTATATCACATACTTATGTAAGTCAAACCAACGCAAACCCCTTCGTCAATTCTAGCTCTCCTACGATGGTATTTACACAATAAGTGCGTGAATAATCATTATCAGATTCTAGGACCTGATAAATTCTACATTTTTTAAGCCTTTATAGCATCAAAGCTAAAGGATGACGTAAGTTTTTCGGCAAAACGTGAACTACTAATTTCTCATTTGTTCAAACTATTAACATAGATCGTTTTCTTCACTATGTCACACGGTAACTAAGATGCCAATTCAATGACTGAACTACGAACTTGGGTTACCCTTTTTTTGGGGGGGGGGAGGGGAGGGGTTAAATCTTCTTTGAGAGTGAATCCACGTAATAAAAGGTTTTCAGTTTTTATTCTTAAAATCGACAAAATGTCAAACAAGCATAACAATCATATATCGATACAAGTAAAAATCCTGATATGTACATTTGAACTGTATACATAAATTAGGTACAATTAGCATGGACTGTTTTAATAAACACGCGGCCAAGTTCAATTTTTTAAAGTTAAATTCTGGTAATACACCGTCTTTAAGCACGTCTTGTACGAATGGCCACGTATTTGATTATATTAAAAAGGGTATTGGTGCCAATGAGATTGTGTACAAACTTCGAATGTACGATCATCGTCATCGATGGGTTGACAAATCATCGTAGCTACGGCTTTATTCCAGCTGTAGTTACGTCATTTTGGTCGTCCATCGATGATATATTCATTTTTGACATTTTTAAGAAGAATAACTATTGTGCCGGACCTAACAGTTACGATTGTTTCAAATATCAGCTATATGTACATCTAAATTCCATCGAACACCCTTTGCATCCTTTTAACCGTGTAGGCCTCTTATGAAAATGAAACAGAACTGGAAGCACGCAATTGTTTTGCTCAACACCGCATTCTGCTTATCTAAACAACAAGATGTTGATTTACTGTGATTTCACATACGAACTGGTACATTGTGTGACCTCTATGTTATTGAACAATTGAAATTTAGTTATCTTAATCTTTTTGATTTACCTGTGACAAAATGTTTATTTACAGTGATTTCACCCCATTTTTAATACGAACTTTCACTTCGTGAGTACCTCCATGTATTTGGACAAATGAAATTGGGTTAGCTTAACCTCTTTGATTTACCTATCTAAATGACAAATGTTTATTCAGTGTCATTCCGCCCAATTTTCAATACGAACTGGTACATTGTGTGTACCTCTATGTAATTGGACACTTGCAATTGGGTTGGCTTAACCTCTTTGATTTACCCATCTAAATGACAATATGCTTATTTCGTGTGATATCACCCCGCTTTCAATACGAACTGGCACTTCGTGTGTACTTCCATGTGAAAATGTGCAGAGTGAATGAGATGAATGAGAAATGACGCAAGTATTATGAGCTAGGATGATGAAAATTTGTATTTTTATACACAAACTAAAATTTATACGCCATAATAGTAACACTATACTTAGAACATTAGACTAGTAGCCGTACACCATCACTCTCCATTCTAGAGTTGTATCTATTGGTTAGAAATACGGCTTTTAATGCTCAAATTTCAAACATGTCCTTATCCGAGTATTTTCTTCATTAACTCCAAGCCATTTTGTCGCTTATTCGTTGTCTTCTTGCTTTGATTCGAAGTGCATACTTAAGCCGGACTTTAAATATATCCGCTTCTATTTGCACCAATAATTCAATATTGCTTGTATCTTCTTGGTCTAGCCTGACAGGGAGCACTTTTTTAAAGTGATTTTTGAGGTAGTATATCTGAGCGATTGTTAATAGCGGCATTAAACCCCATACTCACAAAATGTAACGTCTTTGACCATTTCATTCGCCATAGAATTCTTTGAAGTCAAATGTGATAGATTTTCAACTAGTTTAACGACCTTGACCTTTCACCATCTTACAAGAGGGCATTACACTGTAACACTGGTATTGAAAGACTTTTAAAATTGCGTTTCAGTTCCGACAATGTTTCCCGTCGAAAATATTCTAGACGTGTCATCATCGAAACAAGATTTTCTATAGAGATGTTTCAACCCATTACCAGACGACAAAATTTTCAGACTAATCCAGATTGGAAGAAGTTGCAAACAACATTTTTTTTGTTGATTGAATATATGGAATCATTGTCTTTAGAGAAGAAAATATCGTGGACGATGAAAATTGTTTGTAACAAGCAATTTCTTCATTTTCAATAATCTTTTCGAAAGCTTTTGTTCTAGAGGGGCGTCAAAAACAGGTTTGTGCAGGAATGCGTTAAAAATAAGACAAGCAAATAAAACCATAACTCTCTTGAAAACAAACCACCTAACGACCATCTGTTTACAGCCCCACAGACGGTTTATAAATCGTATGTAAATGAACGGTAATCTCACCTATTCATTCATATTGAAGAACCATTCAGCCATTAAATGCTTGTAACAGATGCATCCGAGGTCCAAAATCGATCCCGTCTGACAATTTACTGAGGGTATGTTTGTAGAGCGACTGAATACGGTTAAAGAGGTCCCATGTTCGATCTCCTGCCGCTCGACAAGGTTTTTCAAATGGAACGGCAGCCAGCCTAAATCAACGTTTGTCTCAGAGTATAAACAGTCATTTATAGAACATTGTATTAACTCATTAAAATTAACCCTTTCCTTTTTTTCAAAAATACTTGACTTATCCAAATTCAAAGGTTTTGCCGACGAAAATTTAAAGTGGATTTAATTTGAAAATAACCATTCAGTATGATAGAAAATATTGTTGGAAAGGAGGAAATTGCAATTTCTTCTTTTTCTACAATGTTTTCTCAGTTATAAAATTACGGGGACGTAAACACCAGGGATTAAACAGAAAAGGGCGAATACAATTCAATGAAAGCTATAATTAAACTAATGAATATCTACATTGGCCGATCGAAACTTCAGCGTGATTGGCGTTTCGCCACAGTCATCAAAAAAGAAAAAAAAAAAAATAAATATAACGATTGGTCAATCCAACAATTTACCTATACCGGAGGTGAATGGTGAACTCAGACATTTATGACAAGCAATTCTGTTTGACATTTATTAACCCTTGTCATGCCGAACCCGGAATATTCCGGTTTTTGGCAGGAGGTGTAGACTAAGATCAGACTGCACATTTGTGCAGGCTGATCTTAGTCTACACCTCCTGCTCATACTTTTCCCTCCCAAGTTGTTTAAGAGGTTGATTTCCAAAAGAAATATTGATTTTTGACAACAAGTTCTATCAGTGCTTTCAGCCCTTTGATTTGACAGTATTTCAGTAAGGTAATTTATTCAGCATGACAAGGGTTAAAACATGTTACGCAATGTCGGACTTGTCCAAGATGTCATCAAGACAAACACACTGACCAATCTTCAGGTTGATTGAGTACAAATTATGGCTTCTAGATTGTCTACAAGCTTTTTTCCCCCCAAGAATTTATCTTGTGACCGACCTTTTGACCCAGAGTGACTTACTTTCGAACGTGTAATAGTTAACATCAAGATAAACATTCTGACCAGATTTCACATTGGTTGAGCACAAAATATTCTGCCTCTTGCGTGTCTAAAAGGTTTCTCTAAGAATTCACCTGGTAATATAGTTTTTGACACCAAGTGGCCCATTTTTGAACATGTCGAAAGTTGTCACTAAAACAAACACTCTGATTAATAATAAGCACATGTCTACAAGTTTTCCTAGGAATAATTATCATGACCTAATTTTTGACTCTAAAGGACCTATTTTCGAACTGGTCCAAGACGTCCTGACATTCTGACCAATATTGAATTTGACTGAGCACAAAACTGTGGCCTCTAAAGAGTCTAAAAGAGTTTTTCTAAGAACTGACCTTTCGACCAAGTTTTCGACCACAAGTGACCCAATTTTCTACTTATTCAAGATTTTGACAAGACAAACATTCTGGCAAATTGTCATGTTGATTGAGATAAAACTGTGGACTCTAGACAGTCTACAAGGTAAATGTTGTTGACGGACGACTTACGCCGGTCATCACACATACACAAAAGCTCATCTTGCGAATGTTGTGGTCAGATGAGGTAAAAAAACCCTCCGGCAAGCAACAATTAGGATGAAAAACTCCAAAGAAGTGAATAGATTATTTTTGGGAGTATTAAACTCAAACCAGAATCACACAACTTCATAAATCTGAAAAAAAGTCTTAATTTCTTACAATTCAACAATTTCAAAGCATATCATTATCATGAAGAGATACCAATTATAAATCCGTTTCTAGTTTCGGACTGTTTTTTTATATGGAGCAAACAACAAGCAAACAAAATTTTTACGTATACATTTTTTTCGCGGAGGCATGAAATAAATTTTCATTAAATCAGAATGCAGGAATTTTGATATACACAACTGAAATTATATTTTTCTGGAAATGAAATCACTTTAAGAAAGGAAATAAAAAAAGCAAGTAACACTGTACGAGTCGCTGATCGTGCTCATTGAGCTTTGATAGAAAGTTCCACCTCGATTTTTGGCCGGTGTCATTTTGCCAGTAACATGTTAAAAGAGTAAAATAGTTGGTTGACACCCTAAACGTCGCAACTACAGCTTGAATAAGCTGTAGTTACGACGTTTAGGTGTCCAAACCAACAAAACTGATACACACAAACACCGACCAAATGTTGGAGTTTCAAAGTTCATATTGGGTTTAAATGAATGATTTGATTGGTCTATTGATTCTTTGATTGACAACGCGATCCGTCAGTTTTACTTCTTACGTAAGATTCTTGACCCGAAATTTGACTCAGTGTGTAAATCCCGATAATGCCGATTGAACGACTCTAGGCGAGTGACGGGTTTATCACATTTTGAGAAGTACGTCTGTCTTTTCGTTGGCGTCATTCGGTTAAATTGGATATATTTACAAGTTCATTCGGATCAAAATTTTACCCATTCCCACTTGACGAAAATTTAGTCTGTACAAAATTCAAAGATGGTGAAGGAAAATTAAAATTGGTGTATTTTCAAAAATCTTTGTCTTTTTTAAAGAAAACATTGCGGATTATGAAGAAATTGCTCGTAATAAGATTTTTAAAATTTACCACAATGATTTCCAAAGCTCTTTTCAGAAGGGGGATAAAAAGCGGTATTGAGTTGGAATGGGTTATATCACATACTTATGTAAGTCAAACCAACGCAAACCCCTTCGTCAATTCTAGCTCTCCTACGATGGTATTTACACAATAAGTGCGTGAATAATCATTATCAGATTCTAGGACCTGATAAATTCTACATTTTTTAAGCCTTTATAGCATCAAAGCTAAAGGATGACGTAAGTTTTTCGGCAAAACGTGAACTACTAATTTCTCATTTGTTCAAACTATTAACATAGATCGTTTTCTTCACTATGTCACACGGTAACTAAGATGCCAATTCAATGACTGAACTACGAACTTGGGTTACCCTTTTTTTGGGGGGGGGAGGGGAGGGGTTAAATCTTCTTTGAGAGTGAATCCACGTAATAAAAGGTTTTCAGTTTTTATTCTTAAAATCGACAAAATGTCAAACAAGCATAACAATCATATATCGATACAAGTAAAAATCCTGATATGTACATTTGAACTGTATACATAAATTAGGTACAATTAGCATGGACTGTTTTAATAAACACGCGGCCAAGTTCAATTTTTTAAAGTTAAATTCTGGTAATACACCAACCCGACCAAATGGTTGTAATGTCCACGTGATGATTAAATCGTGTTATCTCCTTTAAGTTTAAATTCAATTTTATTTTATCAACATTTGTAACCAATTCCTACACAATGACGCTTTTTGACACCCCTCAAGAAAACAATTTAGAAAACATTGTGAAAAATGAAGAAATTGCTTGCAACAAGATAGTTGAAAAATCTTAATATCATAAACTTTGAATTATTGACTGCAATTCCTTTCAATTTGGAACAGTCTAAAATTCTGTAAGCAGGTAATTGATAAATGAAATGTTCACCCAGAATACGTGATGATTATTTGTCATTCGAGTATAGCTCCCGTGTTTTTTTAAACCAAATAAAACGTTTTGATACATTTTGATTGGCTTGAATAATAATGTCCACTTCAAATCATATCCATCAAATATTTTACGCCGCCGTCATAGCGCAGTTGGTAGCGCGTCGGACTGTCAATCTAGAGGTCCCGGGTTCGATCCCCGACGGCGGCACTCATCCATTCCGACTTTTGTCTCTCACCAATCGGTCGATAATCGTAGACCTATGTGGGATAGCAGCTGGAGGCTAGGAAAGGATGTAATGGTAGTACTGGTGTGAGAAATACCAGGATTCCATTATTAGGTGCTCCAGCCGCCGCAATATAACTGAAAGATTGTTGAAAGCGGCGTAAAACCCCATTCAAACAAACAAACAAACAAACAAATCAAATATTTTACAGGAATTACAAAACGCTACTGACAGAAGCTACGGTTATTCCTACGTTATTGGATGGGTTGCCATGGCATTGGCCGCCGTTGCTGCCACCTTCTACTCCATCGCTGGTTGCTATATCGGAGGGGAACGATACGGTGAAAAGGTAAGTACATTGGCTTAATTTTCAGTCTTCTCCCTCGGTTTAAGAGTTTCAACCTAAACCGATGTCATTCTTCTAATCCTATCTACAATCAGTATAGCAAGTTGAAATAATTAAGAAGTTAAGCATGAATTCTATAACCGATAACTGATGCAGGCACATTAAGCCCATTTCCACACAATCCCGCTTTCTTACGCAACTTAAGAAGGAAGCTATGAAAATCATTTTGGGCAATTAAGAAATTGCTTTTAACAAGCATGCAATTTCTTCATTATTCATAATGTTTTCCATCTAAAGAGACGAAAAATTTAAAATTCCATTAATTCTAAATCGTCGCCTGCAGCTTCCTTCAAATTGGACCAGTCTGAATATTTATTGGGTGGGAATGGGTTAAAGGCAACTTATACGCGTGAAGACCTAGGGGATTGTACAAATTTATAGTTTGTTAGCAGTGAAATGTTTGAAAAACTTTTCTAATCAATCTACTCACGAAGATATCATATCTAGATGCAATACACCAAATCTATTTTACAGGAATACCTAGAGAAGGGTCGATCCAGAGAATATTTAGAGAGGAGTTATCCCATGCCGCTGGAACCCGTCCACCCAGAATACTACTACGGCTATCCCAGACAGGCCGGATACCAGGGGCCATATTTGTATGACATGGATTCCAGACAGGCACTTCCGGCCATTACATACGGACCGGAACAACCTGCCACGTGGAGATGGCAATAATGGGAGATATAGACTAGGGTGTAAATTATGAAGTTAAAAGTGGCTAATTGTTCTAATAAACACTGTCTGACCTAAACTAATATGTAACCCTCTTAATGATGTGCAGAATGATAAAACAACACTGTCAAGATTTATATTCGTTTGCAGATTTTTACTGAAAATTTACTCGGGCAAAATACGGGATAAAAATATGTAATCATGTAGTTTTGGTTGCATGAATGGTCATTTAGTCAGAGATACGCTACCTGCAAATATTGTTTTGTCCGTATGGTGTATTAAGGATAGCCCTTGTAAACCCATTCGAACACAATAACGCCTTTTTTACACGTCCCAAGAAAAACAAGCTTTAGAAAACAATGTCGAAAATGAAGAAATTGCTTGTCACAAGCAATTTCTACATTATCCACAATGTTTTTTACTTAAAAAGATAAGCAATTTTAAAGTTTCATCGACTTAAAAATATTGGCTGCAACATCTTTCAATTTGGCCCAGTCTTGATTTTTGTCAAGTTGTAATGGGTTTATTCAAGCACTGAAGAATACATTAGGTGTACATTTTTGGGGGACAGTAAGCACGTCTTGTACGAATGGCCACGTATTTGATTATATTAAAAAGGGTATTGGTGCCAATGAGATTGTGTACAAACTTCGAATGTACGATCATCGTCATCGATGGGTTGACAAATCATCGTAGCTACGGCTTTATTCCAGCTGTAGTTACGTCATTTTGGTCGTCCATCGATGATATATTCATTTTTGACATTTTTAAGAAGAATAACTATTGTGCCGGACCTAACAGTTACGATTGTTTCAAATATCAGCTATATGTACATCTAAATTCCATCGAACACCCTTTGCATCCTTTTAACCGTGTAGGCCTCTTATGAAAATGAAACAGAACTGGAAGCACGCAATTGTTTTGCTCAACACCGCATTCTGCTTATCTAAACAACAAGATGTTGATTTACTGTGATTTCACATACGAACTGGTACATTGTGTGACCTCTATGTTATTGAACAATTGAAATTTAGTTATCTTAATCTTTTTGATTTACCTGTGACAAAATGTTTATTTACAGTGATTTCACCCCATTTTTAATACGAACTTTCACTTCGTGAGTACCTCCATGTATTTGGACAAATGAAATTGGGTTAGCTTAACCTCTTTGATTTACCTATCTAAATGACAAATGTTTATTCAGTGTCATTCCGCCCAATTTTCAATACGAACTGGTACATTGTGTGTACCTCTATGTAATTGGACACTTGCAATTGGGTTGGCTTAACCTCTTTGATTTACCCATCTAAATGACAATATGCTTATTTCGTGTGATATCACCCCGCTTTCAATACGAACTGGCACTTCGTGTGTACTTCCATGTGAAAATGTGCAGAGTGAATGAGATGAATGAGAAATGACGCAAGTATTATGAGCTAGGATGATGAAAATTTGTATTTTTATACACAAACTAAAATTTATACGCCATAATAGTAACACTATACTTAGAACATTAGACTAGTAGCCGTACACCATCACTCTCCATTCTTTTCAAATCACATTAACCCACTATCTCGCGGCAAGATTTAAGACTGGTCGAAAATTAAAGCAGTTGTAGACGATAATTTAAAGTTTATGAAGTTTTCAACTTTCTAGATATAGACTATTGTTAAAAATGAAGAAATTGCTTATTACAAGCAATTTCTTCATTTTCAACAATATTTTTCCTATTGCTTTTCCTATTGCTTTTCTTGGAGGGCGTCAAAAAGCATGATAGTGTGGGAATGGGTCAATGATCAATAAGTATTATGTAGTGTCCCAAACATTTTAAATATTTCAGATTTTACAGCTTAACCATTTACCAGACGACAAAATTTTAGACTGTTCCAGATTGAAAGAAATTGCAGACGACAATTTGTAGTTGATAGAATTTAAAAATCTTTGTCTTTTGGGGTTGAAAATATTGTGGATAATGAAGAAATTTCTTGCATCAAGCAATTTATTCATTACTACAATATTTTTGAAAGCTTATGTCTTTAGTGAACGCGGATGTATGAGGGATGGGGGTAAAATACCTGTTACTGAGCCTACGATCAAAATCCTTTTTGGTATTTGACTTTTTTCTTATAAATCTCTGTAGAAACTCCTTCCAATTGTTTCAGAAAAAAATGTTTATATTTCAACGGTTATATCATCTTCACTTCCATAATCATTCTTTTTGTACAAACGGATCTTTAATTTCGCATATATTCATATACCATGACGAAGTGTAAATTTTTAGTTATTTCTACTTACAGACTTTAAGACTATACTATTTTGTAGATGTTTTGAATGTAGAATAAATATTTTTTATTTTAATCAGTGCATGTTATTGCAACATTCCAGGTGTCATGTAATGTACTTCTGTACCATCCCTTTTACTCATGTACTTGAATTAATTCCAAATTTATTTTTTATAGAAGATTACTTTTCAAGAATAATCGAGAGATAGATTATGATTCAAGCAAAAATAATATATGTACTTCATAAGACATAGATTTTCCAAAAAGGAACAAAAAATACTTTTAAGCCAAAAATATTAATCAGCTGAATTGGGAGGTTTCGCAAAATTAATAAATCGACGGATTAGTACAGAGACTTGTAAATGTCTTAACAATGTATAGATATATTGAATCTTTTTTGTGTGCTGAACGATCGATTTGTGTTTAACATTATGATTATATTCTCTCATTTTGTCCATCTTAGACTGTACAGCTATACATATGATATAGAAATATATACACATAAATATTTCAAATGTTCGTTTTTTTTAATTTGCCCTACCGCAGAGAATGTTGCACAAAATAGAGACCAATCGATTTTGTTGGCTGCACATATATACCTTGTTGTCACCCAAATGGGCGAATGATCGTAAACCCAATTGGGGTGAGCACCTGGAGGCTCGGAAAGAATGTAGTGGTAATACTGGAATATGAAATACCAAACATATATGGTTAGGTGATCCAGCCTCTGTGATATGACTGAAATACTGTTAAAAGTGGATTTAACCCATTTCGAGACGGCAAAATTTTAGACTGGTCCAAATTGAAAGGAGTTGCAGATGACAATATAAAAGTTTATGAAATTTTAGAAAATTTCAACTTGCTGGGTAGAAAAAAAAAATTGTGTAAAATGACGAAATTGCTTGTTGAAAGCAATTTCTTCATTTTACACAATGTTTTCCCAATTCGTTTTCTTGGGGCGTCAAAAGGCGTCACTGTGTGGGAATGTCAATCATCATTGCATCACATTGTACCTTTTCCAAGTCAAGTTAATTTTCGAATATTCAAATTAACAGAAAATTCTTCGTGAAAATCTAATAACGTGTAAAACCTTAGATCATTTGGTTAGCTATTGAGTGAACAACTAAAATTGTTTAACCCATTACCAGACGACAAAATTTTAAACTTGATCAAATTGAAAGATGTTCCAGACAACATTTTTAGTTGAATAAGTTTTCCGTTCTTTGTCTTTTGAGGTATAAAACATTGCGGAAATAGAAGAAATTGCTTGTACGAGCAATTTCTTCATTTCCTGCAATGTTTTTTCCAAAACCCATTTACCTCAGGAGAGCGTCATTTTGTTGGAATGAGTTAAGTCACCAGGGGAAATACAACAGAACTCTTCGTTCAATTCTACGAATCAAATCTTGAATGTACATCGTAGAACTATTTTAAAGCCTCACGTGACAAACTTCCAAAATGGCGCTATGCGATTTGATGAGTAATTGCGCTAAAACGCATCTTATACAGGTTCTGTAAGAACTCTGTTTGGTCTTCAACGGAAACTTGATATCAGAGTAAAACAGGGCAAAACATAAAACAAAAGGAAATTTAAACTTTTCAGCGATTCCGAGACTTCCGAACCATCCAATTTTCCGAGATTACGTAGTACGTCTTCCTACACGGTTTACGGGTAACAAAATGCACCGATTTGTTACATAATGCTATACCTGTTATATGTCCGAGGTCTCACCCAAAGTTTACGGGAATTGCCGAGTGACTTCCGATTGGGGGAAATAGTGTTTATAATGTACAACTTGAAGAAAGTCGTCATATAGAATAAGCAATTTCAAATGGATTAGCAGAATGTGAGTCTAATTCTCTTTCAGATTCAAACCATATGACGTTACAATGGCGTGTGGTCATGTGTTAAATGGTTACCTGAAATCGGGCGTCCTTTCGTCTGAAGCTTCCCCAATTACACCATATTACCTTAATACCTGTCTTTCTTTGAAGGATTTTAGAATTACCGTTTCGATATCTATTTTATTACAAAGTTACCAAGGTCCTTGGAATCGTGATCACGGCGAAACATAACTGTTTAGAGACATTTCTGTAGTCTGTTTGTTCATTTGAATGGGGTTTAACGCCACTTTTATCAGTATTTCAGTCATATCGCGGTGGCTGGAGCACTTAACCTCGTGTACTACCTCTAAATCCTTTCCGAGCCTCCAGCTTCTTATCGCATTTAGGTTTATTATTTTTCACCCATTGATAAGAGACAAATGTCCGAAAGGTTATTTGCCGTGTCCGGGGATCAAACCCGGGAACCTTTGGAGGCCGACGCGCTACCATCTGCGCTATGGCCGCAGCTTATGTATTCTATATAATGTAATATTGTAATTTGTATTCACGCTTATAACCTTTCCGAAACTCTTGGTTCACTATCATTAGTCTTCTTGCTATTCACAGTGCTATGCTGAATAAAACCGCTATCTGATTTTGCATCAAAATCAAAGGCCTGAAAGCACTGGGAGCAATTTTGAAAAGTAATTTTATCAACAACTCGGGGTTGAAGGAGACAAACGGGAGGAGTATACTAAAATCAGATTCCATTTATGTGCAGGCTGATCTTAGTCTATACCTACTACCGAAACAGAAATATACCGGGTTAAGCATAACAAGAGTTAAGGTTTGAGCCTATGCGTGACATTTCCAACCATTTCGCAAGAGCGTGACTCGCAAACTTTGAGCATCCTGGACAACCATTCGGACAATAAGAATATTCACTGATTGTTCAAAGAAGCTTTGGGTCAGTATCTATCTACAGAGTGCAGAGTGAAGACTCTGATCAGACTGTGCGGATACACAGGCTGATCTGAGTCTTTACTTGTCGCACATGTGTAATGGTTGGAAATGTCACGCATTCGCTCATTTGTAAATAAACACAGGTTTCTCTTAATTGTTACAACTCCTAGAATTATTTACAGCATAACCTCCGATTACTTGCTTCATTGAGTCTAATTACCGCCTGAAACATGGGTAGTTGCCCCATATTTCCAGGCGTTTGTCTCCGGTGTTAAACATGCTCAACATTATCTGACACCTCATGCACCAACAAGGTTTCGGGACAAATAGACCCGAATCATGGAAATCCCGCGTTATATCTAAATCATCTTTAGATTTGTCAGCGGCGCAGTTCTTCAAGTCCGAAGACGATCGTATACTTGGTAAAGGCGAGAAGTGTGTTCCAAGCAGAGGCTGCGACGTTTGTTTCATGAGTGGCTTTAACTTCGATGTGTGTAGCTGTGCAGGGGCTGTGATGGCGGTGTACCGCCGCTGCGACTGTTTCGTTATTGTTGGAGGCATTCCAACTAATTCTGGTAGTTTGACAAAATCTCCGTCTTCTTTTACTAAAATACGAACAAATGTGAAGATAAAAACATCATGAAGTTTGCTAGCAAAATATATAAAAAAGACATCACAGTCAAACTTTCTTTAGAAAAGTTATGCCACGTCCCTTATCCTCTTATTGAGAATTCACTAATCGCGGCTGTCAATCAAGGAACCAACCGACCAATGAAATAATTAATTCTGCCCGGAATTGAGCTTTGAACTCCGACATTGGCCGCCATTTTTGTTTAGCTTTTTGTTGGTTTGGCTACTTAAACGTCGTAACTACAGATTATCCAAGCTGTGGTTACGGTGTCTAGGTCGCCAACCAATCAAGTCGTTATTTTGCTACGTGCTACTGGCTATGAATTTTGCAATTTAACACCGTTAAAAATCGAAGCGGGACTTCCTGTTTGAGTAAGTGGGCGGGGACAGCGATTGTTCAATAAGAAACGAATGAATCGAAGTGATTAAAAAGATCACAGCATTTACCAAAAACAAAAACTCTTACGCAGGATAGAATTTAAACAATAACAACAACAACAACAACCCCCTCCCAACACAAGCTGACATGATTATTTCATGAAAAAATGATAATGAATAAATCGTCATAATGAGAGGAACACTTATCAAACCTATCTTTGAAATAAGGAATATCATAAGACCGGACTTTGGATTTCGGTTTTTTTGTCGCGTCTCGATGTATGTGCGTGTGAACGAGCTTCCGTTCGTCCAAATTTATCAAGACCATAACTTGAATTGTTTATCGATTTCCAAGTAGCATGGTACTATTCTTCTCCACCATAGGTAGATGTTTAATTATGCATATTTGTTCATACAGGTTCAGGATCAAGGTCTCAGCTAAGGTCAGGCTTTGCTTGGACCTTGACTTTTACTTTTGTCGAAAGATTTCGATGTAAATTGGCACATTTTATGTTCATGATGATCAGATGTGTTATTTGAAACCTTCGTTCTTGTTAATTCAATGGAAGGTCACAGTTCAAGGTCAAAGTTTTAAGTTGATCTTTTTTTCATATTGTTATGGATAAATGTCCATATACATTTGCGAAATCGACATATGTGTTGATGGGATAGTTGATTAACCTTAACTGTCAATCAAAACCTCGATTGGCGAATTAAACCAGTTATTGGGACAGGAGGTAAACTTTAATGTAAGACATTTATGTTAAGCATGGTGTCTGTTTAACGACTAAAACATCGTAACTAAAGCTTGTTCAAGCTGTAGTTACGATGTTTAGGTCGCAAACCAATCATTTTATTTTTGCTACACGATAACGACCACATTTTTTTCAAAATAACGCCGTTTAATATCTAAGTCGGACTTCTTATGGGAGGCAATGGGCGGGGACAACGATCCCTCATTTAAAAACCTTACGTCATTTTAGAGGGAATTTTGATTTGGCTGGCGGACCTGTCCTAATCTAATGATACAAGCCAATATCGAAGAGCAGCGTAAAGGGGACAGGTTCTCCAGTCTAAATGGGGTCATGTGACATTACATGTACTATGTATGAGTCCTATTTGACAATCACATACGATTTTTCTCTCCAATTTTGTTCGTATATTATATTATGGTAACGTTATTACTCTAGAAATTTTGTAGAATTGTAATAAAACTTGACCGATTTTTAAAGTGGAGTTATACATCATGTAAAAAAATAGGTTTCTTTGAGATGAATGAAATTTTATAGATGCACAAGTTATAGTGAGTGATCAAAGGTCAATTTTGTCTATATCCGTATAGTCAAAAGTGACCTATGATAAACCACTATAACGTTATAGTGAGTGATCAAAGGTCAATTTTGTCTATACCTGTATAGTAAAAAATAACCTATGATAACTCACTATGACGTTATAGTGGGTGATCAAAGATTAATTGTGTCTATACCTGTTTAGTCAAAATTGACCTATGATATCTACTATAGCGTTAAAGTGGGTGATCAAAGGTTAATTCTCTCTAAATCTGTATAGTCAAACTAACCCATGATAACCACTAAAACGTTATAGTTGGTTATCAAAGGTTAATTCTGTCTATATCTGTATAGTCAAAATTAACCCATGATAACCGACTACAACGTTATTGTGGGTGATCAAAGGTCAATTTTGTCTAAACCTTTATAGTAAAAATTGACCTGTTATAACCTACTATAAGGTTTGGTGAGTGATCAAAGGGTTAGTTCTGTCTATCCCTGTATAGCCAAAACTGGCCTATGATAACTCACTATAACGTTTTAGTGGGTGATCAAAGGTTAATTCAGTCTATACATGTAAAGTCAAAATCAACCTATGATAACCCACTATGTTATATCAAGTGATGAAAAGCCAATTTTGTCTATATCTATATAGTCAAAATTGACCTATGATAACTCACTATAACGTTTGGTGAGTGATCAAAGGTTAGTTCTATCTATACCTGTATAGCCAAAAACTGGCCTATGATAACTAACTTTAACGTTTGGTGAGCGATCAAAGGTCAATTTTGTCTATACCTGTATAGACAAAATTGGCATTTGATTTCTCACTATAACTTGTACATCCATAGCGTGTTAGAATGTTACTTACACACAGGATTAATTTTTACCGGTTTCGGTTGATCCTCCGTTATTGCCAACCTCTGAAAAAGATACACAACTCTGATTACGCTACGCCGAATTAGAAGATTCTAATTCAAATTATCATAAAAATGGGGTTTGCATTTTTTTCTAATTTGAGAAATGAAGAGAATGTTTTTTTGTTTTCATGGAGGTATGAACCGAAAAAAGTAATCACACTGTATGGATACGCGAAGCGGATTCATATGTAAGCGTGATTAGATTTTTCGGTTCATACCACCATGAAAACAAAAAACATTCTCTTCATTTATTATAATTTAATAGCATCGAGCGAAAAAGCAAATGTTTTACAAATTTTGATACCTTTTTGTAGTGGACTATTTTGTGCGGAAGCATACAAAATCGCTGCGTGCCCAAAATTTTGTTCGATCAATCAGAAAGCCCGATTTTGATAGACGAAACTAAAAATTAAATTATTAATACTTAGAAAAGGCCCATTGAAGAACGAATCAGTATAACTGAGTGAATAGACCAATCGCGACTGTAAATCAAATAATAAGTCGACCAATTTAACCCATTCCAACACAGCAAAATTTTAGACTGGTCCAAATTGAAAGAAGCTGCAGACGATATTTCAAAGTTGGTGGAATTTATTTTTTTTTTGTCTTTTTGGATAGAAAACACTGTGGATAATGAAGAAATTGCTTGATACAAGCAATTTCTTCATTTTCCACAATGTTTTCCAAAGCTTTTTTGTTGAGGGGCGTAAAAAGGAGGGATCGAGTGGGATTGGGTTAATCATTCATTTAGACCAGAAGTGTGTTTTGAACTTCGATTTTGGCCGCCAATTTTGTTGAGATTTTTTTAATGGTCTGGCGGCCTAACCGTCGTAACTACAGCTTATTCAAGCTGTACTTACGACTAGTTGGTCGTCAACCAACCATTCTACTTTTTGTAACATGCTACTGACCATAAATTTCACAAATTATGCCGTTTAGAGTCGAAACGCCAATTTAGTGGGGCCAGCGGAGTTAGGAGGCGGGGTAGCTATCGGCCAATTGGGCATGGTAGTGAATATCATCAAAATTATCTCAATATTCGGTTTGTGTGATATAAGTAATTTGAGCAACTGTTCAGTATTACGGGGTTGATTTTCACAGTTGTAAATGAAGGAAATGTGTTGCTTTTCATTTTCCTACCTGATGCGAATGTGGGTGAATCCAGAAGAAATCAATACGTTTTTATCGGTTAGTTTTTACGTGTATGTGTAGGGGGGAAGGGGGACATTGGGATGAATCTGAGAGTTCTTGCTTGTTTTTTGTATATAGCATTTTCATATGTGACCCCGGTTTAATGTTTGATTTAATGTTTAGCCCGTGGATCAAAACCTTGGGTCCGGGAGTCGAGTACCTTACTGTATGTATAGGTTAATCGGCCCGGCAAGCTTGATCCATTATCAGTCCATGAAATTTCAGATTGTTCGAACTTCAAAGATATTGCAGACGACAATTTTTAGTTAATGAAATTTAAAAAAAGAATATTTGTCTTTCGGGCTTAGAAAACATTGTGGATAATGAAGAAAAAGCTTGTAACAAGCACTTTCCTAATTTCCCGAATGTTTTAGTGAGCTTTGTTTTTAGGGAGCGTTTAAAGCGGGGTTATGAGAGAATACATTACTCCATTCCTACAAAATCACGCCTCAAAAGAAAAAAAAAACTTTGAAAAAACATCAAAACATCAACCGATCATTTTCCAAATTGATCAGTAGTCCCAATATTCTGTAGTTAATCTCATGGGACGTCAAACTCAATGACACAACACGTATTTGCATGACGTCACCATTATTGTCATGGCCACGATTTCAATTTACGTTTATACAATATGACATGTAACTTAAAGTTATTTTCTCATTTAATATGTTTTTTATCCATTCAAAGTAATAAATGACAGACTTTATCCTTCCGCTCGTTTCATTTTTACATTTTGCCCAATAAATGAAACTACCCCCCAATTAAATAAATGAATAAATAAAAAATAAAATAATAATAATAAAAAAAAATAAATAAAATAAATGAATATAATAATAATAATAAAAAAAATAATTATAATAAAAATTAAATAAAGAAAATCCATCAACCAACAAACCAACCAAAACTCATCTGAAATATCACAATGATTTTCTGGCATTTTCTATAAATGGCAGACTTTATCGTTCGGCTCGTTTCATTTTTACATTTTGCCCAATAAATGAACCCCCCTAATTAAATAAATGAATAAATGAAAAATAAAATAATAATAATAATAATAAAAAATAAATAAATATAATAATAATAATAAAAAATAAATAATAAAAAATAAATAAAGAAAATCCACCAACCAACAAACCAACCAAAACTCATCTGAAATATCACAATGATTTTCTGGCATGTTCTATTTTGCATAGATAATTGGTTAGAGTTTTCAATTCGTTATCAATGACGTCAGCCTGTGTATTTACCCATTCCCACACAACAAACTTTGGACTGGTCCAAATTGAATGAAATTGCAGAGGTCAATTCAAAATTCATGAACTTTTAGATTTTTCGCCTTTCCGGGTAAAAACATTGCAAGCAACTTCTTCATTTTTCGCAATGTTTTCACAATTGCTTTACAGGGCGTTAAAAAAAGCGTTATTGTATGGGAATTGGTTTACCGACGCTTCGATTTATTTCAAGTCAAAAGTGGTGGTATCCCTTTACAAGCGGAAATCCCGCCCATTTTATCCCTTTACTTTAGAGTAGAAAACTATTTGTTGCATAAAAATAGATTGTAGGTACACTGCGACCACGTCCGAGACACTTTTGATGACGTCATATAATTACGTCATATTTTGGCGTTATTGTTTCTGATGGCATGGACGTTTACATCCCCGTTGCAGTTGTAAATCAATTTTAACATGGCGATCGAATGAGTATTTTAAAATCAGTTGGTAGTTGTTTTTTTTAGTGACTCTTGTATTTCTGATGTGACTAGAAGAGTTTTCGTACCTTTAAATTTGTAACATCAAAGGATATTCGACGCCTGCATGTATTATGTCCATTTGTGCCGTTCTGAAATTGAATAGAACACAGCTTAATTATCTCATATGTGATTATCTGTTTGCTGGAATTGGGAAGAGTCCATTCCACTTTTTTCTAAAGAAAAATTTAGATACATAAAATATCTTGATGTATTTTTTTCTTGATTCAGGCTTATATACGAATTCACATAACGATCTCTAAGCGTTCTCATTCATGCCAATAGCATTAGCATTAAAGTTATCCTCGAGTATTCGTGTTCTACAAAAAGGACTTCACTTAGATTCATGCAACTTGCATTTTTATATTGTGCAATTATAACCGCCAAGACTTGTGTACTAAGTTAAGACATTTTATACTCGGACTACTTTTCTATACTCAGACTACTTTTGGAAAGAAAAGAAAAACAGAAAAACAGAAAAAATAATCAAATTATGCTAACTGAACTCTCTATCAATATGCACAATTCCTTCACCGATATTCATTTAACCCTCTATCACACGCTGGAATTTTAAGTTAGTCGGAAATGAAAGATGTTGCAGATGACAATATCTAGTTGATAAAACTTCAAAACCTTTGTCTTTTAGGGTAGAAAATATTGTGGTAAATAAAGAAACTGCTTATTACAAGAAATTTATTTGTTTTCCACAAAGATTTCCAAAGCATTTTTCTTGAAAAGTGGTACTGTATGGGAAAAGGTTAAACGCACAATGTTGAACTAAAACTTATGAAGTCATCTGCTACATTTTCAGTGTTTTGTTTTTTTAATTCTGAAAGCTTAAGCTTCCACGTCATTGACAAAAAATCATTGACAAAAAAACAAAACAAAAAAACTCAGCCGAAACAAATACATGTCATCTAATTTGCGTTTTTGTCTTGCAAAGTATTGGAAAAATTCGCTTCCTACCTTCATGAAAAAATGAATACACGTATGATTAAGTCTTTAGTTTAATATTTCCATAAGAAAATAAGTCTCTTCATCACTTAAATGATTGATTGTTTTTACTATTATCATTTTGTAATGCAATTCATGTCTTTTCAAAGTGAACTCTGAGCTCACTATATTGGAAGAAAAAGCCTAGCATCCTTTCCAAGTAAATATTTTAGAATGGAAATGTTCAATTTGATAAAAAAAAAAAAAAAAAGACATAGAAATTGTCCTCCATCCTTGTTCATTATTAAACACATCTGAATACAGACTTCTGGAGAGAAAAGGGGAGGAGCTTAAAATTCAAAATTTGCTTTAAAAAATTTTGTGACTAAAAATTGCTGTTTCTTTCGGCATTGGTATACTTTAACCCTTTCCTGATCAACCCCTTGTTTTTACGCCCCTGTGATTTTATAGTTGAGAAAACATTGTAGAAAAAGAAGAAATTGCTTGTAACAAGCAATTTCTTATTTTTCAACAATATTTTCTTCCCTACTGAATGGTTACTTTTCAAATTTAATCCACTTTAAATTTTCGTCTGAAATACCTTTGAATTTGGACAGGTCTATTTTTTTTCAAAACAGGAAAGGGTTAATGTAAAATTGGCGTACCTTTTTAAAATCCAACATTGACTGATGGCGTTTCAATATTTTTGGCTTTTCACCTGTTCCCTGCAATAATACGTTGTAAAAAATTTCTCTACCAGCATGTTTATACAGTGTTTATTAAATCATCAAAATTTTCATTCTTTATTACAATATTTGTTTTGTTCAAGATTTGCTTTGTTTTTGTTTCATTTATCCCAAGATGGTGATGGCATGAAATAGCCTTGGCGTTATTCAGATGAAATAATGGCAATAATTTTTCACATCTTTCGATTTTTTCCTCACCATAAATTGATTGTCTTAAGCGATGATTTCAATGGTAATTCCCGTAGACAACCTCGGTTTCAGATAGTCGATTGACATTACTTTATTTGAACGGTAATATAAACGCCTTTTTCCCAATTTATTTTACCAGTTCCTCCAACGGATAACTACTATATAACTGAAATGCGTGCCTTAACCTATTCCCACACATCGAAATTTTAGACTGGTCCAAATTGAAAGGAGTTGAAGACGACAATTTGAAAAAAATACGAAATTAAATTTTTTTTTCAAATTCCTGGGTTGAAAACATTGTAGATAATGAAGAAATTGCGTAAAAATGGATTGATTGGGAATAGGCTTGAATAGGTTTGACGTCAAACTTGCAGAATAACTATGACTTATGATCACATTCAAAGGGGGAATTTATAGACCTATAAATACTATAGAAAAATGATAAAAAAATGCATATGTTCTTGGGTTCAGATTGATTCAAAGTATTCTTTTAAAATTTTCTCAAAGTGTTCCAGGGAATTTGTACGAACTTATAGTCAAGGCCTTAGAACATCTTAAATTGAAATGAATGAAACTATAGGATCGTTTGCGTTTGCACGGCTTGAGTGAGATACTCCATCGATAATCGGCTGTTCTTAAAAGGTGCCATTCCCTAAAGAGTATTTTGTTTCCGACTTTACATAAACTGATGACGTCATATTTTCGAAAAATTGATGCGTCTGACATTTTGTCCATAAAACGTCTGTGATATAAAGTATGATGTCATTCACATTATACATGTATGGCAAATTGTTGTGCGTTTTAGCTAGCAAAGCGTCAGCTTTGATAGCTTAAGATAACAGACTAAATTTTGAGGTCTTCTCAAAGTTCAACGAGTGCAAACTGCCACTGGAGGCTTAACCATAAAAAGTAGTTCTTATGTATTTCAGGAATATTGAAAACTCTATTTTAAAACGTACCAAGAAAAAAGCTTTGGAAAACATTGTGGACAATGAAGAAATTGCTTGTAACAAGCAATTTTTTTTATTGTCCGCAATGTTTTCTATACCATTTAAAACTATCCTCTGCAACTATTTTCAATTTGAACCAGTTTAAGATTTTGTCATGTTGTAACGGGTTAACTCCCGGGTTACTTGAACCTCGTTTATTTATCACGAAAATCTTTGACAAAGAAGATTACTTAAGAAAACCATGCTTTGCTAGCTTACAGTACTTTCAGTACTTTGATGATGCTAATAGTTTCAACTTTATTGCGCTTTTAGTCTGGTATTTTTGGTACATCTGAAATCTTAATTTCGTGTGTATGTTTTCGGATCTTTTCAGTATTATTGTTATTTTCTTTCGTAAGTTATGATACATAGAATCTTTTTCAATACCTTTCTTCGATATCGCTTTTGGGTGAATTTCAATAGTGTAAGTAAACAATATATATTTTCAAATAGCATATTGCCTATTTGCCGTTACGTGTTGCAGAGTAAGCTCTTGTTGACAAATAATTTTTAAAATCTTGTCTCATTGAAATGATCAACGATCCTTTCTGGAACAAATAAGCAATGAATAAGACATTCTTACCATGTTTCCTTCCATGGTGATGTTCTTTGTGGGCATATAGGATGTAGAATACCAGTCTTCAAATTACAATAACCACGCAATAATCTGGAAAAGAATTCAACCGGCCTTGCTAACAATAATTAACCCGGAAAAGGATCGAAGTTCAAATTTCAATTCCGGTCATTTGTTTACCCAATCCCATACAATGACGCCTTTTAACCCCTATTAAGTAAAACAATTTGGAAAACATGTTTTAGATTGAAGAAATTGCTTGAAACAAGAAATTTCTCAATTTTTTCTACCAAGTAAGTAGAAAAAAATCTAAAATTTTATCAACTTTAAATTATCGTCTGCAACTGCTTTCAATTTTGGGCCAGTCTAAAATTTTGCCGTTTGGTAATGGATTAATTAGCCGGGCAAGGGATTCGTCAATTCTGCTCATATTCATTGAGTTGACAGAGAACATCGATTTAGCAATGAATACCGGACACAGGGTGTGACGGTTCCACCGCATGTATTGGGATGACCCTTTCCCGTTTTCCAAAATTTTAGACCTGTCCGAATTCAAAGGTTTTACAGACGAAAAATTCAAAGTGGATTTAATTTGAAAAATATTCATTCAGCAGGATAGAAAATATTGTGGAAAAAGAAGAAATTGCTTGTTACAAGCAATTTCTACTTTTCCTACAATATTTTCTCAAGTTCAAAATCACAGGGACGTAAAAAAAGGATTGTACGGGAAAGGGTTAACTTTGATTATAAAACTCTTTCAGTTATATCACAGCGAAGTTCTGTCAAGTGCCTCCTTAGCAGGCTTGGACTCTAAAATGACTTTGCCTGAGCGCATACTCACGTGACCAGAGGAGCGACCGGGATTCGAACCGGCAACTCTCGACTGTTCTCAGTTTACGAGTCAGTCGCCATTACCAATAAGCTACGAAGGAATGCCTACGTGGTTCAAGAAAGCAACATTAATGAATGAATGAACGAATGGTGTTTTAGGGCGCATCGAAAGCTGAGGTCATTTAGAGCGCTAAAAACGGATAAAGAAATTCTAGTTTATTTAAAGTTCGAAACGATGATATTAGGTTTGCTAAACAAACTGTGTCAAACATAAAAGGGAAACCGTAAAAGACTGTAAAAAATCGTTTGTATATTGCTGAAACATTGAATCAAATTCCGAAGTATGAAATAATTGTTATGAATACATGTAAAGGTCTGAAATAATCAAATGTGAACACCGAGGGACATAGCCACCATAAACAATCTGAAGTATAATGTTTTATTATATACCTAATTAAAATCTGGCTATCTAATACAACTCGACGGAAAAAATCCGTATTCGACATGTACCACAAACTGTATTCGTCGAGTACCGTTAAACACGGACTACTTTTTTTGTCTATTGACGTTCGTTTTTTTTTCGTAAAGTTGGTTATATCTCAATCATTTAAGGGAATTTAATGTTTTGTCCTTAAAGGTATATAATAAAAGGAATATTACAACAGTGTGTTTTTTCTATTTGTTGTTATCGTGTTCGAAAATCGTGCGTAGGTATTTTTATTGGATGAGACCTATTCGGTCTCATCCGATAAAAGATACCTAGGCACGATTCTCGAACACGATAACAACAAATAGAAAATCACACTGTTGTAATATTCCCTATATATTTTTTGTCTACACTATAAACTGAGTTAAATTTCAAAGAGTTTCTCAAAAATAGAATCAGTCATTGTTTTCTCCAACGTCGGGTGCATAACTCGTAATGTATCTACAAAAATGTTAAGTGCAGTAAATGACCAATTCGAGGACATGTTCTCTAAAATATGTTTAATTCCTCTAAAAATAAAATCGTATCAATTATTTTCTCAAACGATGGTTTCATTGACCAAAACAGGAATTCGCGTTCTTTCTGTAAAAATAACAAGTAAAATAAATAAACAATTTGAGGAGATGTTTATGTTTGCTAAAATATATACTATTCCTTCGCCTGAAAATAAAAGAAGGAAAACGAAATCTTTTTAAACCTGGTTTAGAGAAACAGTGCCATACATACCTTTATATTTCTAGAAATAATTCTCGGAACAATGACATTTGATCCTTCGGGCTTGAAATCCAAAACAAATCTATTTCCTTGTTTCATATGAAGCTCATTATTTTGTCTGACCACTCCTAATTATAACAGATAGTTGTTGTAGAGTTAGAACTCCCGATAATTAATGGGTGTTTCTGACGACGCTCTAGATGTTACCATGGTGATCTTCGTGAAACAGTGGACAGAAGTCTACACAGACAACCATTCTCTTTAATTTGACCGCTAATTTGTTGACGTAAACAGATTACGTATATTTTAGGTTATAACATTATGGGACAAGCCCTTCAATTAATTCAGTTCAACTTTAATGAAAAGAAATAATTGAAATCTAGTAAAAACAATTCCATTTACAAAACTTTCAGCAGGCAGCTATTTTGTATCCTTCCGCACAAATAGTTCCATCAAAAAGGTATCAAAATTTGTAAAATTTTTGCTTTCTGTGCTCGATATCATTAGATTATATGAAATGTACTTATGTATGAATCCGTTTCGCTTAAATGAATAAATCAATAAAGCGTAAGTACAAAGACTGGAGGGTCCCCCGACTACTATCGAACGATACCTTGATATCTTCTGTAGTTTTAGCTTTCCTTTGGTGGGCGGAAGTTTAGCCCCTCAATAAGGCATAATATCCAGATTCTGGATTTAACCCATCCATACAAAATGGCGCTCTTTGACACCCCTCCAAAAAGCTTTGGAAAACATTGCGGTCAATGAAGAAATTGCTTTTTACAAGCAATTTCTTCATTATGCACTTTGTTCCCTACCCAAAATGTAATAAGCTCGAGCAACAGTATCTTTCCACAGGTCTGATTTTACTGATTAAGCAAATGGTGTTTTCAGTATAAACCGAATCATATTCACCATGTGTACAAAACAAATCTAGCTAAAGAAATCTTTTATCATTTTAAACGTTTCATTGTTTTACAAAAGTCAATTCATTTACTGGGTCAGATGAAAAGGATATTAATCATTTTAAAAACAAAAATCACTGTATACCTTATATGGACGACCATAAGAGCTATGTTTTCAATCAAGCAAAATTGATTGTTGTAATCTATAAGAAAGAGTCTCCTGAGGATTATTCCAGTGAAATTTGATTGAAATTCATCAACTGGTTTCTGATAAAAAGTTTTTTAAGCTTTCAACATATGTAGAAATTGGCCCGCCCATTTAAGCCATGCTTTTCATACGATCAAAATTCTTTGAATGAATAACCCAAGGACCATTCCTGTAAAAATTGGTTAAAATCCATTAAATGGTTTCTGAGGATAAGATTTTTTTGGTTTTACCATACATGGAAATAAGCCCCGCCCATTAAAGCCGTGCTTTTCATCCGATCAAATTATTTGAAGGATTATGATAAAGAGTAAACCAATGAGCATTTCTATGAAATTTGGTTGAATTCCGTTCAGTACTTTCAGAGAAGAAGATTTTCAAAGCTTTCACCAAATGGGATGAGCCCCGCCCATTAAAGCCATGTTTTTCATCCGATCAAAATTCTTTGATGGAATCTGATAAAGTGCACCAAAGGACCATTTCTGTAAAACTTGGTTGAAATCCATTGAATGATTTCTGAGAAGAAGATGCTTAAGTAAAGGTATACGGACGGATGGACGCACGCACGCACGAACGCATGACGGACACAACGCGGTGACAATTGCTTCGCTCGCCTTCGGCAGTGGAGCTGAAAAAATGAAAAAAATAAATGAGCGCATGCGTGACATTTCCAACCATTACACACGTGCGCCAAGTAAAGTCTCAGATCAGTCTGTGCATCCGCACAGTCTGATCAGAGTCTTCACTTTTCGCTCTGTAGATAGATACTGACCAAAAGTTCCTTTAAACAATCAGCGAATATTCTAATTGCCCCTTATTGCTGTCCAGGGTGCTAAATGCGTGCGAGTCACGCAAATTCGAAATGGTTGGAAATATCACGCATAGGCTCAAATTAAAGAAATTATCATTTAAATTTGTTGTCTGCCACATATCTGAATTTGGACAAGTCTATTTTTTGTCGTCTACTCATAAGTTAACTTCTTTTATGCACCCGTTCTTGAATAAGGTTGTCGGTCAGTAACACTCTCTGTGCGACAAGCATCCAACCAGCCACAAAATGGACAGTAACAAGTATGCTCGCTTAGAGTTGTCATTTAAATATTGTTTTGGGTTAAATTATTCTTCTACAATTTGTCTTACTTCATTACAGACCTGTTGTATTTGGAAGACTTACATGGTTTTGCTTTCCCCAATCTATTCTAGTTTGATTGTAGCTTTTAGTTTAGACATATAAAGATTTCCTTCTTTGAAATTATTTGAGGTAAACCGCAACATAAAATGAAAAACTGTTGAACGTAGAGGCCTCATAATGTAATGAGTAAGAAGACTTTCTGAGTTTTCCTTTTTGTTTCTATATAAACCCAAACCAACACAATCCCTCCTTTTAACACCCCTTAAGAAAAAAGCTTTAGAAAACTCGATGGAAAACGAAGAAATTGCTTGCATCAAGCAATTTCTTCATATTTCACCATGTTATCTACCCCAAAAGAGGGGGAAAAATAAATAAATAAATAAACAAAATAAAATTCCATCAACTTGAAATTGTCGTCTACAACCTCTTTCATTTTGGACCAGTCGAAAATTTTGTTGTGTTGGAATAGGTTAAGTAGGGTACACTCAAACGGAGACCAAATGGGATCGCGGAAGCTTTATCATAACATGCTTTTAGAGGTTCGTTATGTAATTGATGGATCGGTAGCCCCGCCCATTGACTCCACTGTCCACGCCCACTCACTTCAACAGAAATTTTCACTTGGAAATTCAACGGCGTTATTGCTCAAAATTATGGCCAGTAACTTGTAACAACAAAAAAAATTAAATCGTGGGTTGGTTACCTAAACTTCATAACTACAGCTTGAATAAGCTGTAGTTACGACGTTTAAGTAGCCAAACCAACAAAACAAAAAAACTTCACGTAAATGTCGGAGTTCAAGGTTCGATTCCATTCGAGATGAATGATTTGATTGGTCGATTGATTCTTCGATAGACAGTCGCGATCGTGCAGTTTCATAAGTATTCTAAATTCTTGTCGAAATAGAACAATTCAGATGCTCAAATGGGACAAGGTGAGCAGCACAGGACATGTTTGCTTGACGTCGCTCCATTCTGTAGTCCATAACTAAAACCATTTACAGTGAATCTTGCTCAAGCGACCACCTGTATTAAGCAAAGCTCTTTCAATAAGCGACCAGCATCAAAATTCCTTTTTCAAAAAATGGGAAAAAAAGGGATCTTTATAATAGGGCGTTTTTGCATCTAAAATTATCAACTAAATCCTTTGTTGATCGAACTCATTAAACTCGTATCGTTAAGACGATTCTAATTAGTGCCATCAACATATAATCAAATTGAGAATCCTGCAATAGTTTATGTATGCAGTCGAACCGATCCCTCTAACATGTCACAAAAATGTATTATGCGACCTCTTTCTTAAAGGGGGTTATCGATGTTTCTGAAACCTACACAAGGAAAAAATGCCAAGTGTCGAAAGATACGCTGAAACGAATATCTAACACTTAAATTTGTGTCAGATATTGTCTTGGTAATGTTATAGATGTTATGTAGCTTTTTGTGGTTCTATGGGAAAGGTTCAGCGGAATTCCATATTATTTATAGATAATAAGGAATACGGTTGTCAACATCGCATGACCTCATTTGCATATGACCCAAAGTCAACAGAAGATAACAAATTGACTAGCGAAACAGCCAACGTCCTAAATCTTGTCACATCAAATGTTTAGCTCTAAACTACGGTAAGTGTGGATATTCGTAATGACGCTAACGACAGTTTAGGATTGATCCTTACAGAATTAAAGAGCGGCTAGCGAACATAACTCCTGATGACATAACGATGACGTTGGTTTGGTGTAATTCAAACTAAATGCGAGATTCCAACGGTTGTTCGCACCACGTGAATGGCCCTTAATTGTTTGCAACTGTCTCGAGTTAATCTAAAAATAGATTAATAGCCTAGGTAGGCTATTAGGGTATTACCCTGTTTTTATCTGATAAGCCACCTCTGATTTTTGCAGAACTACTTTTCAGAATGTTTATTCAAAGAGTGAGGCAATAAGAACAACTAAAATCTGTGACATGAAAAAAAAACATCGATACCTACCTTTAAAAACATTTTGGCCGCCCCTTGAATGGTAGCTAAAAACACGTTTTTATTTGTCGACGATTTTGTTTTTTTGTCAAAAGAGAAAAGATTCGAGCCTAAAACGGGCATATTGTCCTTTTTCGAAGGTGCCAAAGTAGTTAATTAAAACCTTCAGTGTAAATTCAAATGTAAACAAGACAAAGTAACTGTTAGGTTTTAGAAAGTTTAATTTTCAAGTAAAAATGAGGGTTGAAATATTTGAATAAAATAGCATTTATGATACAATTCATATAAACAAAAAGCAGATTCAGCATCCATACAAATAGCATAATTGAATGGGGCGAATTGTACACGTCATATGATGACGTCATTAACACTGTACATTTAGGCTGGTCCGAATTAAAAGGAGTTACAGAAGACAACTTAGTAAATGAAATTTTAGATTTCTTTTTTCAACTTTGTAGGTAGAAAACATTGAGGAAAATGAAGAAATTGCCTGTTACATTTTTTTTCATGTAGGGCGTCAAAAAAGCGTGGGAATCGGTTAACGAGAAAAATGGCGATTAATCAGATCAGAGGTCTCAAGTCATCAAGAAATAATGCCGAGATTCTCGAAATATTAAATTCCAATCGCAATCGTTCCTTGTTTGTTATTGAAGCTTGTGTTTATAAAGGTCATTCTCTGTACTTTTGCTACTTAAAAAACAAAAAAAGAGTCATGTTTGTACTGTACAGCAGCTATTGTCTATGACGTAGGCAATTTATGCCGCTTTGCGTAAAACGTAGTACACAAATCTCAAAAATTCAGCAAATCTTGTCTCGGAAATAGTTTTAAAAAAAGAATTCGGGTTTAAATGGATTTTTGTTATAAGTTTCATCATCCAAAATTAACCAATGGTGGGATATTCATTGTTTGTCCTACCTTCTGGAAAGCGATGCGCGCACTTGCCCAAATGATGTTTTTAATATTAGTAAAAAAAACTCTTAAACGATCACTACTATTGTAGCTTTTAATATAAAAGGTGGTTTGTATAGTGAAAAGCAGTCAAACTATTTTCTGCAATTTGAAAACAGAAACACTGAAAAAACTTGCATTTGCAATGTTACAAGTAAAAAGCATTTCAAAGGATTTGGGTGTCGTTCTTCGACGTGTTGAATTCCTTTCTTGTGTGTATTTTTTTGATAGTCAATTCAATATCCATTCGATCTATTAAACTAGCGCCTGGTTCCCTCGAACGGCCTGAATTTACTTATCATTCCTGAGAAATTTGGTTGAAAACGATCCTGCAGATTGTACATTTTCATTGTTTACCATATATGGAAATAAGCCAAAGCAATGTTAACAGCCAATCAATTCCTTTTTTAGCAACCATTCATGTGAAATTTTGTTGAAATCCATCAAATGGTCAGATTTATAAAGCTTTCATCATACATGGAAATAATTCCCCGCCCATTAAAGCAATATTTTTATCGAATCTTAATTATTTGGAGGAATCTGATAAAGGGTCACCAAATGAGCATTCCTGTAAAATTTGCTTGAAATCCATCTATTGGTTTTTTAGAAGAAGATTTTCAACGCTTTCACCAAATATGGAAATAAGCCCCGCCCATTAAAGCTATATATTTATCAAATCTTGATTCTTTGAAGGAATCTGATAAAGGGTCGTCCAATGAGCATTTCTGTGAAATATCATTGAAATCCACCAATTGGTTTCTGAGAAGAAGATTTTTAAAGCTTTTACCATATATGGAAATTAGCCCGGCCTATTAAAGCCATGTTTTTCATCCGATCAAAATTCTTTAAAGGAATCTGAAAGAGGGCCACCCAAGGATCATTTCTGTGAAATTTGGTTGAATTCAGTTCAGTATTTTCTGAGAAGAAGATTTTTAATGTAAACGTTTACGGACGCACGGACGCACGGATGGACGCACGACGGACAAACGCCATGACAATAGGTCGCTGGCTTTCAGCCAGTGGAGCTAAAAATCAAATCATGTATAAAGGATAATACATAAAGAGATAAAACTATACAAAACCGTCTCTAGTAATGACATGGAATTTACAAGCAGACACAATCACGCTCAAATTTAACCGAAATAGATTTTGACACAGCAATTTTCCTTTCACTGACGCTTCGCCGTGTAATAAACTATAGATGTACAAGTTATATTGAGTGATCAAAGGTCAGTTTTGTCTATACAGGTATAGACAAAATTGACCTTTGATCACTCGAAATAATTTGTACATCTTTAGTAAAGTAGAAAAAAAGTAAATGAAACGAAACAAACATATTAATGTTAATACTCTCTTCATTTATTCTTAAAGGTGCAATGGTTGTTCTTACATTAGCTCGCCTTAATACAATTATGTTCTATGTGCCATTTTTATGTTTTCAAGAAAATGAGCTTTCTAAGTTTTGAAAGCTGGTAAAAGGTCAAATAGAAACCGATTTTGATCAAAATTACGTTGCTCTGTTTTGAATTATTTTAATCATTGCTTGAGAGCAACGAGGGGAAGTTCTTTTTAATCAAGCTATTGACGCAAAAATACATTATTTCGATGTCTTTTCTGAGATAGATGACTAGGAACACTACAGTTTAAAACATAACGTGAAAAGCATGTAGTTACAACAATTTGATATTGGGAATCTCCTAAACTAGACAAGATATTTCAGATCTGATGGCTGGAGGAGACAGGGCTCTTCAAGCCTTTTCCAGCGATATGAATATCTCATTTTTTGTAAAAATGGACTTAGAACACTATCATATTTGGGCGACGATTTGAGCAAAGTTAATGACTAAACAACGGATCGCCGCTATAGAAAGTTGACTGACCAACCAAACCTTTCATCTAGACCGGAAGTGAACTTTGAACTCCAACATTGATCGGCATACATGTTAAGTATTTTTCGTTGTTTTTAGCGGCTTCAACCTCGCTTCAGCTTATTCAAGCCGTTGTTACGACGTGTTAGGTGGAGAATCAACCATTTTACTTTTTGTTACTTCCTACTGTTAATAGATTTTGAAAAACAATTTTACGACGAATTTCCAATTTCAGTGGGCGTGGCTAGCGACCCGTCAATTAAAATGAATGCTGATTATTTAAAAATGGTGCATAAATGTATATATTAATTGAGAAAAGGTGTGATTTTAAAACAAATAATCCGAACAACTGAAATTCTATTTGAACGTGACGTAAATAATTGACCTTAAGAGATGACCTTGAAATTAGTCACAACATGAAATTCTTTTCACAGGGAATACAAATATCTATCACACGAAAGGGGGTCCTCCGTTTATTACATAAGGCAAATATTTGAAAAAAAAGTTCGAACTCAGCACAGGTCAACTGGAGTTGGTTTTTGGAAAGAGAAAATAGTGAGAGGTACACGCAGCATTCTAAATTAACCCATTACCAGACGAGGGGACTTTAAACTGATTATCATTAGGGCATGGGTTAAGAGCAAATGCCAAGAACGAAGAGTTTTTACATAAGTCCGACTGTGCTGTCTGACTAGGATCAATGGTCCATCGCACTTTCCAAAGGTTTCCTTTTTGCTTCGCGCCTTACATAGGCTATCTTTCATGTACTGTTCTCAAAATTTTTGCCACATCTTGAAGATTCTAAGCGAACAAAATCAAATGACTGAGAGTCCTGAGAGCGGTTTTGCTGGCTTATCAGCAACCGCGTTTAATGATAATGTCTATATGCCAACACATATCATCATGATAAGAGTCCGTAAGGCACTCTCACACACAAAGGGCGATTTTACTAGTTTGTTTTTTTTAATTCATAACTCACCATAGATTTCCTGTATAACGAATCACTAATGTCCAGCAAAGAAGCAATGGGGCTCAAAGCAAAGATGAAGCAGTAGCAACAGAGCATTTAAACAGAAACAGAACCACCAACGTAATTCGAACAAAAGTACCACCGTTTATAGTGTGGGGTACTCTTTTTAAACGAAACATACATGTGTGTTTATCTATATGTGTGTTTATATATTATGTGTGTATGGATATGTATGTAAACACCTGATGTTAAGATTTCTGTTTTTTAAAGGAATAGTCTCTTATAATTCTCTTTTGAATGGTCGTGTACTTTCATATTGTTTAAATTAATTTATATGCATTGTGATGCTGTATTGTACATGAATAAGACTGAAATAAAGAATAAAGCTGAACCTACATCTTCATTCAAAATAACAAATAAACGCATGAAGTAATACTTGTTATATAACAAGATGTGGAATATTTTGCACCACAACAAGAACGACGAAAAGAATGGCGTAAAGGTATTAACAAAGACAACGTGAGAAAGAAATCAAATAAACTGAATTTGAAACAGCGATTCGTTAATTGCAAATGTAAGCCAAGCACAAACCATGATCAGCAGAAGCAGTCCATTAAACGTCTGCATTTTGCGCCAAATGTGGATAGGCACTAACTCTTTGCTTAGTCAGATGCCTAGAAACTTTCTAATGTTTTTTATGCATATATCGTACGCAAGTAAAATGATTTGTATGTAGGCAGGTAGTCTCTCGATTTTATCGAGACTGGTTCATGCAAATTGCAATCAACACTTTTATTTGTCCACTATGTCATCAATCTGTAACATCATTCAAGTTTGACAAAGGAAACCACGCATTCATTTTTGAGAAAGAAAATTAATATTCTGACAAATTAATAATCGTTAACCTTCTCCTCAAACAAATAGAAATGTTTGTAGGCGTATGGTTGTATTTGATGACACCAATTGTACATCTCTTGCTGTATGTAGTTCTAACGATTTGTTCACTAAGCCATAAACCAGTCTTAAGCTATGGTGTATTAAAATGGTATAAAGGGTATGGACTTGCATGAAGAATAAATAAATAGTAAAAAAGTTAGCAAAATAAATGGACGTATAAAAAAGTTCTCTAGTCCGTATGTTCAAGACTATTCAAAGCTAATTTTTTGGACAAGTCCATGTAAAGATCAACGTGCACCTATTTATATTAACAGGTCCATTTGTGTACTATATACGGACACCAGCAAATTTTATGCATGCACATGTGTTTTTGTCTGCGTTTTTTTTCACAAGTACACGCTCGAAAACCTCTGACTTATTTATTTCACCATACCAAAAAACAAAGGTCTGTAAATTCCTAGAAAACAACTCTGATTGGCCGAAATATTTGTTCCGTCCAGAGATATGGTAATGGATTTATAAATTAACCGGTTAAAAGACTGGTTTTGTGTGTTTTTTTTTAAGAATTCATATTTGAAAGAAAGATCGTATATTGAGTCGCCAAACAGATTCTTGTACTAAATTGACCATTCAAATTTGTTCAAACAGAAGCATTACATTTCAGTTGTTCAAATTGGATAAGATTACTTTACTTTATATATGAACAAGCTATGAAATACGATGGAAGTAGTTAACCGAAGGATAACTACGTGTTTATTAAAACTTCTCCGTTGGAGATGGTTACTTCCCTTTGAACAATAATATTTACTGTTAAAGAGAAGAAAAAAAATACAGTAGAACATTAGCGTGCGCACTTTTTAACGAAGGGAGTTGGTAAAGTTTTATTTACATTGGACCTATACAAATTGGAAGAAAAGGTTTTTTCTAATACATTAGTAAAATAATTCTATGTACACAAACGAAAATTGCTCGAAACAATATGGTATCAAAATAATTTTTTGGTAAAAATGGTGATTAAAAATGTAATAAATTGTGGAATTACAGAATAAAACAACACGTATTTTAATTATAGCGCATTGAAATGATAACTCATTTATAACACGACGAAATTAAACGTCGGTCTATATCAGGACAAAGAAGTTGCAGATTACAATCCAGAGGATATACAATTAAAGTGATTGATTGATTGAATGGGGATTAACGCCGCTTTTAACAGTATTTCAGTTATATCGCGGCGGCTGGAGCACCTAACAATGGATTCCTGGTTTTCCTCACACCAGTACTACAACTACATCCTTTTCTAGCCTCCAGCTGCTATCCAACCTAGGTTTACGATTATCCACCCATTGGTGAGAGACAAATGGCGGAAAGAATAAGTGCCGCCGTCGGGGGATCGAACCCATGACGTCCCATGAATGCAGATTAGGAGCCTGACGCGCTACCGACTGCGCTATGACGACGGCACAAGTAAAGTGAAAAGTAAGTGTCACATATGGTACAAAATACTATGAGCAAAGTAGAATTTGATCAAAACAAGCAATTTCTCCTTTCATCAAAATATTTTCGTAAATCTTTCAAATAGATTGAAGGTGTACAAAGTCGATAATGTGCGGGAATGGGTTAAACAACGACAAATTCTTTAAAATCTCGTATTAAAATTCATGAACAAATGTACATATTTTTTCAATGCGCATGTATACGGTAATCAACATAGTTGCACTTAATTAACGAAACTGCTTCTTTTCTATCGAAAATTGAGCTACATGTGTGACGTTGGTGACGTTTGCGACGTGAAATAGACGTTGGGCAAATCAAAATGACATTTTGGTATTTGCCCCTTTCATTACTGTAGGTAGTCTGAGTGATTGACGGATCGCGGCAAAATAAAGCCGTCTAAAATTTTAAGTAGAAATTCCTGTTGGAGGTCAGTGGGCGTGGCAAGCGATCCCCCAGTACTAAACTTAATATCAATAAAGAGAGATCATCAGAAGGCATTAAAGAATTAAGACACTTTTTCAAAATAATTAGTTTATCAAACTCGAGCGCCCAAGCTCGAGGCATCCGCATGCAGTGGACAAGAAAAGAAGAAGTGATACATGATTCTCTGTGTTGATAGAATTGCGTTATTTTATGAAGTTATTACGATTTATGGTCGGTGTATTTCTAAAACCTCGTAACTACAGCTTGAATCAAGCTGTAGTTACGAGGTTTTAGAATTACATCAACGTTATATAACCGTCCATTTTCTTTCGAGTCTCTTTTTGAACCTTCGCAGGACAATTCCTACAATTACGTTTAGTGAAAAAACACAATAAGGGACAGCGGCCATAGCACAGTTGATCGCGCGTCGGACTTTCTATCGTGAGGTCAAAGGTTCGGTCCCCTTCCGACATTTGTCTCCTAATAATGGTTGGAAAATCGTTAACCTAAGTTGGTTGAGAAGTTCGAGGCTCGGAATGGATGTAATGATAATACTGGTGTGAGAAATACCAGAAATCTATGGTTAGGTGCTCCAGCCGACGCGTATGACTGTAATACTATTAAAAATCATGTTAAACCATCAAAAATACAAAAAAATGATAAGAATTAGTCGGATAAGCCTCTGCAATACGCATTCTGATCAAGTCCGTTACTACGAACCCACAGATAGGCTCCGTTTTAGATATCATCGTTGGACGAGCAAAATGTCGTAACTACAGCTTGAAAAAAGCTGTAGTTGCGACATTTTGCTCGCCCAATGGCGTTATTCTAAACACTCTTTGCGGTTTCTTTACTTTTTAGGTCCTAGTGAAATTGTTGGATATGTTATACGAGGCTTCACCAAAGCTTTATCGAAACGTGACGACATAATATTAACATTAAAAGAATGAAAACTTTGGAAAACACTAAATTCATTCAGCATTATAGGTTAATATCTTTTTCTAGATTCCATCCTTCCTATTCCACAAATATTTGCACACATTTTATCTAATAAAATAATTTTGGAAAAAAACATAAAAGAAAATGAATTACACATAACGCGACTAGATCGTTTATTGCGAGGTCCATTTGTAATTAAAACAAAATAATCGACGATTAATAACTAATTCACTTTTGAGCATTTCGATCATTTGTTTGAAGCCCTGTATGTCACATGCTGTAGGGAATGGGTGAACGGCACATTACACGTGTTTCTGTCTTTATCTGAGATTTTCACGGAACTCGTTTTCACTGGTCAGATCATCTCCCAAGTTGCATCGGCTCGTCCTCTTGAGCTAGCGGGTCGTCCGTGTCCATTTTTGCTTTCTTCTTGTGCGAGGTAAACAAGAAAACGAGTCCGGCAACAATGTAGAAAACGAAGGAAATCCACGACAACACAAACGAATAGCCGTACTGTGTATCGGCTTTGTTCGGAAATCTCTCCGGTAAATGTTTTTCGGTATATTCCGTAGTTCGGATGAACACCTCGTTCATGACAACAATACACGCCGCTGGAATGAAAAATCAAAGTACTGAATGTACTGTAAGCTAGTAAAGTATGGTTTTGTTAAGATATCTTCTTTTTCAAAGACAATCGTGATAAATAAACGAAGTTAAAGTAACCCAGGAGATGACATGTTACAATATGATGAATTCTTTAGACTGGTTAAGATTGAAAGAACTGCATTTTTTTGTAGGCTAAAAAAATATCGCTCACTTGAGTATGATGGCTCAATGCTTCACGATATATACAAAATATCAAAGCGTTAAGCATAACAGTTTTGGAGAAGAAGATCTAAAAGTCTATGTAAATCCAAGATCCCAAAACGTAGGGCTAATTATCAGAGTAGAGTCATTCTGTGAAATAATTCGGTTAAGGGGAAATATGCAATGATAAATACCAATTATCAGGCCTCTAGGTCTAGGTGTTTGGTAGAAGATTTCCTTTTTTAGTTCTATATAAATCTGAGATCGCACAACGGAAGACTCATTTTCAGGGTTGTGTTCTTTGAAGTATTTTGGTAAATGGTGAATAAGACATAATATATACCAAATATCAAGGCTCCATGCCCTGCGGTTTTGGAAATAAATATTTTCAAAGAATTCCCTCTTTCTTTCTATCTTAAATCAGGGATTGCACAAGAAAGGGCTAATTTTCACAGTAAAGTAATTGTTTGAAGTATCTAGGTAGGAGGTTAATAGGCTTTGATACATACAAAATATCAATGCTCTAGGCCTTATGTTTTGTGAGAAGAATATTTTCAAAGATTTCCTTTTTTTTCCTATGTAAAAATCAGAGATTGCACAAAAAAGGCTAACTTTCAGAGTGCAGTAGTTCTTTGAAGTATTTTGTAGAGGAGCAAGAGGCATTTACATACACTTGTACCATTTATCAAAGCTCTAGGCATTAGGTTTGTGAGAAGATTTTATAAGATTTCCTACATTCCAACGTAAAATCAGGGATTGCACAGAAAAGGGCAAATTTTCAGAGTATTATAATTCTTTGAAATATCTCAGTATAAGGTCAATAGTTGATGATACATACCAAATATCAAAACTCTAGGCCTTATGGTTTTGGAGATAAAAAATTAAAAAGTTTTTTTCCTTCTGTCGCCATGACAACCAAAGTTCTCCATGGATTTCCATAATTTGAAGTATTTTGAACAAGAAAATTGTCATTGAGGCCTATTTGCCCGTTCCTTTCCATTCAACGTTCCCATTTTAGACAGGACTCATTCTTGTGACCTACAATTCATTCTGAACAAGTATAAAGAAGATTTGGCCATAATTATGGACGCTAGAGTGCTAACAAGAAATTGTCTTTAACGCAGCTTTTCCCGTGTTTTCAAATGGAACATTCCAATTTTCGATAGGATTCATCCTTGTGACATACCAAGCATTCATATAAAGTTTTAACCAAAATTGTGGCCCCTAGAATGCTAACAAGGAAATTGTCATTAAGGCCCATTTTCCCGTGTTTACCAAAAGAAACTTCTCGTTTTCAGTAGGGTTAAACCTTGTGATCAGACAAACAACAAAACCATGTTTCATGAAGATTAGACCATTATTGCGGCCCCCTAGTGTGCTAAAAAGGAAATTGTCATTAAGGTCAATTTCCCGTGTTTTCCAGTAGAACCTTCCTATTTTCGATAGGGTTCATCCTTGTGCTCAGACAAACATTCTGCCCAAGTTTAATGAAGATTTGGCCAAATTTGTTTTCCAAGGAGTGCTAAGAAGAAATTATTGACGACGGACGACGGACATTCAATGACGACGCAAGCTCACTTTGAGCACAATGTCAAAGCCAATATATAACGGAAAATAGAAAATAATAATTATAATAACATGACATTTAAATAGGAGAAAGCAGGGGCTTTTCGCGTGGAGGGGTGTTTCCAAATTAATTCCGTTTAATCCACAAAATAAAGCAAATAACTGATTTGATCCCTAAGAACATAGATAGTATTATCATTTCGGGATACCATCTCGAAAGAGACGTGTGTATGAATGTTAAGCCGAAATAAATCAAAGATTTTAAAGTGGGTAGGGTAGTTTTCCTTTCTTTACGTGGAAAAGGTTAAAATAAAAGAAATATTAAAACCCAAGAAAAAATCTTTGGGCGATTCTTGAAAGATTTAGAAATAAATTGTATAAACTTTGTGCATCTTTTATATATCATATTTTGATTTTTTTTAGATAACTAGATTCCCTGGCCTGAATCTACTAATCAGGTTTAGAAGGCAACCCTTTTAAGATAGAATAACTCCTTTTTCAATTTACATCAAGGTAGGCATGTTTTAAACAACAATTATTCTAAATCCATGAGTAATAATTATTTCCCTTGCATCACTATCTGATCGCTACCTGCGATTTTGTCAATACCCGAGAGCAATATATATAAAAAAATAAGTCTACTTTATAAAAAGAAGCACCATATAACAACGTTTTAATGTATTACCTTACAAAAATCCACTGACTTCCATCCATGATTCACTGACAATAGCATAAAATAGTCAAGGTCGCATAACCCTGACATATGACAAGCTTAAAATATTACTTTTAACCAATTTCCACACAGTGACGCTTTTTGACGCCCCTACCAAGAAAGCTGAACAAATCTAAAATTTCATGAACTTTGAATTGTAGTCTGCAACATCTTTCAATTTGGACCAGTCTAATTGTTGATGTCTGGAAATGGGTTAAAAAATTTCTACAACTCTAAGATATTCAAATATGGTACATGTGTTCAAAAGAAATAGGTGGTAAAAAGGTTCTGTGATACATAAATGACCTGAAGTAAAATCTGAGATGTCTAAATCTCAAGTGATTTAGCACAAAGATGACGGAGACGAGATAGTTGCGAAAAGAAGTCTTTATAAGCTAAAACGGTAAAATCTGTTCATATTACGATAACAAGAAACTCGACCATACATATAAAGTAAAATAGATAAGGAATATTACAACAGTCTTTGTTTTTTATAGGCCTTATCCATCGAGTAGCTTGTGTAGAATACTATTTGACGAGACCAAAGACCGGAGATTGAGTCAAATGGTATTCTACACTTGCTACTAGACAAGATACGGCCTGTAAGAAAGACTGTTGTAGTATGTCTTTAATTTATATATATACCAGAAATGGAGCAGAAATTCAAATATCTAGTTTTAAAATGAACGTAAATCTGAGATTTCTTTATGAATGGCCGATGACTATTTAAACCACGAAAACCCGCATAGAGTTTGTTATTCTTCTGAACAAAGACAGATCTTCCGTTCGATTCCTTATGAAAATCAACCTACATGGGGAAGACACGCACTTCCATTCTGTGCTAGCTATGATTTACTCAGGTTAAATTTAAACCGCGTTAATACTTCTTTGGTGCAAACGTTACACTAATCTAAAAATAGACTAAATGTGTAAAATGAGTCGAAAACCCCCAGAAAAAAATTGATTTAAACTTTACCCCAAGGTACTTATGATGCAACACAATAAGATAAATATGTACACGCGTTTGTGTGTTTTTATATTCAGTGTAACACAAAATGTGTTGACATTTGCATTACATAAGGTACTCGGTGAATACGGATTTTGAGGTACATGGCTTACACGGATTTCTTTCTGTCGAGTTGTGAAGGATCCCGAAATGAAGCTTTATCTTCACTCAGATAGTTGTTACGTATATAATAAAAGAGTAGATCTATATGCCTCACGTGCATTGGCACGACTGCCATAAACTTAAAGGCATGACAACCTGGTTAAAAATAATGCGATGCACGAATACCCTAGATTTACTCAAAGGAGCATACAAAAATATCCTTTTAGGTGTACTTGAGATATTTTATGACCTGTTACGCAAATAAGGACCATTCCAAATAAATACTGAATAGTTTGCAGAGTCTGAATTTGATCTTTCCTCTTTGCACTTCCGAAATTTTCGTTTTTCAAATAACAGGTATTAACGGATAATATGTAATCATAAATGTTGTAGTTATCAAAATTATACCTTCTTATCATATACGTTATCATATCTTCAGAAGCTAATTGTAATAAGACCTGGCAAAATAACAAAGATAGAGCCGTTTTCTGATGTTCAAAGACAGTAGATGTTTCTGATAGATCATTTCCAGAGATATCAAATTAAACCACCATCATTCTAATAAAACAATCCTAATGAGTCACGTGATTTATCTCAGAAACTAAACAGGTGTGCCAGACGCTTATACAAATAAAACATAAATGCGTGTTATTGAAGATCTACTTCTGTAAAAGGCTCACCTGTCATTATGTGGAGCAATGCCGTCAAGCGTTTGATTGTATATCTGGGTCGTCGAAGTGTATAAAAGGCGAACAGATGTACCAGAAACATTAAAACAATTGATATGATGCTAAAAGCGCAGCCAGTTCTCATATAATCTGAAATTATAAGAGTAATAAAGCATGTGGTTTTGGGGAAACAAGTGGGCTAATTAGATCAACCTGCTTTTTGGAAGACCTATTATATAAATGATTAAATTAAATGTTGCAATTTCTGGAATTAATAGTCATTAGTTGGGTTAAATCAAAGGAACTGCCAAATTAGTTTTGTTTCTTTGAAATAAGCTGTAATTGAAATAATGATAAATCTTTTTTTTTTTTTTTTTTTTCAAACAGCTGTACAACTATATATATGTTTTAAGGGGCGGTCGGGGTTGGGAAGACTGAGGGTATCGGTAGTTTTAGAAAAGAAAATCCCAAAGTGCCCAATATATGACTTCAAACGGGCAATGTACATTATTTGTATTGAAGTACCCACCTAATATCTGTCTGTCCAATGTTTCATCGTATATGATTTCTTTCGTGGTTGGGAAGAAATTGTGATACTTGCATCTTGAGCCTGTGAAAGAAACAAAAATAGAGATTTTTCAAAGAGAAATGAAAGGCATAATTAATTTTCACTCAGATATGAAAACGAAAACCTAATCGATATATAATGCTATGGGTGGACGACCTCTGAATATTTCGCCCCGTGAAATTTGTGAACAATATCCGTATTATGTAAACTAAATAATTTTGACTTATTCTCTTTCCATGATTTATTATATGCCTTTAAATGATATGGAATAAAATCTGGCTATCTAATACAACTCGACAGAAAAAAATCAATATTCGGCGTGTACCAAAAAACCGTATTCGTCGAGTACCGTTAGCCAAGGACTCCTTTTTTGTGTATTGACGTTCGGGCTATTTTCCGGAAAGTTGGTTATTTTTTAATCATTTAAGAGAATTTTCTGAATGTCATGTCCTATAGGTATATAATAAAAGGAATATTACAACAGTGTGTTTTTCTATGTATTGTTATCGTGTTCTCGAATCGTGTGTAGGTATTTTTAAAAAAAATACCTACACACGATTTTCGAACACGATAACAACAAATAGAAAAAAGCACTGTTGTAATATTCCCTATATATTAAAACACTTCTGTACATTTAATTTCTGTGTTTTAAACCCATTCCAACACAACAAAATTTTTAGACTGGTCTAAATTCAAAGAAGCTGCAGGCAACAATTTCAAGTTGATGGGAAAAATCGTCTTTTTGGATAGAAAACATTGTCGAAAAGAAAGGAATCGGTTGATCCAAGCAATTCCTTCCTTTTCAACAATGTTTTCCAAAGTTCTTTTTCTTGAGGGGCGAAAACGGATGGATTGTGTGGGAATGGGTTAAGAGGGTAATTAAAACATATTCTTTACTTTTATCATTTTTTTCTCTCTTAATTTTTGTTTTAAACATTTTAAAACATTTTTATAAGACTTAGAAAGTAAAATTAATGAAGGAATTAAGAAAAAAGTGATTGACATTCTTTGGAGTAAATCTTAATATGTTGCATGAAATAGAAATGGAAGTACGCGTAGTTTCTCGGTTAAAAAAACCAAACTCGTAATTGAATTAAACGAAATCTCATAATGAAGTAATTGATTTAATTACGCGGAGTAGCTAGCAGGAGATAGGAGACAATAATGGTTAGAGTCACTTAATATGTTACTCGCTTACGCACGCTTAACCCAATCCCATACAGTGACGCTTTTTGACGCTCATTAGAAAAAAAAAGGGGGGGGGACATTATGTAAAATGAAGAAATTGCCTAAACAAGCAATTTCTTCATTTTACATAATGTTTTCTACCCAGGAAATTGAAATAATCGAAAATTTCATACAGTCTAAAATGACATCTACAACTCCGTTTAATTTGGACCAGTCCAATATTTTGCTTCTGGTAACGGGTTAAATCTTGAATTTCGAAAACAGAAATATTTTCTTAAGTTAAAATAATAGTTTGTAGTATTCAAGACAAACAATAGCAGTTGAATTACGGTTTTAAAACCCGAAACCGTTAGTAGGACAATTTTGAAATTAATTCCAACGCGTAAGAAAATTATCTTAGTGACAGATAAAATTCATTTTACTTTATAGATACATTTAGCATCGATCTTGTGAATAACTAAGTTTTATTTACTATGGCGCATTTAAGGGGTCTAAAGCCCATTTACGTAGTGCACGCTAGAATAAGCGCGTACACGCGCAAATAATACAGTTGCACTCACACAATTTAGCGGTGCGGGTCAGAATACTGAGCATTCAAGAGTATAAAATGTGCGCGTACGCAAAAAAAAGTTACAAGTGCACGCATAATATGAAGGTTCTTACTGTTTACGCGTACACGCATATATTTTGAAAATAACGTGTGCACTTTCAAAATATAATTGCGCACGCTTGAATTTAATTGGTTTATTTGTGTTATCTAAGCGAGTTGATAAAACTCTAAAGACTTATTGTGGACTCTTGACCTTAACGATACACCGTACTTCAATGTTGAAAATGTTTATTGCACAAATATTAAAAGCGGAAGGCTAGCATTCAAGGCGGATAATACGAATGACATGTAAGTGGTGACTTCATAAATTAAAGCGTCATATCTTGAACGTGATACATTTTAACTCTAATGTATGAAGTTTGAGTTTGAAGGGTTGAGTTTGAAGCATGAAATGTTCAGTATGAACAAATGTCGATCGAATGTTATGTATCGCGCGAAATAAATACTTTTATCAACAATTCAGCCTTCAAGTATCGCACTTCAGACTTCAGACTTCACTCATTAAACTTCACATTTAAAACTTCACATTTCGCGCAAAATATTTAACTCTTAAAACCCGAGACTTTAATTTCACACTCGAAACTTGACATTTCAACTCCAAGAAATATTCTAAATGTATGACTTCTGTAAAGGGAATTCATTGAAGTCTTACCGGATTTTCGTCAGATTAAGTTCGCATTTGAGTTCGAATTTACAAGTTTAGGATTCAAATCATCGGGAGCATGAAAAGGCTAATGTATGTCCACACAAGCATGTTCTCCTTTCCCCACAAAGTTTTCCATGATCGCATTTCTTTTGGACGCCAAAAAGGGTCAATGTGTGGTGATTGGTTAAAAGGAAATAGATAATCTTTGAGTAGGCTCGTACCTCTATTGACAAATAGATAAAGGCGTCATTCCAGTCTAATGTTTGAAGGTTCATTTACGTTAGACAAATTTTATATCATGATCGTTCAAGGAAATCCTGAAGATTGTTTATAACCATTTGACATTTGAAATAAACAGAATTTAAAGTCTAGAGATCAAATCGAGATCGTATCACATTTCGCAGACAAACATCCTGGTTAAAACGCGGTATAAAACTTTGCCACGAATTTTCTGTGTTTAATTTCTTCTTTTGTAATTCTTGCACCTCGCGTTTCCTAAATATACTATAGGAACTTAATCTTCGAGAGCGCAATGTTATCACTCAAAATCTTAAAGGTTAGACAGAAAAGCTTTGGTGTACATATCGCCGTTGTCATTCTAAAACGTCATAACAACAGCTTAATTCCAACTTTTATTTGAATCAAGTTGTAGTTTTAGAATGACAACTACGATGTATTATAATTACGATGTTACCGAATCTATGCACAAGTCTTTCGGATAGACGCATTTTACAGGAATTACAAGGATGGAAGTTTGTATCGGGTCAGGTGTGAGATATTGCATGTAAGCGGACCGGTTAGCCCTGTCAGAAGTGTACCCTGAAAGCGAAAGGTCCGTGGTTAGAGCACCTGCCTTGCTGCATCTCTCTCTCTTTCTCTCTCTCCCTCTCCTCCCTCTCTCTCTTTCTTTCTCTTTCTATCTCTCTCTCCAACTCTGTCTCTCTCTCTGCGGCATTTGGCGCCTAACTCGGGCTGGTGACAGCGTTGGTTGTATGACAATGGATGTTCAAGAGGACATATAAGCTATTCCTAATGCTCGGGGTCTGAAATTCCGAGGACGGATTTCCAATAAGAAGGAGTGAATGTCGCAGTTTGAACTCACACACAGCTATGAGAGAGTACATGCAAGCGGCCTAGTTAGATCACTCAGTAGGGTACTCGCCCTTAAGGCGAGTGGTCCCGGGTTCGAGCCAACGGCTGGCTGCATGTTTCTCTCTTTGTGACACCTTGCTCATGTTTCACTAGGGAAAACAGTTGGTGTAAATATTACTCCGCCATCGAATAAAGAAACACACGGAAACGAACTGCGTGAAGCTAATATATAGGAAAAGATGGATCATCCCCAGCAGAGGTCGCTTCGATGTGAGGGACACTGCTCGACCTATGAGAGAGTACATGCAAGCGGCCTAGTTAGATCACTCAGTAGGGTACTCGCCCTTAAGGCGAGTGGTCCCGGGTTCGAGCCAACGGCTGGCTGCATGTTTCTCTCTTTGTGACACCTTGCTCATGTTTCACTAGGGAAAACAGTTGGTGTAAATATTACTCCGCCATCGAATAAAGAAACACACGGAAACGAACTGCGTGAAGCTAATATATAGGAAAAGATGGATCATCCCCAGCAGAGGTCGCTTCGATGTGAGGGACACTGCTCGACCTCCGTAGCCTACCCATTTTCGCTTCATGTATCACAGACATACATCCATTTAACGAGAGGACAAACATTAATTTAGTTCGGCAGATGTTTGTTATATAATTGATACAAAAACATGGTTGGCAATATATGATTAACCCATTCAAACACATTATACCCTCATTTTACATGCTAAAAACTTTGTCTTAAAACATTGTGAGAAAAGAGAAAGTGCTTGTTACAAGCAATTACTCCTCCTCTCACAACGTTCGCTTCTTTTTTTGCTACTTCTTTCAATTTGAGACAGTCTAGAATTTATCGTATAGAGATGGACTTACCAAATAATAGTATGTTGTTGTTTCTTTAGTTGTTGTTGCTGTCCGTGTTAGATTTGAAAAAAATATAAGATTTTAAGCAATGCAAAAAAAGCAAGGAGTTTCGCAGACACAACAAAAAGCTTTCACCACAATAAACGAGTCTGTCTATAGTTGTTTAACCCATTCTAACACAGTGGAATTTTAGACCGGTCCAAATCGAAAGAAGCTGCATGCAGACGGCAATTTCAAGTTGACTGAATTCTAATTATTTTCGTCTTATGAATAGAAAACATTGTGGATAATGAAGAAATTGCTTGATCCAAGCAATTTCTTCATTTTCTACAATGTTTTCCAAAGCCTTTTTCTTGAGGGGCGTAAAAAGGAGGGATTAAGTGGGAATAGGATAAGAAGCTGAGATGTAACATGTATCGGTTCAAGTATTTTTTTCAACGATTAAAGCAAAATGGATTGCAAGGTTGACGTTGGTTGGTATTTAACCCTTGTCATGCTGGGAAAAAATATGAACCACCCATCTGACTTTAAAGGGATGAACAGGTGGTGTAGACTAAGGTCAGACTGCACATACCAGAAGGCTGGTCCTATTCCGGGTTCAGCATGACAAGGGTTAAGAGAACGTTTGTCCTGTGAAATCGTGACATTTGCTAGGAACAAACAGCGGGTACCTTTGGGACAAAGTTGGACAAATAAATCTGGGAAATAATGAAACATACTCACAAACTAAATAGGACATCGTTTTTGTGAAAATAAACAAATATGGATTAGTTTGAAAATGAGTGTTTACCCAGTTAAATGATTGATCATACTGGCAAATCATTGTAATCGACCTTTATCAATTGTGTATACCAAAGGGTAGCTAACTCAAGTGTTTGTCTAGCTTCCTTGTTGTGCTGTGAACAATACTTTCTTAACCCTTGTCATGCTAAACCAGGAATATTCCGGTTTTAGCAGGAGGAATAGACAAAGATCAGATTGCACAGAAGTGCAGTCTGATCTTAGTCTACACCTCCTGTCTGTCCTTTAGAAATTATGAAATTAAATTTCAAAGAAGTATTGAAACTGAACAACAAGTACCACCAGTGCTTTCAGCCCTTTGATTTTTATACAATTCTGAAAGGCTTTTTCAGCAAGACAAATGTTAAAAGTTAAAGTAAAGTAGGTTCAAATGTGATCAGAACTCCTAAAAGATTTTGGTCACCCAGTACTTCCCCGTAATTCTATTTATCTCTTTATTGCATCTCTAAGAGGTGGAGACAATTGTTTATTTTTTTTTGTGTGTGTGTGGTTTTTTTTGTTTTTTGTTTTCGCTGTATAATGTGTGAGACTAAAAGCTTAATGTAATTGGGCTTTTAGTGATGGTGGCTTTATAAAGTGTGATTTGGTTTTTAGTTTAATACCTAAATGAAATTTAGAAAAAATCTTCTCATCTATTCTAATCTAATATTGTCAAGATATATGACTTTTCGTTGACACATAGAAAGCTTGTTTTACAATAAGCTATGGAAATATAGCTTTTTCGGTCACGACATGAAAGATGCGTCGATCTAACGCAAAAAGAGACATTTTTTTTTTCAGAATAAATCCATGCCACTCTTCGTTCCGCACGTGAATTACCTGGCAACCTAAAGACGTCATCATGGTATAAGGTCCCGCCGTGATGACGCTCAGTAGTGCGAAATGGGCGAAAGCAGGGGTATGTTGTCGTTGTCGTTCTAAAACGTCGTAACTGTCAAGCTGTAGTTACGACGTTTTAGAACGACAACGACGATATATACAAATCGGGGAGTTTATCATTTTGATAATTTCACCGTGTTTTCGGTGAAATCTTCATGTGGATGATAATCCATCGAAAAGTCTTAATAGTTCATCGAAAAAATAAAAGAAATCACTATAAGGTGTTGATATACTCGGAGTTTATTGTAAAAATAGCAAAACGTTAGAGAAGCCACATCTTCTGCCTCGATGGCCGTAAGGTAAAGGTGCTTGACTCATGCTCTCGAGGTAACGGGTTCGAGCCCAACCGTCACCGGGTAGTGTTCATAGACAAGACACTTAAATCATTGTACATTGAACAAAGTTCGTAATTCTTTTAGGTTCTCACTTGCAATGAGAAAACATTGTCTGTATGCTTAATACTAGCGTAGAGAAACCAAATGATCGTATATACAGCTTGAGGTAGCTGTAGATACGATGTTTCGGGAGCCCAACGAAAACTTACTTCTTTACTCTCATTACCTTGATTTTTTTCTTTGTGTGTGTGTGTTTGTTTGTATTTTTTCCTCATTAATACCACTTACATTTCAATTAAATCTTGTTAATATTCTGATCTTGACAAAATGTTTTATATTATTGTATGGAAGAGAAACTATGTTTCATTCCGAAAATAAAATATGTCTATGTCTTTGTCTTAAAAGCCAGCCCCAGTCCACCCAGCTGTAAAAGTGGGTAGCAGTGGAATTCAGTCACTGCCTCTCTTTCAGGGACGTGAGAACATCTGGATTGTCAGTGTTCGAGAGCGACTCTATACTAGCGACAAATATAAACTACATCCTCTGGCAGAGAGCTTTTATAAACCTTTTCCGTTTTTTTTCTTTTTTTAATTTTAGACTTTACCAGATTGAAAGAGGTTGTAGACGACAATGAAAATTGGATGCAATTTGAGATGAAACAATCCTATGTGGTAGAAAATATTGTGGAAAAGGAGAAATTGCTTGTTACAAGCAATTTCTTATTTTTCCACAATGTTTTCTCAAGTATATAATCACATCGACGTAAAAGACTGGTTTGTAAAGGAAAGAGTTTTAAAGACGTTTAACCCTGTAGCTTAATTCAAACGGTCCCTTACAAGAGGTGGACGTATAGGCAAGACCGACTGTATTTGCACATTAATCATTTGGACAAATTTGTGTTCCCATGCAACAAAATCGCGAGGGGGCGTAGGTCAGAAATTGTTGTTTAATTAAATTATGCGTTTCTATTCAAATTCACAGTTTTCTTCTTTCAAAAGAATATGAAAGATGATTGATTTGCTTCGATCTATATTCCTTTGTGACGTTCACATGCCGTGTATGAGCCAATCAACAACAACATCAAAAATTAGTACAACAACAAACCAAAGTAAGTTAAAATATGAATGAATTAAAAAACTAGTAATACATAATTCCATAATAATGCTTGATAAATTACCATCAAAAAGTGCAAAAGAGAATGAAAGTGCGAAGAGAAAAAGTATTAATAAAACAGATTCCGCTAGAATCCATAATGGCCTTTTAAGCCGAATGAAATTACTTCAAACAGCGAGATTTATGATTACATTACCAAATATGGAAGGAAAATCGAATTAGCGAATTTAATCTAGATCAGCTAGGATAACACACTGGATGATGGGGATTTTTTTTTTATTAAAACAGAGTTCTAGCTTCCTGTCTAAACATTAGAGGGTTCCAGAAAAAAATAACCATTCTTTATTTTTAGCTAGTAAAGCGTCAGCTTTGATAGCTTAAGTTAAGAAACAAATTTTGAGGTCTTCTCAGAGTGAAATGTGTGCAAACTGCTACCGGAGGCTTAAACACAAAATCCATTGGATGTCTACGCCAGAAAAAGTAGTTCTCGTGTATTTCAGGAATACTGCAAACTCTGCCTGCAAGTTTACCTCCTAGGTAATTTTAGCTCACTTGAGCATATTGTGTTCAAAATGACTAGCTACGTAATTAACTTAATTCAAAATGTAGAGAATTCCTTCAAAGCATGCAATACAACCTATTCCCACTCAATCCCGCTTTTTATGATTCTCAAGAAAAGGCTTTGGAAAACATTGTGGACGACGAAGAAATTGCCTGTGACAAGCAATCGTCCACAATGTTTTCTACCATACAAAAGACAAAGAAAACAAAGAAGATTACTTATCAAAACAATGCTTTGCTAGCCTACAGTTCTATCAGTACTTCGATTTTAGTTCTCTTGAGAACAATGCGTTTCAGTTGAGATTTGGTGATCACCGTCTCCGCTGAGCGTTGTCAAAATTCTCCTCCTCGAAAAATGCATGGTCAATTTTGACCAACCCGGGCTAAAATGACCATTGTGCGATCTTTTTAACTTTTCGCAATATTTTGATGGGGCGAACAATTTCAACTTTACAGGGCGGAGGGTCTTTACCTTGATTCTTTTTTATAGATATTTACCATCCTAATAAACGAAGCCAAGCTGACCAAATCCCACTTAATTTATAAACGCGAAAGTGCATCTATATTGCATTATTAGTGTCGACTCAAAGATGAATATCGAAAGAATGAGTAATCGTGAAATACAGAATTGACTAAACGCAACATCGACGAAAAACTAGTGGCTTTGTATAGATTTTAACTGTCGTAGACGACAAATTCAAATTTGATTGGTAATAACGACCTTTATTTTCGATGAATCGACAAATTTATTGAAATATACAGGCATAATGAATATATACCGATTGTAAATGACGTCATTATAAGCCTTAAATATATGACATCATTTTCGCGATAACAAAATTTTGCTTGTATAGGTTTCAGCTCTTTACTGTTTTTATATCACCAGTCTTTTTTTTTTCTTACTTTGACGGGAATCGAAACCACACGGATACGACAACGTCCTGTTGCCCTCTAATGTCCTTACGCTGACGCTCGAACCTTCTGCATTACCGAGACTTCGCGGGTTCGAAACTCGTCATGGTCAAATTTTATTTTTTCAATAGGGTTGAAAAAAGAAAGTAACCTGCCGCTGTTGAGAGATGTCAATATGCGTTACATTGATCGATTAAAATCGTAAAATATTCAACAAGTTTAGTTCACTTCGACTCCGGAGGTCATATCATAAAACTTTTGTTGTTCGTCGTCAGATCCAGGAAGCCCTGTCCCTATCGTTGATATGATTTCTTCGGTGGAAAAAAGGTGGTAGTGCGAAAAATACCAGGAATCTATGGATAGGTGCCGCGAATTGATTGAAATATTGTTCAAAGTGGCATTAAACCCCATTCAAACAAACTATGATTGGACTGGTAAACAGGCGACATTGAATAAAATTGAATGGAATTGGCGTCAATTTCATGAAGCTTGTAACTGTATCTCTTTAAAACAGAGTTTTAAAAAGTCTCGAAATATCTTGATTTGTGACCCATAAAATACAATTTTAAGCTATAGATTGTCTGGTATTAGCTTTATTCAATATCGTTGTTTTGCGTGACAGGTACAATATATCCCGAGAGGTCCCTAGAGGTCCATTTGTTTCTACACAATGCTTAACGACATCATTTCAACCATTACCAAACGAGAACATTTTGAACTGATCCAAATTCAGTAACAAGCAATTTCTTAACCAATTACCCCTTTTCAAGTATTTTGACTTGTCCGAATTCAGAAAGGTAGCACCCTATAACATAGAGACTATTGTATAAGCTGTAGTTACAACAATAAAGACGCCAAAAACCATCTCAAATGCTTGACATAGATGTCGGCCAACCTTTGAGTTCAAAGTTCACTTCCGGTCTAAATAAGAGACTTGATTGGTCCATTGATTCTTTGATTGACAGCCGCGATCGATTAGTCATATCCGGCTACTCCCGCTTATCTGGTATAACACAAGCGCTTGCTGGGATTCGGATATGAGTTATTTCATGTGTGAAATGAAACAAAAATTTATCATCATAGTTCTAGAGCAAAGTGTTTCTAAATAAACAACCGAATTTGAAGAGTTGAATCCTTTACCCATTCCCACATGATGACGCTGTTTGACAACCCGTAAGAAAATTAAGTGGGAAAACATTGTGTAAAGTGAAGAAATTGCTTGTAACAAGCAATTTCTTCATTTTACACGATTTTTCGATCCGAAAATTGAAAAAAAAAATTCAAAATTTCATAAACTATTAACTATCGTCTGCAACTTATTACAATTTGAACCAGTCTAAAATCTGTCGTCTGGTAATGGTTTAAAGGATTTTTTGCGATTTTCCTCGGGAATTCATCCATTATTTAGCAACCGATCGAAATTTTTCAATCTCAGAAATATTCCTCATGGGAGAAAAAAATATACGATTCTTCGTTTCCTTTATCATATTTAATTCATATACATTGTTTTCAATACGAGACATAGCAAACATGACCTAAATCTAGTTGAATCGGTTATAAATGCTTGCCAACCAATATGAATAGCGTTGTTAATGAAGTGAACAGCCTTTGAACATTGTAAATAGGAATTCCATTTAGACTCTTTGTTGTGTTCTACTCACAGAAATTCGTGATCAATTCAACAAACTGGTTAATCCACTACCTCTTAATCTATAACCCAATTTCGTTCCTCGGATTGTTTTCAATAAGCTGTAGTTACGATATTTCAGTCGCCAAACCAACAAAAAAGGTTAATGAAAATGGGGACCAATGTTGGAGATCAAAACTCATTTCTGGTCTCAATGAATGATTTCATTGGTCGACTGGTTATTTGATTGACGGCCGCGATTGGTCAATTCATAAATGCAAGTTCAAATAAAAATTTATTTCCAAGAGAGTATTCGAAAGATACTAGACTCTAAAAACTTCACATTTTACCATCTTATTTAAGTATTTTAAGATAATTTAATCATGAATCCTGTTTAGATTTGGTCCCGCACGATGTAAAATTTTACCTGACGAAAATGAGATTATCTGCTCATTGTTTCCGAATTCAATCCGGCCGTTATGGTCCGAATAGAATGCTGAGGAATGAGGGATTCTGCGTTTGTTTGTTTTTTTTTGTGAATTTAATGAAATAGAGGGTAAGCACCATTTCATCTTTGTATGTCCTCTTTATAAACAGATTAGAATTAAACTTTTGAATAGAAGTTTATACGCAAGTCCATTACAGCAAAAACAACAACAAAATAACATAAAAAAACCCTGACATATCTACATTTCACATTTACTCATTCTCTGATAAATATTCGTCGCCAATGATAAGTTACATATTGTAAACATATTGATGTACGTGTTTATTTATCATTTATATTGTATATAACGATGTACCTTGTGTAAAAGTCATTTCTGTTCTTATCAACAACATTTAATCCATACGCATCAAAACTTTCATCTTTCAATTATAAACATGGAGAAAAGCCAATGATTCCTGCCCGAGCTACAAATTCGGGTCGAACACTTGATTGAGAAGTGTGATGAGAAATGAATTTAAAACTGAAAGAGACACGTCACTGATATAAATCCTCATTTGGAGACCAAACTAATTTACCTGTGCTAATTTGTTTACGCGTCACTGGGACTTTAATGAATGGTTCTCAACTAAAACATGGCCAACGTCATAAACTGACCAATCACGGCTTTAATTAACCCTTGTCATGCCGAGCCCGGAATATTCCGGTTTTGGCAGGAGGTATAGACCAAGATCACCCCGCACATAAGTGCAGTCTGATCTTAGTCTACACCTCTTTCTTGTATTTTTCCTGCCAGAGTTGTTAATGAAACTGATTTCCAAAAGAAATATTGATTTTGAACAACAAGTTCTATCAGTGCTTTCAGCCCTTTGATTTTACAGCAATTCAGTAAGGTAATTTATACAGCATGACAAGGGTTAAGGAATCAACCTAAAATCAAATCATTTATTCAGCCCGAACATGAGCCTTCAACTCAAACATTGGTCGCCATTTTGTAACATGTAACCTTTTTTGTTGGTTTTGCGACTTAAACGTCGTAACTTCAACTTAATTAAGCTGTCATCCTAAGCTCAAGGCGGGCATTACTGCTAGGCTTCCGTATTTTTTCACATGGAGATCAAGCAAAAATAATTGTTAAATTGAATTTAAGTTAAATTTAAGTTAAAATCTATTCTTTAGGAATATTTATTATCAAACAGAAAATACAGCTAATTTTGTATCAATAAAATGATATTTATTATATGAGAAAAGAGACAAATGCATATGCACTTGTCTCTTTCTTGGAATAACTTGATATCAAAAGAAGTTTGCTTGCCTGATCAGGCTCTTAAAGATATCAATTTAAGTGCGTAGGAGGTAAATCTATTTATGAACGTCAGGGTTATATTACGCAATGACACTTCATAGGAATTCTTGTATCGAATAACCTCCTCTATTATTCCAACCCCCACCCGCAACCCCTTGAAAGGAACGAAGGTTCTGTTGGAATGAAACTTATGGCCTAATGAAAGAAACGAATGTTCTTTTGGAATTAAACTTATGGCCTAAAAAATCAAAATTTCGGGATATACACTTAGAGTCGTAATGTCGTCTTTTTTCGTTATATGGTTGATAGAAAAATATCACTAGTTAATGACAAATTGACCAATCGCTGGCCACGCCTACCGACTCCGACAAAAAGTCCCGCTTCGATTTTAACGACGTTATTTTGCTAAATTTATAGCCAGTAGCATTTAACAAAAATGTATAACGGTTGGTTGGTGACCTAAACGTCGTAACTACAGCTTGATTAAGCTGTAGTTACGGCGTTTAAGTCGCCAAACCAACAAATAAGTTAAACCAAAATGGCAGCCAATTTTGGAGCTGAATAAATGATTTGATTGGTCCGTTGATTCCTTGATTGACAGGCGCGATTGGTCAATTTGAATATAGATGATCACAACGAACGAATCGCTGGTCACGTCTATTGAACTCCGACAGGAAGTCGACATTGGTATAAGTGGAGGATTCTCAAGACTACCGGTTACTCTCCAAAGACATGTTTCTCTTTTTTTTTTTTTTTTTTGATAAATTTTTATCGAAAAGAGAGAAAAATGTTGATTTGAAAAATGACGCTTTTGTCATGGTATCTCCCCTTTTCCTTCTTTTAAACAATTTTCTTTCAGAGACATAGAAAACGCAATAATTCTGGAAAAGTACTGGGAGATGAGTAGGTTATAAACAGGTATCAATGACTGAGCCCTCCGTTGAACAACTAAATGGGCATTTATTTCGTATACTCAGGGAAAAAAAAGTTTAGCAATTTCGTACGTTACAGCCAATTTCTCCGGTGTCTAGTTTTGGATTCAAACCATATTTTCACACATCGATCTTTTATGTGTTAGCCACAGTATATAAAAAATCAGATGATTTCAAGGTCATACGTATTTGTTGTAAAGCGTAAAACATGGTAGGGGTAGGGAAGTAAAAGTAACACAAAGATTTAATATCTTGTGTGTCTACCGTTTGCGCCAATAACGGCATCACAGCGTCTTCTCATGCTGGAAATGAGCCTACGATTAATGGCCATAGGGATACGACCTCATTCCTGACGCATAACACGTTCCAGGTCTCTTACGTTATTAAAGTCTTTCCTGTTTCTTACTCTCCTACCCAGATGGTCCCAAAGGTGTTCGATCGGAGACAGATTCGCTGATTTGGCTGGCCAATCCAACACATCAACATTATTAGTCTGTAAAAGGTCCAACGTGTGCCGAGTGACATGTGGGCGGGCATTATCTTGCTGAAAAATGTAGCAAGCCCTTGACGCAACAACGGCAATACCACTGGCTGGACAATTTCGGTGCAGTATCGAACGGCATTTAAGTTTCCCTGAATAGCTACCAAGTCAGTATTGCCACGGTATGATATACCACCCCAGACCATGACGCTGCCGCCTCCAAAACGGTCATGTTGAATGACGTTGGCGGGATCAATCCTTTCGCCATTACCGCCTCCAAACACGTACCCAGCCATCCGCAAACATCAAATTAAAACGGGATTCGCCTGATTCTACATTCGTCTTGGCCATCGAAGGTGTACCCCTGTCCAATTCAACCTTGCATGTCTGTGTGCACGTGTCAAAGGAATGCCAACGTAAGGTCGACGTGCGCGTAAACGTGCCGAACGAAGTCTGTTTCTTACAGTACAAGCACAGGCCGTGTTCCCGTTGCATTTCGGACCAAACCGGCTAACGAGTGCTATTGAGGAAGCGATTACGCCGTGAACACGTCACGATGTAATTGTCCCGCCGTTGGGTAGTCTTACGTGGCCTGCCTGGACGTGGCCTGTCTATGACGGTGCCTAATTGACGATACTTTGTTCTAAGTCATGAAATGGAACTTTGGCTCACGCCAAAATGTAGAGCCACCTCTTTTACCATCATACCACCAGCCAGCATACGGATGGCTATGTTCCGTTGGTCTAAGTTAAGCCCTGGACGACGTCCCATTTGAATTTTTTTAAATGTTTTAATGAGTTATTGATGCTAACCAATAAACTGGGATAGATATTGTGGATACAGACTTCACGTACATGTGGAAGCACGTGAAGAACGTGTTTCAGCAAAATTGCGTCAGACAGCCTTTAGACGCGAGGAAAACATGCTCTAAATGCATAATTAGTTAGTTAGCTTTTAAAATTTGAAAACGAGACTGATTTTATAAGGTTTATACTTTTACGTTGAAAAATAATGTAGGTCGAAAAAAAAAGCTAAACTTTTTTCCCTTAGTATATATTTATTCATTTTGTTTATTATTATGTATTATTCATTCATCATTTTTCCATTTATATATTTTTGTATCATTAAATATTAACCACGAACAAGACGGCAAAATTTTAGACTGTTCCAAATTCAAAGGACATGCAGATTACAATCTCTAAGTAATTTTAGATTTTTCTAACAATTAGTAAAAATTGTGGACAATGAAGAAATTGCTTATAACAAGCAATTTCTTCATTTTATACAATGTTTTCCCATTTCTTTTTCTTGGTATGCGCGAAGAGCTTTATCATGTGGAATGGGTTAAATGGTCTGTTTTATCATTTTAAATTCCGAAAATAAATAGCAGTGCACCAATTAAACAGTGGTGCAATAGAACGAATATCATCAAAGGATTTCGATCGCGTACAGGTTTTCAAGACTAATTTGTGGATCATGCGTAATTGGGTCCCTCATGATATGTCTATCGGGCTTATCACACACGTGGGAAATCAATTCGAGATTGAATTCTCATCTAACGTTATAACCCTTCTCTTTAACCCATTCCAACACAACAAAATTTTAGACTGGTCCAAATTGAAAAAAGTTGCAGACGACAATTTCAAGTTGATGGAATTTTGAATTTTTTCGTCGTTTTGGATAGAAAACATTGTGGATAATGAAGAAATTGCTTGATACAAGCAATTTCTTCATTTTCCACAATGTTTTCCAACACTTTTTTCTTGAGGGGCGTAAAAAGGAGGGATTGAGTTGGAATGGGTTAACCCATTACCAGATGATACAATTTAGACTAGTCCATAATGAAAGAAGTTGCAACCAACAATTTTTAGTTGATGGAATTTAGATATGTGTGTCTTTTGTGGTAGAAAACATTGCTGGTATACGAAGGAAGTTCTTGTAACAAGCAATTTCTCTAATTTTCACAATATTCTGAGGGAAGCACAAAAGCCGGGTTGTATGGGAATAGATTAAAGTGTTTTGGTCATAAAACCTCGGCACGTAATGTTATTAATCCCCTTTTAAAACTGTTTTTATCCTATGCATGGAAGACACTCTGAATTGAATTTTATATATTATTTTGTGTCATGACTTTGATAATGTATTCTAGCGTCGATACTTTTCGAACTTCGAAGGAAACCCTTTTCTGTTTTGGGTGTTGAATTAACCGGTTCCGACACAATCCCTTCTTTTTATGCTTTTCAAGAAAAAAGCATTGGAAAACATTGTGGAAAATGAAGAAATGCTTGTATCAAGCAATTAATTTTTTAATTGTCCACAATGTTTTTTATCCAAAAAGGACGAAAAAAATTGAAAACTCCGTCAACTTGAAATTGTCGTCTGCAGCTTCTTTCAATTTGGAACAGTCTAAAATTTCGCTGTATAGGAATGGGTTAAAAAACTTCTCCGTCGTTCGGCCTTGTCTATTATATAGATAATATCACCCTGAAAGGCTATAAAATTAATGCCGTATTTGCATTGTCATGGAAACTGGAATATTTCCACGGGAAGAAGATTGATAGATTTAAACCATTCCCGCACAATGACGCTTTTAGACGCCCCTAAAGGAAAAAATGGGGAAACATTGTGCAAAATGAAGAATGAAGAAATTGCTTGTCGCAAGCAATTTCTTTTCACACAATGTTTCCAACCAAGAAAAATGGGAAATAATCTAAATTTCGTAAACTTTATATTATCGTCTGCAACTCCTTTGAATTTGGACCAGTCTCAAATATAGTCGTATTGTAATGGATCAAATATGTTATATTATGATAAATTAGTATTCCTATTGTGCATAATGGAACCATGATACTGTCGTAAAACAGGGTAAATTATATAATTACGACCGATCACGGGAAAAGAACAAATAACGTTTAAAGCCATATCTTTCCGCCGAGGTTCCATACACTCTTTCGTCATTCAAATAAAATAACATTTACAATAGAACGTTTTGAGATTTACAATGTATATGTAAATCTGCCCCATTGTCCACAAATGAACCAACGCCAGATTAGATGAATCACCCCCGTTCATGGATTCGAACCGTTACAAGCCAAAATGGAATGATACTTTTGGGACATGGGGACTTTGAACATCCAATACTTTTCACTCATGGACAGAGAGGAATCAAAAATAGTTTAAACAATCTATCGAGTTAAGTTCTCTGGGAAATGTATTTTGAGTTTTTCTTACAAATTTCAATTCGTATTTGTTTACATTTTGAAATTTAGATGAAAGCACCAAATTCTTAACTGGAAATGCGCGTTAATCTTCGGATTTGACTGTTGTATGTACAGGGCACCTGACAAAGATGACAAAGCTTTACGGACAACGTCGTGACCGGGAGGATTGTTTCAATGACTATATAGTGAAAGTGAAACGTCATCGATGAACCATAATTTTATGTAAACAAATCTTAAATTGTGGTGGGTCACAATTGAAAATATCGAAACTTCTTTTGTGAATTGTAGGCTTACCGCATAGAATTTTTCAATAGTCATATTTATTTATGCTTTTGGGTCCCATGTATGGTTTTCTTATTAATTTTGTTTTGACCCCCAATTATCTTAAAATACCTTACATGGACCCATAGAAAATCCAAAGATAGGAGGCATTTTGACAAGCCTAAAAGTCGTTTCTGATGATCAAAACAGTGTTTTTGATTCACAAATTGTTCAAAGATGTATCTTATGCAAGAGGAAAATTAAAGAAATTAATTACATACCTCACATATTTACAAAAAAAGGTCTGTAAGGACTTAAACCCAAGGACTCAAATTTATACCAGTTTTGTTGTTCTGCTCCCTACAAAATCATTTATGACGCAAAGAATTTCATGGCGAAGGATCAATGACTCCTCAATCGCAAATACTTGCACGAGCCCTGTCTCTTGACATATCGAGGGTTAATTGAGACACTTCCCTAAGTGTCTGTACGTTGCATAAACTCTTAGAACAGTATCGCAATTAACCCTCGATATGAGCTGAGTAAAAACTGTCAATTCTTCCTCACGGTTTCTTCATTTTCGAAAGATCACGGCACTTCCGAAGGAGGATTTCAATCTCTCTTTTTTCAGAATATTTGCACTGAAATTATGTATATTTTGAGGTCGACAGTACATATATTGAGTGTATCCCGTGTATGATACCTCAAAGACTACTTATACTTAAAATGTATGGAAAACGGCACATTATTTTGTACTGATTTTATGCATGAAGAAATTCCCGAAAAATTGAAGTCAGCCCCAACCTAGTCTTGACATGCTTCCAAGTTAGCCATTCGAATCTTGCAGTCGTCGGTGTTCTACGCAAGCCTTGTAACTACAGCTTATTCTTAGCTGTAGTTACGAAGTTTTCGTAGATCACCGTCGACATGCTTCCTGTTAAGTTCAATGTGTCGGTGTAATCAATGTCGATTGCCTAGATTGCCGTGTGGTACGGTTGCTTGACTATGGTGTTAAGGATTCGAGTCCCGTCACCGGGGTGTGTTCATGGGCAAAGATACTTAATAGTCAGCCAAAGCCTTCCCAGCTGTGAATTTGGGCAGCTCTGAGTTTAAGTCACCGCCTCTCTTTCGGGGATGTGAAAACATCTGGATTGTGAGTGTTCGAGAGCGACTCTATAAGCTTAAAGCTTTCGCCGCAATCGAACTGAAATAAATTAGTATAAACTAAAACTCACATACAGTGTTAGACCAAGTACTGCAAACCTAGATATTAACAAGATAAAGATTAAATTCTGCGTTACCGCTCCATTTGTATATCAAGCAAACACTTTAACTGATTTGGCTCCGAAATAAGACATTTCGTAATTAAGGTGTAATGTTGTTATGTTTTTTTACACCCTTCAACACTTACCAGAAGATTATATCTAAATTCTGGGTACGAGCCAGACTCACAAAAGTTCCAGGATTGCTAAATCTATCACATACCTATGATACGGTGTGTTAAATGGATTCACATGTGACCGTAAAGCCAAAAGTGCCAGAGTACATGTACACCTATTAAGCCTATGTCCCCGTCACGATGAAAGAAAACCCTGGGAGTCGGTAAATCATGAACTATTTTGTAATTTTGCGCACGAATAAGACCAATTAACGTTTTACTCAAAACTGGTAAATATTTACTTTGTTTTCCGTATGGCATTGAATTATAAGAAATGACGAGAACATTGTTTTGAAGTAGGAACCTAAAAACTCAATCAAACTAATGTAGGAATCCGCTCTGTGTATTCATACATTGTGATGTTAAGGTTTTAGGTTTATACCTCAATGAAAACAAAAACTAATCTCTTTATTCTCATTATGCTCGGAAAGGATGTAGTGGTAGTACTGCATGGTGTGGGAAATATCGGGATTCCACGGTTAGATGCTCCAGCCGCCGCGATATGACTAAAATACTGTTAAGAGTGGCGTAAACCCCCATTCAACCAATCTTAACCCATTCCCACTCAATCCCTCCTTTTTACGCATCCCAAGAATAAAGCCTTGGAAAACATTGTGGAAAATGAAGAAATTGCTTGTATCAAGCAATTTCTTCATTATCCACAATGTTTTCTATCCAAAAAGATGAAAAAATTTCAGATTTCATCAACTTGAAATTGTCGTCTGCAGCTTCTTTCAATTTGGACCAGTCTAAAATTTTGCTGTGTGGGAATGGGTAAATTAGGTCAACATAGACACGTGTTTATTATCCGTCACGCGAAAAAGGACTGCCTCAAACGTAAAACACACACACAAAAACAACAACAACAACAACAACAACAAAAACGATCGATCTTGGTTACACAGCATAAGCGGGCGAAATTCAAAAGCTTTCGCTTGTCTCGATCTTACCCTAATCCACACATTTATTTATATACTTTTTTTTTTTTGTGTGTGTGTGTGGGGGGATATCAACCTTAATTTAACCTATATATCGCCAAAGGGCGTCTAAAACCCCCTAACTCCACCTTGAAAAGCTGGAGTTAGGCGGTTTTGGTCGCTCTATAACGATCAATTTAAAAACAATCTACTATTGAATATAAATTTTTATGTAGGCTTATCCGGGCAGCCCAGGCGAGTTTATGTTTACAAAGAAAGAAGGAATTATTTGATGATATACACTGGCTACTACGTCACAACAAGAGGTGTGTCTGAAAGAAACGGTCTTTCTTTGCTTATATAGTTTTCATACACAAGCTGTAACCCAATCGCGTCTGTCAATCAAATAACCTGTCGTCATACACACGCAAATTACGTGAAAACATAATGACGTCATCAATGTCTTGAGCTCCGCTTAGATTACGTTCAGTAGCTCGAAATGAACGAAAGTGGAGTTGAATCTTTTAAAAACTGAGTTTATACGTTATCTTCCGATAGGTGGCATTTTTCAAATACTGACCTATCTAATTTGAGCATTCTGGGTAGTTTCATTCGTGACAATTCGGCAGATTCCGTCGAACTACATTCAAAATGTCAGCGCCCATGAATCGCACGCTTCACATTCTTGATGCCTGTCTTGAAGCACAGATAGGACATAAATGCTTTCGCAATTTATTTTCGAAAATATTTTTCTAATTAATTTGGGGCGACAATGAAGTTTGATATCTCCACAATTATAGTTTTTATTGCAATTACCCACTTGCTACTTTTTGGCGATATATTATGGAGTTATGCGTACGATGTAGTAATATTTATCCCAATCTGGATAAGTGATACGGTCCCGAAGACAGGTCTATGAAATGCGCAGACAACGGAGTTTATCATTTTGAAGTTATTACTGGTGTTATCGTAAAACTTTGAAGATATAATCTACCGAGAAACCTCGATAATCCACTCAAACGAATTAACGGAATTCTGGTTTCAAGTTTATTCATTTTTTGGACTGTTGCAGCTGCGCATTAAATCTAATCAAGTAATGCAATGCATGGTTGCATTTTACATCCTATCATTCTAACATTTGCTAGAGGTCGGCGTTACGCCTAAACTTTCTTGAAACGCCCATTGCACTACGAACAATCAATACAAAGAGGATCCGAATTAATTCGTTTACGTATCATCAGAACACGTAAGATACACACAACCCTATGTAAAGTATATGGGTATGTGCGTGACCTCTCTAAACATTGCACCTGTGCGCCGAATAAAGACTCTAATCAGACCGTGCGGATGCATCCGCACAGTCTGATCTTGAACTTCACTATACGATACTAACTCGAATCTTATTTAGTTTATACTCTTTTTTAGTTCGATTGCGACGAAAACTCTAAGCTCTCGAACACTCACAAACCAGCTGTTTTCGTGTCCCTGAAATTAAGAGCGGCAATGGCTGATGCCCATTGCTAACCAATTATACAGCTTAGTAGACTGGGGCTTACTAATGAGTGTCTTTCCAATGACCACACCCCGATGACGGTGGGACTCGAATCCTTGACCTTCAGATCACGAGTCAAGCAACTATACAACTCTGCCATCGAAGCAGAAGGCTTCTTTAGTCGATCCGCAAACATTCAAAGGGCTTCCCTAAGTGGCTGTCCAGGCAACTTAGTGTCTGCACTTCACGCATAGGTGAATTGAGGTACAAATGTCAAACATAGGCTCGTTCGTTTAAAACATGAAGAGAATACTTTTTTCATGGAGGTATGAAAAAAAACTAATCACATACTGCATATATCCTTTGTTTTCATGGAGGTAAGAAACGAAAAAAAATTAAAAAATAATCACACTTATGTATGAATCCGCTTCGCGTATTCATCCAGTGTGTGATTAGTTTATTTCGTGCCATATCTCTATGAAACAAAAAGATATTCTTTTCATTTTTTCTAATTTAATTACATCAAGCGAAAATAAGCAAATATATTAAAAAAATGGTACGGTTTTATGGAACTATTTTGTGTGCAAGCATACAAAATAGCTGCTCGCTCGAATTTTGTTCATGGAGGTATGAATATTTTTTTCGGCTAATAACTCTCGTTTTTAATATACGAAACTAAAAATTGAATCATTAACTAATAAAGTAGTGCAATTACACCAGATTTAGATAATGTTCCTTTTACTAATGATTTTCTTTCATTTCTTTTTTGCTTTTAACACTTTTCAGTCATATCGCGTCGGCTGGAAAACCTAACAATGGATTCCTGGTATATCTCGCACCAATACTACTATTACATCATTTTCTAGCCTCCAGCTGCTATCCCAGTTAAGTTTACGATTATCCACCCATTGGTGAGAGACAAATAACGGAAAGGCCATGTGCCACCGCCGCGGATCGAATTCATGAAACTCCATGATTGAGGTTTAAGAGTCTACCAACTGCGCTATGACTGCGGCATTTTTCTTTTATTTATGCTGATGTTGCGCTTTCATAAGATTTCAGGAAAAATATTATTGCAAGATAAACACTTATATCAATCTTTTTTCTCGTACATGGAACAATCGATAAAGCATTAAGCCAACAATCAAATGAGCATCAAATTGCCTTCACAAATATAAATATAACGATAAGTATCGATTCATGCTGTGTGAGGTTGTGGCGGAGAGAAAAAACTCTGATGGAATTATTTCTTTTTAAAAAAAAGTTTTATTACTCATAATAATCAAGTGTTCTGCAACACCAAAAAGATCACTTTAGAAATTGCGAAAAGTATTGACATTGTTCAGACTGCGATAACATCTTAATCTCGTACCACACAATGACGCTTTGTAACGCCCCTTAAAAAATTGATTGGGAAAACTTTGATGAACCCCTTTTTTGCTCTCTTTGGCCCCTAATGGGGCCCCAAGGGGAGATAACTCTGTGACGTGTCCAAATCTGAATCGCCTTCCCATAAGAATGGTTCCTGCCAAGTTTGGTTGAAATCAATCCAAGGGTTCTTAAGAAGAAGTCGAAAATGTAAAAGTTAACTCACAAGGCACGACGCACAACGCACGACTGACAAAACACGATCGCAAAAGGTCGATATGACCTTCGGTCAAGTGACCTAAAAAGTAGAATGGTTAATTAGCGACCTAAACGTCGTAACTACAGCTTGAATAAACCAACAAAAGAGGTTAACAGAAATTTCCGCGAATGTTAGAGTTGAAAGCTCAGATCCGGGCTGAATAAATGGTTTGATTGGTCGGTTGATCCCTTGATTTACAGCCGCGCTTGGTCAATTATGAGATTGTCTTCAAGTGTAAAGATAAAATTTAAATTATCTTAAAATCGTCACACTATCGGCAACCTTATTTATTGTCATTCATTCCGAATTAATGGCAAAGGCGGATTTTATCACAGCGTATAGAATTCCCAAGGGCAGACATATGGATTCAATATCGTTCGGTTGCTATGGCAACAAAGTGCATGACATCAGTCTCAATGGGAATGATACCTTGGGTGAGCATACCATTGGTCTGAAAATGTCACCGGTAACAGAAGGCAGCTAATTACAGTAAAAGTGTCATGTCAACTTAATTACTTAATCCATGACCGGACCTAAATGGATTAAGACTTGTCCAAATCGAAAAAAAAAAAAAAGATACAGAAGAAATTCCAAAGTATATGTAGATCAATGATGATGGTATTAATAAGGGTCATTCGATGAAGAAAACACTGTGAGAAAAAGAGAAATTGGGTGTTTAAGCATTTTCTGCTTTTTAACCGATGTCTTTATATAAATATTTCTTAATCGTGTCACTACCAGGTATATGGTATTTCGTTAATCTAGAGAGAATGGGATACCGATACATCCTGAAACAGAAAATGATATTAAAATCTGCGAAAGGTATGGAAAACGCTACTACCTGAAAGACCAATTTATTTTCGACCTGAAGGGCGCCGGCTTGAGTTCGGCCGTGATCAAGGAGTGTTCATTGAATCTCCAATCTATCCATGAGTAAAGTGTGGGTTGCATTGGAATTGAAGCCTCTGAATCACTTCCAGGGACGCAAACTCTAAGCAGGGTTGTCGTTCGTTATTCTGGCCGTAAATGGGGGAATTAAGCGAAGTGCAAGAGAGTGCATTGAACATCAAAAACATCTCGACTGAATGTTCGAGGACGTGATAAAACGGGTTATATTCGTATTTCTTTTTTCGCACAACATTTCAATTTTTTGAATTTCTACGATGAAATCACGTCATTTTATTCCGCCAGCAATCCAAAAGGCTGCGAAACTAAACGACATCACCCGAGAATCCCGCCGTCGGTCCGATTAAAAAAAAATAAAAAAAATCTAATAGTCTTACAAAATGGCGAAAGGAAAAAGTAAAAAAAAAAAGATCTCCTCTAAGAAAAGCCAAGTACTTATGTTCACAGCAACTAAGGAACATTCTTATTCAATGAAGAAATCTAACCTTTAGGACTAAAGTGAATACCAGTCTAAAAACCAATTAACCTAAGTATGTATGTCTTGTATGGTATTTTGACAAAAATACTACAAGTATCACAGTTTCAGGTACAGGTCGGCGTAATTCCAAGTTATACAACATTGTTGATTCTATTACAAAAATTAAGTCTAAGGTCATTTTCAGAACTGACGGTTCACTGGCCCCGCCCACTGGCACAGCCGACAACACCAACTAACTCCGAAAGGGAGTTCAACTTCAATAGTAAACATCGTTTGTTTTGTTTTTCCCCCAAAAATTATGGTTAGTAACGCGTAACAAAAAGACTTAACTTGTTGCTTGGCGACCTAAACGGCATAACTACAGCTTGAAAAATCTGTAGCTACGATGTGTAGTTCGCCAATCCAACAAAAAATGCTTCACAAAAATGTCGGCCAATGTCCGAGTTCAAAGTTAATTTCCGGTCTAAATGAATGGTTTAATTGGTCTATTGATTCTTTGATTTACGTCTGCGAACCGTCAGTTGTTCTGCGATACATGTAACCCTATTGTTTGTACCTTCGAGTAAGATGATGATCGGTATTGGTTAAATTGACGGATCGGCGTTTCATAGAAAAAGATGGACCCCTTTCAATCACTCATCTAGACCGGAAGTGAATATTGGCGCTCGACATTACTGGTTACACCCCTGTCCGTTTTCACTTAATAAAATCAAGAGCTAAAAGGGTCCATTTTGGCTATCTGTAGCTCCTCCAAAATTTTCGTCAGGCCCTAAATCTTAGTCTGACTTAAAGAGCAGTGTTCTATATTGAATAATAGGCCAGGATAAAGTTCTTCGCAAATCTTCAAATTGAACACGCCCACCAATAAAACTCATTAGGTTCGGAAGTGACCATCTTGTAGTGTTCAGTCTTCGAATGCCAGTTTCTACAAAAAAAATATTTATCAGATAAATTGAATTACATGCATGACGTGCAGCAATGGACTATCGCTCTGCAGAACCTAACTTCAATCTTCTTACTGTTGGTTAAAACGCTGTATCAAAAGGAGGTTATCAAATTTTCTTTATGGACTACTTAGGGTATAACCATCCGGAAGTAATTCCGGAGCGGAGTTGACCCTTCTGTCAAACTCCTTTGCTAGATGGCCACATAAACGCTATCCGTAGTAAATTTGACAGCCACAGCCAATGAAAACAGCATAGAGACTGTTACCCGACTAAACATTTTTATGCTTGATATGTCATGTGTGATAATTTTAACACTTTTATGTAACCATAAATTTTAAAAGAACAAAATATATAAAAAATGAATAAGTATAGAAAGAAAGAAAGAAAAGAAAGAAAGAAAGGGAAAATAGGCATTGTCAAGATTTCATCATATTTAAAATGACGACTTAAGCAAAAGAAATAAACGTATCAATACATGTAAAGAAAATATCCTTTCTTTAGCGCCGTCCAGTGTCTTTGACCCTTTGACAATATTCAGGAAGACGTGTTTCAAATAGGCACGCGAAGTCCTACGCTTTGACACTCTATTTCCAATCCAGTCATTATATCGTCGTTGTCGTTCTAAAACGTCGTAACTACAGCTTGATTCAAGCTGTAGCTACGACGTTTTAGAACGACAACGACGATATGCTATTCTTATGTTAATGTGCCATTTTACTAGAAGTCTGGAAAAGACGCGATAATCGTGCTTGAACTTCTTAAGGAGTAATTATTATTAACTGTGATATCCTTTTCCCCTTTTTCGTGTTAACCATTCCCACAAGATAGAATTTTAGACCAGTCCAAATTGAAAGAAGTTGCAGACAACGATTTAAGGTTGAAGAAATCTTTCAAATCTTTGTTTTTTTGGGGGGGTTGAAAACATCGAGGATAATGAAAAAATTGCTTGTCACACGCAATTTCTTCATTTTCAACACTGTTTTCCAAAGCTTTCATATTGAGGGGCGTTTAAAAATGGCATTGTGTGGGAATGGGTATACGAGCGAGACAATCTTCTAGTCTTTGTATTTTTCTTCATCTTGTGATCCTTCCCATTCCAAGACGACAAAATTTCAGACTGGTCCAAGTTCAAAGATGTTGCAGACGACATATTTTAGCTCATGGAATTTTTTTTATTTTGTTTTACTTTTTGGGTAGAAAAAACATTGAGGAAAATGAAGAAATTGCTTGTAACAAGCAATTTCTCCATTTTCCACAGTTTTTTTTCAAAAGTTTTTCTTCTTTGGGGCGTCAAAAGCGCCACTGTGTGTGAATGGGTTAAGCAACTCTGTCTACACCTTAACAGTTTGCGTTTTCCTTAAACTTTATTTAATTTTCAAAACCATCTTTTAACTTACCAATTGCTTAAGAGATGAAGGGAATATTTTTTGTTTGCCCATGTAAACTGATTAATAGATAATTGTGACCTTGATGATACCTTCATGAAAATAAAAATACTCCGTTCATTTCTTATAATTTGATTACACCAAGCGAACAAACCCCCCCCCCCCCAGATATTCTATAAATTTTGATTTATTTTATGAAACTATTTCGTGCGGAAGCATACAAAATAGCTGCGTGCTCAAAACTTTGTTCATTGAGGTATGAATAATTTTTTCGGTCAATCAGGACGCTCGTTTTTGATAGATGAAACTAAAAAATGAATTATTAAAATATGAACGCTCACATATGCCACGTACCATTTTAAGTTATTTTTGTTGACTGCGGTCAAAACTTGGAAACGATGATAAAATTGGAATTCGGTACAAGTCTCAAAAATATGAAACGCGGAATTTATCTGTAATGAGTTCGTTCACAAAACTTGGCCGTGTGCTTACATTGTTGTACTCAAAGAATTAAGAGCTAAGACCCTTGTCATGCTGTGTAAAAATTCGGTTCAAAAAATGCTTTTTAAATCAAAGCACTGAAAGTGTTGGACACCCTTCTAGAAAAATTGTATTTCTTTTGAGAATTAATTTCACAGACAAATACTGCTTCAAAGGTACAAACAGGTGGTGTTGACAAAGATCTGACTGCACTTATGTGTAGGCTGATCTTTGTCTATACTTAATGAAACACAGAAATATTCCGGATTCATAATTGCAAGAGCTGGAACAAAAGCTACCGATTGCATTCAATAATTTGATTTATCATTATTTTCAAAATTAATGAAAATAACGTATCAAAAAAATTAGACCCATGAGCCCATTGTATTTGAATTTACCTTAAAAAATATCACTTTATTTTGTAAGACGTTAACCATCCATTTAAAAACAAACTACACAGTTCAGGAATTTCTTAACATAAGAAATACTTCTCACAAAAAGCAACGAGGACTCTTTTATCGAAATATGTTTTGCATTCCAACATGTGAAAGCACTTTGCACAGAAAATCTCTCTGGCACTGGCATGTTAATCTTTCAAGATCTTTCTTCGCGCTGGCTGACTTATCTTAAGATTAAAAAGACTGTCAAAAATACATATTACTGCCTCTTTGCAAGGGTGCATTTTTTTTCTAAAAAATATTCCAATATTCAGCTCACAATAATCTATCATATAATGATGGTATCTTGTTTTCGCGGATTCGCAGGATTTAAGTGACTGGGTTTTGTATTAAGAAAAAATGCGTAAAAGACATTGTTTTCGACCGATCTTAATTTCTATAAAGAGCCTAATAAAGCGGCATTAAGGAATCATTTGTGTGAAGTTCGATAGATAAAGAAACCGTAAAATTTAGGGAGAAATCGTCACGGTTTCATGAAGTAATGGTGATACCCTATAGATACACGTATAAGTAAACTTCTTAAAGATTTCCAATACAGAAAGGAAATCGGGCAATTCATGTTTAAATCATTCAATTATGACTTGATTCATCCCGCCTATTTATTAGCACGAAAGTACCAATTAAAGCATGTAGTTATCTATTTTATGAGCCTTAAATTACATCTTAATAATGGATGTGAAATTAGTCATAATTGCGAGCAGCTGGGAAAGGTAATGGTTGAAAGAAAGAACACAGATGGAATTTAAACTTTGATAACATTCTGATACAAGCTAACAATGTTCACTTAAAGCGGATCTTGACCATATTTTCATTAAAATTTGATTTTGGATGAAAATCTGCTTTTCCAACTGTTATCAATTCTTTCTTTGTGTTATATCTTTGAGTTTAATTTAATATTCCCTACACATCGGAATTTACCGGTTGAGGTCTTGTCTTCGGGTCATATCGATAACGACTGAAGTATCACCTTCTAACATATGTCTGAAAGCAATTCAGCTAGAAATTTAAGGAATTAGAGAGAAAAACGTATTTCTATACAAGAGCCGCTCTAATGATCTTTGTTATTTTCCACGGGCTTTAGATCGGATACCCTCATATACAAAACTACCCTGTCACTCCGTATCCTCCGATCATGTCCGTAACTGTTTATTTTCTTATACAATTACACAAAGAGTCATTTTTGTGTAATCTTGATTTCTATGAGAACAAGTTGCTTTTAGTTTTTTAGGTTATACTAATAAAAATTGACTACCAAATATAGTACTGCCGCTTTTTGCCAGCTAAACTGGACAACAGATTAACACTCGTCCCAAATTTAACCCATGCCGACACGATTCCGCTTTTGACCCCACCACTCACGAAAAAAAAGGGAAGAAGGTTAGAAAGCATTATTGACAATGAAGGAACTGTCACAAGCAATCGTTCGCAATGTTTTCAACCCTAAAATGCAAGACTTTTTAATTCCAAGCAACTTGAAATTGTCGACTGCAAGTTCTTTCAATTTGGGCAAGTTTATAATTTTGCCGTGTGGTAATGGGTTAAGGAATTGCTTGCAGGTGACACAGCTCGAAAACTTCAGGAGTATTTTTGATTAAGAAATGAAGATAATATTTATTGTTTTCATCGAGGTATGAACCGAAAATACTAATCACACTGTATGAATACGCGAAGCGGATTCATACATAAGTGTGATTATGTGTTTCGGTTCATTCACCCATGAAACATAAAATATTCTATTAATTTCTAATAATTTAATAGTTACGAGAGAAAAAAGCAAAAGCTTTACAATTTTTGATACCTTTTTGTATGGAACTGTTGTGCGCGGAAGCATTCAAAATCGCTTTGTGCTCAAAATTTTGTTAATGAAGTTATGAATATTTTTTTTTCGACCAATCAGAACGCCCGATTATGATAGGCGAAAATGAACATTGAATTATTTTGTTAAAGCGGGTTTTCTCATTGAAAATGGTAAAATCTCAATGTATCAATTGGTAGTGTTTTGCAGACATGTCGCAACGTTAAAAAGACGAAGATCAAAAGAATTATGTACAAGGTCGATTTCGTCTCCTTTGATTTTTGCAGAACAGTAAAACATAATTTAATTTTAGTGTCGTCTATCAAGATTCAAGCATTTCGTTTGACTTATTAGCATCATGAATAAAATTCTGATTTTTCGCACAAAATAGACCCTTAAAATTTTGCTAAAGAACTAGTAAAGTACTGGCATCAAATCATGAGACAAAAAGAGTATAATTTTGTTAATTACCAGGTGAGAACCTAAAATCAAAGTACTGAAAGAACTGCAAGCTAGCAAAGCATGGTTTTGTTAAGTAATCTCCTTTGTCAACGTTTATCATGTTAAATACACGAGGTTAAAGTAACTCAGGAATTAACCCATTAAAACATGACAATATCTTTGACTGGTCCGAATTGAAAGAAATTGCAGACGTGAATTTCAAGTTGGTGGCATTTAGAAAATCTTTATCCAGAAGGGTAGAAAACATTGTGGATAATGAAGAAATTGCTTGTTACATGCTATTTCTTCATTGTCCACAATGTTTTCCAAATGCTCATGTGAGCTAAAATACCAAAGGAGATGAACTCGCAGGCTGAATTTGTAATGTTCATGAGATGCATAAGAACTACTTTTTATAGCGTAGGCATTCAATGGGTTTAGTAGTTAAGCCTCCAGTGGCAGTTTGCACTAATTGAACTCTGAGAAGACCTCAAATTTTGTCTGTTGATTTAAGCTTTCAAGGCTGACATTTTGCTAGCTAAAATGATACTAGTGTATGAATCCGCTAGGTTATCAGGCCATCTCAATGTAATGAAGAAAAGTCTATTTATATCTTAGATAAATGTTGTAACCTTGTCTTAAAAACATTTTAACAATTTTCTCTTTTGAAAACAACAACAAAATGAACAACAACAGCAAAAATAACAAAATCCCATCACCTTCGAACTAACTTTACCAATTCGCAACCAATGACGCTCTTCGACGTCCCCGAAGGAAAAGAAATGTAGAAAACATTGTGAAAATGAAGAAATTGATTGTTAAAAGCAATTTCTTAATTATCGACAACGTTTTCTACCCAAAAAGGCAAATAAATAAATAAATTTCATCACCTTAACTTTCCGCCTGAAACATATTTCAATTTGAACCATTCGATAATTTTGCCGTCTGGTAATAGGTTAAAATTCCTATTTCAAATATAAAACTTGAATAAAAAATCAGTTGAATAAACAATACATATATGTTTTGTAATTTTGTCTGAATTCATGGCGAATTGGAGTTTTTACTTCGGGGCTTTTCCCCAAGAGCAGACTTATATATCCCACATCTAAGGTTATTTTTGGCAACAAAATGTAAGCAATCAGTCCCAATGGATTCATATCTTGGTATAGCATGCAACAGTTCTAAAAAAGGCCGCCGGTAAGAGATAATAGCTCATTTCACTTAAGTGTCAAATCCACATTAATGCTTGAAGTCCAAGTGATATGTGGAATCTAATTTCTTTAATGAAACCTCGAAACTTTAACCTAATGAGCGTCAGCAAAGCAAATCTAGAAAGAATCCGTAAATCAAACCAAATAGCGAGGACTTGAACAGAGCAATCAAGGACAAATTAAAGGTCTTAGATGACATATCGATGGTTCAGCGCGAAACAGTTGTAACTGCCTATCGATATTGCTATCTTTGGAGTTGCTGTACTACTTGGAATCGTCTTGGAGAGACGGTTCAAAAGATTTCCACGAAGAGGATCGACAGATATAGATTGTCATGGCGCTCTCCTATCTAAAGTCCTATATATATCAATAGGTTAGTGCAAACATCGAAAGTGTCTATACATAGTATAGACACTTACGATTTTTTGCACTATACCCGTCGATATAACTAATGGAGAAGAGATATTGGGGATAAAAAAAAAAAGATTCATAATATGGCCTGCGGCGTAGAAGTGAAATAAACCAGCTTATTTATTTTTTTTTTTCTTTTTTTTTTGATATTTTTTTTATATATAACACTAGTACATGTATAAAAGTACTGAAAATGAGCTTAAGCCAACTGTAACGCATTTAATTTACTGAAAATGATGTCATGGTGAATGTCTTGACGTCATTTTAGCAAACAGCGTTAAATGTTTCGCGAAATATTATGTATTGATAAAATTCAAGAATGTCACCGATTTATCGCAAAAATACAGGCCATGCTAGATATGGAATATCAAATCGTGTTTTAAAATACCGGATTTAAAAAAAAGTCATCTGAAACAGATTCAAACTAGGCGAAGCGATGCGTTTTTATGTGCTTGTTGATGACCCACACAATAAATTCGGTATTTTAAGAATGCTCAATATCTTCTATAGGGTTGGAGGATCATAAATGAAAACAGGTGTAATTGAAAAAGAGAAGAGCACAGAGAGACACGGTATAACACACAAAATCTCAAACTACAACGTCACCCGTTTTATTACTTGATCAACTTTATGTTTGTCTGTTTTTTGTGTTCTTAAGAAACATTGGTTATTGCCCTGTTTATGTTTTATGTACGTATGAATCTGTCGAAGATCTGAACGATTCATTTCAAATCATCAGTGTTCACAAAGGTCAAGAGTGGTCCTTTGCCATCCAGATTGGTCCAGATGGGGAAGTTTGCGCCGCTGTGAGCCTTCTTTCAGAACTACTACGGCGAAGTTCATAGAGGATATTTGATGCGTGGTTATGAAAAACCGAAATCATTAGATGAGTCATCTTTTTAACTCTTTCCTGTTCAATCCCCGCGGTTTTTACGGCCCTAAGCTCTCTTGCTTGAGAAAACATTGTGGAAAAAGAAGAAATTGCATGTTACACAATATTTTCTACCCCACTGAATGGTTAATTTTCGAATTAAATACATTTTCAATGTTCGTCTTCAAAACCTTAGAATTTGGACAGGTCTATAATTTTGCAAAACAGGAAAGGGTTTAGAAATGAAGAGAGTATATATATATATATATTTTTTTTTTTTTTCGTGGAGGTATGAACCGAAAAAACTAATCACACTGTATGAGTACGCGAAGCGGGTTCATACATAAGTGTGATTAGGTTTTTCGGTTCATGCCTCCATGGAAACAAAAATATTCTCTTCATTTCTTATAATTTAATAGCATCGATCGAAAAGGCAAATATTTTACATATTTTGATACCTTTTTGGACTATTTTGTGCGGAAGCATACAAAATCGCTGCGTGCTCAAAATTGTGTTCATGGAGTTCTGATTTTTTTTTTTTCGACCAATCAGAACGCCCGTTTTAGATAGACGATGCTAAAACAGATACAACGAGGTTATAGCAAGTTTTTTTTTTTATCTGCCTTCGATGACGAGTTTTATAAATTCGATATTTTATGAGCTCGAATTTCTATTTATAATATGATATGATTTAAAAATAAAAATTTAAATGTCTATATCATATTCATCTATTCAACCTATTTTATCTATTTAACGCCATTAACAATATGACGTCATTACCATGCATGCGTGACGTCATTTTCCAGGGAACGAAAAGGCGCTGTCATCTTCTATTGCTCTTTTTCACAGGTATTTCACAAATGAAATATCACCAATTTACCATCAAAAATATTCAACAGGCTTATTTCACTCCTAAGTCGTAGGTAATGTTATAGAGTTGTTTAAATTCTTTCTAGGTAGTAGACTGGTCCCCTCAAATGGCACAGGAAAGACTTCTAAGTGCCAAAGTCTAGAATTGGTGATTCCAAGAAATCTCGTATGTGAACTTCACCATAAAAAAGCCGAAAAACACAAAATCGAACGGTCGGTAGGCGAGCTAAATGTCATAACTACAGCTTTATTGTGGGCGAGCTATATGTTGTAACTACAGCTTTGTTAAAGCTGTAGTCACGACATTTTGCTCGCCCACCGACGAAATGCAAAATGAGGATGACTGGCTCTGGATTATGAAAGTCGCAAAAACCACGAACCCATTTCGAGGTCTTCATATAAATTGCATCCTTGATTTATATACCAACTGTTCCTTATGCGATTTAACAGCAAGCATATGTGTTAATCTTTTTTCCTGGGTTATCGCATCTGACAAGTTGTGAAAAAAGTTTTATACTAAAGAAGCACGCGATTTCCTCATATTTAAAGCTTGACATTTTATTTCCAATCTATGGAATTTCATTCTAAGGAAGGTATGACATTTCAAAAGATGTCTTAAAATGACCTGAAAAAAATGCTGCGTTTCTTAAAGAGAGAGAGAGAAAAAAAGAAAATAATTTACGGCTCGAAGACCTAACTTTGTAACATTGACTTGTAGTATTATTCGAAAGTGTATGCCTCCAATCTTCAGGATGGCATCAAAAGAATATTAAGCGAACACCGGAAGGCGAAGAAGCCTAGAAGAAAGCGTTGTCGTTGAATTTAAATATTTGAAACATATTCTGTTTAAAATATGTTATATCGTCAGGTCAGCAAAAGCAAGTGTATGAGTAATACCAAACTCTAATAAGTATCAGAAAACCATTGAGAATAAATCAGAATGATTCCCTAAGTATTAATTTACTTTGACATTGAACATAGATTTTTATGTAAAAGGGAAAGCAAAAAGAAGTTGCTAGAATTTCCCTCACTCTTTTAGATGTATTTCCATGTTAATATCTTTTCTAGTGATATATTAAAGCGTATGGAATCCATAAATGTTAAAATCCAGCCCCTTTAGCTATAGGTTGGTAGAGCTCTCGACTTCTAATCCTCGAGATCCCGGTTTAGAACCTCGAGCTGACAAAACTAATAAATATCTTGTCTTTCTGATGACACTTTAAACCGAGGCCCCGTGTGACAGTGCCGTCCATCGAGCACGTTAAAGAACCTGGCGGAGCTCTCAGCAGTTTCGCCCCGTAGTATCCTTGCACTATCCCCCGTAAAAACTAGCTGTCTTCTGGGGGCGTCGCTCATATGGGAATGTGCTACAGTAGTGACGAAAAATAAACGGAAATACACAGCTGACTAACTTATCAACGTTTCGTAAGCATTCCGATCACGTTCAAAAGAGTCTGGTGAAAGTGAACTTAATATATATCCTTCCTCGACATTCCCCGTAACAAACATGCATTCAGGACTCTCTTATCAAAGTGTGCTTTGCATTCCAACATGTGAAAGCACTTTGATCGGAAAATCCTTTTAGCTCTGACATGTTAATCCCGCAGATTCTCTCACAACAAAGACTCATCATATTGCAAGATCAAACACGCTGACAATTACATAGTAATTTAGAGAGTGTATATGATTTCTCTATAATTTATCATGTCGATCATAACTACATTATGTTATTTAATATGTTCACCTGCAAGAGCTTGCATTCAGAAACTAACGGGTTGTTTTTATTGCGATGGAGAAACTGGTTAGACTAGTTTTGAACTTAAGCAAGTATGTATGTTTAATCATCTGTTTCAAATATCTAATCAACCTTTAGATTTCTTGTATCACAAAGAACAACTTCATTTTCGTAATCATCTAACGCACACAAATACGGTGGACTAAATGGGTCAAAAGCCTGGGCTAAGATTTACAAACTACTTGAAACAAACAATTTCTTCTATGTCCACATTTTTTCCAAAGATTTTTTTCCTCGAGGAAGGAGGTAAAAAGGAGGATTGTGTGCATGGGAATGGTTAATGCCCTCTGTCCATACAGATGCAATGTATAAGAGGTACAATTACATATATATGCAAGCATTATTCAAAGAAAGAGAAAAATAGCGAGGCTCGTAGGTCTATAAGGTCAGATTGGAAATGATGGGGATAATCCCTATCACTACTACTTCAATTTAACCTTTTGTCAGACGACCAAATTATAGATTGTTCAAAATTGAAAAAAGTTGCAGACGATAATTTCAGTTGGCAGAATTTCAAAGATAATCTTTGTTTTAAAGGTTAGCCAGCATTGTGAACAAAGAAGAAATTGCTTGTAACAAGCAATTTCTTCATCTTCAACAACGTTTTCTTAAACTTTTTTTTTTGGGGGGGGGGGGATGGAGGCGTCAAGTAGTGACATTGTGTGGGAATGGGTTAACATTATATCACCATATATCCTCAGCGGGCTACAAGTACCTCGTAATTATGAAAAACGGCAATTTAATACATTTATATGATACAGACAAAAAAGTTTCTTATTCGCACACTTCATTTGTAAACCTTTATATGGACCTACTGACAAAATTCTTTCACTCATTCGGAGACGGAGAATATCAACACCGGATCCATACTTATCCCATCACATGAATACCTAACTCATTCCCACACAGTGATGCTTGTGGACCCCCCCCCCCCCCAAGAAAAACATTTGGGAAAACATTGTGTAAATGAAGGAATGGCTTGTAATAAGCAATTTCTTCATTTTACACATTATTTTCTACTAAGTAAGTTAAAAGAATGTAAATTTTCATAAACTTTAGATTGTCGTCTGCAACGCCTTTCAATTTGGACCAGTCTAAAATTTTGTCGTCTGGTAATGGGTTAACTTTTAATCCGTTATCCAGGAAAAGCTGCCTAAATGGCTTTAAATTATGACGTTCGCAAATTCCATTGATTGATGACGTCATACATGTCTAAATATTGCTACGCATTCAGGACTCAGTTATCTTATCGCTCCTAAAAAAAAGGGGGGAAACATTGTGGAAAATATTAAAATTCCAAGCCGCCATCATAAAGCAGTCTGTAGCGTGTCAGACTCCCAATCTTCAATCATGAGATGTCATGGGTTCGATCCCCGGCGGCGGCACATTGCCTTACCAGGAATCCATTGTTAGGTGCTCCAGTCACCGTGATATGACTTAAATGCTGCATAGAGTGGCGTTAAACCCCATTCAACCAATCATTATGCGCAATTATTTCTACCCTAATATTCATTATTTATTTTTTAATTTCATGAACTGAAAATGTGAACTGCCTCGATGGCCGAGTGGAATGCTTGTCTCGTGATCTGAAGGTCGCGGTTTCGAGCCCAACCGTCACCGGGGTGTGTTCATGGGCAAGACACTTAATAGCCAGCCTCAGTCTACCAAGCTGTACATGGGTTTAGCCACTGCCTCTCTTTCAGGGACGTGAAAACATCTGGGTTGTTGGTTTCGAGAGCGACTTTTTAAGCTTAAAGCTTTCGTCGCTATCGAACTAAAAATAAACCAACTGAAAATGTGGTCTGCTATTTCCTTAAATTTGGGTAAGTCTAAGATTTATTAACCTGGAAATAGCTTAATGTGCAAATCAGTTGTAATTTGTCAGTTTTTAAGATATTGGTATTTTTCTTTCATATTTGTGAAATACAGATAATCAAAGAAAAAAAATCTCTCTTTTTTTGAAAGGGCGGGTAAGGTTTTCCAAGAATGACGGATCATTTATTTATTCTAAGTTATACTTGCCAAAATTGAAAGAAGCTGTTAATAATAATAAAAAAGTGGTGAAATTTTAGAATTATTAATCTTTTATGATAGAAAACATTGTGGACAATGAAGAAATCGCTTATAACAAGTAATTTCTCAATTGTCCACACTTTTTTCCCAAGCTTTTTTTTCTAAAGGGGGCAAAAAATTGGTATGGGAAAGTTTTAAAGAGAGGTTTATATATCAATTACAATTTCAAAACGTGTTTATAAGACACGCCCGTATCGACTCGAATCCAAGAAATGTAACTAGGTCAGTATGTCATAGATAACATAATTTCTCGACAGAAATGTGATCCTGTATATATATAATTAATTAGATATTAGAAATATCAGTTTACGTGTACTAAGATCACATTTTACAGTATCACTACTCGGTAGCTTGATTCCCTTCGTTTAGTTTATCCATTCCCAATATTCCTATTACGCGTTTCACGGAAACTCCGATTGGTGGACTGCTGACTGTTGACCACGCCCACTGAGCTCCGACAGGAAGTTCCACTTATATATCATACGGTGTCATTTTGTAAATTTATAGCCAGTGACATTTGACGAAAAAGTAAAATGGTTGGTTGGTGATCTAAAACTCGTAACTAAGGTTTTAATAACCTCTATATGTACGACGTTTAAGTCGCCAAACCAACTAAAAAAGGTTCATGTAAATGTCGACTAATGTCTGAGTTCAAATTTCTCTTCCGGTGTAAATGAATAATTTGACTGGTCGATTGATTCTTAGATTCACATTGCTATTTGTCAATTATTAAACGAAGTCGTTTTGAAATATACATGTTCTCTGACATTAAAGAAACATGTCTACTTCTGAGAGATAACCTATTATAAACCACCATTTGCATTGAGCCAGAATGATAACAAGCTCCCTTTCCAAATACACAACCCCTTAAAATTTGCCTCAACCCATTCCTACACAATGCCGCTTTAGGACGCCCCCCCCCCCTGATAAACAATTTTGGAAAACATTGAGTAAAATAAAGAAATTGCTTTAAACAAGCAAATAGTTGTAAAACAATAACATTTAAAACAATAACAGAAAGTTGAAAAAATCTAAAATTTCATAAACTTTCAATTATCTTCCTTTCAGTTCGGGCAAGTCTAAAATTTTGCCTTCTGGTAATGGATTTAGTCATTTCATTCTTAACCAAATCATGTGGTGCTGTTGTCCAAGGATACGATTCCGTGAAGTACAACAACATAGTGTTTAGTTGGCAAAGTGAAAGAATATACCTTGCAACCACCCATACTCTTGTTGCTCTAAGCTCTCGATATGTTATACAGATAATAATATTTCAAAAGACTGTTTTCTACTTGATGGGAGCCGCCGTCATAGTGCAGTTCGTAGCGCAACAGACTCCCAATTTTCAATCACGGGGTGTCATGGGTTCGATCCCCGGTGGCGGCACATATCCTCACGGCATTCGTCTCTCACCAATTGACGGATAGTCGTAAACCTAAGTGGGATAGCAGCTGGAGGCTAAGAAAGAATGTAGTGGTAGTATTGGTGTGAGAAATACCAGGAATCCATTGCTAGGTGCTCCAGCCGCCGCGATATGACTAAAAAACTGTTAAAAGCGGCGTTAAACTCCATTTAAACAAACAAATCTACTCGGTTGGATGTAATAACACAACGAAAATCGTGAGAGAAGTGTTGTACAGTAATGAAATGCGACAATATCGGTATCTGATAGGAACACATCCGGAATCATTTCCTATACCAGAGAGATACTCCATAGACCATACAATTGCCGGAAGACGCTTAGCGGATCGTTGGACACGCAAAGTGATGTTATCCTCTCTTACCTCTGTTCGAGCTTACAGTAAGCACATTACCAGATGGACTGATCCGATTTGAAAGGAGTTCCAGACGACATTTCATATTGTTTTAAAATTGTAAAATAAGTGCCAAATAAGGTAGGAAATTGCTTGTAACAAGCACTTTTTTCCTTTTCCGCAAAAATTTTCCGCGATATTTTGTTTTCTTCTATGCTTCAAAAAGTGTAATTGTTTAGTAATAGGTTAAACTTGTATTAAGAGGCGACTGAAGGAACGGTCAAAGTGTGGTCGCTTATACACCTTTATGTGAAATATAGTGAGGGATCAGTTAGACCGGATACATTAATTATTGCAAATCCTCGCTTAAGTCTATGTTGATAGAACTCGATTCCATTGATATCCACCAATATAAGATTCGGTCATTTTGTTTTTGTCTTGATTTTTAGTAAAAACGTCCAAATATGAAGATCCTTTGTTTTTTGAAAAGGGCTATTTTGATGCTGGTTGCTTAATGTAAGTGGTCGCTTCTTAGAGGTGGTCGCTAGAACAAAAAAGCTCTATATCGAGGGCTTAGAGCAAAAAACATAGTATGGCTCTATACAATGTATAGAGTCATACTATGTTTTTGCTCTAAGCCATCGATATAATCAGACCCTCTGTTTGTTATTTTTTTTTTCATGAAAACAGTTGTGGGAGAATAACAGTCGCCTTGTTGTGTATTCACCCGTATGCCGATTTCCTCCTCCGCCTTTCCGTCCGAAGCCATTTTCCCTGGACCAAATTGGATAAAATTCCGTGTATGAACTCCTTTGAACATTTCCAAGATGCCCAGATACTGGTCAGAATTTGATGAAATTTTAAACTTGAATTAATAATTAAAAGTTCAAGGACATTGCACTATTTGTAATTTCTTTGTGTTTGTGAAAAAAGGTGTGTGTGGGAGGGGTTAATGTATCAAAATAATACGTCACTTTCTGTCAGGACCAGATGAGGGAATTTCCATATATTTTCTCCTTGGAATATTAACCAAATAACTAATTACTTTTTTCCGTTTTGCAACAAGCAATTCCTGTATTTTAAATAATATTTTCCCCATTATTTTTGGTCAAAAAGCGACAGTGTGGGAATAGATTAACAACTTTTACCATTTCAGACACAGTTAAGATCGTCCTGTCACAAAACGGATCCTTTTTGACTCAAGTATCTAGGGATTTTTAAATCAAATGATCTAGTAGTTTTTAGAGTTATAACTGTATAGAGATATCATTGATCAACAAAACGATAGCTGGATTACATTGCCACCGGATTTAATGTAGCTCTCAGGGGCAACCTTATTGCACTTAAAATATTTCTAAAAATTCATCAGGTTGTAACTTGAGAGATAACAATCCTTGATAGTATATCTGATTAAATATAAAAACTCATGCCTCTTTTTGGATTCAATGATGAAAAAAAAAAACAATAACAAAAGCAAGCATACATACAAACAACAACAACAAAATGTGGTTGTTAATACGAATGCCCGGCAACGACAAATCTTTGGGTTTCGACTTTCATAGTTGACGGATCGAAGCTGTCGATGAAAGAATCAATCGACCAATCAAAGCATTCATTCAGAGAGTGAACTTTCAACTCCAAAATTGGCCGCAATTATATCAAGCATTTATTGTTGGTTTGGCAACTCAACGTCTTAACTACAGTCTCTTCAAGATGCAATTTCGACGTGTAGGTTGCCAACCAGTTACTTCATTATTTTGTTACACGCGATTAGCCATAAAATTTACAAAGCAACGTCTGGAACTTCTAGTTAATGCTCAGTGAGAGTGGCCTCCGATCCGTCAATTAAATTATGAAAATATTTAAAAAAATATATAAGTAAAAAAAAAAAAAAAAAATAGATCAATAAAAACTACTTGGGCTGTTACTTGAGCAACAACAAATTTTGGATCTAGAAGTTTAAAGCTCAAGTCCGGGCTGAATAAATGATTTAATTGGTCGGTTGATTCCTTGATCGACAGCCGCGATTGGTCAATTATTGTCACACTTCAAATAACGATTTCAAAAATACCCTAGAGAGTAGTTTCCCACACTGAAAAATTGACACATTGCCAGAATGGGCAAATTCTCCATTTTCTGCAAAATATTTCAAAGATATTTCCGTTGCCAGGATTCAGTCCGTAGTGTGAAATATAGTTTTGCATCAAATATGTAGAGAAATATCAAATTTATTCAATCGGCCATCTTTATACAGATAACGCCAGACATTTCACGACATTATGACGTCATTTTCGTAGGCTTTACCTCATGCTTCTGCTCGTTTGCATAGGTATAACACAACTATGATGTCACCAGTGTTATATGAAAAGATATGCAACTGGTTTAAATCATACCTACGTCGTAGGTTAAATTAAAAGCAAGTTTACTATGCCAAAGTACTGAAATCTCTATACATATATACTTCAAACAACTTAATTGGCAGTACGAGAACAGCCTGTATACCAATATACATGTACACGTTTTCCCGAGACTGATTCGTAGAAATGGTCGAAGCGTTAAGAGACCCTTTACACCAACCAGTCTTCGTAAAAAGGTCTTTGATTGGACTAGACATACGTCTGGCCAATCAAAGCCCTTGTATTGAAATTTAAAGACGGAACTTTGGTTTTGACTATTTTATATATACAGGTCGGAATGGATTGTTTCCTAGAAACCCATCTTTTCCGCCATGACCTTACACAATGCACAGAACTAAGCAAGCTGTTTTGATATTGATCGAGAAAACAACTTGTACACTTAAATTGTCAGGGATATCAATTATGTATCAGTTATTGAAGCAATCATATTTACATAAATATTTATATGTTCATGTCAGTAGCGGCTACATTACCTTGATTTATGTTAATCAGTTTTTGGTATTTGAGCCGTTTCCACTCGATTAGAACATCCTAATCCAAGTTTTGACTCTTTCCTGTTAAATCCTTGGTTTTTACGTCCCTGTGATTTTTTAATAAAGAAAACATTGTATAAAATAAGAAGAAATTGCTTGTAACAAGCATTTTCTTCTTTTTCCACAAACTAACAGGCAATTCTTCTTTTTCCGGAATGTTTTCAACCCTACTAAATAGTTATTTTTCAAATTAAATCCACTTAAAATTTTCGCCTGCAAAACCTTTGAATTTGGACAGGTAAAAAAAACATATTATACAGGAAAGTGATATTTCCCAAAATCCACACATCTCGACCAATCGGAGTCCTTTTAATAAAATTCAAAGACAAAGTATGGTTTAGATTACTTCGTGACTATTCTTGATTATTCGTGACTACGGACCCGAATGAGACACTCTTAGAAACTTATCTGTTCCTAAAACCTTTCCCACACAATGACGCTTTTTGAAACCTCCAAAGAAAAAATATTGGGAAAACATTATGTAAAATGAAATATTTCAGTGTCCGTATTCACTAACCTATCGAATATACAAGTCCAAATAAAATGTTATAATGGTTGAGATTTTAGTGTCCTTATTCACTAAGCTATCAAATATACAAGTCCAAATAAAAGTTTATAATGGTTGAGATTTTAGTGTCCTTATTCACTAAGCTATCAAATATACAAGTCCAAATAAAAGTTTATAATGGTTGAGATTTTAGTGTCCTTATTCACTAAGCTATCAAATATACAAGTCCAAATAAAAGTTTATAATGGTTGAGATTTTAGTGTTCTTATTCACTAAGCTATCGAATATACAAGTCCAAATAAAAGTTTATAATGGTTGAGATTTTAGTGTCCTTATTCACTAACCTTTCAAATATACAAGTCCAAATAAAAGTTTATAATGGTTGAGATTTTAGTGTCCTTATTCACTAAGCTATCGAATATACAAGTCCAAATAAAAGTTTATAATGGTTGAGATTTTAGTGTTCTTATTCACTAAGCAATCGGGAAAAAATTACGTAAAATGAAGAATTCGCTTGCAACAAGCATTTTTTTCATTTTTCCAAAATATTACATATTCAGTAAGTTGATAAAAATTTAAAAGTTCATTTGCTTTAAACTGTTGCCTGCAACTCATTTAAATTTGAACCAGTCCGAACTATTATCGTCCGGGAATGGGTTAAACGATTCACAGGACCTGAGTAGTTGTTTTGATATTGATCCAACAAACAATTTGTACAGATTTTTTTTTTCAAGATATCAATAATGTATCAGTTATAAAAGCAATCATATTTTCATAAATATTTATAACTTCATGTCATTAGCGGCTACAGTATTTTGATTTATGCTAGAAAAGTTTCTGTTATTTGAATCTGTTCGGTAGCTCGAATATAACTCTCCAATCTACATTTTAGATGATATTTGTTTTATAATCCCGTTTCCTATAATGATTCTCCTCCTAAACCTAATATATGCGATTTGCAAACCTTGCCTAATACAGTTCGTATTGTTTTTCACTTTGTCTTTTTTCTATAATTGCCGAAAAAATGTATTCTGTATATCTATAAAATCTGAAAATGATAAAAAGACATAAATGAAAAAATGCTGCATAGTTTTACAATAAAATTTGTATTGGAATTAGGAAATGCGAATGAATAATGATAAAAATTAATGAAAGGGAAATATTTTTTTATAGGAAATCGGGAAAATTTACTAATATATACATATCTTCAACTTTTTTAAGTTTGACTGATATGACAAGATTATTACAAAGCTTTTTGTTCAATTTTACAACAACAACAACGTCGACGACAAAATGAAAAAGCCATATTTATAAGAGATTTTAATGATGAAACATGTATCAATTTTTGTCCTCAGCATTCGCCTTTCAACAAAAACTTACTATGTTGCTCTCGTCTAATCTTAATTTCGAAGTCAATCCTACACAATCCATTTTGTTTATGACCCCTAATGAAAAAAGGGTTTGGAAAACAAAGAGGAAAATGGAGAAATTGCTTATAAAAAGCAATTTCTTCATTTTCCAATGTGTTTTCTTCCCTGAAAATCACATATTAATGATAACAAACATGATAAAATTGACTCAAGGAGCTCCCATTTCCCATAAATGTTTCCTAACCGGAACGACAAAGATTTTAAACCCTTGTCATGCTGAAACCGGAATATTCCTATTTTGGCTAGAGGTATAGCCAAAGAAAAGCCTGCACATATTTGCACTCTGATCTTAGTCTACACTTCCTGCTTATTCCTTTGAAGCCAGATTTGTTTATATGATAAATTTTCGAAAGAATGAATAACTCACAATATATGCATCCAGTACTATGAGCCCTTTGATTTTAAAGCAGAGGATTTAGAGGATTCTATTCAACATGACAAGGGTTAAAAATTCACCAACTTGAAAATTGTCGTCTGTAGCGTTCTTTAATTTATCTTATTCTAAAATTCTGTCTACTGGTAATGGGCAAGAAATTGCACGAGATAGCCCCTGTAAACAATCATGAATTTAGAATGAATTCTGACTCCAGTTTTGTTAATTATATTTTGGCATCCAGTAGTACTCTGTTACAAATTGAATTACAAGCCTTACAACTTAACCAGCAATTACGATGATAAATGACTGACACGTGGTTAGCTTCCAGCGTGATCTATATAGACAATCCTATGATCTATAGGCCCATATTTCAAGCATATAATTTTAAGCTCGTTCTATGATTCTACGGGCTAATGATGCTATTTTTTCTGTACCATACCAAATAGAACCCTCGAATAATAGCTTGTCGGTGTGGTACAAAAATGTTGTAACTATAGCTTGAATGAAGTTGCAGTTATTGTAGTTGGTTGTCAAGTGACGATGTTCTAAGTCCTTCTTTAAAGTAGGGCACAGGGAGCTAACTTTTGTGATGATTTAAATCCCGGCGTCGTGAGTTTGATCTCCGGCAAGGCAAATGTGTTTTCTGATAACCGTTCATTGATTGCGAAATAGAAATGGCCTATCTTAAACGATTGTGCAGCTGAAAGATAAGGTATGTAAAGGCAGACGTAATGACGGACAGACGGAGATGAAGCCAGCATATAACCACCTTCAGCGGCGTATAAATAGAAACTGTCATGCCATTTTCTTTGAGACAAGTAAATCTTAACTGAGCTCTAAAATAGCAACCCCTGTCATGCTGAATTAAAATCCTATACAGAATTGCCTCGAAATCAAAGTATTGCCAGCACTGGAAAGTCTTATTTAGGGTCAACGTTTCTTTTGAAAATGGATTATTCAAACAACTCTGGAATAAACAGGAGGTTTAGACCAAGATCGGACTGCACTTATGTGCAGGCCGATCTTTGACTATACCTCCTGTTAAAACAGGAATATTTCGGGTTCAGCATGACAAGGGTTAACTAGATTGTGTCATAGACACAGATGCGCCCTCATAATTGCTTGTCACGTGACCTTCAGTTATGAGACTGCGAGCTTGGGAATATTCAACATGTTGCCAGTACTCTGCAATGGGGACCACTTTTCAAAATCATTGGAAATCCATTAATTAACGCAGAAAATATGCTCCGGACAAGATTTGGAAAGTAACACACACACGTACCCACTTGCACACGGAAAGAGGTAAAATGCGTCTGTCGCCATTACATGACGAGGGCACAAACTATTAAGCAAGCCTTAGCAAGCTTAGTAATTCATCTTTTCTACACGAGATACGATGAACATTTCTTACGATATTTAGAATGCAGTCATAATTTGTTGAAGGCATTCCTTGTGGGGCTTGTCCTGATTGTTCTTATGTTGATGTGTTATTTTTTTCTGTTTTGTTCCAAGCACGTGACAAAAATATATTCCAGGGTATCATTTGTTACATTTGACTTCTAAAATATCTCTATGCTTGAACGAGTAGTGATTACGATTTTTAGAACGTGAACTCGTTGTGTTAGAACATATTTCTTGTGGGACTTGTTCTGTTCAAAATTTCGTTCTCTTTTAGTTTAAGCAAGTGACAAAGTAGAAATTTCGTTCCGTTTTATTTCAAGCAAATGACTTTTTTTTCTGAAATACATAAAGCTTGAATGAGGTAAAATTACGATGCGGGACTTGTCCAGTTCTAAAATTTCAGTTCTGCTTCATTTTTAGCAAGTGACATTTACGAAAGGTCAACAAGTTGTCATAAAACGTTTATAACAATCTCTTAAAATTTCTTAAAACAAACAGTCTATCTATCACTGTCAAAACTGAAGTACCGTTGGCCTGGGTTCAAATATTGTTGGGTAATCATCTCTTTAAGTAGAGCTTTCTGTTAAAATACGGTTACACATAATTTGCAAAATGTTCACCTTGAACCTTATCATCAATGAACCTTTACGTTGCTTCCCTGTTTCTTAACCCATTATCAGAAGACAATATTTTAGACTGGTCCAAATTAATAGAAGCTGAAGTCGACTTGTCGAATTGCGATAGAATTGGAAAACGTGTACCAAATAGAACAAAAAAACATTGTGAAACAAAAGAGAAATTGTTTTTACGAATTGCGCTAGAATTGAAAAAAAGTGCCAAATAGGGCGGAAAACATTGTGAAATAAAAAGAGATTGCTTGTCAAAAGCAATTTCTCCTTTTCCCATAAAGTTTGTCATATTTGTATTTCTTCGGGACGTCAGATAGCTTCATTGTTTGATCAATGGTTATGGTTTATGACTCCAAAATATATTGAAAATTTTCGTCCAAAAATGACTTTAAGACTAGTCCGTTTCTGCGATCTTGGCATAATACAGTCCGTGCCTAATATCTGCAACCATTTCACACGTACACCAAGTAAAGACTCAGATCACCCTGTGCATCCGCACGGTCTGATCAGAGTCTTTCACTAGGCGCTCGATAGATAGATCTTGACCTAAAGCTTCTTTAGGTGACTGGCGAACATTCTAAAGGTCCTTAATAGCTGACCAGGATACTGTTGTGTTCACACTTCACGCACTTATAAAATGGTTCAAAATGTCTAGTACAGGCTCAATATTTGAACATGTTATGATTGTTGTTCAAGAAACCACGCGAAATCTTTTAATCCAATCGTGTATAAATAGGTTGAATAAGTATCACTGTATTCTCGTTTTTTTTTTGTTTTTGTTTTCAAAAAAGTTGTTGAAAGGCACATTTCATGGACAAAGAGTATTTCGAAGAGGTAACCTTTTCAGTCGGGTTCGTGAAATTTGACCTTGCCCTGTGACCTGAAGGCTATAAAAGATTTTTTTTTAAAAAGATAATATCAACTCGTGATGGAGAATGACTATGATATTAAATAATTTTGAAATCTTTACATAAATGTAAATATAATTTAGATACTTGACCTTGGCCCGTGATATTGAAGCTACCAAAAACGTTTTATGGGAATGCACATCAACTCATTTACTCGAGGAAAAGTTTTACAAATAATTTGAAAAATATCTCTAAAAGTGGGTGTCACGCTCGGGACAAACCCTGATGAAATTCAAACGGACGGACAGACAGATGGACGGGTCGACATCACCAAAGTAATATTCTTCCGGCTGTCAGTTGGAAATAAAAAAACAAACAACAACAATAAAACACAAAACCCCTTGCCATTAGCATTTTTACGTCAAGCTGCAAGTAAAAGCTAAATTTCAGAGATAAAGCAAGTTCTTTTTACTTCCTATTTAATCAACCATTTCTTTTGATCACCTTTTCTATCTACCCAAGTACGCAACGGATCAACAAAAACGGCAAGAGAAGAAGTGCAATTTCTTACATGAAACGATAAGGTTTCTGTAAAATTCAAAAGTATCCGACACGAAAATAAAAACGATACTCCAAGAAGCTTGGCGTAAGGAATCACAAGACGAAAAAAATAAACTCTTTGCTCGATACTTCATAGAAAATGTGGTAGTGCTCAAATATAGAAGGGCGGCGGATTCCTTGTCCGTCCGTGTCCCTGGTCACTTCATAAAATCAATTAAGCGTATGTATAATTGACGGATCGCTTGGCCCCGACCCACTGACTCCGCTTAACACGCCCACTGACTACGTCAGTAAATTCAACTTCCATATCAAATGGCATTATTTTGTATAATTTTTGGCTTGTAACTTGTAACAAAAAGGCAAAGTTGTTGGTTGACGATCAAAACGTCGTAAGAATAGCGCGAATGAGCTTTATTTACAACGTTTAAGTCGCAAAAAACCAACGAAAAAAAATGTTCACATTATAATGTCGACCAATGTTGGAGTTCAAATTTCATTTCCTCTCTAAATGAGTGATTTGATTGGTCGATAGATTCTTTGATTGACAGCTGCGATCGGATCGCTGCAGCACCCAATGGTTTCCGACATTGCAGATCGATTGAGATATAAAACCAGGTAAGATTACAAAATGTACTGTCGAGATCACAAGCCAATAGAGCAAATCGTTGGTTGGTGACCTGAACGTCGTAACTACAGCTTGAATAAGCTGTAGTTACGACGTTCAAGTCGCCAAGCTATCAACAACAACGATTGGCATAAATGCCACTCGTCATGATTCACATTCGGTATGGATTAACCCATTTCCACACAATGACGCTTTTAAACGCCCCTAAATAAGAAAGCTTTAGAAAACATTGTAAAAAAATGAAGAAATCGCTTGTAACAAGCAATTTCCTCATTATCCACAATGTTTTCTTCACCAAAAGACAAAGCTTTCAAATATTTCCTTAACTTAAAATTTTCGTCTGCACTTCTTCGAATTTGGATTGGTCTAAAATTTTATCATGTTGGAATGTGTTAGTGATTGGGTTGGATAATTAGTTGTCGATGAATCGATGAATCGATTGAGAAATACCCATGCAAATATTTAACAAAGATATACAAAAAATTAAAGAATGTCGACTCTTCAAAATTTCAGCATTCACTTTGACATTATAATGACAATTTAATATTTTCTGTCTTCCCTAGATGACAGATGTGAAAATAAGGAATCCCCCATCCAGGAGAAAATTAATAAGAAACGGAATTGTAAAAACGCCGTCTCTTGACAAAATGGGTACTCATTTCTTACAATTAAATATATTACGCAACCAATTATTATCCACAGTCTATCAACATTCGATTGACTAAATAACTTTTGTCATGCTGAACCAAGGAGTACGCTTGTTTTGGCAGAAGATATAGACAAAGATCAGCCTGCACTGAGTGCAGTCTGATCCTTGTCTACACCCCTGCTTTTCCCTTGTAATTAAGAAACGTTCATAAAATTTAATTTTCAAACTTTGCATGGACCTACAGATAGTACTTTCAATGCTTTCTGCCCTTTGATTGCCATGCTGTTCTGAAAATGATTTTTTTTCAGAATGAATAGTGTAAAAAAAAAAAATTATTTCTGTCCGGTCTTGCAATATTTATCTCAGATACTCGTATAATAGCATTTGGCCAGAGAGAACCGAAGGATCGTAACTACAGATATTTCAAACTGAAGTTATGACACGTTTGGTTGCTCTCCAAATTAGTTTATTCACAGTGAAATAAGTGAATATTCTTTAAGGAAGGACGTTTTAGTCGCTAAACCAACAAGAATTCTTCACATAAATGTCGGCCAGTATTGGAGTTCGATGTTCACCTCCGCTCTTAATGAACAAATTGATTGGTTGAACGATTCTTTAATTGAACATCTGCGATATGTCAATTATCTGACAATAATGTCTTTCAACTACTTTTCGACTTGTGTTAGATTTATTCGTCTTACAGATATCTGGTCCGAGACATACAAAATTAGTTAGTTTGCCAGTGGCAAACACATGACCAAGCACCGAGGTCCCTAAAATGAACCTTACAACATCGAATGAATCGTTTTGATTCTATAATTCAAGCCGACGAGATTCTAAACGGTCGGGAAATGCTTAAATATGTATTGAAATTTGGACAGAACAATCCATACAGCAATTTGTATGAAATCTTCTAAATTAGAAATTTATTTCTAAGATCCAATCTTTTATCTCGGGGATGATAATGAAAAAGAAGTTTGGGGTTTTTTGTTTTTTTTTTACAATTCCATTATAATCCTCATCACACAATACTTATAGGGGTCTCGTCTACATACAGCCAATATGAAGACCATCTCTATTAAGCGACCACTTTCTTTAAGAGACCAGTATCAAAATTCCTTTTCAAAGGATCTTATTAATTTTTCGATTTTGCTGATTATATTGTCTAAACGGAATCCTATGGTGTTGGATCTCATTACAATCATCTCAATGGGATGATTCTAATGAGTTTCATCAAGATAGGATTAATTGAGAATCCAACAATAATCTAAATAACGCACTCGAACGGATCCCTCGTATAGGTCACAAAACGTGTATTAGGCGACCATTTTCTTAAACGGCCACATTTTGGTCTTCCCTCGAATGGTCGCCTTAAACAATTTTAATTAAATTGATTTCCGGGGAAATCTTTCAATTCTGAATATCAACGACAGTTTTTTCCCTAAAAGTGAGATGCTGTAAAGCAAATATGATAAACCTATTCTTGCTCGACAAATTATTGTAGTAATTTAACTTCTCATTGTAGTTTTGTCGTTTTTGAAGCCCCGATATGAGGTTTGTGTTCATTTCGAGATACGTTATAGAATGCGTGCAATTTATTTCGTTGCATTTTATTATTTGTTCATCTATTTATTGCTTTGTTTCAAAGATTCAAAGAAACGAAACATAGTTTCATCAATATTTTTGACTTGAGTCTTGTGGAAAATGTAAACATCACCGACTCACTTCTAAGAATGAATTTCAAATGTGTCAAACAAGTTTGGTCCAGTATCAGTACATGGTTTCAATTAATAACTAAGGGACTGAAAGTCCTGAGATCGGTTTTGCTGGCTAATCAGTAACCGCGCTCAACAATCCCAGCATGTATCATCCAGATGAGTCAGTAAATCGTACACCTAAGTGGGATAGCAGCTGGAAGCTCGTTAAGGATGTAGTGGTAGTACTGGTTTGAAAACTACCAGGAATCCATGATTAGGAGCTCCAGCAGCACCGATATAACTGAAATACTATTAAAAGTTGCGTTAAAACCCCATTCAATCGATCACGACCCCGAAATCGATATTCTAATTTAATCACAACGTTTTCTTTAATACTATTTCATCAGTGCATGAAAATTTATGGTTATATGGTAAAAGGTAAAATGCTAAAAGGTGAAGAAATCAAAGCTAACATTCAATTCTTTTTGCGTTGAGCATATCATTATTACAATTGAAGTACTACAAAGGTATAGCCCAGTTCGAGAGGTAAAAGGGTGTTTTATTCGGTAGGGTTAAATAGGCGCTTAAATCATATAACAGGGTTGTAACTTGTAACATAATACTCATGTACTGTGTATACGGGGTGTAAATTTGCTCTGTCCTGCCAGGTCAAAACTAGGAGTTTGTTTACATGTATTCGCTAACTCCACTAACCACTGACCTAGTTTCTATCTTGAAACGCGAGGAAATTATTTCTCTCATTTAGACAAATCATTAGACAATTCACCATGGATATAATAAGTCGAAGTTTTAAACAATTTTCCTTGATATTCATTACTAAAAGGAGGCTGTTGGCACTCAGTAAGTAAGTTATTTTCTTCATCAGCGATGAAACAAGATCACATAAATTTTCACTTAAAGTTAATGAGCATGCGTGAAAATTTGTTTCCGGTTGATCGATTTGAAATACCGGTTTTGTCCTACAAAACCGTTAAAAACAACAACACAGTTTCGATTAAAAAAGAAACATGTCTTCCAATTTTTGCTTGCAGTTGTCCCAGAAAACGTATATGGCAGGTTTATTGTCATGAATATAAGTCTTGACTATGGTTGAAGGTCAACTTTTCCCCGAAGCCAGATAAGCGCTCTTCTGTCCCGGGAAACCAATAACGGTTTTATGAACGTAACGTATATCACAAACCTGCGCCCTTGGCCAAGACAAATTGCTTTTGTCATTTAGTTCTGCCTACAAACAACATTCCCTTGATATCAAGATTGTATGCTTGATGTTTTATCTACTTGGTACATTTTTAGCTGGGAATAGTGAAAACAGATGACAATGCAGTCTCACTTGTTTAATGAGATGAAGGGAATATTTCTATTTTTTTATAGAGGTGTAAAACTAAACACGTAATCACACTATGTGAAGCAGCGAAGCAGCTTCATACATAAGTGTGATAAGCTTTTTAGTATTATACCGCAATAAAAACAACAAAAGTAACAACAACACTAACACATTAATCCTCTGCGGGATATTTCTAACCAATTCAGTTGTGCGTGAAGGTGTACACACTGAGCAGCCTGAGCAGCAAACAAGGGCATTTAGAATATTCCCTGGTCACACGAAGTAGCTTTGAGATAGTATCGGTCTATAGAGCCCTAAGTGAAGATTCTGATCAGACTGTGCGAATGCACAGGCTGATCTGAGTCTTCACTTGGCGCATGAGTGTAATGTAAAAAGTTTTTCTAGTAGTCCACTAACGTTCTTTCGACTATTTTTCACGTCTGAATTAACTAGTAAAACAATATCATCTTTTTTTTCTTTACATTTTTTAACATTTTTTTACATTTTAAAGAGCATATTTTCTTTATCTTGGAAATACTGGTAAAAGTGGCGTTAATCCCCGTTCAATCAACCAAGCTTTGCGTTGGATTGTTTGTTACTAAAACCCTATTCTGTGAAAGGCTACATGGCTCCGCTCATTTCATAAATAGTGTTAGAGTCAATCTAGGGTGAGATTAATTCGAGATAGAATAAGAAGACATCATCAGCTATTGAATCGACGTCTTGTTTTCATGACAAAATTACAATACAACTTGAGGAGCTGGGGACGTTGGCCGGACAAACTTTTATTTTCTTTGTTCACATATCTTCGTTGTCTAAAGATTTCCGTACTTTGTAATAACCTCGTGCATTCCTTATGACTTTTTTGTTTCTTTTGTCTGGGTAAAAGAAAATAAAATTGATAAGCAAAGAGGTCAATATCTTAATGGCTAAAACAAAGCCAACCTCAAACCACTTAGAGCTGGAAGCAAGAGTCATTTTGTTAAATATTTGTTACGTAGACACCATAAAGCTTCTATTGCTTGGACAAAAGCCAACGTTTTAACTCTTGTCATGGTGAATTAAACTCTATTCAGATTTGCATTAAAATGAAAGGACTGAAAGGACTGGAAGTACCAGTTGTGAGTTAATATCTGTTAAAAAGTCCATTTTCTTTATGAACAGTTGTGGTTTAACAGGTAGTGTAGTTCAAGATTTGCCTGTATATATACTCCTCACAAAAAGTTAAGCAACAAGAAATAGTTTGAAAACTGCATCTGAATATATTATATTTAACAAAATACAAACAGATATTCTTTAACATCATATACTGTTCCTGCAACATCAGCAAGTAAACAAGTGGTGATGTCAATAATAATGAAGTAGCGGGACTCCATGTGACTGAACACAGGCCTGTACACGACGTGGCATAGACCAAATCAGCTGATCAAGTTGTCGCTGTGAAATTACCTGCCATTCACGCCTTAAGAATGTTTCCGGTTGATCCAGGCTCTGGGAGCGAACATTCTGTCCATACACATGTATTCCCAAGATGTCCCAAGCGAGTTCAATGGGATTGAGGTCAGGTGGCCTTGCTGGCCAGTCTAAACGATTGATATTGTTTGTCTGAATGTCATCTACAACAACCCTAGCACGATGTGGGCGTGCATTGTCATCCATAAGCACAAAGTTTGGACCAACCTGTCGTGCTAGTGGGATGATAATAGGCCTAACAATCAAGTCACGGTATCGTTGGCCAGTCATAGAACCTCTAATGACAACAATGTCAGTTCGGCGTCCAACTCCAATTCCCGCCCAGATTATCAAACTGCCACCCCAAAACGGTCATGTTCAGCAGTTGTACAATCAGCATAATGTTCATTGACAGCCCTCCATACACGAGCCCGCCATTAATTGAAATCAAGGCAAAAACGCGGTCATCTGTGAATAAGGTTTGGCCAACGATTGACTCTCCAGTTGACATGTCGGTTGGCCTAATTCAGTCTAGCTCGACGGTGCTGCTCAGATAGGGGTATTCGCTACAGAGGTCTCCTGGATCAAAGCCCCGAATCATGCAATCTATTGCGAATTGTCTGAGTAGAGATTCTGTTTGCATGTGCCCTCTGAAAATCATTCTGGAGTGATGTGGCATTGGTAAACCTGTTCCTTCGAGTTGTAGTCACTATGTACAGGTCCTGCCTAATTTAAGTTACACTTGGTCGTCCTGAACGTTGCCTTTCAGTGATTTGTTTGTTTGAGTGGGGTTTTACGCCGCTTTCAACAATCTTTCAGTTATATCGCGGCGGCTGGAGCACCAAACAATGAAATCCTGGTATTTCCAGTACTACCATTACATCCTTTCCTAGCCTCCAGCTGCTATCCCACATAAGTCTACGATTATCGACCCATTGGTGAGAGACAATTAGTCGGAAAGGATGAGTGCCGCCGTCGGGAATCGAACCCGGGACCTCTAGATTGATAGTCCGACGCGCTACCAACTGCGCTATGACGGCGGAACAGCCTTTCAGTGAATTGCCCTGTCTGTCCATGACGACTTATCGCCCTTGAAATTACACTACGATGTACACCTAGCTGATTAGCTACAACTGACTGTGTAATTCCACCCTGAACCATACCAACAACCCTTGCAACTTCATGAGAGGACAAATGTCTACGGACCATGTTACTTGTCAATTGAGTTGGCATAAAATGTGTTAGAAAGTGCACGTTAAAGACCATGCTGCATGTGCAAACAATGTACAATAAAGTAACAATGCATGCACATTTCATGCGCTAGTGTTTAGCCATGCAGTACAAATCATGGAGTGGTGTTATTGGGGTGGCTGTTGGGATGGTTAGTTTTGTTTAAACCATATAGCGATAGTAGGACTTAAGGGATCTGTTGCATGGCCATATTCAGTATGTGCTGCTTTGGCGTTCCTCTATCTCATTTTAATTGACGATGCCACTTGATTACCTGCTGATGTTGAAGGAACAGTATTTGGTGTTAAAGAATATTTGTTTGTATTTTGTTAAATATGAAATATTCAGATGCAGTTGTCAAACTATTTCTTGTTGCTTAACTTTTTGTGAGGAGTATATATCGATGGCTTGGAGTAAAAACATAGTATGGCTCTATACGTTGTATAGAGTCATACTATGTTTTTGCTCTAAGCCCTCGATATGTCTATGTCAGTTCCTGTTGATAAAGTAGAAAAAATCCGGGTTCGGCATTGACTAATCGAGGCTGTTAGTCAATAAATCAATCGACCAATCAAATCATTCGTTTAAACCCGAAGTGAACTTTGAACTCAAACATTGGCCGACATTAATGTGAAACATTTTATTTAGTTTGGCAAATTAAACGTCGTAACTCCAACTTATTCAAGATATAGTTACGCCGTTTAGGTCGCAAAACCAACGAATTTACTATTTGATACCTGTTCCAGGCAATATTTTTTTTCAAACGAACGCCGTCCAGAATCAAAGTGGAACTTCATGTCGGAGTCAATGGGCGTGGCTAGCAGATGTAGTGGGTGGGATAAGCGATTCATTTATGACGAGTGATCAGAACCATTTTTTACACTTTGTTTTTATGTGGACTGAAAATGCCCCATCAACAAGGCAAGGAGGGAAACTATAAAAAGAAATCGTGTTGAAATAGCTTTTATCACGCAATCTAACGGATATGATTTTCCGATTTTGGACCGCCTTGCTGGATTGTCATTTTCACGAAGCCCTACAGAATAAAAGATTGAAATACGGATATAAAACACGTCTTTACCAGATTTGTGAAGATTTATATCCCCTTTTTTAATCTAACCTCTTATTCAGGTCTTTCCCAGTCACACGTGATCGGTGGCAATAAGGACTTGAAGAGCCTTATAAATTGCTTTGAAAATCTCGTAAAAGTTGAAAAACGCTTCAAGTCTAATTCATTAAGTGACATTTTTCACGCTCGCTCATTTATTATTCAAACTGCAATTATCCCCTCGTCTTTTACCATGCCTTTCCCTTGATACTGGGGGAAAATTGACCGAGATCAGCAGATGATTGGTAAATTTATGAGAGTATAGGAGAGGTCAAGATAGTTGGGGCGAATTTAGCTTGATTCAAATGTACTTTTAACCTATTTCAATACGACAAAGTTTCAGATTGGTTCTAATGACAGTAACAACTACAAAAAAGAGGACCACAACGGTCCTATATCACTCACCTGAATATGTGAGTTCAAAGACTTTCTTCATTTTTTCTTTGGTATATATAGGATACAACATTTAGAGAAGATTGGACAAAAAATGTGGCCCCCGATTGAGTTTTAACAAGAGTTACCTTTAAGGCATCTTTTCCCTTTGTTTTCCAACAGAACATTCCAATTTTCGATAGCATCCATTCTTGTGACCTACCAAGCACTCTGAAAAAGTTTCATGAAGATTGACCCAAAATGTGACGCTTAGAGTGCTTACAAGGAAATGATCATCAATGCCCCCTTTCCCGTGTTTTCAAGCCAAAGGTTCCAATTTTCGGTAGGGTTCATCCTTGTGCTCGGACAAACATTCTAACCAAGTTTAATGAACATTTGTCCATAATTGTACCCCCTGGAGTGTTAACAAGGAAATTGTTGATTAACGCAAAATTACATAAGAATATTCAATCAATATAGATACGAAAAAGAATGACTTTCAATGTGTTGTTTAGTTTAATAGGTAATTTGTTTGTCTTTGCTATAACTTTCCATTCCAGAATCTCTTCACTTCTACTACATTCTGTTCTGGGCGACGTATTTCCGTAATTAACAATGCCATTTGGCACTCATAATTTGCCATCAGAATATCTCCACATGAACTTTGGTGTTAATGGAAAACACAACTGTTAGTAGCCAACGAGAAATCTCTGATACTGCCTTCACTAAATCACCTGTGCTACGATCACTACGATAAGTGAACGTGTCTACCTCTCTCTCCTTGCCTCTCTCTCACTCACAAACCTCTCTCTGTTTCTGCCTCTCTCTGTCCTCTCTATCTATCTATCTCTCTCTTTCTCTCTCCTTCTCTCTATCTCCCTGTCTCTACCTCTCTCTCTCTCACTCACATACAAACTACCTTTCTCTGCGTCTCTCTGTGTCGCTCTGCGTCTCCCTCTCTCTCTTTCTTTCTTTCTTTCTCTCTGCCTCTCTCTGCCTCTCTCTAACACTCACACACAAACTCTCTCTCTACGTCTATCAGCGTATCTCTTTTTCTCTGTGTATCTCTCTCTCTCTATTTCTATCTCTATCTATCTATCTATTTATTCTTTTATCTATCCATCCATCCATCCATCCAACCATCCATCCATCTATGTATGTATGTATGTATGTATGTATGTATGTATGTATGTATGTATGTATGTATGTATGTATGTATGTATGTATGTATGTATGTATGTATGTATGTATGTATGTATGTATGTATGTATGTATGTATGTATGTATGTATGTATGTATGTATGTATGTATGTATGTATGTATGTATGTATGTATGTATGTATGTATGTATGTATGTATGTATGTATGTATGTATGTATGTATGTATGTATGTATGTATGTATGTATGTATGTATGTATGTATGTATGTATGTATGTATGTATGTATGTATGTATGTATGTATGTATGTATGTATGTATGTATGTATGTATGTATGTATGTATGTATGTATGTATGTATGTATGTATGTATGTATGTATGTATGTATGTATGTATGTATCTATCTATCTATCTATCTATCTATCTATCCATCAATCTATCCATTTATCTATCAATCTATGTATGTATTTATGTATGTATGTATGAATGCATGTATGTATTTGTATGTATCTATCTATCTATCTATCTATCTATCTTTCTCTCCCTCTCTTCCCCTTTTCTCCCCTCTATCGCCCCTTTCTTTTTTTCTATCTTTTATCGTTTTTTCGCCATCTCTCCCTCCTTTCCCCCCTTCTTTCCTCCCCCTCGCTCCCTCCTTTCCCCTCCTATCCAAATTTCTTCTCAATTCTTTCTATCCCCTACTCATCTCACGAATTATCTTATAATGCTCTGTCTTATTTCAAGGTTAAGAAACGATGCGACTTTTTATTTTCATTCAAGTATGATGCTAAAAGTCTTATCACGCAGTATGAAGCATAGAAGCGTTTTATACAGAAATAAACAACAACAAATTTACATAATCTTACCGTCGATGGCGAGCAAAATGTCGTACAACAGCCTTATTAAAACTGTAGTTACGACATTTTATACTCCCACCCACTTTATATCAAAGATATCAAATAAGCAAAATATTTACCAGTTTTGCACAGTTTTTTTTGACGCAAATATATAAAATAGTCCCGAATTCTTTTTTCTTTTCATAGAGGTACGAAAAAAATCAATCCATCACAATGTAAGAATCTAAAATCAAATCATTTCTTGATATGAGTGAAAGGATCCTGAAGTTATTGATTTGGCAAGTTTTGTCTGACTAATTGTACTCAATAATTAATTCGGTGGTTTCTGCGAACACACAATACAGAGCTTTTCTTACGATCAGAGAAAATCAAAGTACTGAAAGTACTGTAAGCTAGCAAAGTATGGTGTTGTTAAGTAACCTTCTTTGCCAACGGTTATAATGATAAAGAAACGAGGTTAAAGAAACCCAGAATTAAAGCAATTACGACATGACAAAATCTTAGACTGACGAAAATTTCAAGTCGGTTGAATTTAGAAAATCTGTCCCTTGTTGGATAGAAAACTTATAATTTTTTTTCTTCAAATTTTAGAATGAGCCTTATTTCTGATTCATGCAAACGGAAAATAACTCAATATCTTAAGAACTGACAGACAAAGTGACAACTGTTTTTTTTTTTTTTTTTTTTTTTTTTTTTTTTTTTAAATCAACCCAATACAAGACGACAAAATTTTAGAATGGTCCTAACTTAAAGTAGTTGCGACCGTCAATTCTTATCTGATGAAATTTTCAAAATCCGAACTTTAGAGTAGAAAACATCGTGGATAATGAAGAAATTACTTGTGACAAGCAATTTCTACATTTTGCATAACGTTGTCCAAAACCTTTCATCGAGGGGCATAGCAATGATCAGATACTCATGACGTCATCAAAACGTTTGAATTGTCCAACGTCATGGAGTATCGTCATTTAGGCCGGTTTTCTGGATGACTGATCTAATATATTTAACCCTTTCCAACACAGCAAAATTTTAGACTGGTCCAAATTGAAAGAAGCTGCAGATGACAGTTTCAGGTCGATTGAATTTAGAATTTTTTCGTCTTTTTGGATAGAAAACATTGTGGATAATGAAGAAATTGCTTGATACAAGCAATTTCTTCATTTTCCACAATGTTTTCCAAAGCTTTTTTCTCAAGGGGCGTAAAAAGGAGGGATTGAGTTGGAATGGGTTAACAGGCCCTAGTCAAAATTAATGAAGGTCTAGCCATAATTTAGTTAATTCGATCGTTCTCTCGGCGATCCAATCCAAAACAAAATAATTGAAACTCGTTCCAATAGACCTGTTCATACAAATAACTCAATTCCAAGAAAAATTGGATATCAAATTGCTGACAGGGTGTTGTCATCGCCTATAGTACTGATCATGGGGATTTTTACTGTTCCAATAATTTCTCGAATGAAAACCGGCATGAAAGGTTGAGGCTTTTTTTTGTGTGTGTTTGTTTGTTTTTTCTTTCGTATATATATGATTGTAATTCCGATTTATCTTTGTTTTTTTTGTTGTTGTTGTTTTTTAGTTCACATATGTACGTCGTAACTACTGCTTCAGAACGCTGTAGCTACGACGTTTAAGTCTCACAGCAACAAACAAAAATGACATTAATGTAAGAGGTCAATATTGTATTTCCGGTATAAATAAATAATCTGATTACTCAATCATTCTTATCAGAGTGGTAATCCGTTAATGCTCTCGTACAAAAATAAAATCGTATTATTTAATTTTCAGTTTCGTCTATCAAAAACGGGCGTTTTGATTGGTCGAAAAATAATATCCATAACTCCATGAACAAAATTTTGAGCACGCAGTGACTTTGTATGCTTCCGCAGAAAATAGTCCCATACAGAAAGGTAACAAAATTTGCCTTTTTTTGCTCGATGCTATTGAATTATAAGATATGAAGAGAATATTTTTTTTTTGTTTTCATGGAGGTATGAACCGAAAAACCTAATCACAATGTATGAATACGCGACGCCGTTTTTCGGTTCATACCTCCATAAAAACAAAATTATTCTCTTCATCTCTTAATAGACAAAACGGAAGATCGATTTGGTTGGGGTTTACGTCGCTTGGAACTATCTGTCACTTTTATCACGGCGAAGGCATGTATTCATGTGTTGTTAGAACCAGTACAAGTACAATGCCAGTACTAGGCCGGATCTCTGAATGCCTAACCAAGGAAGTACCCGCATGGCCATGGTAATTGTCGGTATTCGAACTTTGTCCTTTTACCGCCAGTTAAAAGTAATTCAGTCATATGGCGGGGATTGGAGCACCTAACCATGGATTCCTGGTATTACTCACACCAGCTCTATACCAGAACATCCTTTTCGAGCCTCCGGCGCTGCTCATCCCACTTAGGTTGCGATTGTCCACGCAATAGTGGGAGACAAATGTCGGTAAGAATTTTAGCCGCGACCAGGGATCGATACCTAGACCTAATAATTGAGAGTCCGACGCGCTACCAACCGCGCTATGGCTGCGGCCACAGTTCAAACGAACCACTCAATATACCGGGCGTTCCTTTAAACCATTCCAACACAAATCCCCATTTTACGCCCCCTCCCCCAAGAAAACAGTTCTGGAAAACAACGTGGAAAATGCAGAAATTGCTTGTTACAAGCAAGTTCTGCATTATCCACATTCTTTTCTACCCAGAGAGGCAAAGATTTTAAAAAAAATCAATAATTTAAAATTATCGTCTACAACTTCTTTCAATTCGGACTGGTCTAAAATTTCACTGTGTGGGAAAGTGTTAAGTTTTGCTGCCAACTAATGCATGAATATTTTAGAATTATTTAAAGACAGGACTCATTCCCAGTGCCAATCGAAGTTAATTCCAAGTTGTTAGCATTGTGCTATGCTATTATAATGAACAGATGGAATCATCTCGTTTGAGGCATTTCTAATTAACTTGTCAGTGTATATTATCTTAATGCGGTCAAGTCTGAACGCCCTAATTGGTAAAAGATCTACATATCAACAATAATTATATCAAAGTTCTGAAAGTACTGTTAGCTAGTAAAGCATGGTTTTGTTAAGTAATATTCATTGAGAAAAGTTATCGTGGTAAATAAATGAGGTTAAAGTAACGAATTACAACACGACAAAATCTTAGATTGGTTCAAGCAATTTAAAATTAGTGGAATTTAGAAATTTAATGTTTGCCTTTTAGGATAGAAAACAATACTTTTCTTGCGGTGCTTAAAAAAGCGAGAATTGGTGAGAATGTGTTCAACTGCATGCTTTAGAAGGAGTTCTCTACAATTTGCATAAAGCTTCAGTGCAATAATCCTGAAATACATAAGAACATAAGAACTACTTTTTATAGCGTAGGTATTCAATGAATTAAGTGGATAAGCCTCCAGAGCCAGTTTGCACTCATTGTACTATGAGAAGACCCCAACGCCTTGCTAGCTGAAAAAAAATTGCAGATAAACCGATTGCTTTAACCCTTTCCTGTTTTTCAAAACTTTAGACTTGTTCAAATTCAAAGAAGTTGCAAACAACAATTTAAGGGGGTGCAATTTGAAAAGTAACCAACCTACAGGGTAGGAAATATTCTGGAAAGGAAGAAATTGCTTGTTAGAAGCAATTTCTTCTTTTCCAACAATATTTTCTCAAGTATAAAACCCAGGGACGTAAAATCCAGGGATTAACCAGGAAAGGGATAAGGCGTGAATGTTCTCTGGGCTATTAACACTCACGCCATAAAGCACCTGATTAACCTATAAGCATAAGCATAATACTCACTAACCTCTTTTGAAATTGATAGCGCAATTTTTTGTCTCAATAGCAGCAAGAAAACCTTTACAGGTGCTTACCTCGTTTCCCAAAAAGCTATAACAAACAAACGATGTCCTACCACATAAAAAAATAAAAAGGGATTCAATTTGCTTCTTTCGTTATGTTATAGCTATGACAAGATTTGCTGAATTGTTTGTCCTAACTTTTGATATTTGTGTACTACGTTTTACGCAAAGCATTTATTGCCTACGTCATAGACGTTCGCTGCCCATTAATTTCTGTAGGAGTCTTATCAACACTCTAGTAAAGTACGCTCGCACTCTGTAAATTAGAATCTGACTCACAAATCTTCCTGCATTTGTGTTAAACCACAAGGTATATGATAAAATCATAAATGTAATTGGCTTCGACAAGGTCAGTCTGCACAATCTGCAGTACATATGTAGATAATCAATGTTGATGCCGTCCGTAAACACGTCTACGTGAAATGACAGGACCAGTTGTTTTGGTTCATTAAAAATCAGTGTATTTGGTCTTAAATTATAGCTCAAATAGAGCTTTAATTGACCAATCGCAGATGTCAATCAAACCAATCTCCTAATCAAAGTACTGAAAGTACTGTAAGCTAGCAAATCATAGTTTTGTTAGGTATTCTGCTTCGGCTAAAGAATATCGTGATAAATAAACGAGGTTAACTTAACACGACACAACAACACGACAAAATCTTAGACTGGTTCAAATTAAAAGAAGTTGCAGACGATAATTTCAAGTTGGTTGAATTAACAAATCTTTCCCTTGTTGGGTAGAAATCATTGTGGATAATGAAGGAATAACTTGTAGCAAGCAATTTCTTCACTGACCAAAATGTTTTCCAAAGCTTTTTTCTTGAGATGCTTAAAAAGCGGAATTGATTGAGAAGTTAAAAAAGCATGCTTTTGAAAGAGTTCTCTACAAAGTGAATAGAGTTTGCATTATTCCTGAAATACATGAGAACTACTTTCTATGGCGTTGACATCCGATGAATTTAGTGGTTAAGCCTCCAGTGGTAGGTTGCACTCGTTGAATTTTGAAAAGACCTCAAAATTTCTTCTGTTAACTTAAGCTATCAAAGCTGACACTTTGCTAGCAAAAAAATCAACCGGCCCATCCAATCATACATTTTAGCCGACTTTTTGTGTAGCATTTTTGTTTGCTTGGCGACTTAAGCGTCGTAACTACACCCTATTCAAGCTGTAGTTACGACGTTTAGGTCGGAAGCCGACAATTTTAATTTTTTGTTACATGTTACAGGGCATAAGTTTATGTTAAATAACGCCGTTTGATATCAAATTGGAACTTCGAGTCAGAATCAGCGGGAGGGGTGTGTGACCAGTCTAAAGATAGCATCTTATTCCCGGGCCAGAAATCTGCCCTGTTACTTTGTTGTAATATATTCCAATACCAAGTCAAATGTCCAAAACTAGATAAGCGCCCCGAAGTCGAATTCTGTACTAAATACACCATACTCGAAAAAAAACCCTCTTTTAAAGAAATCCATGACTAAAATGACTTAATTCTCGACAAACTATCTTATTTTAGACGAATTTTAAGTTAGGCGACTAGAATTCTCGTCCCGTCACCACATTATTTTCTTCTTAAGTTTAACCGTTTGTTCAGTATTTTATATACGGTCTTCAAAGTCAGCTTGAATTCTAGATTGAAATAAGATAGAGTTTTTACCTTTAATGCAGATAAATAAGGTTTCAGACTTTTAAAACAGATTAATTTCTTATCATGGCATAGTTGCTAAGAAAACATTTTATTAAAGACTAAATGGTTATACTATTTAATGAACTGATTTTCAAATTAATGTGTTACAGAGCGAAGAAACGCAAATTTTCTTCATTATCACCCGGAAGAATATTTCTCGTGAAATGTTACAAACAAGAAAGCTCAACTCTTTCAGTCCGGCTATTGAGAAGAAATTAGGAATCAAAGACATCAGAGCGGCAGTTTAATTACGAACAAACTATAAAATCGATAATAAATTCACTGTTGCTGAAAATTGCATCAAGAGCCATTCTAATTGTATCAGAGATTCGTATTGAATGGCACTTGCACTCGTAACCCATTCCCACATAATGACGCCTTTTTAATGCCCCCTCAAGAAAACAGATTTGGAAAACATTGTCGAAAATGAAGAAATTGCTTGTTACTTCGCGGAGGCTGGAGCACCTAACAATGGATTCCTGGTATTTCTCACACAAGTACTATATCACTACACCCTTTTCTAGCCTCCAACTGCTATCCCACTTAGGTTTACTATTATCCACCCATTGGTGAGAGAGACAAATGTTGGAAAGGATATGTGCCGCCGCACGGGATCGAACCCATGACATCCCAATGGTAGAATATTTCATGGTTTTGATGCCCGGCGGCGGAACATATCCTAAAAATAAATAAACTTATGATATTGAGTTTGATCAATTTCCACAAAACCCCGCATTTTTACGCGTCAAAGAAAACTAGCCACAGAAAACGATATTGAGGAAAAGAAGAAATCGCTTATAACAAGCAAACTCTTTTTTTCTCTTTTCTCACAAAGTTTTCTTTCCCACTTAGCTCTTATTTTTTACTCTTATATTTTTAATTTAAACCAACTTTGCTTTGTAGTCTGCAACCTCTTTTAATTTGGACCAGTCTGTGATTGTGACGATTGGGAATGGGTAAAAAATATTGCTGAAAGTCGTCCATGTTGAATTGCTAAATTTAGGCATATCTTGACCAGATATGTCCCGATAGGACGGAGAGAGGCTTTCATTTAACCCTTTCCCGTTTTTGGAATTTTGGACTATAGTCCAAATTGAAAGAGTTTGCAGGCAACAATGAAAACTGGATGCCATTTGAAATGAAACCATCCTATGTGGTAGAAAATATTGTGGAAAAAGGAGGAATTGTTTGGTACAAGCAATTTCTTCTTTTTCCACAATGTTTTCTCGAGTATAAAATCACAGGAACGTAAAAACCCGTGTTTAATATTCTATTTATGTACCACGATGTATCCATTACATGTATGGGATTTCCTGAATAAGTCTAAATATCGATTGTTATAGGACGTTCTGTATATAACTCCCCTGGAGTGAAATTTTGTAACGATGGCTAGATGCAATAAACTCCGGTTATAATATTACTCGAAGGATCGAAGAAAATATATCTTTATATCCGAATTTCGGTATAACGAGTATCTATTCTTAGCAAAAGACACTGTTTTGACAAAGACATCAACTAACCGTTATATGCGATTTATCGTATTAAACAATAGCGTTATACGCGGAGTTTCCAATATATACCTTACTTGCATTATCTCTAAAGGGACCAAAGATAAGCGGAAATGACGAAAATCGAAATCTGTAATTTTTACTCTTAACCTATGAATGGTGTGGGTTACCATCTGGAATGTCTCAATAAGACGATTCTAAAAGTACCAACAACATAGGTATTGGTTGACGTATAATGAAACTTAATGTTTTGAAGCCGAAATCGTTGCCCGGTTGTATCGAGAGCTCTCCCCTGGATTGATTGATTGATTGAATGGGGTTTAACGCCGCTTTTAACAGTATTTCAGTCATATGGCGGCGGCTCGAGCACCTAACAATGGATTCCTGGTATATCTCATACCGGTACTACCATTACATCATTTCCTAGCCTTCAGCTACTATCCCACTTAGGTTTGCGATCATCCACCCATTGGTGAATGACAAATGTCGGAAAGGATATGTGCCGCCGCCGGGGATCGAACCTATGACATCCAATGATTGACAATTGGGAGTCTGATGCGCTATGACGGCGGCCCTCTGCTCTGAAACCAATATTATTGACGAATCGCTAGGCCTATCCATTGAGCTCAGACGAAATGTTCGCCTTCGATATGAAAATGCTCACTTCCGGTCTGTATGTATGATTTGATTAGTCTATCGATATTTTGATTGATTGGCGCGATCGGTCAATTTGTAAAAAATAGCAATAATAGTGAATGTTACCATTTCACCCGGAATTTTAGCATTATTTGAATTATATCGCGATAAGGGGAAATATTGCAAGAGAGTGGATATTCGAACCGGTCAAAGAGCGCGGTTTCAGTGCATGTTGGCCAGGGTCGAAATTCTCGGTTTTGACATTATGTCTGTTGTTTTTAGTTTCTGAGTGAGGAATAGTGAATCCGCCTATTAATAAAGTGTTCATCTTTTGAAACAATTTATAGAGAAGAACAATCCAATTTATTTCGATCTTTACACCGTCTATATTTTTTCTCCGTAATAATCCATGCAAAAAATGATCTCCACTTTTTCTTTATATTTCCTACAATAGAAATAGTTCATACTTAGAAAAAATGACTACATATATATGTTTTCCCACACACATTTCTCTGTATATTTCATCATACATCAAATGATCAGCGTGAAATAGTTGTAACTGCCTATAAACATATAGGCAGTTACAACTGTTTCGCGCTGACCCGTCATTATATATTTCTCTGAACATAGCAAGATAAACTGATAAGAAAACGTTCACACATTAAAGGTGCTTCACCGCTGTTGGAATTGTGTATTTGGCGCGTTGTTCCTGATCTAATTTTTGGGGAGCTTTCGAAAAAGTATCATTCCCTTCTTTTATTAAATTTTCTCTCTCTTAACATTTCAACGGTTTTTCTCGCAGAGTTTTCGCAAATATCTCAGATAATGGAGCGTAAAATCTGCGCAAAATGTATTACAAGAAATGATTGGCATGTTTCGAAATACAGATAATTTGTGAATTTATATGAACCTGCGATGTTAGATGATTAGATGCTTAACCCATTCCAACACAAGCCCCCTTTTTTACGCCCCTCAAGAAAAACGCTTTGGAAAACATGGTGGAAAATGAAGAAATTGCTTGTATCAAGCAATTTCTTCATTTTTCACCATGTTTTCTATCCAAAAGGACGAAAAGATTTCAAAATTCCATCAACCTGAAATTGTCGTCTGCAGCTTGTTCGAATTGGACTGGTCTAAAATCCTACTGTGTTGGAATGGGTTAAATGATTTCTTCTTGCATATGTCGTAAAGGACGATCCTTTAGCAGAAATGCGTGAAATATTGCCTATACTGCTCACGGCCGGCGACGTTTGCTTTAGATCTCAATCGACTTGGTCCTGCATTCACGGATCGCGGCTCGGCTGTCAATCAAAGAAGCTATCGACCAATCAAATCTTTCATGTAGACCGGAAGTGAACTTTAAACTCCGACATTTGCCGAAATGTGTGTGAAGCATTTATCATGGTTTGGCGACTTAAACGTCATGACTTCAGCTGATTCAAGCTGTAGTTACGACGTTTATGTCGACAACCAACCATTTTACCTAGATTTCGCCGTTCAATTTCGAAGTGGAACTTTCTGTCGGAGATATGTATAGAATGACTCCAAGTCCCAGAGATATCTATTTGATACCTATGTACCAATTTACTTGAAAAGTTTCCATTCTCTTTTTATTAATTCTCTATTTTGCTTACCACTGAGTCATTTTGCGAGAAATAAGGGAGGCAATTTCAGGGAATGAATTGTAAAGCACGAGTGGTGTATCTTGGTGACATTCAATTCCACCCTTGCCGACAGCCCGGGAGACAGGTTTCTCGTATACTATAATTTCGATTTCAACATTCAATTGGTGTTATTTCTTCGAGAAATATTGAGAAATATTGTGTCTTTTTTAAGAGCCATGTGAGCGTATTCCTAGGCCAGTAACTGTTTATCCCACCCCCACCCAAAATGAGGCTTTTTGACGCCGCTCCAGAAAATAACTCGAGAAAACATTGTGGAAAATGAAGAAATTGCTTATGATAAGCAATTTCTTCATTTCCCACAAGGTTTTCTACCCCATAAGACATATATTTGATAAATTCTTTCAGCTAGAAATTGTCGTCTGCAACTTCTTCCAATTTGGACCGGTCTAAAATTTTGTTGTTTGGTATCAGGTTAAATGGTATAGATATCGAATGAGTGGGTCATGAAAATCGTATTTATCATATAGACTAGTATTTACCGGAGATTTACCAAGATTTTAACTGTTTTAAATGATGAGTTGAATGAATTCGGTAGTTTATGAGGACGCCTTTGTTATTCTATTTATAATAGGTTAATTGTTGTGATAAATGTGTACACTTCTTGAAAGAACAAATAGCCCGTCTTCAAACACATGCTTATATGGCGAGACTCATTATTTCATATAAAAAAGTTGCTATTAAACGATTCGAACATAAGATTAGATGTAAAAATAAACTTCTACGATGGGGTATCTTTTGTATGGTAGTTCCTTTATTAAGTATACAGGCTCCCGTTCTTAACAGGAAGCTTAATGATTTTATTCCATAACTTATGTTTATGTATGTACATGTATAAGGCGGAACTATGGCATAAGTGCACGTTTTTAATGTTTGTGTACCCCCAATATATTTGATTCATTCTAATTAAGGGAAAAATAAAGATTAACCCTTGTCATGCTGAACCCGGATTATTCCGGTTTTGGCAGGAGGTGTAGACTAAGATCAGACTGCACATATGTGCAGGCTGATCTTAGTCTATAACTCCTGCTTGTACTCAACCTGCGAAAGTTGTTTATAAAGTTGATTTCTAAAACAAATATTGATTTTTGACAACAAGTTCTAACAGTGCTTTCATCCCTTTGATTTGACAGCAAGTCAGTAAGGTAATTTATACAGCATGACAAGGGTTAATAAGGCTAACAACATTATCAAAGTGATTTAACTATAATTACCTTCTGTGGTCGGATCGCCTCTTGTCGTCCACTCCACTTTACAAATCCTCCACAACCCATTGTAAATCTTATACAGAAAGCGATTAGTTTTGTTCTGATAGAGTCCCCCATCTATATGGAACAAGAGCCAGGAGTCCGTGCTCACGGCGATCACCTCCAGTAAGAAACCCAACAACGTGAGCCCAGTGAAGCCCATAAGAACCCTTCGTTCAATCATCAACTGGCGCTCAGTGATGGGTTTATCCTCCTTACGGTATTTCCAGATATTCATTTTGAATGGTTAACTGATGTGTATATATCCATGAAAATACTATGTGAATTCACTTCCTCTTAGAAATCGCAAACTCACTGGAATTGGGAAATAGATTCGCCACAACACTTGTAAAATATCCCACAGATATTGCGAAATTCTTTCGAAATTGTCATATAAAGTGTTTTATTCGACCAAAAAATCACAACGCTTGTCAAATTAATGTCTCTGCGAAACAGCTCACAAAACATTCATTATGCTGATGAATTTGGGATTTTAGAATGTTCTCTGACTCCCGCAATCTCTCAAGAATTCCAAAATAAACGTCCCTCTTTCATGATACAAATATTCGAAGCTATAAAGTTTCCACTTTGAGTTTGTTATACGGTGAGGTTCCACAATTCCCGTCTTTAAGATTTATCACCATCTAATGAGAATTGCAAAATAAGCCATTTTATATTATCATCGTTCGGCGACCAAAGCCTCGTAACTACAGTTCGGACGAGCTGTAGTTACGGGTTTTTTGTCGTCAAACGACGATAACTTCACAAACAACGACATTGTTTTGTCGTTTCTAAACCACTGACCTCACGTCAAATTTTCTAGCCTTGCCCAATATGGGAGAAGTTCATGGCGGTTACCCAATTGAATTTAAATCGAGAAAATCAACGCGATGTGGAGGTAAATTATATAGTAAAAAAAGGAGAAATTGCTTGTGACAAGAAATTTCTCCTTTTTCCCACAACTTTCTAAAACCCAATTTCTTCATAGCGATCCAAAATTGCACGATAATTGGTTAACTAACACACTGACGCGTTATTATATTTCTGAGAAGGGGTGATGAAATATTCATATAATGGCATCTGTTAGATATAGTCGATAAGCTTCCAAAACAGCGTAACTACAGCTCATCGAAGTTGTAGTCACGATGCTTCTGAAGATTACAGACAATAAACGAATCAAATTTGTCTCTGTCTCAAAGATAAAACGGACCTTTGATCATTTGCTGATTCTTGTCGTCGGTGCGCGAGCAAAATGTCGTAACTACAGCTTTAATAAAGCTGTAGTTACGACATTTTTCTCGCGAACGAACGTTTTTCGACTTCACATAAAAGACGTTTCCTTTGTACATCAAAAAATCACTAAAATGCGATTCCTTTTCGTATATCAAAAAAGCACTCGAAGATAAGCCACAGAACACCTGTATTGTTATCACATGTTCACCCAACGATAAACATGGCCCTTCTTTGATAATATCCATACCCCGCGACTACCCCTACACTAAAGTAGCCTAATCACAGAGTCATTAGAGAAGAGAATCGTATGAAGGTAATGTTAAACACCTTAGAATCAAAGAGATCGCACGTCATTAGAATTAATACGTCCAAGATGCGATCGAGTATTATGGAATAGATCACCTTATTGTCTTTGAAATATTAGCAAACAGAAGGGCTGGCGTCGTTTATGAAACCATTTCTAGAAAACAAGAACCACAAAGTCGGTTAAGTAAATAGACGAAAACTATCATTAATTATATCAAGTACCTGTAATTCTTTTGTCAGTTTTCATGAGAAGTAGATATCATGACACTTTTATTAAACAGAAACATATACAAGTGCAACCATAATCGCAAACCAAGGTTGACGTCAACCACGTAATGGTTGTCAACCTTGGATACCGACCGGTTGGAGTGGCATACGTGCAACACTTAAACATTGAAACAGAAAACACACACGCACGCACACACGCGCTCAAACACACACGCACACAATCGAATTGTTCTCACATGTATAATATACGTTTTAGAAAGCCATTACTTGACAAACAACGCGTTCAATTTGCCACGTTTGAAGTCCGAAGATAAGCAATTTATATCAAAGAAAAAAAACAGCAGGAAACTTCATCGCGGGAGATGAAAAAAATCGTTCTTGAAGAGTTCGGGTCGTTGTCCTTTACCCATTTTTATATCCATTTACATGTGTATTTTCCGAGCACAATCATTTATTTCTTATGTCAACCTTGAACAATTCATTACTATTATAAAACACTGCATAAATCACAATTCTGATATCCATATAATTATCACCCAAGTAGCCGTATTACAATTTGTATACATTTGAATAAAAAATAAAGTTTATAATAAAAAACAATCTTAGCTGCATCTTTCAAGATTAAATCGTTTTGTTGGCTGATTATTTTCATATGAACAATGGACATAATTAACCAATTTTGACCACGCAACTATGCGCACGAAGTCGATCCATAAGATATTACTCAAATAATAGTAAAATATTTGCTTTGTTTTGCCTGAAGAAATTATAATAAAACGAAAAGGATATTTTTTGTTGTTGTTGTTTTCATTGAGGTATGCAACCTGAAACTTAACCACATGTGGTAATGTATGAATCCGCTTTGTGTTTTTTATACAACGTACGTGATTAAGTTTTTGGGTTCATACCTCAATGAAAAAATCTCTCTTTATTTCTTCAATGAAAATATGCCCGAAATCTCAATATTCACAAATCAGCGAGAATAAAAATATCGTTAATTCCACAAATGATGAATATACCAATTCTGTCTGCAGAGAATATAACAAGTGACTTCTCTTTCACCCCAGTCTATACGAGATAATTCTAGGCATAAATAAATGATAGGAATCTACCGTTTTCATTTGCCAACGGGAGCCACAATGATAGCAAATCTGCAACAGTTTTAACGCGAATACCTATTCGCTAGAACAATGAGTGTTTGCTCTATGGTAAAGGGGATAAATGTTTTGGCTAATTAATCTAAACATTAATCCATCCCTTTGATATTTTTGTTATTGTATTTCAGATTTGATTCCTTATCAAAGAAATCTTGTATTTTAACCCTTATCATGCTGAATAAAATCTTTATTGAAAATTACACGAAAATCAAAGGACTGAAAGCACTGTTAATAAAGATCAATATCTCTTTTGACGATTAATTTTATAAACAATTCTAGCTTGAAAAGGACAAATATGTGATGTATACAAAGATCAGACTGCACATATGTGCAGTCTGATCTTTGTATATACCTCCTGCCAAAATAGGAATATTCCGGGTTCAGCATGAATTCCATTCTCAACATAACATAAAGAGAAATATGAATATATGTCCAAAAGTGTGTCCTTTTCTCCAATAGAGCCATCTAAACATGTCGACAAGAAAAGAGAATAATTTCGTCGTTGGGCGAGCCAAATGTCATAACTACAGTTGTTTTTCCGAAATTTTCGGTTTACCAAACGACGATTTAAGCATTTCCTGTTCAATCCCTGGTTTTTACGTTTCTGTAATTTTATAATTGTGGAAAAAGAAGAAATTGATGAAAAAAAGTGTTCTTCTATTTTCGCAATCTCTTTCACGATCCAACTCAATTTCTTTTCAGTGAAAATTTGATTCAAGATTCCAAAGCTAAAACTTTTAATCAATGAACGCAATATAAAATTGTACACATTGGCAGGTTCATGAATCAGCATGGGTCAAAAATTTGCAGACGGTAGAGCCATTTGGTGGCAACGTAAAGGACGCACAATCCCATTTAACGTTACTTGACGTCTGATTAAGCTCGAGAATGTCAACGTCGCGCAAACGTAACCAAACGACGTTGACGCCATATCCTCAATTAGATAAAACAACATGGCTATTATGAGTGACCGTAAAGTTATGTTCTAGAATAAGGTTTATTTTCTTTTTTTCTTGATAAAGGCATTTTTGCCGAAATATTGTAATTTAGAGTGATTATGCATAGTGAAAAATTGTACATTTACCATTTCTACTAATACTGTTTTCTATTCCACAGATAGACGGAACTTTTTAGAAAACAATCATGCTTTGCACCTCGCAAACCTGATAAATCTGGCAGTCAAATCTTTTTAGCAGACATTCTGATAGGAATTTGGAAGTGAATGCAAAAAACTCATGGGGATTTCTGACAAAAACACAAGTCTTGTAGAGCTGAGAAAATCGATAAATCCTCAGTCAGTTGAGCGGCATATCACATATGGTCTCTTGGGTAATTTAATGTAGTCTTTCGTATTCAAGGGCAATGCATTAACCCATTCCCACACAATGACGGTTCTGGACATCTGGGAAAACATTGTGTAAAGTGAAGAAATTGTTTGCGCCAAGCAATTCCTTCATTTTACACATTGTTTTCTATCAAGAAAGTTGAAAAAAAAAAATCTAAAATTTCATAAATTTTAAAATGTCGCCTGCAACTCCTTTCAATTTGGACCAGTCAAAAAATTTGCCGCTTGATAATGGGTTAAGCAGGACCTAAATGACATTTTGCATTCCTAAAAGATTCGAGATCGGAAATTTTCTATAAATCTCATAAAAGTCAATATTGTCGCATGCTTATCAGGTCGGTACTTTTTCGTTTGATGTTTCGGGAATGCTCATTTCCTATTTGATTATCCTAGAGTGTTTAGTTTAGTAAATAAAATGTTCTACTTTGCGTTTTCGCAATTTTACCTACGGCCTTGAGCATATTTGTTATTATTGTTTTTATGTTGTCATTACTTGAGTACTTTTGAGCGAAGCCTACTTTCCCTTTCCTCCGTATCGTATTTGTTCTTTACACGTGCCAAACATATGTACTGAATATAGGTATGCGACACGTGGATACATTCAAAAAGGAAACTTTATGAATCGAGAAAAGTATCAACCCTTATCAGACTGCGGGGACTTTTAAGCGAAGCCTACTTTCTCTTCCCCCCCGTGTCGTAAAAATTCTTTACAAGTGACAAACACATGTACTGAATATAGGTAGGTGTCACGTGGATACATTCAAAAAGGACACTTAATGAATTAAGAAAAAGTTTCGAATCTGGTCAGACTGCGCTTGGCGCACGAAACTTGTTCGCGATTGGAAAAATTTCTTAACCCTTTTCCGTTTTGCACAGTTATAGACTTGTCCAAATTCAAAGGAATTGCAAACGAAAGTTTAAATTGGTTTTAATTTTTAATTTTAATTGTCTCCCACCAAAGGGGTGGATAATCGTAAACCCATTTCGATGGTTCAGCGCGAAACAGTTGTAACTGCCTATAAACATAAAAGATCGGAAAAGATGTTGTGGTAGTAGTGATGTGAGAAATACCAAGAATCAATTATTAGGTACTTTAGCCGCCGCGATATGACTGAAATTCTGTAAAAAAAAGTAGACTTTAATCCATACAAACAAACAAATTTATCACAAAATGCCGAATAATGGGTATACCATTATCATTTACTGCATATGTGATAGAGAAAATGTAAAAATTGTCTCCGAATTGAATGATACCGCCCGAACAGCAGAAAGAAATCGGAACAGGGATTGATTTTTTTATTCGAGATCTCTTCTTGTGCACTTAATCCAAACTTAAGCCGGGAAAGCATGTTTACATGGAAACACACTCCAATTACATCTTTCTTCATAAATCCAGAAATTTCACACAGAGCCAGAAATAACAAGACATTTTAGACTACGAAAATATAACACAGCTCAATGCATAAAGGCTGTAACTGTCCATTATGTAATGTAACAGAAATTAATGTAAATATGTACAATTTAATTTTGAAAAAGTACCAAAGACTAGTTATACAAAAATCTGATTGAATCTATGCAATGTTTTTTAACCCCTGTCATGCTGAGTTCGACATATTCCCGTTTTGGCAGGAGGTCTAGACGAAGATCAGCCTGCACATATGTGCAGTCTGATCTTTGTCTAGACCTTCTGCTCGTGCCTTTAAAGCTAGATTTTCTTAATTTCTAATTATATGAGTTTAGTGCTTTCAGCGCTTTCAATCCCTTAATTTTCATGCAGTTTTAAAGGGGATTTTACTCAATATGACGAGGGTTAATTTGAGAACTTCCCCTCGAATTAATTTTTAAATCGGCCATCTATGGGCATGCAACTAACTTGTTTTGTCCGCAAGAAATATATCCGTTGTCATTCCACAGAATCCATAGTGACAATTAACACAGGCTAAATTATTACATTTGCCTCTCACCAATGGGTCGATAATCGTAGACCTATGTGGGATAGCAGCTGGAGGCTAGGAAAGGATGTAATTGTAGTACCGGTGTGAGAAATACCAGGATTCCATTGTTAGGTGCTCACGCCGCCGCGATATAACTGAAAGATTGTTGAAAGCGGCGTAAAACCCCATTCAAACAAACAAACAAACAAATTTATTACAAATAAGCTTATCCCTGCCTTTTTTTTAAATTCAATAATCATGCTTTATTTCAACTCGGCCGCTGGCAAATTTGATTAGAAAAAAAGTTTATTTGCATAAAATATACCTTACAGGCCGGAGTACTTTTTCTTCGCATCCGGTCCTAATGCGTTTAGCGTCTGAACTATAGATCTCATTCTCTTAACATTTTCTACATTTGATCAAAGAATATAAAACGCATTTGAAATGAAACATTTTTCGCGTTTCTGTCTGTTCATATTAGACGATTTATGCGACCATACCCGAGACTGTATTAACCCTTTCCTGTATCGCAAAATTTTAGACCTGTCCTAATTCTAAGGTTAAGCTGAAAAAAATTTAAAGTGGGTTTAATTTGAAAAATAACCATTATGTAGGATAGAAAATAATGTTGAAAAAAAAAAGAAACTGCTTGTTAGAAGCAATTTCTTCTTCTTCTACAATGTTTTTCTCAATTATAAAATCACAGGGACGTAAAAACCAGGGACTTAACAGAAAAGGGTTAAAGTGGGACTCTGTACCAAGTTTGGTCCCGACGTTATTTCGCCAAGTTGATAATCTAGGAGTTTGCAAATAGCTTTGGCAAAACTAATATAACGCAAAGCAACACCAGTTTTCCTCTGAATTACCTAAACTCACAGAATGCTGCTATCCCCGGAGACAGAAGAACAGTGGCACGGCGATTCGCATTTATAATTCCAGTAATATTACACCAGTGGTATAGTTAATTAACACCTGATATTCCCGACAACAATCTCTGATTATTCCTCTCCAGTACAACTGAACAAACAAAGAGATCTGAGCTGTTTTCATAATGAACGACAACACAAAGAATGGCGTTTGCCTTCGGCAATACACACGCGTGGGCCACGGGGATAAATTATTCCTGGGAGTGCATGGCACTAAATTAACCCTTTTCTTGAAGGAGGGATCTTCAGTAGGATATTGTTTTTAGGTGTTTTCATTTCACAGCATAGTGGGGAAGCGTATTTTATTTGTATGTCAATGACCGAACATGGATAGAAGGCTGTTGTTGGAATTCCTTAGGCTTCGGCGGATTTAAGAATTCGTATCACCCAGGTTTTTTTTTATAGAATTTTCCCTTTATAGAATTTCCCTCGAATATTAAAGACCCCCCCCCATTTGTAAGTTGTGAACCCCTTTTACATTTACAGAAATCCTGGATCAACCACAGGTCGTGTCATCATTCGAATAGGGGGCCCTTGGGCAAGATACATAACTTAGTAGGTGTTGTGCTTAGGAAACACAACTAGTTAACTCATAACCGCACAATACCGCATTTTGACGCGCTGAAAAGAATTAGCAAAATTACTTGCACTTTCTCCTTTTCCCGCTCTACTTTATTATCTATCTGACTTTTATTGTTATATTTAACCCATTCCCACACTAGCTCGCTTTTTGAGGCCCCAAGAAGAAATCTTTGAAGAACATTGTGGAAAAGTGAAAAAAAAAAGAAAAAAGATTGTTACAAGCATTTTCTTCACTATCGACTATGTTTTTACCCCCACCCCCACCCTCACAAAAAATGCATCCACTGAAAATTGCTGTCAGCAATTTTGTCGTCTGGTAATGGGTTGAACGCAGTTTGAAATTTTCACTGCAGTCTCTTTGATGTTGGAAAAGTCTAAAATTTTGTTGTCAGGTAATGAGTGAAGGGAACTCGCCTCGGCTATACGATACCTGACGACAATCGCTTTCTACTAACAGATCGTAGTTGACCCCGCCCACTGACTCCACTGGCCGCGCCCTCTTACTCCGAAACGAAGTTCCACTTCGATTCTAAACGCGTTTTTTTATGCAGAATGTATGGCCATAAACAAGGAATAAAAGATAAAATCGGTTGTCGGCGCCGAAAGCTTCGTAACTACATATTGGGAACGCTGTAATAACGACGTTTAAGTCGCCAAACTAACACTTATGCTCCGCTTAAATATTGGCTAATATCGGAGTTCAAAATTCACTTCCGGTCTAAATGAATAATTTGACCTGTGGTTTAATTTTTGATTGACATCGATATCGGTCAATTTAGACCAAAAACGGACGATTTGCATTGGAGGTGAATACATATGGCGCATGTGCAAACGTACCATGAATTGACAAATCGTGGCTGTCAATCAAATTTTTAGCCGACCAATGAAATAATTCAATTAGTCCAGAAAAAAGTCCGATATTGGCCGCCATTTTTGTTATCCTTTTTCGTTTGTTTGGCGATTTAAACGTCGTAACTACAGCTTTTCAAGCTTTTCAAGCTGTAGTTACGACGTTTAGGTCGCCAACCAACTATTCTACTTTTTTGTTATATGATTCTTGCCATAAATTTTGCTAATTAACGCCGTTTGTAATCGAAGCGAGACTTCCTGTTGGAGTCGATGGGCGTGATAAATGAAGAAAGTGGGCGGGGCCAGCGATTGGTCAATTGATTCAAAATGCGTATGGAATTAGAGTTGCGCGAGAATTCGACTGGAAGGGTTTAAGCCTTTCCTGTTTTGCAAAAATTTAGACCAATCCAAATTCGAAGGTTATGTAGACACCTTTGAAAAAATAACCATTCAGTAGGGCCGAAAAATATAGTTGAAAAAGAAGAAACTGCTTGTTGCAAGTAATTTCTTCTTTTTTTTACGATATTTTTTCAAGTTTAAATTCACAGGGTCGTAAAAACCTGGGATTGAACAGGAAAGGGTTTAATTGTTGTTTTGAAAATAATCCTCAAGTAATCTTCTTCCAATCGCACTTGATGACTGCTCTAAAATCAGCTTATCAACAGAGAATGAAATCATGAATCACGCATCCATTTGATTTGAATTTTGAAATGTGTGGCTTTCCAACATTTTTTCTAATTGTTTGTTTATCTAAGAAAAATGAAAAAAAAATCTGAACTAATCAAATGAGTCATATATAAACAGAACAAAATGCGGACCCCTATAGTGATATTCCGGGCTTTTCTTAATATGCAAATGATCAAAATTATTTCGTAATTACAAAATAGTATTTTGTAATCACGAAATATTTGTTCGTTAATGCGGAATAATATTTCGTAAATACTGAATAATATTTCCTAATTACGAAATACTCTCAGAAGAAATCGAATAAGATTGTAGAAAAAGATGGGGAACTTACGTGTACCACTAAGAAAATAATGAGCATTATTATATACATATGAATAGTTCTTGTGAAATACATTCCACACTGACAAAGAAGTGATAGTGTCAAATACGGTTCAATATAGGACAGTATAAGATGACGTCATTTCATTCTGTATATAACGTCATAATGAGAAGGGAAATATCTGTAGAAATATAGAATTTTCTTATTATTTCGTCGAATTTATTCAATTAAAATAATAGGTATAAAATAAATAGAATATTACGTTACGAGTGCGATACAACATTATATTGTATTTGCTTCTTACTGCAGAGGAAAATTTGATATTCCACTCGACTTTCCGTCTCGTGAAATATCAAAATTTTCCTCCGCAGTTCAATGTCAATACAAGATGTTATATTTCCATCGTAACATAATATTCCCTTTTAATTTAAAAGATGAGTTGCGCTCCTTTTTAAGACAAACCGTGTAGCAGATTGCTTATTTTTGTCTAGAGATAAAGACAGGCAGATTCCGTACCTACATCTGATTGATCGGAGACTTCGGAGATCGTCCGAGAAATGCCGAATGAAGATAAAGAGTAATCTGATGTGTATGGGCCTTGATAAAAGACAACCACCCGATAAGAGAAGCATTTTGGTTCCCGAAAAGTGGCACTTCTTTGTTTGAAGTACCATTGTTCGAAGCCTAAGTGCTTGTATACTCTAAGTACATAGAGAAGTCTCGAGAAATAAACCTGTTACGTACACGCTCGCATTAACAAGTCAACTTTATTTACATCGACAGAAAGTTTCCGAGTGCAATTAATTCTCCCAGGAAAATCTTATTGCATAAGCCAGTGAAGAAATTATGCAATCAAATTGTTAGTATGTAGTCTCTGTAATGCGACATCGCCAGTCTGTTAAATAATTGGCAGGTTAGAGAATAATTCAAGCAAATTGCTCTAGTTTATGTCGCCACATTTAAAAGGGGGCGAATGTTCAGAGGCGTGTGTTAGGTATTCATAATGAGATGTCATGTTTTTGTTTCTTTTAAATAGGTGAAATCGAGGATTTGTCGAGTTTTCATCTATATGAGATGACGACTTCAATAACTCGATATTTTATTAGCACAAATTTGATATTAATCATTATATTCGGCGAAACGTACCATACTTAATATAATGACGTCATTGCACGCGTATGACGTCATTTTGGTCGAAACGAAAACGTATTACCATAGGCCCCGATTTCATTTGCATAAGAATTACTCTAGTGTTATAACATCCGTGTTATTTCAAAAATTTTCAACGGGTTTAATTAATCCTCGCGCTTTCGTTCATACCGTGAAAATAATTTATATTATTGATTAGACAGTTCAATAAGGAAAGTGGTTTGACTTGTTTGATATGAAGTTTTGGAATAAATCAATAAAAGTAATAAAATTCATCGATATATGATATTCCGAGAAACATATTACGCCGTGCGTAAAAAAACTCATTCCCCGCGTGATTTGTAGGAAAACGGGAAAGGGTTAAAGGAATGTGAACCTTGATTTCTTTTGAAGAATAATACGTGGTCCGTCTGTCGAAAAGGCAACTCCCGAGTGTTCCGTTAGACTATAGAGATGAAGAGAATATTTTTTGTTTTCATGGAGGTATAATTTAATTGTTAGTTTTGTCTATCAAAAACGAGCGATCTGATTGGTCGAAAAATTTAATTCATACCTCCATGAACAAAATTTTGAGTACAGAGCTATTTTGAATGCTTCCGCACAAAATAGTTCACTACAAAAAAGGTGTCAAAATTTGTAAAGCTTTTGTTTTTTTGATCGATGCTATTAAATTATAAGAAATGAAGATAATATCTTTTGTTTTCATGGAGGTATGAACCGAAAAAACTAATCACACAATGTATGAATCCGCTTCGCGTATTCATACATTGTGTGATTAGTTTTTTCGGTTCATACCTCCATGAAAACAAAAAATATTCTCTTCATCTCTTAAATGAACCGAAAAACCTAACCCTTTTGTTTGTTTGTTTGTTTTTTCATGATCATTGGATATAAGAGCGCGTGCGTGACATTCCAACCATTTCACATGAGCGCCAAGTTAAGACTCAGATCAGCCTGTGCAACCGCACAGTCTGATCAGAGTCTTCACTCTGCGCTCTGTAGATAGATACTGACCCAAAGCTTTTTTAAACAATCAGAAAATGTTCTAATTGACCCGAATGGCTGTCAAGGGTGCTCAATGTGTGCGAGTCACGCACCTGCGAAATTGTTGGAAATGTCACGCACAGGCTCATATTATGAAAAAAAGATTGTGTTGGGAGGGTGGGAGAATAAAATACCAGTAATACGCAATGCTCATTGTTGTTTGATAAATCTGTCGCAGGAACCGTCACTAAGATAATTGACCTATCGCGATGTCAATCAAATATCCAGTCGACCAATGAAATCATTCTTTAGACCAAAAACGAGTTTTGAACTCCGAAATTGGCAGCCATTATTGTTAACCTTTTTGTTGGTTTGGCGACTGAAACGTCGTCGACGTTTAGGTCGCCAACCAACTATTCTACCTTTTAGTTACATACTGCTTGCCATAAATTTTGTAAAATAACGCCTTTTAAATCGAAGCGGGACTTCCTGTTGGAGTGGATAGACGCGGCAAATAGAGTAAGAGGGCCCGACCAGCGATTGGTTAATTTGACACCAATGACTAACTTAAGTCTCAAAATGATGATTAATTCAAGTAGCGTGTCTCTTTCAGTTTAAATTCACTTTTATCAAATTTTAATCCATTACCTCACAACGAAAATTTAGACTACTCCAAATTGAAAGAAGATACAGACGACATTTCAAATTTCACTGAAGTTGGAAAATAAATGCTAGATAGGCTAGAAAACATTGTGAGAAAAGGATAAATTGCTTGCTTCCGGCAATTTCTCCTTAGGCCACACGCTTTTCCGCCATTATATTTCTCTCGGGTATCAGCAAGCGTCATTATGAGGTAAGGGGTTTAAACTCAGTGATCGCCTTGGACGCTTAATGACTGCTTATCATTCGGATATTGACAATATGATATTTTTTTCATGTTTTTTTAAATAAAATATTAGAATTGATTTATACATTTTGGTCAAATGTTGTTGATAAGACGTAAACATATGAACTTTCTAGAGCTTAGTATCCCTTAGAATTAATTTGTTTGAAATAAAATGATTTTGTCGTCTGTGACCTCAATCAATTTAGACTAATTTAGAATTTGGCGTCTCGAAAGGGGGTTGAATAATACCTTAACAATGTACGATAGCCACGTGTACCAAAGTGCGTTGAGAAAAGCTCGTCTCTCTCAAATTGTATAATTTGATAAACTTTTATTGTCAATTTTGCTAGTTGGATTATAGTTATTTTTTCCCATTACATTGAAAATTATGGTATAATAATTGTCATCTATGGAATAGTCATATTCTTAAAGACACATACTAACTAAAGTTTTCAATCCGTTCAGCTAAAGAGATATACGCCCTTTCAAACTGTGTTTACCCTTTCTCGTTTAATCCTTGGTTTTTACGTCCCTGTTGTCTTAAAATTGAGAAATCATTGTAGAAAAAGAAGAAATTGCTTGTAACAAGCAATTTCTTCTTTTTCCACAATATTTTCTGACCTACTGAATGGTTATTTTTCAAATCAAATCCTCTTTAAATTTACGTCTGCAAAACCTCTGAATTTGGACAGGTCTAAAGTTTTGCGGAACAGGAAAGGGTTAATCAAACCGACATGTAAGATGCTTACAATAGGCAGAATGCAAACAAATAGAGAGCTGATGATATGAAATAAAACTGAAATGATCCAATTTTCAGACAATTACTTCGAGATCATATTACCAGAATCCGATAATTTACTATAATTGTAAGCTTCGAACTTATTAAATGGATATCGTTGTTGGGCGAGCAAAATGTCGTAACTACAGCTTTATTCAAGCTGTAGTTACGACATTTTGCACGCCAAACTGAGTGTCTATTCATATAAATAACATAAAACAATCGATCATACATCTGCCGAGAAAGTGATGTTACAGCATAACTAAGCATGCCGTAAGATCATACAATGCTCAATAATGTCTACGTACATTTCAAGCTCACAACTACAAATACTATCAAATTGTTCAAAGCCCAATAATGTCTACGTACATTTCAAGCTCACAACTACAAATACTATCAAATTGTTCAAAGCCCAATAATGTCTACGTACATTTCAAGCTCACGACTACAAATACTATCAAATTGTTCAAAGCCCAATAATGTCTACGTACATTTCAAGCTCACAACCAAGCATACTATCAGATCATACAAAGCTCGATAATGTCCATGTACATTTCAAGCTCACAATTACAAATACTATCAGATTGTAAAAAGCCCAATAATGTCCAAGCATACTATCAGATCATACAAAGCTCAATAATGTCCACGTACAATTCAAGATCACAACTATAAATACTATCAAATTATACAAAGCTCATTTATGTCCATGAACAGTTCAAGCTCACATCTGAAAATACTTTCAGATCATACAAAGCTCGATAAAGTCCATGTACATTTCAAGCTCAAAACTAAGCATACTTCAGTATAACAACGGTACCGAAAGGTCATAATGTCAGTGGGTGACCAAACTGTCGTGAATACAGTTTGAATTAAGCTGTATTCACGACGTTTTGGTCGCCCACCGACTAAAACAGCATGTATAATGCAAAGGCAGTTATGATCATTTTGTACTCGGCTATTGATATATGGAAATTAATTCATGATAGTTAACAATTTTAGGGCAAAAAGTTTCAACTCTTTGGCGATTAGCTTAATACTTTAAAATTAGTTTATCTACGCTAGCACACTAAATTGGGTGTAACGCCACTTTTAATGAATATCCAGTTACATCGTGGCGACTGATGCACCTAACTATGGCTTCCTGTTGTTTTTCACACCACTACAACCACAATATTCAATTCGAGCCACCACTGCTTACCCAACTTACTCTCACCACATATCACTCGCTCAGTGGTGAGTGACAAACGACTCATGTCGCCAGGACCTTTGTTCAATGCCGGACAGAATGTTGGCAAATCCAATGTTCGAACCCATGACCCAAGGACTGAGAACCAAGACGGACTAGGTTGACGAGCTCGGCAAGATACTTCTACAATAAGGATATAAAAGTAACATTGGAGATTTGTTGTTGAATTCAAGATCACTTACTCCAGTTTAACAACGATATTTACTTTTCTGACTTACAACTGCGACGAGTGTCTTCCACGCCATCGTTTTACAATTTCCCGTTTAATCCCCGGATTTTACGCCTCTAAATTTATAATTGAGAAAATATTGTAGAAAAAGAAAATATTGCTTGTTACAGGCAATTTCTTTCTTTTCCACAATATTTTCTACCCTACATGATTGTTATTATTCAAATTAAATCGACTTTCAAATTACATCTGCAAAACCTTTGAATTTGGACAGGTCTAAAATTTGGCAAAACAGGAAAGGGTTAAAAAGAATTGATTCTTGTCCATTTTAATCCAAGATCATATTTAGCACTCTCACGTTCACGACCGAACAGTGGCTATACACAAGTCATTATTACCATACCACCTGCTAAACGGTGCAGATAATCGAGAAAGCCTTCAAAACTTTGCAACACAATTTCACGTAAAAACCGAACAATATTTACGCACATGTCCTCACCGTAACACCTGAGCTTATCATAACGGATATCCGTTTAAACTGAAAGCTTAGTGCTAAATGGCAATTCTGTGTGATTATTGAAAAGCGATAATGTTCGCTTTCTCTGTCTCTCTACAATAGACGAGCTTTTTATCCTGCTGACTGGAATTGAATTGGAATATTACCTGAGTGTGCTTCAAGCCTTATTAACAGGTCATTGGGCTCTTTAATGATATCTCGTACATAGTGGGAACTTGTAAAGCAATTTGCAGCTATGTCGTCTTCACTTATCTCGAATATCTGCTTATCTCGAAGTAAACTACTGGCGGCGTTTTAAGTACGCGGTGTATGCTTTTAGCTGTGTCAATCAAAGCTCCTGCGCTCAGATTAATTGAAATTTTGATTCAAACCTTCGTGAAAAAATGAATTAAGAAATATTTGTATGATGGTCTAGACAATAGTTCGATATGAAACTGTCTCAAGATATTAATCCGTTCCTACACGGTGTCGCTTTTTGGGACCCCAAAAGAAAAGCAATTGGGAGTATATTGTGTAAAACAAAAAATGGCTTGTAACAAACAATTTTCTTCATTTTACACAATGTTTTCTATCCAGAAAACTGGAAAAGGTCTTAAAATTCATAAACTTTAAACTGTCGTCTGCAACCCCTTTCGTCTGATAATGGGCAGAGGAAAATAGAAAATGCACCTATTCAACGAGTCCTGATTTTCAGACGCACAATTATGTTAAAAATATCATGGTCATCGAAGTAGGGATACAAAAGATGATTTGGTGCGAAATGGGAGTTAACTTTTTACGATTTTGGAAGAATGAAAAATGACCTATTTTCACCCATTTTGGCACAAGTCTTAGAACTAGGGGTTGGGTGTTTTAAGAGGTCAGACATCTTAATCTTAACGTTTTAGAAATAAAAGAGAAACCTTTTAAATCCGTTTCTATTGCAATGAAGCTTGTAGAAAAAAGAATAAACCACATAATTACTTTAAGCCCGTATCAAGTATTAGGTCAAAGTCTTCCAATTTTGAACCAAAACGGTGACTGTTCGTGCACAATTTTCTAAGTGCTTCCTAAAATGGCTTTAAATTAGTTGGCCAACATAGCAAAGGTCTTGAAAAGTCGAATGTACTGCTAGTTCTTAAAAAATCTGATCGAATCGTTGCGTTTTGCTGAAGTGTTTTTGATTCAATCATATTAGTATAAGGTGGATCCCTCATTGGAAATGGTTTAGCTACGAAATCAGATTCAGTAAACATGTTTGGAAAGTAAACACTTGGTCTGTCTTGAATTTTACCCTTTGACAGAACTGTACATTATGAAATTGAGCTATTGGGGTCGTCGAAAGTTGTGGCTTTGTTGTTGTTGTTTTTTTTGTTCTAATTTATTCTTACGAAGGCGTTTATCAAAAAAGAGCCTACTATTTAAGTTGTAAATTGTATCTGTCAAAATCCGTGTACTCTAATTGGTTGAACAAAAATCGTTTCATATCCCCGCCAAAAGCAGTATCATTAAATGTGAATAGAAGACTCTGAGACGCATCCCCCGCATTCAAGATTGCACGTGAATTTTTTTCTCGAAAGATGTAGGCTGTCGCAAGTGTATTGTTTATCTTAAAGCAGCCACCGACCATATCTTTAGAAATGAAGAGTGTTTTGGTCTACATACAGGTATGAGCTTACAGACTCAATCACAACGTATGGATACATAAATTAGTTTAATTAAATGTTTAAGTTCGTGCCTCAATGAAAACAAAACAGAAAATATTTCCTTCGTTCAAGGAGAACAAAACAGGTATTCCATTTGCTTCGAGTAAAGTTTTATGAATCTGGTTTGTGCATGTGTGCGCAAGGATACAAAATAGTTGCTTACGATAAATTTTGTTCGAATGTGAAAAAAGAAATTCAGCCAATGAAAACGCTTGAATCTTTATAGGTGAAAGTTAGATTAAATTGTTGTACAATATTTCTCGAACAGTCTGGCGAAATTTTACTCGTCGCCCATCTCACTTGTGCAAAAAGAAGACTCTAATCAGACTGTGTAATGTATTATGTATAATCTCATTTGTTTTTCACTGTTAGAACTCATTGGTCTGTTTAATGAAGAATTCTAAGAATATTAAGGAATGTTTTAGAGTTATGTAAAGGAAATCTTACAGCATTCTTGAGCCACTATTAAAAAAGTAGATAAGTCCTGTTCACTAGTTTTAATTCAATTGTCAGGCTATAACGGGGTTATTGTGTTTGTGCTTTTATTCGAAATTTAGATTATAACCATTATGGATTGATAGTTTTAATAGAGATACTCTTTTTAAGATTTAACAACTAAGGTATTGTTTTGCGCTATTGTCACAATTGTCAATTATTACTTAAAAACTTTGTTGCTGGCTTCTTCTTTTTACCTACACTTTGTTTGTAACAACAGGGTGATCTAAGTCTTTATCGGACAAATCGCTGGCCCCGCCCACTTACTCCGTTGGCGCCGCCCACTGACTCCGCAGAAGTTCCGCTACGATATTTCAAGGCGTTATTTTGCAAACTCTATGCCAACACAATTAGCAAAAATGTAAAATGGTTGATTGGCGACCTAAAAGTCGTAACTACAGCTTGAAAACCCAGTGCTACCCAATTTTAAAACTTGGAAGAGTGGCAAACAATTAATTGCCTTGCCCATGAAGACACCACGGTGAAAGCGGGGCTCGATACTGTGACCTTGAGATCACATGTCAAGCTCCTTTTCCACATGACCATTGGGGCGGGCAATGGCTTTACACTTTTAATGTCATAGGAACGACAGAAGCGAGTCTTCTTAGAAAGAAAGACTTTTAACCCATTACTAGTAGACATAATTTTAGACTGAGCAGAATTGAGGGGAGTTGCAGACGACAATTTAGAATTTATGAAATTTTAGAGTTTTTCAACTTTGTGGATAGAAAACAAGCGAATACTTCATTCACAAAGTTTTCCCATATGTTTTTCTTGTGGAGTGTCAAAAAAGCGTAATTGTATGGGAACGGGTTATAGGTAGATGGAAAAACACCGTATTCTAGACTCGTTCTAAAGTAATAAAGAAATCTCTTTGATGGCTTGTTAAAAACTGCCTCGTAAAAACCACAGAAGAACTGCAGACGTATTAGCTGCCGTTTCGAAGTAGAATGAGTGTAGATAGAACACTATTAAAAATCTTATTTCAAGTTAATAAATAGTGATTGACCAATTGGTGGCCCCGCCTACTTAATACATTGGCCCCGCCCACTGACTCCGACAGAGACTCTCACTTCGACATTTAAATGGCGTTATTTTACTCAATTTATAGCAATTAATATCCAACTTGAAAGTTAACTGGTTGGTTCTCGACATAAAAATCGTAACTTGAATAAGCTGTAGTTACGACGATTAGGTCGCCAAACCACCAAAAATCCTACACAAAAATTGCGACGAATGTCGGAGTTCAAACTTCACTCTCGGTCTAAATGAATGATTTGGTGGGTCGATTTTATTTGATTGGTCAGATGTTTTATTGGACTTCTGATAAAAAGGGTTATGTTTCAAACGTCTAAAAACACGTGTACTGCCGATTTTTTTCATAAGAGCACCGTCCCTTTTAGCTCACCCGAGTATAACGTGCCCAAGGTGAGCTTTTATGATCACCCTGTGTCTGTTGGTCGTCCGCCCTACGTTGTCAACAATTCTTTAAAAATCTTCTCTGTAATCATCGGACGAATTTTAATCAAACTTAGCAGGAATGCTCATTTGGGCACTTTTCTTCGAAACATAAACTTCGACATTCCAAATAGTATTCCAATTTAGTTGTGATAAATAAAAAAACATGTTACCGAATAGGTAGCGCTATCTTTTCTTTTTTTTTTTTTTTTTTGCTAATTCATTGTTTGTTTCAGTATAGGATCGATTATCATTCATTAAATGAACAACAAAAGCTATATTTTCACTCGTGTATACATGTATATCGATATGACACGAAAAACAAACAATCATTCTATTTCAAATACCAAAAACAGACAAAATATGAATTCTTTTTCGAAAAAAAATTTGTAAAATCGCACGGTTCTCATGAAAATCTCATAACTTCATCCTTGTCTTTGGTATGGCTTAAATGACGTTCATTAGTGCGTAACGAACTAAAGTAAGTCTAAATTTACCAAAAACAGGACGTTTACCATTCTTGTAATTTCACTATTATTTTTGTTTGTTTTTTTCTTTGTTTTATGTGTGTTTGTTGTTTTTTAATGTTGTTGTTTTTTTGGATAAATTACCAATTGGTAGTCCACGAAGAAAACTCAATTACCCACCGGAAAGTATTAAAGAATAATCTGACTAAGTTCTAGACCCTGCTGAGCTAAGTGGTATTGGCTACCCACTTAGATCCACGTATTTATAAACAGAGTGGATAAAACCGGAAGGTAATTATCAAAATTATTACCCATATGTTTTAGATATCGTTGGTGTTCTACAAAACCCCGTAACTACAGCTTGGAATAAGCTGTAGTTACGAGGTTTCAGTAGAACACCGACGATATACAGAAAAGTGATCCCTCCAACGAAAAGGGGGGGGGAATCCTGGGTGTTCCGTAAAACAAATAAGTTAAAAATGAGATGGGGTCTAGCTGAGGTCGACTGCTGAAAACAAACATACAGTTAAACATGTATTAAGCGACCACTTAAGGGGCGGCAAAAATTTGGTTGTTTAAGAGAACGGTCGCTACCTGGACTGCATACATATAGTATTACAGGATTCTCGCTTATTCAATGAGACGATTCTAATGAGTTCCATCAACATAGGATTTAGTTTTGATGATTCTACTACCTAATAAGTCCATTTATGAAGATCATTTGTTTTAAGAAAGGGAATTTGAATACTGGTCGCTTAATGAAAGTGGCCGCTTAAAAGAGGTGGTCGTTTGAGAAAAGTCGACTGCATAAGAAGGTAGACTGGCCTATTTAGTTTCGTGAAATCTACAAAGAGCGTGTTGTTTCGACCTTGGTGCACCTGCGCAGTCCGCACAGTCTGGCTAGGGTCGTTATTTTTCATACCATCCAGGAGGTTCCTTTTCGCTTGACAAGGCACTGATGATCTCTTAACCCATTAACAGACGGCAAACTTTAGACTATTCCAAATTAAAAAGAGTTTCAAGTCTATTAGGGTTGAAAACATCGCGTAAAATGAAGAAATTGCTTGCAAGCAATTTCATCATTTTACACAATGTTTGTTCATTAGCTTTTCTTGAGGGGGCGTCTAAAAGCGTTATGTGTGGGAATGGGTTAATTCAGTAGTTTTTGTATTTACCTACTATATTTTTGGTGCAAGTGCTACGTTCTTCGAGTACAGCTTAAGTCACGGTCAATTGTAACCATTTTAAGTAAATGGAACTTGGATATTTCTATACCCCCGCGTCGAAAAGATCGCGGTCGTTGTTTTACCGGTGTTAGACTGCCCTTCCATCTATCCAGAACCTATGCCTTCAAAGAAATATCATGTAACTTCAAAACTGTTTAACCTAGTTCCACACTAGCCCTACTTCTTACGCCCCCTTAGAAAAAAACTTTGGGTAACATTGAGAAAAATGAATCATTTTTTTACATTATCCACGATGTTTTCTATCAAAGAAGACGAAAAAAAGTTGAATTTTCATTAATTAATGAATTTGAAAATGTTATCTGCAGATTCTTTCAATTTGGGCCAGTCTAAAATGTTGCTGTGTTGTGTGGGAATGGGTTAAGAGACAGATCACTCGTATTTGGAATGAAAGTGCAATTACCTTTCATTAATGGGCATCGTCACGGTCAAGGGCAAGGCCATTTGACAAGGTAAATGTAATTTATCAAGGTCAAAGTTATAAACAAATCGCTTGGGGGGTGTGTGATCACAAATGAAAATAATAGATAAGAATAACAATGGTAATATGAATCATGTTTCTTCATCTCTTCAATGAATTTTGCATGTGATGTTGAACTACAGGATTTTAAATGCGCTTTATGAAAACGGCTTCAAATTAAGTTTTTGTCTCTATCATGTAGAAAGTATCGTTGTAAAGGGAAAAATTATTGCAAGCAGTTTAACATGTTACAAAAGTGTTTTCTGTGGTAAAAAACAGTTGAATCATATTAACAAGTGATATTTGTTGATCACATTTTTGCATCACTATTTGCAAACGTTTTAGTTGTGATGTTTTTATTATCATTATTTCATCCTTTTTTTATTCATCATCACCATTATTTGCCCCCAAACCGCATAATATTGCATCCGCAAATGAACCCGGCGATTTTGTATATTTCTTAACCGCCGGAGTATTGCCAGGAAATGTTGACCTGACGTTAACCTTAATGCAATGAATATTTGATGAGTTAATGTTTTAATGACAAAACAAAGTCTGACGCCGACGAGCCTAAATTCTAGCATAAATAAAGAGCACCGTCGTTAAAAAATAGTACCCCACCCCCCACCCCAAGATCTCGCCAACAATTTAAGGAACATGACTGTCAATCGAAGAATCAATCAACCATTCAAACCATTCATTTGGACCGGAGTTGAATTTGATCACTGACATTGAACAGCACTAAGCATTTGTGCTTTTTCAAGCTGTAGTTACGACATTTATGTCACCAACAAATCATTTGTTTCTTGTTACTATCCATATTATGAAAAATAACGCCTTTATTTTTTAATGATGTTTAACGCCGCTTTTAACAATTTTTCGGTTATATCGCGGCGGATGGAGCACCTGGCAATGGATACCGGGTATATCTCGCACCAGTACCACCATTACATCCTTTCCTAGCCTTCAGCTAATATTCCAGTTTACGATTATCTATCAATTGGTGAGAGAACATGTCGGAAAGGTTCCACCGCCGTTAATATCGAAGTCGATACGTTGCCTGCCCCTGTATTGACGGACCGCGACCACCAATCAAAGAATCAGTCGACTAATCAAATAATTCATTTAGTCGGGAAGTGAACTTTGAACTCTTACAAAGGTCGACATCTATGTGAATCAATTTCGATGGTTTTGCGACTTAAACTTCGTAACGCCGTAGTTACGACGTTTAGGTGGCTAACCAAACATTTTACTTTTGGTAGATATTTCTGGACATAATTTATGCAAACGTCGTTTAAATATCGATGAGACTTCCAATCAGAGCTCAGTAGGCGGGGCCATCGATCCTTCATTTATCTAACCCTTTCCTGTTTTTCAAAATTTCAGACCTGTCCAATTTGAGAGAATTTGCAGATGACAACTAAAAGTGGGTGCAACATGAAAAGTAACCAACCAACAGGGTAGAAAATATTGCGGGAAAAGAAGAAATTGTTTGTTACAAGCAATTTCTTCTTTTCCCACGATATTTTCTCAGGTACAAAATCACAGGGACGTTAAAATGAGTGATTGTACATGAAAGGGTTAAGTACATACGACCATGGTTATCTGCACTTGCTTTTTGGTCCATCATATTAATTCAGGGTTCAGAGTTGAAAGTCGGACACTGAAACAGTTTAAGTATCTCAATTTACAAGAGAAAGTCAAGAGTGGAATGTGTCTACTTCGTCAGGTTTGAATTTCTAGGCGTTAACCCATTCCCACAAAACACAATCTTAGACTAGTCCAAATTGGAGAAAATTGCAGACGAAAATTTCAAGTTGAATGAATTATATTTTTTCAGTCTTTTTGGATAGAAAACATTGTGGACAATGAAGAAATTGCTTGAAACAAGCAATTTCTTCATTGTCCGCAATATTTTGCAAGTTTGTTTTTTCTTAATGGGCGTTTTAAAACGTCATTATATAGGAATGGATTAGACAATTTGGGTATACGAAAACTACACAGAATTCAGCATTTCATCCAGTAAAATAACCCGGTTATAAGTTCAGTGGCTTAACGGAGGGTAAAATGGATGTTTATATATACAATAAGGGCAAAACCGCCAAACAATTATTAAAAATGAGTGCCATATGTTTAACCCTTAGAAAACGGTCTGGTTTTGTTAAGAGATGAAGAGAATATTTTTTGTTTTTATGGAGGTATGAACCGAAAAACTAATCATACTGTAGGAATACGCGAAGCGAAAAACAAAACCCTACATCTTTTAATACCTTTTTGCATGGGACTATTTTGAGCGGAAGCATACAAAATAGCTGCGTGCTCAAAATTTTGTTCTTGGAGTTATGAATATTTTTTTCGACCAATCAGAACGCCCGATTTTGATAGACGAAACTAAAAATTATTTTTTTTTCGGAATGAATGCTGCAAACTGCGAATGTATTGTTTAATGGTTTATAGCACAAACTGTATGTCAGCGCATTATCATTTACATATATAGCTATCGAAAACGCTGCTGCAAAAGAAGAAAATGTTGTAATCAGCATTTTCTTTATTTCTCGCAATGTTTACTATCATTTCTTAATATGAAAGCTACTGATTCACCAATCAACTTAAATCTTTCATTTAGATTGATCTTCTATTATGTCGTTTTATAATCGGTTACATCTTGTATCAAACATCGACTGCAACTTCTTGCTATATGCAGGATCTGCCTCGAGTTTTGTCGTGTAGTAAAGGAAAAAGAAATCCTAACGTTTTCATTTGTCAAAAAAAAAGTAATGATAATAAATATATTGACAGTAAAAAAATCTCAAACTTAAAGACTGGTTCTAATCAAAGAAGTTGTAGACAACAATTTCAAGTTATTCAAATTTCATTTTTTTTTTTGGGGGGGGGGTCCTTTTGTGTACAAAACATTGTGTAAAATGAAGGAATTCCTTGTCTCTAGCAATTTCTTAATTTCCATAATGTTTTCCAATCACTTTAATTGGCGGGCGTAAAAACAGGATTGAAAGGAAATTCGGCTTAACAAACTTAAACGTTTCACCCTTTTCATGTAAGCGCTAAAACGTAAATGTACCGGGCACAATTTCGCGATCGGAAAGGGGGATAAATTGAAACTTCATTTTCATCAATTTTTCGGCGGTTATTTCCCCTGAGAGTGTTTTGATAATTGACAGATTCCCGGCTCAGCCCAATGGACTTCGATCCAGAGGTCAAGATTTTGGCAATGTTCGTTTAGCTTTTGTGAAAGAGCACCACATACGGAACATTTCTACCTAATTGGGTTGTTGAAATTGGCCCAGTTGTTTGGGAGGAGATCTTGTTAAAAATCCTTCTAGTTTCTATATAGGCCTATCTCTCCTGGGGACCTGACGGTAATGATGTGAACAATTTAGAAAGAAGTAAAAGTACTGACATTTCAAGCAAAACAAAACAACAACAAAATCCAAGAAAAAAGAAAAAAGGCTCTACGCCTTATGCCTCAGGAGAAGATAATTGAAGATTTTTTTTAAATTTCACTTTTATCACCATGGCAACCTGGGTTTTCAACGGAATGCTATTCTTTTAGCCATTGTGAAATAGGACCAAATCATCGTCCGCAGCTTTTTTCAATTTGGACCAGTCTAACATTGTGTTGAGTTGAAATGGGAGGCGGGCCACCTTGATTGAAATTGGCCCAGTGGCTTTGGAGGTGATGTAGTTTAAAGAAATTGTTGATAGACGACAGACGATAAAAGATGAACGACAGACGGACGAAGGGTGATCACAATAGCTCACTAAGCACTTTATGCTCAGGTGAGCTACGAAAATGATAAGTTGGCGACCGAAACGGCGTAACTAGAGCTTGTATAAGCTATAGTTATGGCGTTTCAGTCACTAAATCAAACATGTCTTACATGAATGTCGGCCATTGCCGAAGTCCAAGGTTCACTTCTGGTTAAAATGTTTATTTGATTGACATCAGACAATCGTCGTTTTGGTTCACCCCATCGGGTAACCATGGCTTGCGGAACTCGCTTTATGATACTAACAGGGTGCCAAATTGTCACAAGATACGCCCGTCACACTGCTTAATATTAACTGGGGGGGTTGAATAGAACTGAGGTTATTTTGAATGAATATTTTTTGTCAAACAAAGTATGAAAAACAACAAAGGACAATTACTCAAAATATTATTCATAGGTTCAAGATTCAAGTATGAAAAAAAACAAAGGGCAATAACTCAAAAAATAGGCTAGGTAGAGTTATGGTTCTTGTACACTGCACTCCCACTTGGTGAGCTCTATCCATCGATGAAGTTTCATGATTCTAGCTATATTACTTTTAGAGATATACTCCAGACAAGATTCAAGTATGAAAAACAACAAAGGGAAATAACTCAAAAAATAGGCTAGGTAGAGTTATGGTTCTTGTACACTGCACACCTACTTGATGAGCTCTACTATCATTGAAATTTCATGATTCCAGCAATTATACTTTTAGAGATATACTCGGGACAAGATTCAAGTATGTAAAAAACAAAGGGCAATAACTCAAAAAATAGGCCAGGTAGAGTTATGGTTCTTGTACACTGCACTCACCCTTCTTGAGATCTAAACACCCATGTAGTTTCATGATCCTAGCTATAATACTTTTAGAGATATACTCCGGACAAGATTTAAGTATGAAAAACAACGAAGGGCAATAACTCAAAAAAAAGGCTAGGTAGAGTTATGGTTCTTGTTCACTGCACTCCAACTTGGTGAGATCTATCAATCCATGAAATTTCATGATTCTAGCTATTATACTTTTAGAGATATACTCTGGACAAGATTCAAGTATGAAAAACAACAAAGGGCAATACCTCAAAAAATAGCCTAGGTAGAGTTATGGTTCTTGTACACTGCACTCCCACTTGGTGAGATCTATACACCCATGAAGTTTCATGATCCTAGCTATAATACTTTTAGAGATATACTCCGGACAAGATTCAAGTATGAAAAAAACAAAGGGCAATTACTCTACAAAATAGGCTAGGTAGAGTTATGGTTCTTGTACACTGCACTCTCACTTGGTGAGCTCTATCCATCCATGAAAATTCATGATCTTTTAGAGATATTCTCCGGACAAGATTCAAGTATGAAAAAACAAAGGGCAATAACTCAAAAAATAGGCCAGGTAGAGTTATGGTTCTTGTGCACTGCACTCCACCTTGTTGAGATCTATACGCTCATGAAGTTTCATGATCCTAGCTATAATACTTTAAGAGATATACTCCGGACAAGATTCAAGTATGAAAAAAAACAAAGGGCAATAACTCAAAAAATAGGCTAAGTAGAGTTATGGTTCTTGTGCACTGCACTCTCTTTTGGTGAGATCTATACACCCAGGAAGTTTCATGATCCTAGCTATAATATTTTTAGAGTTATACTCTGGACAAGATTTAAGTATGAAAAACAACAAAGGGCAATAACTCAAAAAATAGGCCATGTAGAGTTATGGTTATTAAGCACTGCACTCCCACTTGGTGAGCTCTATCCATCCATGAAATTTCATGATTCTAGCTATTATACTTTTAGAGATATACTCTGGACAAGATTCAAGTATGAAAACAACAAAGGGCAATAACTCAAAAAATAGGCTAGGTAGAGTTATGGTTCTTGTACACTGCACTTCCCCTTGGTAAGATCTATCCATCCATGAAGCTTCATGATCCTAGCTATTATACTTTTAGAGATATACTCCGGACAAGATTCAAGCACTCCGTATTTATAAGAAGAATATAACTGCCAAGTTTAAAGTCAATCGGACTTACGGTGACAGAGTTATGCTCCGGACAAAGAAGTGGACACCGCCCGGACACCCGGACGTCCGGACAACCGGACGCCTAGACACCACGGGTGATCCCATAATATGTCCCGTCTTGAACGGGAGAAAAAAAGTGATTCTCCTCTTCTAATGGCAATCTCCCTTCATCTAATATAACGCTTTCAATGAATTCTAAGCTTAGCATTTATTTCAGTTTTCAGAATTTGAGTTCAAACCATTTTTTTCGTCAAGTAATGGATTTTAACTACTGATGGATTGATAATGAATCAACTCCAACTCGGGCAAAAAAGGGACCTCAAACCAACACCATATAGCAAATGTTTGAAAACAGATATCATCAAGCAGAGGTCAAGAGATATTTTTTTTAAAATAAGCATATAATAATATTGTATTACCAAATTCAGAAATAACTCCGACTATGAGGTTTTGTCCTGGGCAAACAGCGGACGAACCCCCACCTGGGAAAATGTCAACCCACGTACCTTGATATTACAAGTCTAGACTATTAAAAACTACAATAAATCTACGAATTAATTTCATTAATTTATTGACAAGAATAAAGGTTTGTCGCAGTATAAATTAAAAGAATCACAGCTACAAAAATACTTATAACAAAGGGATTAAGGAATTATACAAAATGCATTGAAAAAGAACACACACAAAGAATAGCATAATATTTTGTTTGGGTAATTTTTGGCCAAGAGCATAAAACAAAAATAAAGTCTTTTTAGTGACCAAAATGTCATAACTACAGCTTGAATAACCCAACAAAAATGCTTGACATAATTTGACTGAAGTTTCATTGATAACATCAATTACTCAATGGTTATTAGCCATTTCCTGTTCAATCCCTGGTGTACATGTCCCTGTTATTTCATAATTGAGAAAAAAATTGTAGAAAAAGAAGAAATTGCTTGTAACAAGCAATTTCTTCTTTTTCCACAATATTTCTACCCTACTGACGGTTATTTTTCAAACAAAATTCACTTTAAGGGTTACGGGGTCATACTAAAACAAAGCCCAATGAGATAAAACACCCAACAGGAGGCCTATGGAAATTTGTACGCACCCTTAGAGTACATGAGTAATACTCATCTATCATTTTTAGCTAGCAAAGCGTCAGCTTTGATAGCTTTGGTATACAGAAAAATTTTGAGGTCTTCTCAGGGTTCAAACGAGTGCAAACTGCCACTGGAGGCTTAACCATTAACCCTTTCCTGTACAATCACTGGTTTTCACGTCCCTGTGCTTATATTCTTGAGAAAACATTGTGGGGAAAAAAAGAAATTGCTTGTAACAAGCAATTTCTTCTTTTCCCACAATATTTTCTACCCTGTAGATTGGTTACTTTTGGAATTGCACTCACTTTTAATTGCCGTATGCAACTTATTTGGATTTGGACAAGTCTAAAATTTTGAAAAACAGGAAAGGGTTAAATCCACTGAATGTCTATGTCTTAAAAGTAGTATATGTGTATACTTGAGCATATTGTGTTCAAAATGACTGGCCACATGAATTAACTTTAATCAAATCGTAGAGAACACCTTCAAAAGCATGCAACAACCCATTCCGATTCAATCCCGTTTTTAAAAAAATCCCCCATAAAGGCTTTGGAAAACATTGTGGACACTGAAATCGCTTGTAACAAGCAATTTCTTCAGTATCCATAATGTTTTCTACCCTACAAAAGGCAAAGAAGATTACATAACAAAACCATGCTTTGCTAGCTTACAGTACTTTCAGTACTTTGATTAGTTTATAGGATTAAAATAAACATTTTTCTTCATACTTTATATGACTTTCAGTGAATTTTGAATTCTAATCGTGATTTTGATGATTAAATCGCTACTACTTGACTGGAAGTCCTTGAGTCCCATAATATCTTTATTAGACAAAAATAAATAAAAGATATAAAATTAAAGGAATAAAAATACCGTATCCTCTCATATTAACTATCAACTGCTCATATGCTCATAGGGCATGTAAAAAATCCATGGGGCATCTATGGGGCTATTAATCTCATAGGGCTTGTTTTCTTGTCACCGGTAATCAAGGTACTTTAAGAGCCAAGTCATTTAACCCATTCCCACACAATGGCACTTTTTGATGCCCTTTTAGAAAACCAATTGGGAGAACATTGTGTAAAATGAAGAAATTGCTTGTTACACATTTTACACAATGTTTTCTAACCACAAAGTTGAAAAAAATTAAAGTTTCATAATCTTTAAACTGTCGTCTGCAACTCCTTTCAATTTGGAACAGTCTTAAATTTTGTTGTAGAGATGGGTTAAATATTTAAGGCTGCCCTTGTAGGAGTACAAATATAAAAGAGTAAACAAATAGAGAGATAAGCCCAAAACTATATAAGAAGTTCAAAAATATTGTTGGATATTATAAGCTTGGTAGTTAAAAGTATTTTTTTCCATTTTAAGTGATGTTTTGAGCATACCATATATCTGGTCAATAAACAGGTGGAAACATGGAGGTGATTTATAACACATATTTTCAAGATCACTCAGTTAGCCATAAAACCAGATCTTGTCCGGAAAAAAAAATCTTACCCCATTCCCAAACAATGACGATTTTGGATGCCCCTAAGAAAAGTGCTTTGGGAAACTTAGAGGAAAATGAAGAAATTGCTTGTTACAAGCAATTTCTTCATCATCTACAATGTTTTCATTATCTACAATGTTTTCTAACCTTAAATGCTAACATTTCTAAAATAAGAAATTATCATCAGCAACTTCTTTAGACCAGTCTAAAATGTTGTCATGTTGAAATGGGTTATCTGGGTTACCGTAACAATATTTGCCCCTTCTATGGATTAATTTTCAAATATAAGAGGAAAGAATCTTATAAACCTTGGTTAGTGCAAAATTGTTGAAAATGCCTATATCTTTATTGACACTTACCACTGTTTACACCAAACCCTCAGGTTGGACTTCAACAGCAGATATATCAATATATGGGAAATAGAACTACAAAACTTCCTCATTTATCAGACAGCAAAATTTGAGAGTGGTCCAAACTGAAAGAGGTGTAAGACAATGTTTAATAGAACATTTCAATTGAAAAGATAACTTTCAAATAAGCTAAAAAACATCACAAAAAAGGAGAACTTGCTTGTAACAAGTAATTTCCTACATTTCAACAATGTTTTCATAAATAAATCTTCAGGGACATGAAAGTTTTGGATTGTGTGGTAAGGGGCCAACTTATTACCTGTAAGTGAATGCTGAAAAATCATTTTTGTTCATAAGGTAAAGGACAGAGAGACACAAAGGCAGTCAAACAGACTGATAGACAACCATACAAAACACAGAACGCTAACATTTTGATTGAGGTATAATACCGTACAATACACAGAAATTAAACCAATGAATTATTTGAAACAAAATTCTGAAAAAAATTACTTAAGCAAGAAAAAAAGTTTTGGCACAATAAATATAGAAAAGGTTGGTTTACAGAATAAAGATTAACTTGTTAGACTAAAAACCTGCCCCGACCTTACAGACTAAGAAAAGTATCAAAATGTACAGGCAGGTAAAGAGTCTAATATTATGTCAGTTTTAAGTATGGTAACAAACACACAACATTCAAAAGAATTTCTTCATTTAATCATTTTAGCCCGTCAATGACATATCTGACAATTTCATGTATTTAACCCATTCCTACCAATGACGATCTTTAAACTTATTTATTTCACACACATCGACAATGAATGACGCTTTTTAAACCTATCTATTTTACACACATTGACAAACAAGTTCTTTCAACTTAGATTTATCCCTCTCGATTCTGCATCCTAGAGAATACACACATACTTGAGCCAAAAGTGTGGGCCAATCACAGAACCATGATCGATAGCCGCTCCCGTAAATTGAACTCAGGACCTCTTGAAAGGTAAGCCAACACACTACCCCTCAATCACGGACACCACAATGATGGTTTTTGATCAAGATATTTAATTGGGAAACTTTGTGTGAAGAGAAGAAATTGCTTGCTACATGTTTCCTTCCCAGAAAGTTGAAAAGTTAAAATTTCATAAACTTTAAAAATGTTGTCTGCAACTTCTATCAATTTGGACCAGTCTAAGATTTTGCCATCTGGTAATGGTTCAAATTGCAGACAATGAGCAGCCTAGATGTACATGTATAATACGTTATTTTGCAAATTTATGGTCAGTTAAACAGAACACAAACATAAAATGGTTGGTGGGCAAAATAAAAATTTGAAGATAGATGTCGACCTAGGCTGGATTTCAAAAGTAAACTTCTGATCTAAATGTATGATTGTTTGATAGGCTGCTGTGCAAGCTCATTTATAAAGTGAAAGTGACCTTAGTCTATACACAGTACATAGCATGAATAATAATTCAGTACTTGGCATGAAGGTAATAATCTGGATTGTCCATTGGTAAATAAGTTTTAAACCTAAATAAAGTGAACTGTTTTGACATCATATAAGAAAATATTTCTTTTAACCTATTCCCACATAATAAGGGTGGATTGTGTGGGAGTACGTTAAAAATACTATTTTCACTGACAAATCACCATATTAATGCTGCTGTCAGAGTAAACACTCAAAAGGGCTTCAATTTTCCATTCATACCCCCATTTTTCACACAGCAGAATGTGACAAACCTTTGGCAAAAAGTCATATGAGGAGAAACATTCAGGCAAAAATCTGTCGACAAAACATGTGAGAAGAGTTGAAATAAGAATTAATTGTATAATTGACAACAATTGTATGAAGTTTCATGGTAGCAGGTCATTCGGTTCTAGAGAAAGAGTATAGGAATGAAAAGGACAAACAGATAGACAGACAAAGTGAAACAAATATACCTTGCTCTATTTTGTAAAGGGGGGGGGGGTAAAAATAAATATGATTATAGAATGAAAAATACCTATAAATTCTCGAAATATTAATATCAATAGTAGAGATAAAATCAAAGGTCATGGATTTCAAATATACCTATACAATGTTCATGGTTATGCCCTAGATTAAAACATTGAGTAAGTAAACAAGAAAACTGTAGTCAGATGTCGAACTCTTTTGTGAATATAAGGTTGACAGATCGCAGCCATCAATAAAACAAGAGCCATGTCGGACATGGCCGGCCCCACTGTAAAAACTTGATAGTAAACTGAAACCAGTTAGATTAAAGCTTCTTGTGCACAGCATTTCTTCTCAATAAGTTTGATAATTGCTAGTATACTTTCAGAGATTACTCTGGACAAAATCTAAGTCTTAAAAACAAAAAAGGACAATAACTCAAAGATTATGTAAGCAAGAGTTGTGGGTCTTGTGCACCGCATTTCTTCTCAATGAGATCTACCCACCTATGAAGTTTCAAGTTAATAGCTACCATACTTTCAGAGATATGCTCCAGACAAAATCTTAGTCGTTAAAACAAGAAAGGGCAATAACTCCAAAATTATGCAAGCAAGAGTTGTGGTTCTTGTGCCTTGCACTTCTCCTGAATGAGATCTATCCACCTACGAAGTTTCAAATTAATAGCATTTATACTTTAGGTGATATGCTCCAGATAAGCTTGATGATGGAATGACAGAACGACGGACAGAGACCATTACTATATCCCCTTTGCAGAAACAGCGGGGGATAAAAAGTCAATGACCATTACATTATTCATTTCAAGCCAGGAGTGAGTGTTGAACTCAGACAAACATGTCAATTATGTCAATCATGTTTTCTTAGTTTGGCACCTTAAATTTCATAGGTAAATTTCATAAATATCTCTGTGATTTGTATACTTGTGAAAACATTGAGGAGAAAGGAAAAATTGCTTGTGACAAGCAATTTCTCCTTTTCCTACAATGTTTTCTACCAAAGTTTTTTTATTTTGAATTGCATCCAATTTTCATTGTAGTCTGCAACCTCTTTCAATTTTGACCAGTCTAAATGTCGAAAGGGTTAATCAAACAAAACATATTATGCAAAAATCAGTCATGATGCTCATACACATAAACCTTCTTTGTTTCTACATAGAAACCCCCTGGGGCTCTGCCCATGGGGATTTGGGGGTAATAATTTTATCTATTTTGAAAAAAGTCAATATACTGCTGGTTCATGCAAAATATCAAGGCTCTAGGCCTTCTGGAGAAGTTTTTTTTTTTCAAGATTCTTTTTAAATTCCATTTTTGTTGCCATGGTAGCCAGAAATTTCAGCGGATTTGAATTCTTTCGGCTATTTTTTAACCCATTCCCATTCACTCCCTCCTATTTATGCTCCTAAATAAACACGTTTTTGAAACAGAGTGGAAAGGCAATTTCTTCATTATTCACAATTTTTTATTATCCAAAGAGACGAAAAAAAGAAATAAAATTCCATCAACTTGAAATTATCGTCTGCAGCTTCTTTGAATTTGGACTAGTCTAAAATTTTGTTGAGTGGGAATGTGAGGGGGGCCACCTGAGTAATATTTATGTCCAATAGGGTTGAAATTGGCCCAGTGGCTTTGGAGGTGATTTAGTTTAAAGAAATTGTTGATAGACGACAGACGATAAAAGATGAGCGACAGACGGACGAAGGGTGATCACAATAGCTCACTAAGCACTTTATGCTCAGGTGAGCCACGAAAATGATAAATTGGCGACCGAAACGGCGTAACTAGAGCTTGTACAAGCTATAGTTATGGCTTTTAAGCCACTAAATCAAACATGTTTAACATTAATGTCAACCATTGCTAAAGTCCACTTCTGGTTAAAATGTATGATTTGATTGTTTCATCCCGTTATTTGATTGACATCAGATAACCGTCATTTCGGTTCACCCCATCGGGCAACCATGGCTTTCGGAACTCACTTTATGATGCTAAAATGCGATTCTCCCCTTCTAACGGCAATATCCCTTCATCTAATATAACGCTTTCAATGAATTCTAATCTAAGCATTTAATTCAGCTTGTAGCATATATGAGTTCGAACCATTTTTTTTCGTAAAGCAATGGATTTTAACTACTAATAGATTGATAATGAATCAACCTGGCTTCGCGCAAAAAGGGACCTCAAACAACCTCCGTGTAGTAAATGTTTGAAAACAGATATCATCAAGCTTAGGTCAAGAGATAGTTTTTTTTAAATGAACGTATAATGATATTGTATGACCAGATTCAGAAATATCTCAGACTATAAGGTTTTGTTCTAGGCAAACTGCGGACAAACCCCCGCCTGAAAAATGTCAACCAACATACCTTGAAATTACAAGTCTATAGTATTACAAACTACAATAAAACTACGAATTAATTTCATTAATTTATTGACAAGAATAAAGGTTTGTCGCAGTATAAATTAATAGAATCACAGCTACAAAAATACTTATAACAAAGGGATTAAGGAATCATGAAGAAAAACACACACACACGAAGAAAATATTAAGCAAATCGTCGTTGATGTTGGGGTCAAAATGTCTTATCTACATCTTCATTCAAGCTGTAGTAATGACATTTTAATCCCCCATCGACGATATTTTGATAGGAAAATAGCAGTTTACGAAAGATTTTAACCATGGCTGAGGCATCTCGAAAATCAATAGCTTTATTTCTATGTCTATTGACCTTCAACAAATCAGTTTGACCGAGACATCAAAGGTCGTTAGTTTGGAATTTGTGGTCAGGAACTTAAAACAAAATCAGGTTTTTTTTGGTGATCAAAACGTTATAACTACAGCTTGAATAACCAAACAAAAATGCTTGACGTAATTTGATTGGATTTTAATTGCCAGCATCTGTTAGTCAATTGTTATTAACCCTTTCCTGTCCAATCCCTGGTGTTCATGTCCCTGTTATTTTACAATTAAGAAAAAAATGTAGAAAAAGAAGAAATTGCTAGTAACAAATAATTCCTTCTTTTTCCACAATATTTCTACCCTACTGATGGTTATTTTTTGAACTAAATTCACTTTAAGGGTTAAGAGGTCATACTAAAACAAACAAAGCCCAATGAGATAAAACACCCAACAGGAGGCCTATGGAATTTGTACGCACCCTTAGAGTACATGAGTAATACTCATCTATCATTTTTAGCTAGCAAAGCGTCAGCTTTGATAGCTTTGATATACAGAAAATTTTGAGGTCTTCTCAGGGTTCAAACGAGTGCAAACTGCCACTGGAGGCTTAACCATTAAATCCACTGAATGTCTATGTCTTAAAAGTAGTTTTGTGTATACTTGAGCATATTGTGTTCACAATGACTGGCCACATGAATTAACTTTAATCAAATTGTAGAGAACACCTTCAAAAGCATGCAACAACCCATTCCGATTCAATCCCATTTTTAAAAAAAATCCCCCATAAAGGCTTTGGAAAACATTGTGGACAATGAAGAAATTGCTTGTAACAAGCAATTTCTTCATTTCACACAATCTTTTCTAACCACAAAGTTGAAAAAATAATAGGAAAACATTGTGTAAAATGAAGAATTTGCTTGTAGCAAGCAATTTCCTCATTTCACACAATGTTTTCTAACCACAAAGTTAAAAAAAAAAGTTTCATAAACTTTAAACTGTTGTCTGAAACTCCTTTTAATTTGGAACAATCTAAAATTTTGTTGTGCAGGAATAGGTTAAATATTTAAGGCTGCCCGAAAATTGTAGGAGCACAAAAGTACAAATATAAAAGAACAAACAAATAAAGAGATAAGCACAAAACTATAACAAGTTCAAAAACACAAGTAATTTTTCCATTTTAAGTGATATCGTGAGCATATCATATATCTGGTCCATAAACAGGTGGGATCTTGGCTCAAAAAAAAATTCTTACTTTATTCCCACAAAATGATGATTTTGGATTCCACTTAAGAAAAGTGGGTTGGAAACATAGTTGACAATTGTTACAAGCGATTTCTTCATTATCTATATATTTTCTAACCTAAAATATTAACATTTCTAAAATTCCGTCACTTAGAAATTGTCGTTTGCAACTTCTTTGAATTTTGACCAGTCTAAAATGTTATGGGTAACCATAACTATAGATGCTCCCTTTATGGATTCATTTTCAGATATAAGAGGAAAGAATCTCATAAACCTTGGTAATCACAAAATTGTTAAAAATGACTATATCTTTATTGGCACTTACCACTGTTCAAACCAAACCCTAAGGTTGGGCTTCAACAACAGATATATCACAAAATATGGGAAATAGAAATATAAAACTTCCCCCTATATCAGACAGCAAAATTTGAGAGTGGTCCAAACTGAAAGAGGTGGAAGACAATGTTCAATAGTACATTTCAATTGAAAAGATAACTTTCAAATAAGCTAGGAAACATCACAAAAAAGGAGAACTTGCTTGTAACAAGTAATTTCTTGCATTCCAAAAATGTTTTTTCTTAAATAAATCATCAATGATATAAAAGTTTTGGATTGTGTGGTGAGGGGCCAACTTATTACTTGTAAGTGAATGCTGAAAAAATCATTTTTGTTCACAAGGTAAAGGACAGAGAGACTGATAGACAACCATACAAAACACAGAACACTAACATTTTGATTGAGGTATAATACCGTACAATACACAGAAATTAAACCAATGAATTATTTGAAACAAACTTCTGAAAAAAATTACTTAAGCAAGAAAAAAAGGTTTGGCACAATAAATATAGAAAAGGTTGGTTTACAGAATAAAAATTAACTTGTTAGACTAAAAACCTGCCCCGACCTTACAGACTAAGAGAAGTATCAAAATGTACAGGCAGGTAAAGAGTCTAATATTATGTCAGTTTTAAGTATGGTAACAAACACACAACATTCAAAAGAATTTCTTCATTTAATCATTTAAGCCCGTCAATGACATATCTGACAATTTCACGTATTTAACCCATTCCTACCAATGACGCTCTTTAACCCATTCCCACACAGTGAAATTTTAGACTGGTCCAAATTGAAAGAAGCTGCAGACGACAATTTCAAGTTGATGGAATTTTGAATTTTTTCGTCTTTTTGGATAGAAAACATTGTGGATAATGAAGAAATTGCTTGATACAAGCAATTTCTTCATTTTCCACAATGTTTTCCAAAGCTTTTTTCTTGAGGGGCGTAAAAAGGAGGGATTGAGTTGGAATGGGTTAAACTTATTCATTTCACACACATTGACAATGAATGACGCTTTTTAAACCTATCTATTTTACACACATTGACAAACAAGTTCTTCAAACTTAGATTTATCCCTCTCGATTCTGCATCCTGGAACATACACCAGTGCTTGAGCCAAAAGTGTGGGCCAATCACAGAACCAAGATCGATAGCCGCTCCCGTAAATTGAACTCAGGACCTCTTGAAAGGTAAGCCGACACACTACCCCTCAATCACGGACACCACAATGATGGTTTTTGATCAAGATATTTAATTGGGAAACTTTGTGTGAAGAGAAGAAATTGCTTGCTACATGTTTCCTTCCCAGAAAGTTGAAAATTTAAAATTTCATAAACTTTAAAAATGTTGTCTGCAACTCCTATCAATTTGGACCAGTCTAAGATTTTGCCGTCTGGTAATGGTTCAAATTGCAGACAATGAGCAGCCTAGGATGTACATGTATAATACGTTATTTTGCAAATTTATGGTCAGTTAAATATAACACAAATTTAGAATGGTTGGTGGGCAAAATAAAAATTTGAAGATAGATGTCGACCTAGGCTGGATTTCAAAAGTAAACTTCTGATCTAAATGTATGATTGTTTGATAGGCTGCTGTGCAAGCTCATTTATAAAGTGAAAGTGACCTTAGTCTATACACAGTACATGGCATGAATAATAATTCAGTACTTGGCATGAAGGTAATAATCTGGATTGTCCATTGGTAAATAAGTTTTAAACCTAAATAAAGTGCAGTAATTGTAATGAACTGTTTTGACATCATATAAGAAAATATTTCTTTTAACCTATTCCCACATAATAAGGATGGATTGTGTGGGAGTAGGTTAAAAATACTATTTTCACTGACAAATCACCATATTAATGCTGCTGTCAGAGTAAACACTCAAAAGGGCTTCAATTTTCCATTCATACCCCCATTTTTCACACAGCAGAATGTGACAAACCTTTGGCAAAAAGTCATATGAGGAGAAACATTCAGGCAAAAAATCTGTCAACAAAACATGTGAGAAGAGTTGAAATAAGAATTAATTGAATAATTGACATCAATTGTATGAAGTCTCATGGTAGCAGGTCATTTGGTTCTAGAGAAAGAGTATAGGAATGAAAAGGACAAACAGATAGACAGACAAAGTGAAACAAATATACCTTGCTCTATTTTGTAAAGGGGGGGGGTAAAAATAAATATGATGATAGAACGAAAAATACCTATAAATTCTCGAAATCTCAATAACAATAGTAGAGATAAAATCAAAGGTCATGGATTTCAAATATACCTATACAATGTTCATGGTTATGCCCTAGATTAAAACATTGAGTAAGTAAACAAGAAAACTGTAGTCAGATGTCGAACTCTTTTGTGAATATAAGGTTGACAGATCGCAGCCATCAATAAAACAAGAGCCATGTCGGACATGGCCGGCCCCACTGTAAAAACTTGATAGTAAACTGAAACCAGTTAGATTAAAGCTTCTTGTGCACAGCATTTCTTCTCAATAAGTTTGATAATTGCTAGTATACTTTCAGAGATTACTCTGGACAAAATCTAAGTCTTAAAAACAAAAAAGGACAATAACTCAAAGATTATGTAAGCAAGAGTTGTGGGTCTTGTGCACCGCATTTCTTCTCAATGAGATCTACCCACCTATGAAGTTTCAAGTTAATAGCTACCATACTTTCAGAGATATGCTCCAGACAAAATTTTAGTCGTTAAAACAACAAAGGGCAATAACTCCAAAATTATGCAAGCAAGAGTTGTGGTTCTTGTGCCTTGCACTTCTCCTGAATGAGATCTATCCACCTATGAAGTTTCAAGTTAATAGCATTTATACTTTAGGAGATAAGCGCCGGATAAGCTTGATGATGGAATGACAGAACGACGGACAAAGACCATTACTATATCCCCTTTTCCGAAACGGCAGGGGATAAAAAGTCAAATGACCATTCAAATCATTCATTTCAACCTAGGAGTGAGTGTTGAACTCAGACAATCAGGACAATTATGTCAATTATGTTTTCTTAGTTTGTCACCTTAACCCTTTCCTGCACAATTTCTTGTTTTTAAGTCCCTCTGATTTTATACTTGAGAAAATATTGTGGGAAAAGAAGAAAATGCTTGTTACAAGCAATTTCTTCTTTTAGCACAATATTTTCTAACTTATAAGTATGGTTACTTTTCAAATTGCACCCACTCTAGAATGTCGACTGCAACTTCTTTCAAATTGGACCAGTCTAAAATTTTGAAAAACAGGAAAGAGTTAAATTTCATAGATAAATTTCATAAATATCTCTGTGATTTTTATACTTGAGAAAACACTGAGGAGAAAGGAGAAATTGCTTGTGACAAGCAATTTCTCCTTTTCCTACAATGTTTTCTTCCAAAGTTTTTTTTATTTTGAATTGCATCCAATTTTCATTGTAGTCTGCAACCTCTTTCAATTTGGACCAGTCTAAAAGTCGAAAGGGTTAATCAAACAAAACATATTATGCAAAAATCAGTCATGATGCTCATACACATAATCACAATATATACGACATTGGTCAGTAGTATCACAAGATGAGGGTAAAAAATTTGTGTGGAGACAGAAAATTGACCAATTGTGGCTGTCAATCAAGGAAAATAATCAACCAATCAAATCATTAATTTAAAAGGGAAGTGAACTTTGAACTGTGACATTGGCCATCATTTATGTGAAGCATTTTTGTTGCCTGGGCGACTTAAACATTGTAACATAGTTTACACTAGTATAAATAGTTTCAACATAATTTACTTTCTTTGTTACATGCTACTGTTTGTTACAATATTGAAGGGAAACTTCCTGTGGGTGGGGAAGCTCTGTTGGTGGGGCCATAAATCCTTCCATTACAAAAGAAACATTAGAGAACTGCCCTGAGATAATTTAGTCTATTCAAGTCAAAAGTCAGTTCAATAGTTAAACTCCACATTTTGACATGCCGAGGATAAATGTCATGGAAAACATTGTGGGAAAAGGAGAAACTTCTTGTTTCAACAATTTCTTCTCTCTAAAAATATTCTCCACCCTTTGGGGTACTTATGTTTCAATTCGTAGGCAATTTGAGTAGTCATCTGTAACATTTTTGAATTTGGACTGTCCAAAATTTTGTTATGGTAACAGGTTTGAAAAGATCGACATTGTAAACATTTCCTAATGCTGAAACCAGCCCTGTTTTACACTATACCTCAAATGTCAAAGAAAAACTTGACAGACACTGAGAAAAAAATCATAGTCAAAGACAGACCTTTGAATGAAAAAAAAGTCACAGAAAGAAGTTCAAAAATGAAAAATGCATTTTTTATCTTTACATTTTCATTAAACTAGTTTGAAAGAAAGCCTTGTAGACAAAGAAAGAAATTGCTTGTTTAAATAAGTTATCCCTAAATCAAAACCTCAGGGTTGTAAAACCAAGAAAATGTTCTGTAATGTAACAAAGTTTTGAGGGATGTTATATCTTATATGTGAAACACATGTGCAGCTGTCTAATAAGCCGTATTGAGGGTTAATTGTGATATACTGTTTAACCCTTTCCTGTACAATCCCTGGTTTTTACGTCCATGCAATTTTATACTTTAGAAAATATTGTGGAAAAAGAAGAAATTGCTTGTATCAAGCAATTTCTTCTTTTATCACAATATTTTCTACCAAATCGAATTGTTTTGTTTCATATTACGATCACTTTTCATTGTCGTCTGTTATATCTTTTGAATTGGGCCAGTCTAAAATTTCCCCGAAACAGGAAAGGGTTAAAGTGTCCGTACATTGTATAGACACTTGGAACAGTATTGCAATTAACCCTTGATATGTTATGCCCAAATCCAAATTCCTTGACTTCTTCCATTCACTCTTTTTCTGAAATTTTACCCTGATACATCTTTCAGGATTTACTTTACATCATGTCAAAAAAACAAATTCCAGAGAGCAAAGTCCTGCAAGTGCATCGTTTTCTGACCATGACCCTGAGGAAAATTTCCTACTCTAGTTGAATTTAACCATTACTAGTTGATAAAATTTGAGACTGGTCCAAAAGTGAAAGATGTTGCAGATGAAAATATCAGGTTGGTGAAATTCAAAAAATATTTTCGTTTTTTTATTTTTAGAAAACATTGTTGTTATTTAAGAAATTCTTAAAAGCAATTTCTTCATTGTCCAAAATGTTTCCCAAAGCTTTCTTTTGACAGGCTTCAAAGCAGAATTGTGTGGGAATGGATTAAACCACAGGCGTTCTAGAAATTCAAATAGAGTAATATGACAATAAATCTATCACTTTATCTATGATAATTTAAAATACAAAAATAATTTTACATCTAATATCTAAGACACCGGTATATCTTCTAAACTTTTCCCATGAGCACCCACTAAATACGTATTTATGGCGTAAAAATGAGCTAGAGCTCCTAGGAATACAAAACAGTGCCATATAGCATGGGCAAATGGAATGATGCCGTCACATTTGAAGAACACAACCCCTGCCACATAGATTACCCCACCCACTGCTAGTTCATAGACACCAGCTGGGTCTGTCTGAAAAAAGAGAAAGAAAATGTGAAACAAAATGCAATGAGGGAAAGTCTAGAGTCTTCCATATAACTAATATTAAGCCTTGTCATGCTTGACCCAGAATATTTATACTTTGGCGATGGTGTAGGCCCTTTTGAACCATTCTCACACAATGACACAATTTCTTTATTTTCCAAAATGTTTTCTATCCAGAGGGTTGAAAAAACTTCATAAAGTTTAAATTGTTGTCTGCAACTCCTCTCAACAAGTATAAAAATTGACTGAAATTGGGTCAAGCTAAATTTGTTTAAAAAGTAAATTTTCATAATAAATATCTACCAACTTTAGTACTTCTAGAGCTTTCAGCCCGTTGATTTTAATGTAATGCTGTACAGAATATTATTTCGCAAGACAAGGGGTGAAGAAGAGATCAGATCCAGTAGAAGTCAATCTAGATTGGTGCTCTAAAATTGAACATACAGTTAGGTAGAATGACTGTTCTTCAATCATAAACTAGAGGAGCTTGAAAGCCAGTAATGCTGTACCAGCCTGAATTCAATAATCAACCAAATCAAAATGAAATCCAAAGTTTGAAGACCATTGAGAAAATAGCTTAGGAAAGCTTTATGGAAAACTGAGGAAATAGCCACTTGGTACTTTATGAGGAAAAGGTCTCCTTCTATTTCCAGACTAAGATAAAGCTTTATGTAGAATATAGCCAGCCCCATAAAAGGAATGTCTTTCAGCCGATCATAACTTTTCCATGGAATCTGATAAAAGAATACCACAGGATCATTCCTTTGTAATTTGGCTATGATCTAGGCAGTAGTTTCTGAGAAGGTTTCCAAAGTTTTCACTATATGCCACATATGGAAATTAGTCTAGCCAACCAATTGAATCAATGATTTTCAATCAATCAATTTTTTAAAAGGGGGTCGCCCTAGAACATTCGAAAAAAAAATTGGATGAATTTAATCAATGGTTTCTGGGGAGAAAACTTTATAAGGATAAAGTATGCAGCCAAACAACAGACAAAATGCCGTAAAAACAACTTGCTACCTTTCAGCCAGGGGAGCTAAAAAGAATTTACCAAAGTGATACTTTCTATCTTACCAGTCGGTCCCTTTTTTACCCATTATCAAATGGCAAAATTTTTCACTTGTCAAATATTAAAGGAGTTGTAGACAACAATTCTAAAGTTTATGAAATTATATTTTTTTCAATTTTCTGGGTAGAAAACATTGTGGAAAATGCAGCAATTGTTTTTGCAAGCAATTTCATCATTTTATACAATGCTTTATTAATTGCTTTTCTTGAGGGGCATCAAGAAACATCATTTTGTGGAAATGGGTTAAGTGGAAGATAATAAATGTTACCATTACGACTTTATTGATTCTCTTCCTTTTTTCTAATCATTTTTACTTACCATGAGTTCAGCATATAAGAACATACAACATCTAAAACATAATCCCTGCAGAATTAAACATGTGATAAGGGCTATAATAAGTGCATGTGGATTTCGTAAATTACCTCCCTTTATGATTTAATTCTACTTACCATATGAGTTCAGCATATGTTGAACATACACCATCTAAATCATAATCCCTTCAGATTAAAACATGTAATAAGGGCTATAATGAGTGCCATCAATACTTCTTAAATTACCTCCCTTTATTATCTTTTTCTACATACCATATGCATTTCAGCGTATGCCAGACATACACCATCTAAAACATAATCCCTGCAGATTTGAACATGTGATAAGGGCCATAATGAGTGCTATTTACCTCCCTTTATGATCTATTTCTACTTACCATATGAGTTACAGCATACGCTGGACATACACCAACTATCAGATAAAACACAATCTCCAGAGATTTAAATCTGTAACAAAGGTCAAAAGTATTCCATTATCACTTTTAAAACCGATTACCAAATTATCCCGTTTTTGGATGCCCCTCAAGGCAAATGATTGGGAAAACATTGTAGAAAATGAAGAAATTGATTGAAACAATGTTTTCTGCCCCAAAAAAAACAAAAAAAAAATTCTGCCAACATAAAATTGTCTTCTACCACTTCTCACTATTTGGGCGAGTCTAAAATTTTCAGACAAAAGTAAAGACTGGTCCAATTGAAGAGAGTTACACACAACAATTTTAAGTTATTGAATTTTTTTTTTTCATTTTCCTGGGGAAAAACAGTGTGTAAAATGAAGAAATTGCTAGTTTCAAGAAATTTCTTCATTTTGAAAAATGTCTTCCCCATCTGATTTTCTTGAGAGGTGTCAAAATATTATGTGGGTATGGGTTAAATAATATCAATAATTCAGAAAATATAAACATGTACAAATATTATGTTGTAACTCTATAATGATTGTCCGATTACCGCTGGTGTCAAGGCTCTTTCCGAGCCTCCAGCTGCTCATACAAAATTAAGTTTATGATTAAACCCATTGGTGGGAGACAAATGTTGGAAAGGATATTTGCCGTGACCGGGGATCTAACCAGGGACTCAATCATTAGGAGTCTGAGGCACTACCACCTTAGACATTGATAAATATTTCAAAGGGCACTTCTACTGATGACAGTAATTTCCATTTCTGAAGTGATTCTACTTTAGAGGCTTGTAGGGTACAAGTTCCTTGATATAATCTTAACTAAGTTTAAGCTATGTATTAATGGAAAAGTTTTGTACTTACTTGTGGTGAAATAAAAACTGGTATATTATCCCTAATACACACCCCACCCACACAATCCACATGGTGAGGTCACCAACACCACCAAAATCTTTTAAAACCAACCTGAAAATATAAGATAGTGTATATAATCCCTTATACATACCCAACTCACATAATCCACCTGGTGAAGTCTCTTACGCAAGAGGACTCACCATGTGGATTGTGTGGGTGGGGTATGTATTAGGGATTATGTGCATACACCAAGAAATCCACATGATAAGGTCATTAACGCCACCAAAATCATTTGATACCAACCTGGAAATCTAACATACCAGAGCGAATTGAGCTTCAAGTTTTAATAGATAGAGGATTATCGTTTGTTTCAGTGCAAGATCGATTAATATTCCATTGAGTGAAGCCACTAGCGAAAATATAGCTTTTGTTGTTCACGATATGAAATATAAGTCGATCTTACGCGAAAAACAAACGATTGTTCTATTTCTTTAATGCTAAAATAAGACAAAATCGAAAATTATATGACAAATTTTCTCAAAAAGCTTCATTTTGCATGTGACTGCTATGCAAGGCTTATGGGTGTCACTTATTTGGCTCTGCTTAGATAACATCAGATAGGGTGAAATGAACGAAAACGGGGCATAAGTTTTTGATAATTTCACTGGATAGGCGGTGAGTTTATCAAATGATAATCTACCATTATTTCTCGATAATCCACCTGAAAGCATTAAAGAAATCGACCTAATTTTATGGATTACACAGAGAACTAGATCACACCTGTCAATCAAAAATCAATTAACCAATCAAACATTCGTTTAGATCAGAAAAGAGATTTAACATCAATTTGAAGTTAAAATGCTTTTCATTTTTGGCGAGTTAAGCATTGTAACTATAGATTCTACAAGCTGTAGTTAAGGTATTGATGTTGCCAATCAATGTTTTGCATTTTTTTCCTGATCATAAATTATCTAAGTTAACATTGCCTGAGATCTCAGTCCAACCACCATAGCAAAGGTAGGAGGGCATAACCAATGCTCTGTCAATTAACCCTCGTCATGCTGAACCCGGAATATTCTGGTTGTGGCAGGGGATGTAGATCAAGATCAGCCTGCACATAAGTGCAGTCTGATCTTGATCTACACTTCCTGCAGATTGTAGCTTTTCACTGTTTACCATATATGGAAATAAGTCCAATCCATTAAAGCAATATTAACAGCCAATCAATTCCTTTTAGGCAATCTAATAAGGGGTCACCAAAGGATCATTCTGGTGAAATTTTGTTGAAATCCATCAAATGTTTTCTAAGACAAAGATTTTCAAAGCTTTTAACATATATCGGAATAATTCCCTGCCCATAAAAGCCATGTTTTCTGTCCTATCAAAATCCTTTGAAGGAATTTGATAAAAGGTCACCCAAGGATCAATCCAGTGAAATTTGGTTGAAATCAATCAATTGGTATCAGAGAAGAAGATTTTCAAAGTTTTCACCATATATGGAAATAGTCCCACCCATTAAAGCCATATTTTTCATACATTTTTAATTCTTTGAAGGAATCTGACAAAGTGTAACCAAAAGAGCATTCCTGTAAAATTTGGTTAAAATCCATCTATTGGTTTCTTAGAAGAAGATTTTTAAAGGTTTCACCATATATGAACATTAAAGCCATGTTTTTTCATCTGATCAAAATTCTTAAAGTAAATATGGTAAAGGGTCACCCAAGGATCATTCCTGTAAAATTTGGTTGAAATCCATCAATTGGTTTCTGAGAAGAAGATTTTCAAAGCTTTCTCTATATATGGAAATTAGCCCTGCTGATTAAAGGCAAGTTTTTCATCTGATCAAAATTCTTTGAAGGAATCTGAGAAAGGGTTACCCAAGGAACATTTCTGTGAAATTTGGTTGAATTCTGTTAAGTATTTTCTGTGGAGAAGATTTTTAAAGTAAAAGTTTACGGACAGCCTGACGGGCACATGACGGACAAATGCTATGACAATAGCTCGCTTGCTTTAAGCCAGCTGAGCTAAAAAAAACTTGATTTTCACTTACCATGGTGTATATGAAGCTGCTATAAATATAAATATGACTGCTCTGTCACCCATATGAAAACAATGATGTAACAACCTGAAATAAAATCATATATACAAACATTTATACATACTATTTTAACATTCACTTCAAAACATCTGATTTGTTACTCTCTTTGAGATGATTGGGGATCACAGACTTAAATATAATCAACTTACAAGGTTAACCCATTACCAGATGACAAAGTTTTAGACTAGTACAAATTCAAAGTTGCAGACCAAAATTTAAAACTAATGAAATTTCAGATTTTTTAAAAATTTCTGGATAGAAAGCATTGTGTTACATGAAGAAATTGCTTGTTGCAAGAAATTTCTTCATACTACACAATTTATTCCCAGTTGTTTTTCTTGAGTAGCACTAAAAAGTGTCATTGTGTGTTAATAGTCTAATGAAATGTTGAAGAGTAAATTAGCTGATGAGCCAAAAACATCAGAAGTATTGAAAGCATTACTGACTGAGCCAAAAATTGGCATCTATAAGTAATTCCATGCAATTGATCATTGGTTAACAATTCAATTTTTAGTGCTGTCTCTCAAAAACGGGCGTTCTGAGCGGCTGAAAAAAATATTAATACCTCCATGAACAAAATTTTGAGTGCGCAGCCATTTTTTATGCTACTGCACAAAATAGTTCCATACAAAAATGTATCAAAATTTATAAAGTTTTTGGGTATTTTCACTTGATGCTATTAAACAATTAGAAATGAAGAGAATATTTATTGTTCTCATGGAGGTATGAACCGAAAAACCTAATCACACTTATGTATGAAACTGCTTTGCGTATTCATACAGTCTATAACAATGAAACTGCCAAACTCACTGCTCCTCTTTGATTTATGCCAACCTTTGATTGTTTATTCTTGTGGAATATCATCTTAGCTGGACAAAAGCAATTGATGATATATTTCAAGTTTCAGGCATCATACAATATTTTGCTTAAAATTTTGTTTTTCTCCTCTATTAACCTTAATGATATAGAATAATTGTTAGATTGGTACAACTAATGATTTAAGAATTAAGCTAACATGTAAAAACACATTTAGACTATAGAGAGGAAACCTGTCCAATCAAAGATTGTAGTCTCTAAAGTTAGTTTATATGAATTTATTTTAGTTGGATTGCATCAAAAGCATTAACCTTATAGAGTCACTCTCAAACCAAATCCAGATGTTTTTAAGTCCCCGAAAGAGATATAAACCCACTGCTACCCAATTCTATAGCTGGGTAGACTGGGAGTGGATATTGAGTGTCTTACCAATGAATACACCCAGGTGACAGTTAGGCTTTAACCCACGACCATCACCTCACAAGTCAAGCATCTATACCACTTGACTTTCAAGGCAGTCCAATAACTGAGTGGTATAGCATTTCTCTGAAGTTCAAAATAAGGCTGTACACAAGCGCAATAGTCATTGTTGACATACAAGGCAAAGTGTCTGATTTTAGTACTGATAAAGATCCTATCAGACTAGTCTTGAAAACTCAATATACAGTCAAATCTGTGTTAGCGGCCAACTATGCACATCAGCCAATCTGCCGACAGCGGCCACTCAAGTTCCCCCGTGCAAATTCCTTCTTCAATTGCATTGTGAATAGCGTGATCTCCTGAAATGCGGCGGGCGGTCACCTTAATTGGTCTATTGTCAACAGTATATCGCACCTAAACAATGGTCATCTTACAAAACATGTGACTTAATTAGTCATGGTTGAAAAAATTGATAATCACTACTATAGTAACTGCCAAAGTCGCCTTATTGTAATGTGCAAGATATAAACAGCCAACTATTGACTTAATCCCGTGTAGTTGATTAATTGACGTGTAATTATCCATTAATATTTATTTGGTCGATTTGAGTGATGATTATTGATTAAAGGATAGGGAATTTTTTGAGTTGTTGAGTCTCTTTTAAATAAAATGAACTTGAGCATTAAAGGTTGTTTACACATGTAGCAAACTGATTTTTTGGGGTCTTTAAAATGGATGAAAACTTGCTATTGCTGTCAATTCTCACTATAATATCGCTCTCTAAACGTAGGTTCCTCTTTCTAGTGGATCTTGTGAAAGTTGTTTGCATGCTTGAATCTGGACGTTCTTCTAGGACTATTGTTAGTGAGTTAGTAAGTCGTACGCAGGTTCAAAATGTTGCTAACCGTAAACGAGAAATTCTCGAGGAATATTAGAATGGCGATCCTTCTTCAAAGCGTGTCCAAAAGAACATCTCATTTGAAAACATTGATGATTTGTGTTACAAATGGTTTATGGACACCACATATGGCCAAATGAACGTAATAGGTCCACTATGTTCAAATTGTGTGAGTTTTACATGCCTTCTTACACTTTACTTATAACAAGATATTTTCACTTCTGTCACAATATTTTCTATCTTAAATGGTACAAATGGTACTTAAAATGGAAGCTTAGAACTTCTTAGAATTTGGAGTAGTCTAAAGTTTCGTGTTCTGTTAATGAGCTAACCAAATATGGTATGGCAAAATGGCCGCCCTATGGATACTGTGAACAGCAGCCAATCTGTGAACAGCAGCCAATTTGGCCCTCTCCCTTGACTGGCTGCTGTACACAGATTCGACAGTATATGCAAAAGCAGTGGTTGCATCCAAATCCAAATTTCTGGAGAAGTAGAATCTAGGATTGCTTGTGTATCTTTCTTAAATTTATGTAAAATTCCATGAACATTATTGATTTTTTTCCTTTTAAATAAAATTGAATAATTTCTAGCAAATATGTACTACATGTATATCTCTTTTCAAAAGGGACGGGAAAAACTTTAATTATTCAAAAAAGTTTTTCATGGATCTACCTTTGCCAGAAACATTCAATTAAAATTGAATGAAACCAAGAAATGATTGAATGACTGAAATGGTAGTGATTTAGCCCTTTTCCACACAACAAAATTTTAGACTCATCCAAAATATGTAGCGGAAAATAATATTTTTAATCACTTTTTTTTGTCTTTTGATGTAGTAGATATTGTGGAAATGAAGAAATTGCTTGTAACAAGCAATTTCTTCATTTTCTACAATACTTTCAAAAGCTTTTTAATTTACGGGGCTTCAAAAAGGTGTCATTGTGTCAGAATTGCTTAAATGAGATGTGCGTGACTGCTTGATTGTAAGTGACTAAGTGACTGGATGAGTCATAACATAAAAGTTTCATGTAAATCCTCGAGTTTGATGTAGGCTTAACTCAAAAAAAAAAAGAAATTAAAGGTTACATGGAAAATAAGAGTGAAAACAGATATATAAACCTTCAGCCAATTTTGTTACCTTCCACTATCAAATTGAAGAAGCAGTTCAAGAATAGAAAATATGTACAATATGTAAAAATTCTCAAGGTTAAATATCTACAAAGGAACTTGTTTGCCTATGATAAAATTTCAGACTGGACCAAATTCAAGGAACTTGCATAAGACAATTAAAAGTGTATTGAAAATGAATAAATAGGGCAAAATAGGGTAGAAAACATTGTGAGAAAATGAGAAATTCAATGTAGAAAAAAGCTATTTCCCCTTTTCTCACAATGTTTTCATTCAATTTTATCGTTCAGGGGTGTAGAAACAAGAGATTGATATTGTGTTTAACACATTACCAAATGGCAAAAATTCTAGACCGGTCCAAATTGAAAGAAGTTGCAGACGACAATTTAAAGTTCATGAAAATTTGGATTTTTTTAACGTTCTGGGTAGAAAACATTGTAGAAAATGAAGAAATTGCTTGTCACAAGCAATTTCTTAATTTTCCACAATGTTTTACAGGGCTTTTTTTCTTGGGGGAATTTAGCAGCGTCACTGAGTGGGAATGGGTTAATTGGTTCCTGCACAGGTCAACCTGAGTTAACCCATTCCAACATAGTAATGCTTTCTGACACCCCTCAAGAAATATAATTTGGAGAATCTCTTATTAAATGAAGAATTCGCTTCTTCACTTTCCACAATGTTTTCTATCCAGAAGGTTGAAATGATCTTAATTTTCATAAACTTATAATTTTCGTCTCGAAACTTCTTTCAATTTGCACCAGTCGAAAATTTTGCCACCAGAAAATGGGTTAACGATCAAAAATGTATGTTTACTTTGAAAGTGTACACTAAACATGACTCAGGGATTATTTGCGATACTGCACTTAGAGTCAATACTAAAATAGACATTAAGGACAATTAACCCTCAATGTAGTACACTCTGAAAATCTATCCAAGGCAAAGAACTTTATCTCTAGTCAGTACGCTCTCTCCGCCATACAGACCAGGATCCATACTTGTTCTCAAACCCAAAATCAATGGGTTAGTGCAAAAAGGTTTTAAACCATAACCAGATGAAAAAATTTTACACTGATCCAAATTGAAAGAGGCAGTAGACAATAATTCATAGTTGATGATAAATTTAAAAATCTTTGTCTTTCTGGGTAGGTAAACATAGTGGATAATGAAGAAATTGCTTGTTCAAGGAAGTTTCTTCATTTTCGACAATGTTTTCCTAAATTTTTTGATGAGGAACCTAAAAAGGAGGGCTTGTACCAGAATGGGTAAAGTGCTTATATAACCATTCAAGCCTTTGAAATGTTCCCCTGACAGGTCTGAATTAGAGCATACCCCCTTAACTATACAATAGTGCAAAACTGTTAGTATTGATAAACCCTTGTAATTGACAATTAAACTACAATAGTTTTGCACCAAAGTACTCAAAATATGCTCAAATCAAATTTAATGAAAATAACAAGATGTGTTTGTGAAACACTATGCCCCAGAGACAGGGATTCTTTAAAAATGGGTAAAGGGTTAAAATTTTGACCTTGACCTTGATGAAATGACCTTCCCCAGTTGCGCCTTGTTGAGACCTATCTACATACCAAATTTTAACATTGTAACTTAATCAGGGTTGAAGTTATAGGAAAATGTTTAGTAGGCAGGTTAAGTTTTGCAGACAGACACACAGACAGACAGACGGACACCGGTAAAACAATATGCCCCCAATCTTATCGATGCGGGGGCATAAAAATAGGGTGATTTGAGAAAAGAGAGATCATGGTTGGATTTCAAAATCCAATACACATACCGCTAAAATTTCCATTTCTTTTTTTGTATTCCATAGATTGACCTGTACTTGCAACTAACAGTTCAAAGAAATACATTTTCATGGAACCAAAGTGTCAGTGAAACTATCGTTGTGAAATTAAGAAGGCTCCCACCAAATCATGTATGTTTTTTAGATGTGCCATATTTATATCATGACCTAAATACTGATTTTTTTTAATTATTTGAAATATTGAAAATTCTTCATAACGCCTGTTTAGTTTACACCATTTTAACCCTTGTCATGCTGTATAAATTATGTTACTGCATTGCTGCCAAATCATAGGTCTGAAAGCACTGATAGAACTTGTTGCTCAAAATCAATATTTCTTTTAGAAATCAATTTCATGAACAACTCTGGCAGGAAAAGTACAAGCAGGGGGTGTATCCCAAGATCAGACTGCACTTATGTGCAGGCTGATCTTGGTCTACACCTCCTGCCAAAACCGGAATATTCAGGGTACAGCATGACAAGGGTTAAAAGCATGATATCGATTTATGAATATGAAATAGCTGTAACATTATTTAAACCTGTCACATGTAAAAATCTTGAATTATTTGTAGCATTATAAATAGCTACTGTCAGTCCTGTTCAGTCCTTGTAGATTGATAGATTGATACCAGGTGAAATCAGTTAATCCTTACCATGCTTAAACTAGAAAAATTCTGCTTTAGCAGGAGGCAAAAACAAAGATCACCATGCAAATATGTTCAGATTGATCTTAGACTTCACCACCTGTTGTACATTTTAAGACAGGGCCATTTATAAAATCAATTATCAAAAGAAATATTGAGCCATAATCCCGACCTTCATTTGAGCAAGAATTTTATGCAGCATGAGACAGATATATCAAATCATTAATCTCCTTACAGAACTATAGATAGAAGGGTGAGGGATTAATGTTCATTTCAGGTCAAAAGATTTTCACTATAATTCTGCTTAAAACTCTATGTTTTGGGTACTAATCAGATATGACTGATCGCTGGCAATGCCCACTGACATCAACAGGAAATTATGCTTCATAACAAATGACATTATTTTGCACAATTTATGCCTGGTTACATATAACAAAAAGTAACAGTGTTGGTTGGCTACCTAAAGGTCATAGTTATTAGAGCCTATATGTGACATTCCCAACCATTTCGCATGTGTGTGACTCGCACACATTGAGCACCCTGGACAGCCATTCGGGGCAATTAGAATATTCGCTTATTGTTTAAAGAAGCTTTGGGTCAGGTATCTATCTACAGATTGAAGACTCTGATCAGACTGTGCAAATGCACAGGCTGATCTGAGTCTTAACTTGGCGCACATGTGTAATGGCTGAAAATGGCACGCATGCGCTCATTATATTTAAGACACCAAACCAATAAAAATACTTCACATTAATGTTGACGAATGTCAGAGTTCAAACGGCACTTCCCGTCTAAATAACTGATTCCATTTGTTGATTGAATATTAGATTGACAGCTGCCATTGGTCAATTGCCATATATGTTTCACTGAGAAATAACAATTATTGAATGATATCACTGGTAGCCTTTCTCCTCTACAACTCATGCTCAATTATATCAAGAAACTATAAAAATCAAGGCATAAGATCTCCATGTTAATTCTCTCTTATCTCAAACTCTGAAAACAGCATAAGCTTACCCCTTTGCCCCAGCAAATGATAAACAGTGGTAAAGAGTGGACATAGTAAATAAACAAAACAGTGCTGTTCCGTAAATTAACAATGTGACAACCTCTTTCCGAGATGTGGCATTTTCATGCATTGTCTTTAATCCATACAGACTGGGTAGGATCCATATCTAAAAGTCAGAAAAACAATTTTGACACATGCTCTACTGAATGAAATCACAAAAAGTAGATAGCCTACAGGGGGTCGACACTAACGGTGTCCCAGGATCCTGAGGATCCCTGAAAATTGGAAGGGACCCCAGCAAACTCAGGCTAAGGATTCCGTCAGGATCCTATATTATTTCTCCAGTACAACATATCTTAATGTATCAAGTGAGGCTCTTGATTTTTTGCTTGCTTGTTTTTGCAGAAAACATTGTGGATAATGAAGAAATTGCTTGTAACAAGCAATTTCTTCATTTTCCACAATGTTTTCCAAAGCTTTTTTTTCAAGTTTGGCTAAGAAGGGCAGGATTGCTGTGAATGAGTTAATGTATATCAAGGAGGGATCCCTGATTATCTGGAGGGAACCCTGAAGTAATATTTAGGGATTCCCCTGGCATCCCATTGAAGCAAAGTTAGTGTCAACCCCTGGCCTAGGTAAAATACAGACTACATTCACATTGAATTCTATTTAAAAATAACTCTGGTAATAGTAATTCACTGCTAATCAATTGATTGCTAGTACGGCCCTCTGAGCTCCAACAGGGAGTTCCACTTAAATATTAACCCTTGTCATGCTTCATAAATTACCTTAATGAATTGCTGTAAAATCAAAGGGCTGAAAGCACTGATAGAACCTGTTGTTCAAAATTCAATATTTCCTTTAGAAATCAATTTAATAAATAACTCTGGCAGGAAAAATACAATTATGTGCAGGCTGATCTTGGTCTACACCTCCTGCCAAAACCTGAATAATCAGGGTTCAGCATGACAAGGGTTAAACATTTTTATATTGCAAAATTTATGTTCAGTAAAATGAATTCAAAAACAGTAAAATGAGTGGTTGACTAACCAATGTATTACTTTAGCTTGAATAAGCTGTAGTTATGACATTTAAGCTGCAAAACCAGTTAAAAATGCTTAACATAAATGTTCGCAAATATGGGAGTTAAAAGCTAACTTCCAGTCTAAAAGAAAGGCTTGATTAGTCAATTGCTTAACATAAATATCCGCAAATATGGGATTTAAAAGTTAACTTCCAGTCTAAAAGAAAGGCTTGATTAGTCAATTGCTTAGCATAAATATCCGCAAGTATGGGAGTTAAAAGTTTACTTCCAGTCTAAAAGAAAGGCTTGATTAGTCAATTGATTCTTTGATTAACAGCCAGGATCAGTCAATTGCAACTGACCAAATGCAGAAACATTAGATCTATAAATGTGTAATACCTTTAACCTATGACTACAAAGTCCTGCATTTGATGTATTGTAGGAAACATAGCCCTCACAAACATTGTTGGAAAAGGATAAAAATTTCTTGTTCCCAGCAATTTCTCCTTTTCTCAGATTTTACCACATCTAGCTCTTACACATTTTGTATTTTTAACTTTGCATTTGGACCAGTCTAAATGTTTGTGTCCAGTAATGGGTTAAATAATAATGTTCCATTATTTACATATGTACTTTTAAGGCAATATATGTGTATTTTATGTACCATTCAAATAATATAAATTGAAATTAAATCTTTATATGAGATTTATACGAGTGAATCAACATAAACAAAATGGTGTCTGTTTATACAACATACTCAAACTTTCAGATTCATATTCATGACTTGATGTTATTGTTGTTTTGACCTATTTGAAAACAGTTTCAACCCTTGATTTCATGGTCGAAGGGACGATGACTCCTGAGTTTCAATGGCCAGCACAAGCCCTAAGGAAGGTCCTATTTTGCACTTTTTTAACTCTTTGCATTACGTAAACAATTAGTATCTTTTAATTCAGACTACAGTTTAAAAAAAATATAAATGTAAAAAACAATAAGTTGAAATCGAGGTAAAGGAGTGTTCTTATGCATTTATCCACCCTTCTGGCTTATGAAATTTGGCTAGTTGCTACCAATGCAAATATGTTACTTGGAACATATACTGAAATTCATTTTTGAATACAATAATTCTAAAACAGTACACAAGGAAATACATTATCCCTTGGGTGATCAACTATTCTTTAAGCAATTCTTACCCCATGAGTTATCATGTTGGCCACATGCTCCAGGTCTGTTGGCACATAATGCTCTCCTTTTCTTGCCCTCTCATTTTTCAGCCTGGTTGTCGAAAACAAACAAAAGAGGTTTACTGCTTGTTAGTTTTCATACTTATGTCTGAGAAAGAAATGCTTGTTGAACAATTTACCTATATGTGCTTTGTTTAATTTTATCATGTTAACATTTTTGGAGTTCATAACAAAAAAAGAAAGGAAAAATTTACCCTTTTCACCAATTCCCACATGATGCTTTTTGACACCCTTCAAGAAAAAAGCTTTAGAAAACATTCTGGAAAATGAAGAAAATGCTTGTTTCAAGCAATTTCTTCAATTTACACAATGCTTTCCCAAATGATTTCCTTGGGGTGTCAGACAGTGTCATTGAATGGGAAAGTGTTGAATACAACCTCTACAACCTTGCTGTAGGAGTCAGCCTTTATGGTGATGTTATTGTGTATACAGCTTTTTCTTTAAGTTAAGCAAGGTATGTTGTGGTAAGTGCGTGGATGGGTGACCCTAAACTGCTTGACTTACATGTGTCACGATTAGTGGTAGCAATTAGATATGGATGGATTCTGCTTCACCTAAATATCTCTGAGTTTTGACTAATTAAAATTGTTGCCTCTAGTATATAACTGGGATTAACCCATTAACAGCTTCTAGACTGGACCAAATGACAATTTCAAGTTGATTTAATTTCATTTAACTCTGTCTTTCTGAGTAGAAAAAAATGTTGAAAATGAAGAAATTCCTTGTAACAAGCAATTCTGAATTTTCAACAATTTTTCTTGAAGCACTTTCTTAAGGGGCGTAAAAATGTGGAGTTGCGTGGGAATCGCTAAACCATCATCAAGATTCATTATACATTGTACTTACTTTGAAGTGTCCAATGAAGAGAGGGAATATGATTTTCTCATATTTTGTCTTGCTCCAATACAATCCTCAATCAAATCTTCAATTCTCTACAAGTCTAACTAATGCTGTCATGGGTGTTTTACTGCCTGGACTCTGTTAACAGTTTCTAAACATGCTCTTTTTCCAATGGCCCTGAGTTAAAAATAACAACAAATCTAAATAGGTGAACAAAGAACATTGCTAAATTTGCTTCCACTAGAATTAATTGATCATTCCTTTATTGAGTGATTAAATAACTACATCACAAATAAATATATTATGAAACTGTAGGCTAAAAAGTAAACAAACTGTCCTACAATATTGTATATTATGCCCTTTGGAAAAACAGAATAGGAAAAAATTAGGAAAAAGGGGAAACTGCTTTTAACAAGCATTTTCTTCTTGCTCACAATGTTTTTTTTATTCTGTATGCTTTTATTTTTCAACTAAATACACTTTGACATGTTTACGCTTAATCTTTCCTTTGGGCTAGTCTTGTAAATTATCCTACATTAGATGGGTAGCAGGTTATCAGGTAGTTAGTACAAATCATGGTTGTTGTTTTAACCCATTACCAAACAAAATTTTAGACTGGTCAAAATTGAAAGGAATTGTAGAAGCTAACTCAAAGTTTGTGATTTTTTTATTTTTTCATCTTTCTGGGTAGAAAACCAGGGCTCCCCCTGGGAAATTTTATTCTTGCGCCAATGAAATCGCCAATGGCAAAAATTTGGGGCCACTTGGTGCCAATTGAGGACAAAAGTGGAGCCAGTATGAATAAGTGAATGAAAGAAAACTACTATATTGAAAACAAACAACCTGTTATCTATAATATATTATATTGAATAAATTGGGAAAGGGTTAATAGGTAAAAAATGAGAGGATTGTCATTTGATAATAAAATTCAAAGAACACCTAGAGCTTTGCTGGGCGACAGGTCAAATTTTTGGTAACCCACAGTACTTTGATTACTAATGTCCGCAGTACTTTGATTACTAATGTCCGATATTTCTCATTTCTCGGAAATTCACTTGACTTTGATACTAAAATCATCAATAGATAAGCAAAATTTTGTCTTTAGTTTTATTCAACACTCTAATGAATCTCAAAAAGTGATCGAGGAATAAATATCGTCAATTTTTTGCCCAAGCCAGGGTTTTCATTAGTCCCCAAAAGTCAAGAGTCATTGACCCTTGGGCCAAAATTTCCAAGAGTCAAAATTAATGTCCCAAGAGTCAAAATGCAATATGTCTCCTCCCCCCCTTCCCAAAGCAATTTAGAAAAGAAAAAGTTTATACCTTTTTTAGCAATGTTGCTTTAAAAAGAGTTAATATTTTTTTTAGCAATTTTGCTTTAAAAAGAGTTTATATTTTTTAGCAATGGCTGCCTTAGAATAAACTCTGTCTCAGATTAAAACATTTCTCCAATCTGACAATATTCTATTTTCAATATAAGATAAATTTTAGGGAATCTTCAGTATTTATATATATACATCAATAGTTTGAATCAGTTTTAGAAAATCTCAAGAGTACTAAGAGGATCAAATTATTTCTTTTTTTCAAAAAAAGAATTGCCGATTTTATGCACGAAAACCAATGACATTTCTTGGACAATATTTTCTTTGGTTTCATTTTGCTTCTTGATTATATTTTGTGAGCTTTTTATAAAAGAAAAAGCAAATAAGTAAATTTCAGTAGGATTAAAACTCTGAAAATGTGTTCCCTCATTAATTTCACATGTGTCAAGTACCTGTCAATTACGATTGCAGATGCATGTCCATCACTCGAGAGTGTTAATTACCAATCAAGCTTGGTGTTATCCTTAATAGGGTGTATATTTTCATAATCAATTAACCGTTTTCCATTAATTTTGGCACACTTATGATGACCCTTGACGCATGGCTGCTAATTTTCGAGAGTCAAAATGACGCACAGTGACAAATTTTCGAGCGTCAAAATTGCTTCTTTTTGAATTTCTGTGCGTCAAAACCCGAGGTCTCGGGTCAAACGAAAACCCTGCCAAGCGATGGGAATTTCCGCCATCTTGGTTTACATGATGGTACCCGGCGGGCTTCAGAAAATCCCAATAACTCAAGTGATGTTAGTATCAATTAGGTCAGCGATGCGTAACTAATCTGTCTTGATTGACACAAATATGCAATGGATATTGATGGTCGCATGTCTCCCAAACAAATTAGCGGATGTGTGAATGATAAAGTCGCGCGTCGGAAATCGTTTGAATGGACTCAACAACCCTTTGCCTTATTTTGAAAGTTGTCGCCAGTAAAATCGCCAATTCGCCGATTTTGGGGCCAGAATTTTTATTTTGTCGCATTTGGCCCCATTGGCGATCGGCAGCGGGAGCCCTGGAAAACATTTGAAGAGTAAAATGAAGAAATTGCATTTTCCAAGTTTTTTTTTTGGAGCATCTTTGTTTGGGAATGGGTTAAGAGTAATAAACATTATTTAAACTTCTAAACCAAAGTTCATAAAATGTCTTGTGGAATGGCAAAGTAAGAGTAAAAAAATAATTTCATATCTCCAGAGCCCATTCCATCAAGACCTGTTGGTTACCTGAATTTTTACAAATTTCCAAAAAACATAGTTTTTTTTATCTATTTTTATTTTTTTTATTTCCTATCCCAAAAATCATACAAATGATAGATTTTTTTTCTAGCAAAAAGGCTTTGTGGAAAGCAGGTGTTTTTTCAGGGTCCTTTCAAGAGGGGAAAAATAGGAGAATATTGATAAGAACAATCAACAATAACCTACCTTAAACTGATTTTTGTTTTTACATTTACAATAACAGAGAAAGATGACAGACTTACAGCAATTTTTGTTATAAATTTGGGCTTAATCAATCATAGTGGAAGTCTAAAGTTTTCAGTATTCAAATATTTCATTTTTTACACAAAATATGAGTTGTTTTTACAAGGAGAAAGGGTCCCAATTTCAGCCCTTAAATTGGTAAAAAAAAAAACGGGCATGGAAAAAGAGAGATCAAATTATCCGACTACTTGTCATCGTCGGATGTGTATACAACGAAATTTATTCATATATCTCCTAATCAAAAAAATCTAAACCACTAACCTGTCTGCTAGTTAAAGCATTGTAGGCCCAAAAACAAAAATATGCTAAAATTCTTCGGTTTTAGCACAGGGATTAATTTAAATCGCCTTTTTATTCCAGTTTGTTTGTATCGAAGCAAACACTGGCAATCAACAGACACTTGGATCTTCCCCTTTAGAGCGCTTAGACGACAGATTTAGACTCGAAACCTATACGACGGATTTAGACTCGAAACCTATCCCAGCTACGCATAGACTGGTAAACCTGTCCCATCTCCGCTGCTCTCCGATATAGACTGGTACCACTGTCGACTTTACCAAATAAGCCGACAGGTATACACCGATTTTCGGTACATACACGGAAAGCCTGGCCCGTTAGGTTTTTTTCCTTACTAAATTCGAAAACGAGGCTTATGCATGCGTAGCTAATTTTGTTGAAAAAATTGGACACGCCGCGGGATTTCCGTCCAGTACGATAAAAATCCTACTTTTGTAGTTTTAAAGCATTCAGTTTTAATGTTAAAACATCTTCACATGATCAATCGAATTTGTGTGCGAGAAAAACTTTGGAATGTTATCCTTTTCATGTTAAATATATAAGGTACTCCGCGTTCCGCTTCAGCCATATTGTTTACAAACAATCGACCAGCCAATCAGATTCGGTGTTTGGGTATACGTCATTAAATGCCCATCAGCCAATCTCTATATCCAGTCGTTTGGGAACTACCTGTCGGCTTTGTAAAGTCGACGGCGGTACCGGTCAACTCTCCGATATTGATATTGGCTTGTATCGTTAGATTAGGACAGGCTCGCCAGTCAACGCCTAGACCGGTTAGCCTGTCCAAGTTGACTGACGAGCCTGTCCTAATCTGAGGATTCGCCGCTCTCCGGTATTGGTGTCTTAAGATTAGTAAATGCTCGCCAGTCAATCGTTCAGTCTGAAACATATGGCATAGCCCAGACATAGATCGTACCGTGAATGTCTATAAATGAAGATCATTTTAACCATCTTTACAATAATTGAAAATTAGAGAAAGCCTGGACTAAGCAATTTTTGCTGCTCGACAACAAGACCGTAGTGATATTACACGGTAATTCTACTTCGTAAATTCTACTGACCAAACTTTAAAGCATGCTCTCTCCCGTCATGATTTAAGGCTTTGGATTTAATTTATTTAAATTATATAGATTAGGAAACAAGTTCTTCCAACTTAGACCAGTCCCTCTTCTCTTTATGGCTTCCGATAAATAATCTGAGAAAATGCCACTTTTAAATTCCACTCATTTCAGTAATAAGTAGCCTACTGACGATTTTTAGGAAAAATCGAATGATGTTGAAATATGAGAGAGAATAATAATAATTATCAAGGGTGAATTATTATGATGTGCTCGATGTAATGCCCGGTTAGACTGGTAGACCGCCCTCGACTTTACCCTACCTTACAGAGCATCAATTGTACCAGTCTTAAGGCTCGCCGTCTCCTCAATTGACCAATGACCAATGGCGATGTCAATCATGGCGAAGAATCAATCGACCAATCAAATTAGTCATTCAGTCTTGAATTGGGCTTTTAACTCCCAAATTGGTCTCCATATTCAGTCTGAAACATTCTTGTTGGTATAGCGAGTTAAACGTCGTAACTACAGCTTATTCAAGCTGTAGTAACGACGTATAGGTCGCCAAACAACTATTCTACTTTATTAGATTACATACTACTGCCAATACATTTCGGCAAATGACGTCATTTAAAACCGAAGCGGAACTTCCTATCGGAGTCCTTGGGCGGGGCCAAAGAAGCAAACGGGAATGGCCATTGATTTGTCATTTAGAGTCTTGAAGCGTCTGAAAAGATCAAGAGGACACGGAGAGCGCCTGGAAGCGTTCAAGGATACTGACGAGTGCAAGTCATATACTGTTGTTTTTTTCCCCAGAAAATATGCTGAATCACCTATATACCAATTGACGGATCGCTGGCCACGCCCCCTGAGCTCGAACTGGAAGTGCAGCTTAGATATTGACCCATTAGCAATCTACAAAATTTTAGACCTGCCAACATTCAAAGAAGTTGCAGACAACGATTTCTTGTTGGTGGAATTCTTAAAATATTTGTCTGGTGGGTTAGAAAACATTGTGGACAATGAAGAAATTGCTTTTAACAAGTAACTTCTTCATTTTCCACACTGTTTTCTATACTTTTTTTCTTGGGGACTCTAAAAGCGTCATTGTAAGGGAATGGGTTAATCGGCGTTATTTTGCGAATTTTATAACATGTAACAAGACAGTTGAATAGTTGGTTTGCGACTTAAACGTCGCAACTACAGTCCCACTAGCTCAGTTGGTAGAGCACTTGACTTCAAACCTCAAGATCGTAAGCTCGAGTCATGAGCTGACCAAACTTAAAAAAAACTAATTATCTTTCAGATGAGATGATAAACTTAGGCCCCGTATGACTGTGCTTTATATCGAGCACGTTAAGAAGAAGGTGGTGCTCTCAGCAGTATCGTCCTGTATCCTTGCACTATCCCCCGTAAAAACAAACCGTCTTCAGGGGGCGCCACTCATATGGGACAATGCTACGGTAGCGACGATAGATAAAACGGAAATTGACAATGAATTTGAGCAACAGATATGTTGTGAGACTGTACATGTCAATCGACCAATCGCTGGCCCCGCCTCTGACTCCCTTTGCCCCGCCCATTGACTCAAACAGGAAGTTCCGCTTCGATTTTTAACCGCGTTATTCTGAAAAATGTATGGCCAGTAGCATGTTACATGTTAGAATGGTTGATTAGCGACCATAACGCCGTCACTACAACTTTGATAAGCTGTAGTAACGATGTTTAGGTCGCCAAACCAACAAAAATGATTCACCAAAATGGCGACCAACGTTGTAGACCGGTACCGCCGTCGACTTTAACAACCGCTTTATTACAGTCGACAGTGGTACGTGTCTACCAACGTTGGAGTTCATACTGAAATTCCAGTCTAAATGAAGGGTTTCATTGGTCGACTGATTATTCTATTGACGGCCGCGATTAGTCAATTACAGTATTTTTTATGTGTACAGTGTAAAGTCTTCAATCAGCCTGTGTTTCAGGAACTGACCAATCGGACCTGTCAATCAAATAACCAGTCGACCGATGGAATCGTTCATTAAGACCAGAAATGAGTTTTTAACTCCGACATTCACCGCCATTTTTGTTAAACTTTTTTTGTTTGTTCGGCGACTTAAACATCGTTACTTCAGCTTATACAAGTTAAAGTTATATGACGTTTAAGTCGCAAACCAACTATTCTACTTTTTAGTACATGCTTCTAGTCATAAGTTTTGAAAAATAACGCCGTTTAGATTTGAAACGGGTGGGCGTGACCAACGCAGTAAGTGGGAGGGGCCAGCGATTGGTCATTTGTGCGCTTTGTAGATAGCCACAGACTCAAAACTTCTGTAGACGATCTGCGAATTTCCAAGATAGATGAATTGAGTGGTTGTCCAGGTTGTTCAATGAAAGGCCTTCAAGCGTGTGTGAAAGTGTTTGTAATGTTACACACATGCCCATGCATTGTTTTAACCCTTGTCAAGCTAAACCCGGAGTATTCCTGTATTGACAGGGGGTATAGACAAAGATCAGCCTGCACATTAGTGCAGTCTGATCTTAGTCTACACCTCCTGTTTGAGTCCTAAATCCCAGAGTTGTTTATAAATTTAATTTTCACCCTTGAGTAACGCTTCTAGTGCTTTCAGGCCGTTGCTTTTAACCTTTTCCCGTTTTTGAAAAAAAATAGACTAGTCCAAATTGAGAAAGGTTGCAGACGGCAATGAAAACTGGATGCCATTTGAAATAAAACCATCCTATGTGGTAGAAAACATTGTGGGAAAAGTAGAAATTGCTTGTTATAAGCAATTTCTTCTTTTTACACAATATTTTCTCAAGTATAGAATTATAGGAATGTAAAATCCCGTGTTTGAACAGGAAAGGGTTAATGGAGTTCACATAATGATTTTATTCAGTTTAACAAGGTTTAAGACTGCCTGTGCCATAAACCTGAAATATTAACATTATGTGTACCCGGCTGCTTACAGAGAGAGTCTGAATCCGTCAAACTACCAAAAGTCCTTTAACAATGGTCATGACAAAACACCTTTACACTAAATGACGGATCGCAGGTCACGCCCATTGACCTCCGACATGGCCAAGAGTTCGACTGGGATATCACTCGGCGTAGATTAAAAAAATAGTATATGGATAGGGACATGGAATACAATGCAGATCGTTACTGGGCGACTTAAACGTCATAACTGCAGCTTATTGTCCAATCGCTGGCCCCGTCTAATTTTTGCGTTGGTCCCGCTCATTGATTCCGACAGATGAAACCGCTTCGATTTTTCAAGAAAATTATATCCAGAAGCATGTAAAAAAAGTAAGTCAGTTTGCGACATTAACGTCTCAACTACAGTTTGAATAAGTTGTAGTAAAGACGTTTAGTCGCTTGACCAACAAAATATTTCATAAGTATAGCGACCGGTGTTGGAGTTCAAAGCACAACTACGGACTGAATTAATTATTTGATTGGTCTATTTGATTTCGTTTGATTTGATCTATTCCTCGATTGAGAGCCGCGAATGACCAATTAATCTGTAGTTACGACAATTAAGTCGCGTACATAAAAATGTCCAATTTCAAAGTCAATAACAATGTAGGAGTTCACAGTTTACTTCCGGTATGCATGAACAATTTCATTGGACAATATATTTTTGTCTGAGTTCATAGTTCACTTCCGGTATGCACGAACAATTTCATTGGTCAAACTATTTTTTGATTGATAGTTGGGTTCCGTCAATTTTCATTAGACTATAGGACCCTCATTGCAGCTATTCTGATAAAGATCATTCCTATTTGATAACTTACATCATGCCCACATTATTTAAATTTGATAATTTGATTTTGAATGTTTATAAGCAAGTGTGCTAAGGTATTTGTATGGTACATGAAAACTTGCACTTCACGAGAAACATTATGTTTCGGGCCTCGTCTTCTGTCTGCCTATCTGTCCGTCAAATATTAACCCTTGTCATGCTGTATAACTTACCTCACTGAATTGCTCTAAAATCAAAGGGCTGAAAGCACCAATAGGACTTGTTTAAAAATCAATATTTGTTTTAGAAATCATTTTCATAAACAAGTCTGGCAGAAAAGGTTCAAGTAGGTGTGTAGACTTAGATCAGATTGCACTTATGCGCAGGCTGATCTTGGTTTACACCTCCTGCAAAAAAACGGAATATTCCGGGTTTAGCATGACAACAGTTAATTTTAGAGCTCGTGTACACCAAACCGGGTCAGTTGCTGACCGACCGAGAACCAGAGCTGGGTACGAGTGACGGATCATCAGGATGATCGTGAAATACTACTGTGACATCTACATCAGCAACATCCGATCTTCTAGAGATGTTTGGTGGTAGGATTAAAGCCCAGACTGTAAGGAACCATTTGCGAACAGCTAAACTTGGAGCTTGAAGGCAACATAGTAGACCGATTTTACTCCTTATGGTAGGCACAAGAGGTTGGCATGGGTCATACCGCACCTACGGTTCAACCAAAGACAGTTGAACTCGATTGTATTTAGTTACAAGTCGTGATTAACATTGCGGTTTGCTAATGGCAGGGTATGTATGTCTGGAGAACACCGTACTAAAGCAAGTTTCAGAAAGATGGGCAGATTTGGCGGTGGGAGTTTTGTGCTTCGGGGATGTACTGTGCTCAAGGAAGTTCTCCAATTCTTGTTATTTATGGTAACTTAACCACTAACCAGTGCATGGATCAGAATTTGCAATCCTTTTTGCTCCCCTTCAAGCAAAGACACGGTCCTAGTCTTATGCTTCCGCGTGATAATTCTAGGCCACACACATCATTTTTAAATCAAGAAAAATGTCGGTATCGAAGTCTAAGACTGGCCTTCACGCAGCCCTGAGCTCAATCCCATTGAGCATATCTAGGACAAGCAAGGTCGCCTTGTCCACTAGGATGTCAGTCCACCTTAGACGTTGAGGGATCTTTAACGTACCCTTTTTGAACAATGGAGACGGTTTTACAAATGTTTTTAAGACCCATGGGGAGGCGTTGTGTTGCTGAAAGGGAATTGCTAGATGTGGACTCAATCGATATTGAAAACATAATTGTTATCTTTTGATCATTACGTCAATCTTATTTTGAGGTTACCCTAACTTCAATATAAACCCTACAGCTGAGAAATATGTGTATCTCTACGAAAAGCCATATATTTGTGGTCTTAATGCACAAATATGCCGCCGTCATAGCGCAGTCGGACGGTAGCGCGTCAGACTCCTAATCTTCAATCATGGGGTGTCAAGGGTTCGATCCTCGGCGGCGGCACATATCTTTTCCGACAATTGTCTTCCACGAATGGGTGGATATTCGTAATCCTAAGTGGGATAGTAGCTGGAGGCTATAGGGAAGGATGTAGTGGTATAGTACTGGTGTGAGAAATATCAGGATTCCATTGTTAGGTGTCAAGCCGCCGCGATATGACTGAAATACTGTTGAAAGTGGCATTAAACCCCATTCAATCAATCGATCTAAATGCACAAATAATCTTGCATTATATCTAATATCAAAACTTTAGTCGCAAATATTGTGTCAAGTCTTCCCTTTTGCTCAGTATATTTAATAGTGTATTTCCTAACTTGATGTGCCATAGTTTCGGCGTCTAGCTAAGCTGTACCTACGATATTATCGAGTTCCTTATACGATAAAATCTTTATATTATGAAGTCCATCGTTGGAGATATATATTAGAATTATCTTTGGGACTACTTATTAAAAACACGGACATAAAATGATATTAATAATGCCTGTTCAAAACGGAATATATACCATGCCATACCCATTCTCTGTATTAAACCATTCCAACACAATGACGCTTTTTGACGCCCCTCAAGAATAACAATTTGGTTCAAGCAATTTCTTCCTTTTCCGCATTGCTTACTACCCAGAAAGTTGAAAAAAACCACTAAATTTCATAAACTTTAAATTGTCGTCTCCAGCTCCTTTCAATTTGGACCAGTATATAATTTTATCGTTTGAAAATTGGATAAGAAGCCATTCAGTACTCATTGCAAAAAAAGCTAGACGATATGCGAATGAAAAATCGGCCCGTTTTCTGAGACACTAGCTGTGAATTAGAGGTTTGCACTGTATAGACCCGGAAAGATAGATAGAAGTTGCCACGTTACGTTGTCATGTCACAGAGATCCGATCATGAGATACACTCATGAATATTTGATCATCCATGATGTTAAAGACGACTTTGTGTCATTATTGTTTGATTAACCCTTTCCAGTTTCTTAAAGTTTTAGATTGGTCCAAATTGAAAGAAGTTGCAGACGAAAATTAAGATTGGATGCAATTTTGAAATGAAACCATCCTATGGTAGAAAGTATTCGTGGAAAAAAGTGAAAATGCTTGTTACAAGCAATTTCTTCTTTTACCACAATGGTTTTTTCAAGTATAAAATCGGAGCGACGTAAAATCCCGGGCTTATACAGGTTAACCTTCGCAAAAGAATGAAACACATATCGATGGGTCAGAGCGAAACAGTTTTAACTGCCAATAAACATATAGACATATACAACAGTTTCGCGCCGCCGTTAAAGCGTAGTCGGTGGCGCGTCAGACTCCCAATCTTCAATCATTGGACGTCATAGGCTCGATCCCCGGCGACGGCACATATTCTTTCCGACATTTGTCTTTTACCAATGAGTGGATAATCGTTAACCTAAGTGAGATAGCAGCTGGAGGACAGGAAAGGAAATAGTGGTAGTACTGGTGTGAGAAATACCAAGAATCCATAGTTAGGTGCTCCAGCCGCCGCGATATGACTGAAATACTGATAAAAGAGGCGTTAAACCCCATTCAATCAATCAATTAACAAGTGTTTCGCACTGACCCATCGATATGTGTGACCCGTCACGCAGAAAGGTGACCTTAAAATGCGAGTAAGATCGTTCCAGGTCGGACTTTTACGAGATAGAACAGCATATGATTAAGCGAGAATTCTGTCACAAAACAGTGTACAAAGTGACATTTTGGTCGTCCATTGAGTGATAGCTAAAAACAAGCGAGTTTTCTGCCATTATTTGTGAATGCAATCGAATCGATCACAAACAGTGTACAAAGCGACATTTTGGTCGTCCATTGAGTGATAGCTAAAAACAAGTTTTATCGTAATATGAAAAGCAAACGTTTTCAGCTAGCAAAGCGTCAGCTTTGATAGCTTAAGTTAACAAACAAAATTTCAACGAGTGCAAACTGCCACCGGAGGCTTCACGACTAAATCCGTTGAATGTCTACCCCATAAAAAGTAGATCTTTTTTCAGGAATATTGCAAACTCTGCTACTGTTTTTATCGCCCCATGAATCAACTTTATTCAAATTGTAGACACCTCCTTCAAAAGCGTGCTCATTAACCCAATCCAACTCAATCTCGGCTTTTAGATATTTAAGAAAATAACTTTGAAACTATTGTAGAAAATGAAGAAACTGCTGGTAATTAGCAATTTCTTCATTGTCCACACAGTTTTCTTACCCTACAAGGTAAAGGTTTTCTAAATTCCAATTATCATGATAACCTTTGACAAAGAAGATTTCTTGATAAAATCATGCTTTGCTCGCTTATAGTACGTTCAGTACTTTGAATTATTATAGTAAATAATTTTGCCCGTGATTCGTGAAAATTAAGATTTTTGCTGGCTCCCCAACCACTCGGATGAGGTCTATAGTTGGTATTTTTCAACATTATGGACACTTTCATTTGCATATTCGTGACTGGAGAATATCGCAAAAATTCGAAAACTTTATGCACTATGAGATGTAATTGCTTTCTAAAGTTCAGTTCGTGTCTTTACCACCCCTGCAAAATCATCTTGTTATCCAAACCTGTATATTTTTTTGGTAATTTGACCATATAACACATCAGCCAATTTGATGAAGACCACGAATGCAATTTATTAATTTACCTTTTCCCGCATAATCCCTGATTTTAGCTAGCAAAGCGTCAGCTTTGATAGCTTAAGTTAACAGACGAAATTTTGAGGTCGTCTCAAAGTTCAACGAGTGCAAACTACCACTGGAGGCTTAACCACTAAATCCGTTAAATGCCTACGCCATTAAAAGAAGTTCTTAATGTATTTCAGGAATATTGCAAACTCTATTCAAATTGTAGTGAACTGTGTCAAACGCACGCTATTTAACCCATTCCCAATCAATTCCGCTTTTTAAGCATTTTGAAAAAAAGCTTTAGAAAACATTGTGGACAATGAAGAAATTGCTTGTACAAGCAATTTCTTCAATGTCCATTATGTTTTCTACCCAACAAGGGAATTTTTTTAAATTCAACCATCCTTTGCTAGCTTACAGTGCTTTCAGCACTTTGATTAAGTCTTTGTGTTATCATACTCGAGAAAACGTTGTTGAAAAAAAAAAGAAGAAATTGAAAATTACAAACAAATTCTTCTTTTTTTCACAATATTTTCTATCAAATGGGACTATTACTTTTTGAATTGTACTTACCGTAAAATGTCGTCAGCTAGCCGTTTGAATTTTGGACAGGTCTAAAATTTCGAAAATCAGTAGAAGGATAAGATAACAACAACCAATCAAATTGACTTCAACAGGAAGTTCGACTTCGGTATCAAACGGTGATATTTACCTAATTAATTACCACTAACATGTTACAAATACGTAAAATAGTTGAATGGCGACCAAAACGCCGTAACTACAGATTGATAACGTTCAAGTCGCCCCCCCCCAAAAAAAATAAATAAAAATAATAACAAAAGAAGCTAAAACCCTAAATAAGTTGTAGTTGCGACGTCTAAGTAGCAAAACCGACACAATTAGTTAACAATAATGGCGCCCAATGTCGGAGCTCAAAATTCATTTCTGGTCTAAATGGATGATTTAACTGGTCGACTGGTTATTATATTGACATTGGTCATTTGGTACTAACACAAGAGGCCCATGAGGGTCTGACACGCTCTACTGGTTAACGAGTTAACGAGTTTTCTGTTAAAGAAATATGATATTTAAGGAAGTAAATTGCTTAAAGAAGAATGCATAAAGGAAACAAATGGACTTTATCACCTTTAGTATTTTAAGCAACAATCCTCAAGGCCCCTTTTTCCCGAGTTTCATGACAGATTCACTCCATTTCCAAAAGGAAGTTACCTTATGACCCTACAATTACCCTGAGAAATTTTCATCGGAATCTGACAATAACTGTGGACTTTATCAAATAAACAGGATTGTTTTGAATGAAAATCCATGAGGCCCATTTTTCTTTGTTTTCTGATGGATTAATTTCATTCCAAAAGGAACTTTCCTTACAACCCTACAATTGACCTGTGAAATTTTAAAGACAATCTGATAATGATTGTGAAGTTCATCACATACACAAAAATGTTTTGAATGATAATCTGTGAGGCCCCCTTTCCTTTGTTTCCAATGCCACAATTATTCCATGCATCTTTGAAGAGAATCCGATAAAACTGTTGACTTTATTGTGTTAACAAGAATATTAAAATCGAGTTCTCATAAGGCCCCTTTTCCCGTGATATTTTACTGTTGGTTTTATCATTCTTTGAAAGTTAAAAGTGAATCTGATGAAATATGGGGACTTCATTATGTTCACTAGAATATTAAAATAAAAATTCATATGACTCCTTTTTACATGATACTTGATGGATTGTACCCAGTTTTGAAAAGAACAATTTAAGTGATTATACAATCAATCTGTGAAACTTTGAATTGAATCCGGTGAAATCAAGGGACAACATTGTGTTCACTAGAATATTTAAGAAAGTTTTTCATAAGGCCCCTTTTAATATGTGACACTTGCCATAACCAGATCCACTGTCAAAATCAACAATTGTAATGATGGTACAATCAATCTGTGTAATCTGTGGAATTTATTGTGTTAATGAGTTTATAGTGAAATATTCATAGGGCCCCGTTTCCCATGATACTTTACAGAACAAACCAAATTTCAAAAGGAATAATTCTAATGAAGGTACAATCATTCTGTAAAAGTTAAAGAGAATCATTGAAAACAGTGGACTGAATTGTGTCAAGAATTTTTGGTAATAAAATTTTCATAAGGCCCCTTTTCTCTTGAAACTTAATAAATAAGACCCAATGTACAAAGGAACAATCTTAATGATAGATGGTTTGAGGTAAATAATAAAAACTGAGGACTTTATTCTGATAATGATGTTTTTGTAATAAAATTTTCATAAGGCCCCTTTTCTTGTGTTTCTTGACGGATCCTGCCCGATTCAGAAAGGAAGGATCCTTATGATGGTACAATCTTTCTGTAAAAGTTTGAAAAGAATTCGAAGAAAACTGTGGACTCTACAGTGTTAACGATCATTTCCAATGGTTTTTAATTAAATTTTCATAAGCCCCCTTTTCCGTGTTTCTTTACGGATCTAACCCATTTTCGAAAGGAACGATCCTTATGATGGTACAATCATTCTGAGAAAGTTTGAAAAGAATCAAATGAAAACTGTGGACTCTAGAGTGTTTACGAGGATTTCTAATGGATAATTTGATTAAATTTTCACAAGGCCCCTTTTCCCGTGTTTGTTGACGGAAAGGAACGATCCGTATGATTGTACAATCATTCTTTGAAAGTTTGAAGAGAATCCGATGAAAATTGTGGTCTCTAGAGTGTTAACGAGGGTTTTTAAATTAAATTTTAATTGGGCCCCTTTTCCCGTGTTTCTTGACGGATCTAATCTAATTTCGAAAGGAACGATCCTTATGATGGTACAATCATTCTGATAAAGTTTGAAGGGAATCCGGTGAAAACTGTGGACTCTTGAGTGTTAACAAGGAAAAGTTAACGGACGGGCGGACGGACGGCCAGACGGACGGGAAAGCCATCGCAAAAGCTCTGATGGCCTTCGGCCACTAGAACTAAGAACGGCTTTGTCACAAACAAAACAAATGTGATTTATGAAGGCTTTATGCCTTATCATTCATATGTCAAGTTTAAATACATATGTCATTGACCGGTGACCTTGAAGTTGGTACATGTGAAATATAAAGACTATTTCACAAACCGTTTTAAAGTTATTACCAATGAATAAATAGATTCGAATAGATTTGACCGTGATGAATGACTCGACCTTAGGAGAGGACATTTAAATAGTTGAAAGGACCTTTCACATGCAGAACACATGTGAACATTGAAGGTCATATCCCGTAATGAATAATGTAAGCTTTTTTTAATCTATTCGGCCTCGATAAATGACTAAATCACACTCACATTGCGGTCCTCACCTTAAACACGATTTCTGATACAGGAATGTGAGAATCAGGATTTGGTAATTTCTATTTTGACATTCACCCACTTAAAGTTAATACTTTAGAGGCAATCATGAGCGTTGGTGGATTCCGTTATTATTTTGCCGTTCTTGTTATAATGAACGATAAGTCAGACATGCATATAAAACGTGACTTCTCTTTCTCAAGTTGTCAGTATCATATCCCGTTTTTTTGGTGAAATATTTTGTTCGGCAAAGCGATTTCCTAGATATTTCTCTTGTATTTGTATCGATTTCAATCAACGTTTTCCGTTGGTGGATTTCATTTGATAACGTCATTTTACGGAAGTTTCAGATCTATTTATAGACAAGTGGGTTTTTAGATGTCAACGTAGGTATGTTGTTTACACGTTTGAAATATGTTACCTAACACTTATCTATATACTGTATTGGTCAGCTTTCTTTAGTCTTTGTAAAGGAAAAAAATCCTAATATGAAATTTACTTAACCAATTACCAAAGGACGAAATTTTAGACTGGTCCCGATTCAAAGATGTTGCAGACGCAATATTTAGTTTTAAAAATCTTTGCCTTTTGAGGTAGAAAACACCGTGGACAATGAAAAAGTTGCTTGTGGCAACCAATTTCTTCATTTTCAACAATGCTTTCAGAGACTGTTTTCTTAGAGGTATAAAAAGGCGTGATTGTGACGGAACGGGTAAAGGGAAACAAATTCTCGGACATACATTTCTACTGATATTAGAAAAGTGAACGATCTCGTTCCTCATGGACAGAAACTTTGTCTCTGTCTCTCTGTCTCTGACTCTCTCTGTCTCTCTCTGTCTCTTTCTGTCTCAATCTGTCTGTCTGTCTGTCTGCCCCTCTCTCTTTCTCTCTCACTCTCTCTCTCTATCTCTCTCTCTCTCCCTCTCTCTCTCTCTCTCTCTCTCTCTCTCTCTCTCTCTCTCTCTCTCTCTCTTTCGCTCTCGCTTTTCCTGTCCCTCTATCTCTTTCTACGTCTGTCTCTGTCTCCCTGTCTCTCTTTCGTTCTCTCTTCTTTAATATCTCTGTCTGTCTCTCTTTCTCACTCATTGTCAATCTCTTAAACACTGTTTTTTCAAGTAGACCTTGGTTCAATAACAGGTTATATTAGAAAAGTGCATGATCACGCTCTTGGACAAAATTTCTCTCCTTCTCTCTCTGTCTCTCTGTCTCTCTGTCTCTGTCTGTCTGTCTGTCTCTGTCTGTCTGTCTGTCTGTGTGTGTGTGTGTGTGTGTCTCCCCTCTATCTATCTCTCTTTCTCTCTCTTTCTCTCTCCCTCTCTCTCTCTCTTTCTTTCTTTCTCTGTTGTTCAAGATTTTAGTTCTGTCCAAATTCAAAGGTTTGGGAGATGAAAATTTAAAGTGAATTTTATTCAAAAAAAAAACATCATAAATTAGGGTGATAATATTTTGGGAAAGGATGAAATTGTTTATTACAAGCAATTTCTTCTTTTTCAGTATATATTTTCTAAATTATAAACCGCAGGGACGTAAAAAACCAGGGATTGAAGAGGAAGGGGTTAAAATACCTTTTATGCTTTACAATGCTTTTAGTACTTTGATTTCAATGCAGGATGTAAAAGATTTTATTCAGCATCACAAGAGTCATACCATAATGGTCATAACTGAATATACAGCTCTTCAAGATAGTAAACAAAACAATAGGAATAATTTCTTCTTTTTCTTTTCTTAAAATGAATGAATAAATGAATTTCGAAGTGATATAATTCTGGGATTGTAAGATTTTTCAAAGCGATGTTAAACACCTTGCAAACAAAACCTTTTTTCCGTGAACATAGCAAACGAGGACTTCGTGTATCGCTGTATCTTTTAACAGCTCGTACTTCCTTCAATAACCTCAAACAAAAACGAAATAAAACCGAGGAGTGTAAGTGTATGGAATTAGTATCTGAAAGCTGAATGTAAGTTTATTATTCACTTAACTCTAGTCATGCTAAACAAATTCTTATTCGGCAATTTATTAAAATAAAAAAGACTGAGAGCACTGGAGGCACGGGGGGGGGGGTGTTACAGACTTAGATCAAACTGCATATTTGAGCAGGCTGATCTTTGTCTATTTCTCCTACAAAAAAAGAAATATTCCGTGTTCAGCATGACAAGGGTTAGTACTCTTGTTCGAAATATGTGGGCGTATCCAGGTGGATAAGATAATAAAATGAAAAAAAAGGAAGACTTGAATTATAAAAAAAAAAAGAATAAAGAAAAGGAAAACCGATAAGAAAAGATAATAATAATAGATGAATGGTAAAAAAAAAGATCAAATATAAAATAAAAAAGAAAGGCTAAATGTGATGATACGACTGGTTTATGAAATTTACGAATTAGAGCAACCAACATAGCCACCAGTCAACATTTTCTTCCGTTCCCACAATGTGTTCTATAAATAAAATAATTAAATATAATGATCGCCTAAAAATCAGGCTTCAATATAACAAATAAGATAGAATATATTGTGAGTAAAAAAGAAATCGGTTGTTACAAGTCACATCTCCTTTTTCTTCAATGAGCGGTAATGTATTAACTAATTGACCTATGCTCGATCTGATTTCTTTTTCAAATGTTTGTCTGGCGGGCGCTTTTTTCCGTTCCAAGGCACATGTAAGAAAATCTTGTGAGATTCAAAGCAACATTGTATCAAATTTATTGATAAACTTTATGTTAATAAACGAATGGGTTTTGAATTAGAGGATAATTGTTTGTTTCAGTGTGAGCCAACGAGTGAACAAGAAGAAATATACTTTCATGGGTGGCGGAGCCACGAGTATCTCTTTAATGCGAAATGAGACAACACATTACTTTTCGGGCACTATATTTATCACGTGACCTATGACGTCCTCAGTGTATTCTGACTCGCTTATAAATGATATGGCGCCTTGAACACGCTCTTAGCTTATTTCTGTAACATATCGCATGTATCGAGAATGGTTTCGATTTCTCCGTTTTCAACTCAAAGCTATTGTGATCGCCAGTTGTCGATCATCCGTCCGTCTGAGAACAAATCTTTAAAAACCTTCTTCTTCTAAACTACCCGTAAGATTTCAATGAAACTTTACAGGAAAGATTCTTGTGTGACGGTCTTCCAAAATACCTTAGAGGATAGGGATCGCCGAATAACACTGGTTTCTATGGCAACCGATAGGTTGTTAACCAAAAGGATTTTCTTATGTATTCTTAAATTTTAATTAAAAGCTTTTACTATCAGGGGTATGCTCAATAATAATCTTTTTTTTTTTTTTTTTTTTTTTTTTTTTTTTTTTTCAAATGAATTTTGCTCCAGCACAGGTCAATAATCCTGATATGAATCCCGATCAGCCTTTGCAGAACATGCAGTCTGATCAGGATTTTTGTGCCTGTATATATTTTTTTTGTTGCTTATTATAATGGGTTAATAGTACCTTAAATTGGATTTTATACTTCCTTTAGCCCATTCCAACACAATCCTGATTGTTTGCATACTACAAGATATTAACTTTGGAGAACATTGTGGATAATGAGGAAAATGCAAATTATTTCTTCATTTCCCACAATGTTTTATGCCAAATAGACATTTTTTTTCCCAATATGATTTGTTGTTTGCAATTTCTTTCTATTTGGACTTGTCAGAAATTGGGTTGTTTGGTGAGGGGTTTAAAGGATTTAAAGTTAATATTTATTACCTTGCATTATTTTCTATCTCAACAATGCAGTTTTTACAAGCTTTTTAATATATTTTGCTTAAATATAGCATTTATCCTGTAATTTTGTATCTCTTGAGATTCTGTCTCTGTTGCATTGATATAATGTAATGTTATACTATTTTTCCGCCAAAGTCATTGCCATTTTTTGACGATGTTGCCGTTGACGTCATGTGACGTTGATGTCATTATTATCTGTTATTGTTTAAAATGGTGTCCCTTGAAAAAGGTTTTTTTTATACCGAAACTAGTCGGGAAATTAAAATTTAAACAATTTATCTTGAAGTTTGATCTCTATTGTTTATTGTTATTAGATTTTAATTAGAAATAAAGAGCTTTTTTTTTAAAAAATTACCCCCTCCAAATGTAAACATCAGATGTCAATGATCCTTAGATGATGGTCTTTCAAAAGAAAAGCATCGGAGAAATGGAATCCATGGATAACTGGTTGGAATGGAAACTTAAGAATTCTTCTTATGATTTATAAAAAGATGTTTTCATCTTAGACCATAATTTCTAGAGCTTTCATATTGTGCATATGGCATCACCGCATGGTCCTCTACTATACTACTTTGGTTATGATGATTTATAATAGCCCTGTGAGCAGCTTTGTGACTTTTAAGAAAAAATGAAGAAATACTGATATTTCTAAAAGAAAGGCCGTTGTCCACTGTGCCCGATTTCAGTCTAGAACTTGGGAGAGATAAATGAATTCAGAACGAAGTTGACTTTAATAAAAAGAAAACAATATGGGTAAAAAAAATAACATACATGTCTGAGGTGAGGGATACAGTGCCTTTATTGCCCTCTTGTTTTACTGTAGACAAACGAATTTTCAACTGTTTAGTTGGAAAGGAGGCTCTATTTTTGTAAAACTAGAGGTGCCTAAGCGCCTGTATCGCTCCAGAGGCATGAATGTACTGATTTCAGTCCTACACTTAAGTGACTTCCAGCCAGAATTTTCCTGGAGAAAGTAACTGTAAATGAATTTTCTACGGTCAGTTAAATATACAAACTGACCCTCAAATCACCACAGGACACCAGATTGGTATGTTTACTGATAAGCCCAGGATGTAATTTGAGTAACTTGAGTATAGCCTTTGCAATGGTGATAATTCCAATTCTGGATCATGAGAGGCTTTTATCAGCCTAACAACCTCTTTAAATGAAATATTCACTCTGTACATATCAGCAATTCCATATTAAATCATCATCATAAAATTGCCCTTTTGACAAACTAAAGAATATGATCTTTGAAAAGTAAAGTTGGAAAAGAAGCAATGTCTCATTTTCGCACAATATTTCTTACCTAAATGACATTTTTTTCCATATCAATTCTTTCTAATTTGCTGCATTTGGTATCTTTTAATTTATGCAAGCTTAAAATACTATTACTACAAATTGTTAACGCTATATACATATTTAATCACAGGGTCTCGAAGCCCTTGGTAAATATTGATTAAAACCGTCATTAAAATAACAAGCAATTTGTCCTCCTTTTACAAAGATATTTAATAGTATTTCAAGCTGATTTGAAAGCAATATTGACACACTTTAAATTGTAACCTGCATTTTTTTTTCAATTTCAAACAGGCTATTATTTTAGGTGTGCAAATTATAATGTGTTCACAGAACTGATCCTTAGGTCATGATTATTCAAAATACCACACAGAATTCAAAACCACAAAGAACACTGGTTGCCACGCCGACAAAAAAAAACAACTTTAGAATAATTCTTTTTCCACACATAAGGCCTAGGGTATTCAAATTTTGTTCATTGCGGTCCTAAAGCAACCAAACTAGTTAAAATCAATTTGGCGAGGTCATCAAAAGCCCTACGCTATGGGAACTCGAATTTTCACAGAGATAAAGAGTCAAATCTTAGTAAATATTCTCCTTGCAGACCATAAGGTATTTGGCTTTCAAATTTTGTAAGTAGCATCGCCTTATGGTATTTTTATAAAATACTACAAACTAACGGTCTTCCTATGGCAACGTAAGCCCTGTATGCTATGGGATCACAGATTTTACATAGAGCAAAAGAAGGACATGTAATGAAAATATTTTCCTCAGAAACCATGAAGCCTAGAGCTTTCAAATTTTGCATGTAGCATGTCCCTATGGTACAAATATATTTCTAGTCTATAACTTTCTTTATAAACTTAAGCCCTATGTTGTTGGGTCTCGAACTTTATATCGAGGTGAAGATCTTTAAATGATCTTCCTAAACCATGAGGCAAAGAGATTTTGATTAGTTGCCTAGTTGGTACTGTAATAAGTTACTTTGAAGGATTATTCTTAGATAAGCATGTAAATTATTTATTGTGAGATCCCAGGTTTCTTTGGAATTCAAAATTTAAAAAAAAATTCTGCTTTAAAGCGAAGGACTAAAGCTTTCGAATTATACAGGCAGCATTACAAATAATAAATACTATTAATAATTACTGTTGGATTAATGTTAGCCCTATGTTTGAGAACCTAGAATTTAACATGGAGATAATGAAAACAATCTTTAAAGATATTAAACCTTCTCCCAAACCATTTTGCATAGAGCTTTAAAATCTTTCACTTGAAATCAGATTAATGATCCCTTTCCAGAATACATGTAATTATCTCTATAAATCAAAATTATCCTTTTATTAAGGGATTCAGGTTTAATCAGAAAAAAAAGAAATCATTATAAACAAATTTTCACCGGCTAAACAATTAGATCTAGAGCTTACAGATTTTTAAGTAACAATATCATATGATCCCCTGTCAACATACTTCAAGCTGTCATTCTACCATTGAACATTAGCGCTTTGTTAATTTGTTTTGGGATTCAGTACTTAAAGATAAAGAAGGTTGTATTTAAAAAAATATTCTCCTCCCAATGAGGTATGCACATTTTGCATGAAATATTTTCCTTTTAGTCGGCTACCGAGCTAAGTCAAATTCTCACCAGTACATATTGTTGGACAGCAGATTTCATTTAGAGATAGTCAAAGCAAATTGTGTATGATGCCCATATATTGAATGCTCCTTCAAAAACATTACCAAAGTTAAAATTGTAGACTCGTTTTTGTTCAATTGAAAATTAAGTTGAGCGACATAAGGCCATCTTTGGACTCTTGCTACATATAATTTTCTACACAGTTAAAGCTATCGCTAGTAGTGAGTACAGTACATGTTTCTTAAATCATGACTTTGCGGGTGAAGGAGAAATAAATTGGTTGCTTGCATTTCTCCTGGTCCTTCAATAAGATCATTCTTCTTTCAGATTGTTCAGATTGCTTTTTTCAAATCAATATTGCCATGATATTTCAGAGAACCTAAGAGGCTAGACTAGAATATGGGCTATTTTCATCTAATACACAAAGTTTGAAGTAGTTGGGTTGATGATTATAATGTCAATGTTGTAAGCTACATTTCAAAGCTCTAGGCTTACTAGTTTAGGAAGAGAAGATTTCTAAAGATTTCCGTCTTTATTCCTATGTAAAGTCCAGAGTCCCGCTACATGGGGCTTTTTGTCAGAGAAAAGCAATTCTTTGGCATATTTTGGTATTGTAATGAAATATACCAAATATCAAAGCTTTAGGCATTATGGTTTTTGGAGAATGTTTTATTAGATAATTTATTATACCCCTGCTTGTAAGAAGGGAGGTGTATAATGGTCTAGTCTTGTCTGTCCGTTCTGTAGCTATCTTTTTTTTATCTCATTTTCTCAGCAGTAATTCTTAGCAATGACTTGAAATTTGGTGTGAAGGTTCATCTAGGGGCCTTACATGACGCTTGCCGAAATTTGGTCTGCAAAGTATATATACATGCACATGTACTTTTTGTTTTACGACTTGGTTTCTTTTAAGGCATTGCCTGGATAGTGGTATATTTGTCACATTTTTCTCAGCAAATATTCTTAGCAATGACTCGAAATTTGGTGTGGAGGTTCATCTAGGGGTTATACATTTACTTAGGACTACAAGATATTTACTTTCTGTTCAAAAACTTAGTTTATACTCGGACATTGCCTGGTATAGTGGTAAATTTTCTTCGCATTTTTCTTAGCAGCTATTCATAGCATCAACTTGAAACTTGTGGGTCCTACATGGTGCCAATGGAATTTAAGTCTGCAAGTTAACTACTTCCTGTTTTACGAATTAGTATATTTTCCAACATTGACTGATACAGTAGTACATTTTGTCGCATTTTTCTAAGCAACTGATGATAGCATCGACTTGAAACTTGATGTAGCGGTTCATCTAGTGGTTCTCAATTGAGTTTATCAACTTCCTGTTTTAGGATTTGTCAATAAGTAAACCCAATGAATTCACCATATTTCATCAGATATACTTTAAACTTTCACAGGATAATTGTACCATCATTAGGATGGATATTTTAGAAATTGGTCCTGATCAATCAAGAATCATGGCACAAGGGACTTTATGGAAATTTTACCTCAAAATCTTTGTTTACACAATTAAATCAACAGATTTAATCATGTACTTTTTGTTTTACGACTTGGTTTCTTTTAAGGCATTGCCTGGATAGTGGTATATTTGTCACATTTTTCTCAGCAAATATTCTTAGCAATGACTCGAAATTTGGTGTGGAGGTTCATCTAGGGGTTATACATTTACTTAGGACTACAAGATATTTACTTTCTGTTCAAAAACTTAGTTTATACTCGGACATTGCCTGGTATAGTGGTAAATTTTCTTCGCATTTTTCTTAGCAGCTATTCATAGCATCAACTTGAAACTTGTGGGTCCTACATGGTGCCAATGGAATTTAAGTCTGCAAGTTAACTACTTCCTGTTTTACGAATTAGTATATTTTCCAACATTGACTGATACAGTAGTACATTTTGTCGCATTTTTCTAAGCAACTGATGATAGCATCGACTTGAAACTTGATGTAGCGGTTCATCTAGTGGTTCTCAATTGAGTTTATCAACTTCCTGTTTTAGGATTTGTCAATAAGTAAACCCAATGAATTCACCATATTTCATCAGATATACTTTAAACTTTCACAGGATAATTGTACCATCATTAGGATGGATATTTTAGAAATTGGTCCTGATCAATCAAGAATCATGGCACAAGGGACTTTATGGAAATTTTACCTCAAAATCTTTGTTTACACAATTAAATCAACAGATTTAATCATCAGTTCTCTCCAAACTCTCAAAGAATGGTTGTATAATCCTAAGAATTGATTTTTCTAAATGGGTAAGGTTAATAAATTATTACAGGAAAAGGGGCCTTATTAGAACATGGTTGAAATATCCTCGTTAACAGAATAAAGTTCAGTTTTTATCGGATTCTCTTCAAAGATTCAAGTAATAATTGTGATACTGGAGACACCGGAAAGGGGCCTTATAGATTATTATTCAAAACATTCTCGTTTAAGCAACAAGGTCCATAATTATCACCAGATTATCTTTAAAATTTCACTAGACGATTGTAGGGTTGTAAAGAAATTTCCTTTTGGAAATGAAAAAAAATCTATAAAAAAAACCCCAGGAAAAGGGGTCTTATCGATTGTTGCTTAAAATAATAAAGGGGATAAAGCCCAATTTCATTTTATGCATTCTTCTTCTTGTCATGCTGAACCCGAAATATTCCTGTTTTGGCAGGAGATATAGACAAAGATAAGCCTGCAAATATGTACAGTCTGTTCTTTGTCTACATCTTCTGTTTGTCCAGTTCAAGCCAGAATTGTTTATGAAATCAATTTGTACAAGAAATACTGCCCAACAACTCAAATCTTTGATTTCAATGCGATTCTGAACAAGGGTTGAATTCAGCGTGACAAGAGTTAAGCTTTTATCTTCCTTAAATATAAGATTACTGGAAACATGAGCATCTCAGGCCCTCATGGGTCTCTTGCTAGGAGGAGGGCCTTACAATTTCTGAAGCGAAGGGTTTATTTAAACCAGGTTTCACATAAATTGCATAATGAGATTTTCTCAATTTTTAAGGACATTGAAATGTTCAAAAGATATAAATATTTAACCCATTCTAACACAATGAAACTTTTTTAATGCTCAGCAAGAAAAACAATTCGGTAAACATTGTGTAAAATACAGAAATTGCTTTTTGCAAGTATTCTCTCCATTTTAATTCGGACCGGTCTAAGATTTTGCTGTCTGTTAACGAGCTAAAAAGAAGAACTTACTATTTTCCCCAACAATACTGGACATAAATATGAACAAATTTAATAGGAGCAACCCATTACACTTAACCCTTTCCTGTTTTTCAAAATTTTATACCTGTCCAAGTTCAAAGGTTTTGCAGACGAATGTTTTAAGTGGATTTGATTTGACAAATGACCATTCAGTTGGATAGGAAACATTGTTACAAGCACAGGGGTCGACAGTAACAGTGTCACGGAATCTCGAGGATCCCTGAAAACTGGAAGGGACTCAAGCCATCTCAGGCTAGGGATTCCGTCAGGATCCTTCAATATTTCTCCAGTACAATAGATATTAATGCATCAACTAATGCTCCTGATTTTTTTGTTTGCTTGTTTTTGTTGAAAACATTGTGGATAATGAAGAAATTGCTTGTAATAAACAATTTCTTCATTTTCCACAATATTTTCAGAAGTTTTTTTTTATTCAAGTTGGGCTGAGAAGGTCAGGATTGAGTGTGAATGAGTAAATGTTTATCAAGGAGGGGTCGCTGATTATCTGGAGGAAACCCTGAAGTAATAAGTAATAATTAATCACAATCACTTGATACAGCTTAAGTGTGGTTGAAATGGAAAATCTGTCTGCTTTGAGAGACATAAAATCAACAGTGTAACTTTGGTAAGAGCAAATGTGTGACTTCCTGTTATCAGGATTGCTGATCTAATGGTCGGTCAGAATAGTTTTATTGCCCCCATGCTGTTAAACTCTCCAAGAATGCCGAAATGACCGTTACAGTGATATGGAGATCTGATTTTATCTCAATTCACTAGTGAATATTTTGAGGCACTAAAGTATCTGACTGGATTTAGCAAATGGTGTTTTCCGAAATTCAATATTAACCGAATCATATTCACCATGTGTAGCAAATAAATCTTGTCAATGGTATCTTTTCATATTTCAAACATTTCATTGTTTTACATCATTCAATTCATATACTGATTTTTTTTTTTTTTTTTTTTTTTTTTTTTATATAAAAAAACACCGGATACCATATATGGACATAAGCAACGACCATAAAAGCCGTGTTTTCAACCAATCAAAGTTAATAGGTGGAATCTGAAAAAGAGTCACCAGAAGACCGTTCCAATGAAATTTGGTTGAAATGGTTTCTGAGAAAAAGATTTTAAAGCTTTCAGCATATATGGAAAATAGCCCTGCCCACTTAAACCATGCTTTTCACCCAATCAAAGTTCTTTGAAGGCATCTGATAAAGAGTCACCTGAGGATCATTCCTATAAAATCTTTTGAAATCCATCAACTGGTTTGGTGTTTCTGAGAGATCTTGTTTAAAGCTTTCACCATAAATGGAAATAAGTCACGCCCATTAACGCAATATTAATCATACGATCAAAATTCTTTGAAGGAATCTAATAAAGGGTCATCCAATGATCATTTCTATGGAATCTTGTTGGAATCCATCAATGGTTTCAGAGAAGAAGGTTTCTAAAAACTTTCACCACATATGGAAATAAGCCCTGTCCATTAAAGCAATGTTTTATCATCTGATCAAAATTCTTTGAAGGAATCTGACAAAGGGTCACCCAAGGATCGTTTCTGTGAAATTTTGTCAAATTCAGTACTTTCTGAGCGGAAGATTTTTAAAGTAAATGTTTACGGACGGAAGAACGCACGAAAGGACACACGACGGAGACAACGCCATGATAATAACTCGCTGGCTTTCAGCCAGTTTAGCTTAAAACAATAATCTTATTCACTTTGCTGGCAAAGCCAAGCGTCCGTAATGTGCAGGCAAAATAACCACGTAGACTGTAACCTCGGTTTTCAGACAAATAACAGGTCATTATTGTGAACGTAGTAGAGTAATTTATTCACGTTATGAATGACTGGCTAATTCAAAAGATTACCCTCTGTTTTTGGTTGGAATTCAACCTACTTTCTCAGGCAATGATCACCCTTTTCCCTCTTCACACAGTGTCTGCCAGCAAAGGAAAGTGCTCAGATGCAACCCGATGTACGTGTACATTCTTTTATGTGAATTTAGTGAAAATGAAATATTTTTCCCCTTTTTAGCTAACCTGACTATGGGGCGTGATGGGGCTGTGTCCAGCATCCGTGGGCAACTTTTACCTTTTGTGTACTCTCGGGGTCACATTTTTGGCTCAAATGCCTTGAATTTTTGCCAGAATGTTTGTCTACATGATAGCCCAGACGAGTTCGAAAATGGGTCATGTGTGGTCAAAATCAAATTCAGCAGGTCAAATCTTAGAAAAACCCTGTGTGACCTCTAGAGGTTACATTTTTGGCTCAAATTTATGTCAAAATGTATGTCTACATGATATCTTTCACGAGTTCAAAATGGGTCATGTGGGGTCGAAAACTAGGTCAACAGGTCAAATCTTAAAAAAAAAATTATGTGCATTCTAAATGTCATATTTTGGCTCAAATGCCTCGAATTTGTCAGAATATTTTTCTACATGATATCTTGGACGAGTTCAAAAATGGGTCATGTGTGGTCAAAATCAAATTCAGCAGGTCAAATCTTAGAAAAACCCTGTGTGACCTCTAGAGGTTACATTTTTGGCTCAAATTTATGTCAGAATGTATGTCTACATGATATCTTTGACGAGTTCAAAATGAGTCATGTGGGGTCAAAAACTAGGTCACCAGGTCAAATCTTAGAAAAACTTTGTGTGCTCTCTAGAGGTAATATTTTTGGCTCAAATGTCCTGAATATATGTCAGAATGTTTGTCTATATAGCATCTCAGAAGAGTTCGAAATGAGTCTTGTGGGGTCAAAAACTAGGTCACAAGGTCAAGTCTTAGTAAAACATTGTGTTCACTCTAGAAGGTCACAATTTTGCTCAAATGCCTCAAATTTTGGTCAGAATAATTGTCTTCGTGATGTCTCAGACGAGTTCGAAAATATGTCATTAGAACAAAATCTAGGTTACCAGGCCAGAGCATAGAAAAAGATTGTGCTCTCTTGATGTCACATTTTTTACTCAAATGTCTTGAATGTATGCAAGAGTATTTGTCTACATGAAGAATCCAAAAATGGGCCATGTGGGGTCAAAAACTAGGTCACCAGGTCAAATCTGAGAAAAACCTTGTGTCACATTTTTGCTGAAATGTTTTGAAATAATGTTGTTCTACATAATATCACGGACGAGTTCGAAATGGATCATGCAGGGTCAAAAATTGGTCACCAGGTCAAATCTTAGAAAACCTTGAATACACTCTAGATATCATATTTTTGGCTCAAATGTCTTGAAACTAAGTCAGAAAGTTTGTCTACATGATATCTGGGACCGGCTCAAAATGGGTCATGTGAGGTCCAAAACTAGGTCACCAGGTCAAATCTTACAAAAACCTTGTGTGAACTCTAGAGGTCACATTTTCGGCTCAAATGCCTTGAATTTTGGTCAGAATGTTTGTCTACATGATAGCTCGGACGAATTCGAAAATGGGTCATGTGGGGTCAAAAATTAGGTAACCAGGTCAAACTTGCAAAAAGCCTTGTGTCCATTCTAGAGTTAACATTTTTTGCTCAAGTATTTTGAAACTCTGTCAGAATATGTTCTACTTGATATTTTGGAAGGGTAAAAAACTAGGTCACTTGGTTAAAATTTAGAAAAACGAGGCCCTTATGTTTGTATCAAAGGTCTTTATATTTGTTGAGATTGTATTTTTCCGTGATCTCTTTAATTTTCGATATTGGGTTACATGGTTAATAAAGCAGTAGGAGAAAAATTCCTTAGCATAACTTCTAATTCTAGCCTTTAATTCAAGGGGAATATCGATGTATTGTTTGAATGTTTAGAGGTTTTTTTTGTGTGTGTGTGTGTGTGTGTCATGGTTTTAGTATTATTTATCCACCTAATATATTGCTACATAAACAACGTGAATTCTATAAATAATGCATGTTTCCACTGAACCTTTACCGGATATCCACGAAAAGCCACTTTCACTCATTAAATAACCATGGAGTTAATATCTGGTTTTGATTAAAATACTAATTGCCCGTTTCGGTGTATTTTGAGGTATTTGATAAAAACATCTTCCTAGGTTTTAGAGATACCAATACCATGGACTGTTAAAAGATAAAAATGACAGTTTGCTGCCGTTCCCCATGAATGCCTCTTTAATTCAAGTTTATGTTTATGGCTGAACAATCTTTTTAGAGATTGATTGATTGAATGGGGTTTAACGCCACGTTCAACAGTATTTCGGTCATATCGCAACGGCTGGAGCACCTAACAATGGTTTTCTGGTATTTCTCACACCAGTTCTACCATTTCATCCTTTCCTAGTCCCCAGCTGCTATCCCACTTAGGTTTATGATTATCCACCAATCTTTTTAGAGACAGTCAAACATTGAAAAAAAAAACTCCCTTTTAGAAGAGTCTGGTACCCAGACTATTGGTCACATTGTGCGTAGTTTCAAGATGTTCCTTTTCCATTTGACGATTCACAAATCAAAAGAGTTGTCGGGCTATAGATAAGGGAACTCGGTGTGTTTATAAACATTTTTCCGTGAATGACTTGAGAGTGGTTTTCTAGCCAGACAACCGATTCAGGTCAATAGGCCAAGTTTTGTAACGATTGAATTGCGATCCTGGCCTAATCTTACACCTACAAACCTTTACCCCTCCCGACATTTACAGTTATGAAGGAAATAAAGTAGAGACAATCTTAACCCTTGTTATGCTGAACCCGGAATAATCCTGTTAGCTACGGGAGATATTTACAAAAATCAGCCTACACATATGTGCACCACATGTTTGTCCCTTTAGAGCTAGAGTTGTTTATCAAATCAATTATCAAAAGAAAAAGACCCACAATAAGTGTTTTATGATGCTTTAAGTCTGTTGATTTTGATAAAGTCTCACCAACCATTTTATTCGGCATGATCAAGGGTTAAGATATGGTGAGTTGGTATCTATCTTTGGTTTAATATTATCAGCATTTCTATTATTGATTTCGATGGATGATGCTTTTCGGTGGATAATTGGGACTTTCTCGGTGGATTATAACTTGATAATTTCACCGAGAAGACAGTGAAATCTTAAGAATGATAGCTCGCTGTTTTTGGTAGATATAGCCCTGCTTTCGTTCATGACGCACGAATGTACGTCATTTACGCGGGCCAAAAGACACTGATGACGTCATCAGATCGTCATGTATTTCATGTGCGAAATGATGTGCATTTGGAAAATGTCTCATAAAGACTACAATTTGATTTGTATCGTTTGTTTTTCGCGCAAAGCCTCAACTAAAGCATATTTTCACTCATTTCGCCACCACTCTCGAAAAAGGGAGCTTTTGTTGTTCACTAAAGGAAAGGTAAATCGATCTCACACTTAAACAAACAACAATCCTCTATGTCATATTTCGATTTCGAAATCCACTATTTATACCGAACCTTCCTTGTATTCAGCACTCATGACTAAAGACCCCAGCAATTCGTCGAACCAAAATGACAATATTTGTCGATACAAAATTTATAATCTGTGTTTCGGGTATTGAAAATCGTACATTTTTCACACTGTTTTCCGAAGCTTTTAGCTAGCAAAGCGTCAGCTTAGATAGCTTAAGTTAATAAACAAAATTTTGAGGTCGTCTTAGAGTTCAATGAGTGCAAATTACCACTGGAGGCTTAACCACTAAACCCATTGAATGCCTGCACCATAAAAGTAGTCCTTATGAATTTCAGAAATATTGCAATCTCTGCAAGTTCATCTCCAAGATATCTTTAGCTCACTTGAGCATATCGTCTGCAAAATGAGTCTGATCAGTGTCTTCACTATACACATGTATGGCTATATGATTTAACTGTATTCAAATTGTATTTAGACCATTCCCACATAGTCTCCCTTTTTACACATCTCAGATAAAAAGCTTTTGAAAACATTGCGGTCAATGAAGGAATTGCTTGTAACAAGCAATTTCTTCAATGTCCACAATGTTTTCTAGCATACAAGGCAAATATTCTAAAAATTCCATCAACTTGAAATTGCCGTCTGAAACTTTTTTTTCAATTTTAACCAGTATTAGATATTGTCGTGTTGTAATTGGTTAAGTCGATCCTGGATTCCTTCAATCTCGTTTAATGATAACCTTTGACCAATAAGATAGCTTAACAAAACCGTGCTTTGCTGGCTAAAGACACTTTCAGTACTTTGATTTATTGAAGGACGTAGCAGTAATCAGACATTAGTGACGTCATCAAAACACCGGAAATTTCCAACGTCATAAAGTAACGTCATTCGGGCAGGTTTTCCTGTATAAAGGATCGAAGACCGTTGTTAGCTGCTTAGCCTCGTATTTGTAAAAGTTAGATTGATTCAATTGAATTAGCGTGGCTGATAAACCACGGCGGGATTTGTTTACAAATTTTTAGGTATGTAGGCCAAGTCTTCAGGATGATGGCCTATTAACTAATAAAAACCAATGAATTGATGAAAAATGTCAGCCAAAGTCCAATGTACTTTTGTAGGCATTACATAAATTGTGTTTCGGATGTACCGAATGAAATATTTGGAATTTTGTTGTGACACTAAACTTATATTGGAATAAAATAAATCTTTTTTTTTTTTTTTTTTAATTCGGTTCTCTGTTTGTTTGGCTTTAATTTATCTAATCAAAGTTAGTGAATTTCATTTTTGGATTATTCTCTTCAAAGATATGATTTCTAATGCGATGTGTAAAATTGAATTTTATTTGAATCTTAGATTCCAATTTATTGTATCTTGATATGCATACATGGCTTATTCACGATTGAATATATATTCGCGAATTATTAAAGTGAACCGAAAATAAACCGAAAAAACTTATCACACTGTATGAATCCGCAAAGCGGATTCATGCATAAGTGTGATTAGGTTTTTCGGTTCATACCTCCCTGAAAACAAAAAACATTCTCTTCATTTCTGATAATCTAATAGCATCGAGAGAAAAAGCAAAACTTTACAAATTTAGTTACCTTTTTGGATGGGACTATTTTGCACGAAAGCATACAAAATCGTTGCGTGCTCAAAATTTTGTTCGTGGAGTTATGAATATTTTTTTCGACCAATCATAACGCCGTTTTTGATAGACGAAACTAAAAATTATGGACAAATGGCCCCAATATCTGTAAGCGAGTTTAGAATTTTGCAAACGTTTGAAAATCACAATAAGACATAATTATAGTAATTAATGATTAAATAAATGAATTAACATAAATGGAAAAGTCGCCAATTTTTCTTAGTAAAAGTAAAACTGCGACATTCGATTAGAGTCTAATTTTTGAGATTCTTATATTGTAGGTAGTTCAGATAACATTCTGTTTTCATCGATATATGAAACTAAAACATTATCACATTTTAATGAAGGTAATAAGCATAAAGAAGTGTTATTGTATTCAATACGTTAAAAAAAGGCTTGAGGCTTAGTGCAAAAACATCGTTAGAGTCTGTAGAATGCATTAATACTAACGATGTGTTTGCATTAGGCCAATGATTTATAAAAACTATAAAACCGCATGATATTACAATTTTGAGAAAGTTTCGACCCCCCCTTTCTTTCTCTCTCTCTCTCTCTCTCTCTCCATCTCTCTCTCTCTCTCTCTCTCTCTCCATCTCTCTCTCTCTCTCTCTCTCTCTCTCTCTCTCTCTCTCTCTCTCTCTCTCTCTCTCTCTCTCTCTCCTCTCTCTCTCTCTCAACCTCTTTCTCAATCCGGGTATCAGAAAATCACAAAATTTGATAGTCTGGTATACTTTAAATTGATTTATTGTTTAACCCTTTCCCGTTTTTGGAAATTTTAGACTAGTCCAAATTGAAAGAGGTTGCAGACGACATGACAACTGGATGCCATTTGAAATGAAACCATCGTATGTGGTAGAAAATATTGTGGAAAAAGGAGAAATTGCTTGTCACTAGCAATTTCTTCTTTTTCCACATTGTTTTCTCAAGTATAAAATCACAGGAACGTAAAAATGCGTATTTGAACGGGAAAGAGTTAAGGAAAATCAAAATAAACAAACAAGCAAAAGCACCGACAAAAAAAAAATTACGTTCATGTTTGGGAGGAAGTAAAACATTCATATCCTGTACAGTAATTTCAACGTGGATTTTTTTTTTTTTTTTTTTTTAAATCTGGACGACACTTTTAACAATTTTTCAAAATTCAATTGAAATATAAACAAAATCTAACAAATCGTATTATGATCCAATGGCCATGTGTTAAGTTGACTTAATAGGTCATTCTTATCTACTGTCCGTTCTAAACCCAACATTAGACTGATTATTGTTAAATACGGAACTGGTTTGTGTTAATTTACATAAGGCAGGTGAAACAAGTGCTTGTAAGGTATCGAAAATTATAATCATCAGTTTGTTTGTTGATTTATGTTGTTAAAGGTATGTGAAACAAGTGCTTGTAAGGTATCGAAAATTGTAATCATCAGTTTGTTTTGTTTATTTATGTCGTTAAAGTTAGTTGAAGCAAGTGCTTGTAAGGCATCGAAAATTGTATTCATCATTTTGTTTGTTTATTTATGATGTGTTCTGTTCTGTTTATTTATGTTTATTTCTGTTTATTTTGTTCTGTTCTGTTTATTTATGTTGTTAAAGGTAGGTCAAACAAGCGCTTGTAAGGCATGGAAAATTGTAATCATCAGATTGTTTGTTTATTTATGTTGTTAATCCTTTGTTGTATGAAAAGCATTATTTTTTTCTTCTCATGTTTGTTTTTACTTGGAGTTTGATTAGTAAAATTGACGGATCACTGGCCACGCCCACTCACCTCCGACAGCGCAGTTCGACTTAGGTTATAAACAACGTTGTTTTGTAAAATATGTGTTCAAGGACTTTTACAAAAAAATGTACCTGTCCGATTCACTTGTTTTGCAGACGACAATATTAATTCGATTTTATTTGAAAAAGAATCATTCAGTATTGTAGAAAATATTGTGGAAAAAGAAGAAATTGCTTGTTACAAGCAATTTCTTCTTTTTCCACAATATTTTCTCAAGTATAAAATCACAGCTACGTAAAAACCAGGGATTGAACAGAAAGGGGTTAAAATAAGACGCGAATTGATGATTAGCAACCGAAACGTCGTAACTAAGAAAACTTTGCACAGGATCGCCGATGTTACTCAAAATCCGGTTGACCAATAAAAATTATTCAAATAGATCAAAAGTAAATTTAGACCTCCGTTATTTGTGCCAAGCATTTTTATTATTGTTATTGTTATTATCATCATTTTATTATTTTGAATTGCTATTTAACCCATTTCCATACATTCCCTCCTTTTTACGCCCCTCAAGTAAATAGATCTAGAAAACAATGTAGTGAATGGAGAAATTGCCTGGTACAAGCAATTTCTGCATTTTCCACATTGTTTTATACACAGAAAAGAAAGATTTTTTGAAAAATCAAAAATTGCTAATTGTCGTCTGCAATGTCTTTCAATTTGGACCAGTCTAAAATTTCACTGTGTGCGAATCGGTTAAACGTCGTAACTACATCTTTATAAGTTGTTATCATCTATTCTAGGTCGCCAACCAAAGATTTGTTATTTGCTTGTTATGAACCTGACCATGACTTATGCAAACTAACGTCGTTTGATATCTGAGTTGAATTGCCTTATCGGAGGTCAATCGGTGTGGCAAGCGATCAGTCATCTGCAACCGTACTTGATAAAATCACTCGAAAATGAATTTTGGCTACCAAATTGACGCTAAAAATAGTACATGAATATTGATTGGAAAGAAGGTAAATGAATCGAAACAGTAAAAAAAAAGTCAAACCCAGACATTTTTTCACCATCAAACCTGTCCATTTTTTACAATTAATTAAACTCATTCTCACAAAAGCCCACCCACCCCCATTTTACGCCCCTTAAAGTTGTTCTGGAAAGTAATGAGGAAAATGAGGAAATTGCTTGTTCCAAGCAATTTCTGCATTTTCCACATTTTTCTACCCAAAGAAACAAAGATTTTTAAGAATTAACAATTTCAAATGATCGTCTACATCTTCTTTCAATTTTGACCAGTCTAAAATTTCATTGTGTGGGATCGGGTTAGTGTATTATTCTTCCAATCGATGGATCGCTGGCACCACCCACTTGCCTCAGACCAGAAGTTCGACTTGGATAAAGTACGGCGTAATTTTGCAAAATTTATGACCAGCAACATGTAACAAAATTATCAGATCGTAGATGAATAAGCTGTAGTTACGAAGTTTTAGTCGCCAAACAAACAAAAATAATTAACTTAGATGTCAACCAATGTTGGATCTCAAAGTTCACTTCTCGTCTAAATTGATGATTTGATTGACTTGTCGAATTTTCCATTTACCGTCAATTAATGATAATAATTGATAATGTGATATTCTCAACTTCAGCTTCAAACACGACGAAAAGATTTCAACGCCATGATGGGTTTCCATACAGTCGTAATGATATTGTCTATCTGTATGTCTGTAAGCGCCGTTCCGGTTGGAAGGTTTGGGCCTTCATTAACACAAAGCGTAAGGATTTCTAATTTACTTCCATGGCTAGGTCGGCTAAATGATTGGTGATTGTTCGTCCGCCCATAAATGATCACTACCTGACTCGGTCAATACAGGAATGACCATAAGTACAGATAAATTGTATCAAGCGACCACTCAAGGTACGGCTAAAATATGGTCGTTTAAGAGAGTGGTCCCTTAATAGATTTTTTGTGATATATATGAATGATCGGTTCGACTGCATTTATAATTTATATCAGGATTCTCACTTAATCCTTCGTTGATAGAAGTCATTGGAATCGTCTCATTGAGACGATAAAATGAGATCCACCAAAATAGGCTACAATGATGGAACTAATTGGAATCGTCTCATTGAGACAATTCTAACGAGATACACCATAATAGGCTACTTTGGTGGAACTAATTGGAATCGTCTCATTGAAACGATTCTAATGAGATCCACCAAATAAGGCTACGTTGGTGAAACTAATTGGAATCGTCTCATTGAGACGACTCTAGTGAGATGAACCAAAATAAGATTTAATTTTGATGATTTTATTGGCAAAAAAGGTGATCTGTGAAGATCGTTTGGTCCTGGAAAGGGGATTTTGATACTGGTCGCTATATAGAAGTTGTCGCTTAATAGAAGTTGTCGCTATATAGAAGTTGTCGCTTAATAGAAGTTGTCGCTTGAGCAAGATAAACTGCAATTGCATGTACAAAAAAGAATCTAGATCTTCGTGTAAAACAGCATCTATCTCTATGCCATTATATGTTTGCTGATGAAAATTGCTGAAAAATTGTTTTAAAAGGAAAACCCCATTCCAACACAACCCCGCTTTTTACGCACCTCAAGAAAACAACTTGGAAAACATTGTGGAAAATGAAGATATTGCTTGTCGAAAACAATTACATGTACGAAAAAGAATCTAGATCTTCGTGTAAACAGCATCTATCTCTATGCCATTATATGTTTGCTGATGAAAATTGCTGAAAAATTGTTTTAAAAGGAAAACCCATTCCAACACAACCCCACTTTTTTACGCACCTCAAGAAAACAACTTGGAAAACATTGTGGAAAATGAAGATATTGCTTGTCGAAAACAATTACATGTACAAAAAAGAATCTAGATCTTCGTGTAAAACAGTATCTATCACTATGCCATTATATGTTTGCTGATGAAAATTGCTGAAAAATTGTTTTAAAAGGGAAACCCATTCCAACACAACCCCGCTTTTTTACGCACCTTAAGAAAACAACTTGGAAAACATTGTGGAAAATGAAGATATTACTTGTCACAGGCAATTTCTTCACTATCCTCAATGTTTTCTAGCCAAATTACCAAGAGTTCTTTCAATTTGGGCCTGTCTTTAATTTTGTTGAGAGGGAGAGGGTTGAACATTTCTGTTATATCACAGTGAAGTTCATTCCACCATTGTCATGCTGTATAAATTACCTTACTGAATTGCTGTAAAATCAAAGGGCTGGAAGCACTTATAGAGCTTGTTGTTCAAAAAGCAGTATTTCTTTTAGATTTTCTCAAATAACGAGTCCGCCACTCTAACAATTGAGCACGAAGGAACCCTGTTAATAATTATTTTCCTACTTATTCAAATTATATTTACTGTAAGAACTAAAGCGTCAGTATTGGTGGATATAAAGAATTTTCTTACAGCCGAAAAAAACATACTTCGGTTCGTTGTTGTTTTGGTGTTGATGTGTTTTGGGTTTTGTTTTTTTTAATTTTTATTTTGTTATTTTATTTTTTTGGTTGTTGTTGTTTTGGTTTTTTCCCTACATAGATGATTTTTTTAAGTGTTCTTACTCCTGAAGGTTAAATTACATAGATAAAAGAAGATTTCCTAATCTTTCTTGTTACTCATTGTTTTTTACACGATTTTTTAAGCGTTCTTGTTCTTTTAGATTTTTAACATAGATGAAAGGATAGTTTTCATCGTTCTTGTTGGTTCCTTTGTGGCTTTTAACATATATGAAAGAAGATTTTTAAATCGTGTGTGATTCTTTTTTTTTTTTTTTTTTTTTACATAGATAAAATGATTTTTATCGTTCTTGTTCCTTATTTTTATTCTAATATATCATGTTTCTTTATGAGTCACTATTTATTGAGTTTGTGTTAAATTTAACAAAAGAACAAACGCAGGGGTCATTAGCAAGAAAATTGTTTAAAGTTCTGAGGTACCCATCTTTAAATCAAAACCAAAAATTAAAACGTCAAAACCACGAAACTATATTCTTTTATTCATTATTGATTGATATATTTAAACTCATCTTAACCCTTATCATGCTGAACCTGGAATATTCGTGTTTTGGCAGGAGGTGTAGACGAAGATCAGCCTGCACATAAGTGCAGTCCGATCTTGATCTACACGACCTGGTTGTCGGCTTTAAGCCAGAGTTGTTTAAATAATTAATTTTCAAAAGGAATATTGATCCGTATGAAGATCTTCCAGTGCTGTCAGTCCTTTGTTGTTGTTTTTTTTTAAGAAATTCTGTATAGGATTTTAATTCAGCATGACAGGGTTAAATCTGATTTTTAGTGTGTTTTTTAACTATTCTGTCTCACCTCTTTGGAAATAGTACATCAATTCTATTGAGGTACAGGGACTCGTTTACCAAACTGCGTTTAATGAAAGGCGTACTTTTTTTTTCTTTTTAGCTAGCAAAGCGTCAGCTTTGAATGCTTAAGATAACAGACAAAATTTTGAGGCGATATCAAAGTTCAACGAGTGCAAACTGCCACTAGAGGCTTAACCACTAAATCTATTGAATGCCTACACCATAAAAAGTAGATCTGTTGTATTTTAATAATATTACAAACTCTGTTCAAATTGTAGTGAACTCTTTCAAAAGCATGCTATCTAACCCATTCCCACCCAATTCCCGCTTTTGAAGCATCTCAAGAAAAACGCTTTGGAAAACATTGTGGACCTTGAAGAAATTGCTTGTAACAAGCAATTTCTTCAAGGTCCACAATGTTTTTTACCAAATGCCACCATCTTGAAATTGTCGTCTGCAATTTCTTTCAATTTGAGCCAGTCTAAGATTTTGCTATGTTGTAATGGGTTAACTCCTGGGTTACTTAACCTCGTTTATTTATCATGACCTTTGGAAAAGAGAATTACTTAACAAAACCATGCTTTGCTAGCTTTCAGTACTTTCATTACTTTGATTTTTCCGTAAGCTGTTTCACTAAAGCTAGAAAGCGTGAACTGAAATTTACGTACCTTCCGGGCTATACACCCACTTATGCTTACCTGAGTGATGCTGTACAAAAATACTGAACAATCAATATCGAAATCTTCTCGAACGTACACTGTTGACAAAAACATGGACAACAATGAGTTGATTTACATAACATTGATTCTAAAATTTTCTCTTATATTTTGTAGGCGTCAACGAGTCGAGATAACTGTTCATAGATATTTTTTCTCTCATTTATTTCTGCCGAAACAATTTTCATTGTTTGCTCTATAAAGTGTACGTTTAATTTCTCTCAAAAATAATGTTTATTTATCGCGCTGTGTTTATTCATTTATGGTGATGTGATTATGAAAAGAATGGTTCGTGGATTGGCGACCGCAACGTCGTAACCACAGCTTATCCAAGTTGTAGTTACAAGCTTTCTATAGGTTAATCGAACGTGTTTTGTTTGTATATTGCAGGTTACCTTAAATACCAATGTGACATACAGTAGTATATTGAGTATCCTATTGAATGACCCTGCCTTAGTAGATCCTCTTGAAAACGAAGGTAATCAAAAATTGTCAAGTTTACCTAAATGCCTATGGTACAAGACGTGTCGAAGTCTCATTAACCCTTTCCTGTACAATCCCTAGCCTTTACGTCCCTTTGTTTTCATAATTGGGGGGGAGAAGAAATTGCTTGTTACAAGCATTTTTTTCCTCAATATTTTCTACCCTACTGAATGACTATTTTTCAATTAAAATGGACTTTAAATTGTGGACAAAAATAAATGAATTTGGACTGGCAAACTTTGTAAGGACATCTGCTTTCAATACAGTGGTTCAGATCGGATATTTCTGCCTTTCATTTTCGTAAACACTATTTATAGGGACTATTTCTGTATGTATATAAGCTAACTAAAGGCAATAATTACTAAAGAGAGCAAATGCAGTACTTTTAACACCCATTTTCTGATTGTGATTAAGAGAAATTAATCAAAATTTATCAATATTGACTGTCTTTCTTGATATACGTGTAATTGCAACAAAACTGAAAATTACAAAGAAGACTTAGAAAGCCGAATCAAGATTTTTAAAACTCTATGACCAATATTACTGCATAGTTTTGATGTTGACAGTGTTGTAGATATGTAATTGCTTGTAAGCCCTTTATAGTTAAATTACAAGCTTTAATAATGTGGAAATTCAGAAAGAAATCAATTATCTAATACAAGAAGCACTTTAGTAAAATTACCTTCAGGCTGAAGCAGAAACGAAACGCAATTCTATACCACTCATCAGGGACTTTACCAGGTTGCAGAGAGTGGTCGCTAGTTAATAACTATAATAAGTATGTTTAACAGAGAAAAGGGGGGTCTTGAATTCCAACCCCCGATGGACACACCAAGTATACTCGATAGAGTTTGAATTTAAACTGCTACTTATTATCCGCCCCGCTTTATACATTCTGATCTGGAGTCTGATCATCATTTGGTGTCCGCGAAGCACGTTGCAAACGCGATAAAAAATAAATGTAGAGAAGTGACAACTATGGTCGTTGTGCGTTCAAAAATGTTGTAAATTATCTGTTTCAGGGATCACAATTAGTCAAGGGGAGCTAATTGAGGGCGATATCATCGTTCCTTTCGGATGGCATCCGGTAAGTCATTTGTATCTATATACTCAGTAAGGTTTTATATGGTGTGCCGTTCGGATGAAAAGTACACTTTATGTCGTCTTAGTAAAAAGAACATGTGAACGAGTAAATAGTACAGGTAAACTTGTTTAATTTAAGCGTGAGTGCAAATGCATTGCTTACGCGTGTATGCGTTTATTTTAGCGTTTACTACCTGAAGGGGACTTTTGGCCCATTTAGTGTTCTATAGTTTTATAGATATATTATTTTTATACACCTTGATTGAACGTGAATTGGTTCATATTGTACGAATGTTCCACGCAAAGAGTATTCAATGTAAATTGTTTGTGATAACTGACCAGTCGACAAACCTGAAACAAAATCCTGTAAGCTAAAATTACGTTATGTATATCCAATAAAGAGTTGTTAATAATTCGATTACACAGCTTTATAACAGTAATTGAATGAATAATTTTTTTGAGGGGGGAGGATAAGGTTTAAAGCAAATTGTGAAACGTTTTCCAATGGCAAATCTCATCATACTGCAGAACAATCTTTCTTAATAATTTGATTTGATATTCAGGAATTCTTTGGATCAATTAATGATTTCGATTACACACCTTTATAACAGTAATTGAATGAATATTTTTTGAGGGGTGGGGGATAAGGTTTAAAGCAAATTGTGAAACATTTTCCAATGGCACATCTCATCATACTGCAGAATAATCTTTCTTAATAATTTGATTTGATATTCAGGAATTCTTTGGATCCATTAATGATTTCTCACGTGTATATGTACTTCGGGTACACATCGGCAACATTCAGTTACTACTTCTATGGAACCTTATAAATGGATATAAAACTGCATAAATAAGCCTTGTACTTCGTTGTTTAAATGTCAAATAAAAGAATATTTTTTTACAGAGAGAAATGCCGATGGCCGCTGCTTCGGGTTCTCTAGACATGGGAGGACCGAGATTACCAGGTGTTTCAGATCCAAGCCTTAGAGGCTCGGCACATGTTCCTTTCATGGTAAGGCGTTTTATGCAGAATTTTAACCTGTTGCTGGATAGCGAAACTTCAGACTGCACCAAAGTGAAAGAAGTTCAGTTTGAATACGTTAATCAATTCACTACTTCGTATAACGATAGCTTTAAAAGATTTGTGTTTATTGTTATCATAATGTAAAGGACAACCGTTTGTTTCAATGTAAGGTCAATTGAGCCTTTGCGTGACATTTCCAACCATTTCGCATGTGCGTGACTCGCACACATTGTGCACCCTGGACAGCCATTCGGGGCAATTAGAATATTCGCTGATTGTCTAAAGAAGCTTTGGGTCAGTATCTATCTACAGAGCGCAAAGTGAAGACTCAGATCAGCCTGTGCTGATGCACAGGCTGATCTGAGTCTTTACTTGGCGCACATGTGTAATGGTTTGAAATGTCACGCATGCGCTCAATTTATATCTAAATGAGTGAACACCAGATGCTTTATTTTCACGCGTATGATATATACATGTAGTTTTTGTTGTTAACGAAATGATTGAGTCACCCATATTACACGAAAAGCAAGCGATTATTTTGTTTTTTAAGACAAAAAGAGACAAAATATGTTGTTTTTTTTTTTTTTGTGTGTGTGTGTGTGTTAAAGAAAGAAAAATCTCTCCCTTAGCGCGTCATTACAACCTAATTGAGTCATCATGACTTTGTCCCGCTGAGCTATATCTACCACAATACTAAGCTTATAATTTTGATAATTCCACTAGTTTTACGGCGAAACTATCAAGCGATAATCCACCGAGAAATTACAATTATCAGCCGAAAAGCAGTTAAGGAAGTACCATAATTATAATATACAAACGCCGAAATTGAAAAAGAAGCACAATTAAGGGTAGAAACCATTATAGGGAAAATAAGACTTAATTATCACATTTCTGTACCACCGGTTCCTCGATCCGCATTAAAATTGTGTGAAACAATGGATTGCTTAGAAAGGGTTTAATTGGTTTAATGGATAGACTTCACGAAAGTCATAAGAGATCATACTTCGAAATGGTTGCTCTAATATATTGCAGAGAATATTTTATCCAGCATTTGTTAGTTCTTTTACGGATCATTTTTCTTAGAATAGCCAAACTTAATTAATCTGTAGATTATAAATGGAACAAAGACAAAGCTCGGTTTTTCTCCAAGAAATATTATGGATAACGATAATTATGATTGTTTAGGGCTATCATTCTTTTTTGTCCCTTTTACAAACCTCCATTTTTTCACGTTTCTTCATCAGAGAGCAGACTGTGACTTTAACAGTGTTGTATGAAAGTATAAAGATCATAACAAGCTGCGATTTGTTATCTTGAAAGTATCAAATCGTTAGATTTGTTGAGTCATGTGTTATGCTGTAAAACTTTCTGTTTAATGTACAGCCAGAATAACTTATAGATTATTGCACTTGGTAATATTTTGCACATTATATATGTTAATCTTATCAATTTTGTTCAATTTTAGATACTTGTTAGGATTGAAGTATGTTCGAAATTGATATAAAATGTATTTGATCAAACTGGGAAGTGTAAGACGGGACCGCAAATTACATCACAAAAGGGTGAACACAAAAACACCGCAATCAATAACCTGTAATCATTTGATCTGCCGAAAAATATGCTTACCAAAAAGCTAAACATGAGGTAGTTAAACTGCTACGTGTCAATTGTACAAACTGTATAACTGCCATTGTTTGGTTTCTTTGTGTTTAGCATGACATTTTTCATTGGATGGAAATGATCAGAACTGTATTTGATTGGCTGAATAACTGCAACAGAACGGGTGTATCTGACCGAAAGTCAGCAATGAAAAAAATTGTCAGCCCGATTAGCACAGTTGGTAAAGCACTTGACTTCAAACCTCAAGATCACGGGTTCGAGCCCTGGGCTTAGCATATCAACTAACAAACTAACTGTCATTCAGATGAGACGTTAAACCGATGCCCCATGTGATGGTGCTATCCATCGATCACGTTAAAGAACCATGCGGAGCTCACAGCAGTTTCGTCCTGTATCATTCACTATCCCCTGTAACAACCAACCGTCTTCTACGGGCGTCTCTTATATAGGCATATGATACGGTAGCGACGATTAAATAAACGGAAATACACACAATTGAAAAAAAAATCGAATATTACATTCTGAGGGAGTACGTTTTCGATAACCTGACAAGGAGTACCTTGACAGTAAAACTTGACTTTGAAGAGCCAGAGACTTTTTGCATAACAAGCTTGAGTTGAAGTGATTTTCTGTGTTAATGATATAGTTTTGTTATTGGAGATCCAACATTTGTGTTTCTTTCGCATGAAGAATAAAATCGACGAAACTACGTGTTCTTACGTCACATCCCCCTCACCACCCCCCCAAAAAAAAACTACGGCAGAAAAAATGCTTAAACTTGAAACTTAAACTCTTAAATTCATTAGATTTTTCTTCTTGTGAAATATGAATATATATGAGTATATCCTAATATCTAGGGAAAAGAGGATATATTTCGATGAATGATTATTTCGATAGTTCGTCGTTTTTATTCAATATGTATATTTGTTTTGCTTGATTATTCTTCTTTTTTTATTTCATACATTTTATCCTGCTTGTTTGTTCGTGTTTTAATGGACACTTTAATATTGAATAGGTTTTTTTACACTGGATGGATATATCTCAATAATCCAGACGCGTATTCCACGTGATAAGGCTTTTCGTTTGGCATTACCATCACGGTCAAGGTCAAAAATATATTTACGAAATTTTCTGTTGCGATGTCATTTATCATGCGAAAGTATTGTTATTTGTTATTTAAGGTTCGTATCGCCCGGCCAGATAAAACATGGACAGATAGGGTGGTACCATATGTAATCGGTGATGGATTTAGTAAGTAAAAGAACGTATCTTATTTTTTTCCGCTATGTTCGCCAGTGCTATATAGGCATATTTTCCGTCGTCCGACAACTTTTCCTATAAAAGCCACTAGACGAAATTTAAGTGAACCCGACGCGAATGATCTGTGAATTATTTCTTTTTAAACGTTTGTTACATTGCTTCTATTAACAAATGCCCACAAAATCCCGCTTTCTGACACACCTGATTTTTTCCGCTATGTTCGCTCACTAAAGTTACCAGTGCTACATAGGCATATGAACCCGACGCTAATGATCTGTGATTTAAAGAAAATATACTCAACGTTTGTTACATTACCTCTATTAACAAATAACCACAAAATTCCGCTTTATGACACCCCTGAAAAAATTATCTTTGAAACATTGCAGAAACTGATAAAATTTCCTTGCTACATACATTTTCTTTCTTAGCTACAATGTTTTCTACCCATGGAAGACGAAGTTGTTGTTTTAAATTTCATCAACTTATAATTGTCGTCTGCAACTATTATTAATTTGGAGGTGTCTAAAATCTTGTTGTATAGTAATGGGTTAAATTGTAAATAATTTATTTTAGTTTCGTCATTCAAAATTTCTGCATTCTAATTTGCTATAAAGTTGTTTCATGCTTCCATGAAAAAATGAATACGAAACTATATTGCATACTTGCACGCATAGTTTTTTCGAATAAACTGTCCCAAACTGGTATGCTGTTGTTGTTGATAATGTTTCTTTCCTTTTGTGATTTTACTATTAAATTTTAAGAAATGACGAGAACAGTTTTCCATTTCTTAAGGTTTGCAACGAGCAGTGAATGCCAACGTGGATTTGTTTCGCGGCTTCATTCAGTTTAATGAGTTTTTTTTTCCTTTCTTTCTTTCTTTACATACCTCAATAAAATCACTCCATCTTTTAAATGAATAAAAGGAAAAAGCTACAGAATCCTTTTACTCAGGCAACTTCTACGGAGTGTCTAAATGAAGTTAGCCACATTTAGTGTATTCATACAGTATGATTAAGTTTTTAGGTACATACCTCAATGAAAACAACACAAATCAAAGTTGTGAAAGAACTGTAAGCTAGCAAAGCATAGTTCTGTTGTATAATCGTTTTTGCTAATGGTAATCATGACAAATAAGCGAGGTTAAAGTAACACAGGAGTTAATCCATTACAACATGATAAAATCTTAGACTGATTCAAATTTAAAGACTATGCAGACGACAATTTCAAGTTGCTTGAATTTAAAAAATCTTTCCCTTGTTGAGAAGAAAACATTGTGGACATTGAAGAAATTGCTTGTTACAAGCAATTTCTTCAATCTCCAAAATGATTCCCAAAGCTTTTATCTTGAGAGGCTTAAAAATAGACATTGGGCTGGAATAGGTTAGATAGCGTGTCTTTGAAAGATTTCTCTACAAATTCAATAGAGGTGGCAATATTCCTGAAATACATAAGAACTACTTTTACGGCGCAGGCATTCAATGGATTTAGTGGTTAAGCCTCCAGTGGTAGTTTGCACTCGTTGAACTTTGAGACGACCCTAAAATCTTGTCGGTTAACTTAAGCTATCAAAGCTGACGCTTTGCGTGCTAAAAAACTCTTCGTTCCAGATACCACTGAGCTAAATGTGATACAGCTTGCTATTCAGGAAGTCATGGAAAGTTCCGGAAGTTGTATTACGTTTGTACCACGTGACCATCAGGATAATTTCGTATTCATCACTGGGCGTCTAAGTGGGTAAGGCAATGGAACAAATTTATTAAATTAAGACAAGCATAGGAGAGTGGTCCGACGGCTTCAGATTTTAATACTGACCCTATAACCTTATTGGGCAAAATTAATAAAACCGAACTTGTATAAGCTCGCATGGCTTTCATGTCCTGTTTGAAATGCCCACTACCTTCAAATATCTGAATTTTTGTATATAGCTCAAGTTAATGCTGTTGTTATAGTGGTGTGAGCATTTGACCAACTTTGAACTCGGTTATTGGCCGACATTTTTGAGAAGTATGTTAGTTGGTTTAGCGATTTAAAATTCGTAGCCACAGCTTATTCAAGCCGTAGTTTCGCCGTTTATTTCCCCAACCAACCATTTAACTTTCTCGTTACATGTTACTGGCCATACATAATATAACGCCGTTTAATATCGAAGCGGAAATTCCTGTTTGATCCAGTGGGCGTGGCCAGTGGAGTCAATGGGCGTGGCCAGACAAGGCGTTTGGCTTATACAAGCAACGATGTCTATTTCAGATGTAACAGTTACGTTGGTCGACAGGGCGGTAACCAAACAGTGTCCATTTCGAGTGCAGATAACTGTGTCACGAAAGGCATCGTCATGCATGAGTTAATGCACGTGCTTGGATTTCTGCACGAGCACACGAGATATGATAGAGACGCGTACATCCAAATTATCGTAGATAATATAATCCCAGGTAACTTTGCCTTTTGAATATTATATTCATTGTTAAAATTATGCTTGTCTATTCAGTTTCAACACTACCAAGAAAATCAAAGGACTGAAAGTACTGATACGTTGGAATGCGCTGATAGGGTCATAACTGTGGAATTCGGTTCAAATTCATTTATTAATTTCCGAGTAAGCCTCCCTCCTTTAAACTTAAACCAGCATCCCCATTCGTGTACATATGTGCGTGAATAACGCACAAAAACATAAATCTACATACAGAAATCAAAAGCAATCATTGTCTTAACCCAATCCAAGACAGTGACATTTTTAAATGACCCTCATTATGAAAGCTTTGGAAAACTTTGTGGAAAATGAAGAAATTGCTTGTCACAAGCAATTTCTTCATTATCCACAATGTTTCCTGTCCAAAAAGACCAGGATTTTAAAGATTTCATCAACTTACAATTGTCGTTTGCTACTTCTTTGAATTTGGACTTGATTAAAATTTTATCGTGTTGGAATGGGCTATAAGCTCGTGTCACGCACAGCAAAATTAGAATTTTCAAGCATGCTCCTTTTGATCAACTGTAATACGTGAACTCCTTATAGAATCTTGAAAACAGAGAATAACAGCTTCTACAGTAAGAAATCAATGACCTCGGTGGTTTTTTTGACCCTCAACTCGGCCAATTCGGTAACGATCATACTAAACCCACGTAGATTTTCACTTCAAGTTTATGAGTATACGTGGAAATTTGCGGAAATGCGCGGAAACTTGTTTCAGGGTGATTGATTTAGAATTCCGGTTTAGACTAAGGAAAAAAGAATATCTAAAGCGTTGTGAGTAAAAATCAAAAGAATCAAAAGACGTTAACGTTTTGCATCTATTTGATTAAAGAGTAAAAGCTGTAAATCCCACAATAATCGCGTTTGATTGATGCCTACGATCCCCCTTAATCGCGTATTCATACAGTGTGATTAGGTTTTCGGTTCATACCTCCATGAAAACAAAAAAAATTCTCTTCATCTCTTAAATATAGCGGATATAACCATAGACTGCATACTAATACCTACTTAACCGTGGTTTCAGAGTCCTACTGCCGTATAAATTTACCCGATATCCTATGGCTTTTTTAGGAAAGTCTGTGCTGGCTACGGTTCAAATGAATTTATAGTCTGTAGATAGTTCAACGTAGTGGATTACGTTTAACGGACGTTATGGTGCAGTAAATAAAATCAAATTTGATCAAATTCAATCACTAAATGCACGTTAACTCTACAGGTTGAAACTATGTTGTCTTACAATTGATTATACAGCGTTGTATATGTCTGGCGGACAAGTTATGTTGAAACCAATTGTTCAGTAGAATGTGACGTTATTCGTATAACAACTTAAGAAAGATAGAAGAGCTTTGGGAGCACTTCGTTTGAAGTTATCGGTTAATTGTAACTAGTGATACCCAAGTGAAACCCTACAGTTTTACAAAGTTTCCTAAAGTTGACTATAATTATCAATACTTACCCTTTCCCCAAATTTTTGGACTACCCCAAATTACAGGTGTTGTAGAAGATAATTCAAAGTTGATGGAATTTTATATTTTTTTGTCTACTTGGGAAGAAAACATTTTGCAAAGTGAAGAAATTGCTTGTCACAGCAATTTCTTCATTTTTCACAATGTTTTCCGAAGCTCTTTTTTCTTTTGGACATCAAAAAAGCGTCACTGTGTGGAAAAAGGTTAAAGTAACCAACTTTGGCTTAACTTCAACCCTCTCGTATTATTGCTATGGCTTACTTCGGAAAAATAAAGTACAGCCAATTAAGTAAATAAACGTAGATGTGACGATAACTTTTGAACCACGTTTTTTTTTGTTGCTGTTTTTTTTTTTTTTTTTTTTTTTTATAAAGAATTGCTTTTCAAATAAGTAAATTATTTTCGATTTTAACTTTCTTAGGACAAGAATCTAACTTTGACATCAACAAGGAGGCAGATTTACAGAATATAACATACGACTATTACTCGATCATGCATTATAAAACCAACCAGTTCTCCATACACAGAGCCACACTGAACACAATAGCGATCAGAGACAACACGGTAAACCTTGAGGAGGTGGGGCAGAGAAGGTATCTCAGCGATAAAGATCGGACACGAATACAGACGCTGTACAATTGTCGTAAGGAATTCTTCGACTTGTAATTTTAAGAAAAAGTAAATTAATTTACGAGAGCACGCTAACCACGCCCACTGACCAAGGCATTTTGACTGCGATATCAAAGGACGTTAGATTGGGAAATATTTAAGAGATGAAGTGAATATTTTTTGTTTTCATGGAGGTATGAATCGAAAATCTAATCACACTTCGCGTATTCATACAGTGTGATTAGGTTTTTCGGTTCATACCTCCATGAAAACAAAAAATATCCTCTTCATTTCTTATAATTTAATAGCATCGAGCGAAAAACAAAAGCTTTACAAATTTTGATACCTTTTTGTATGGGACTACTTTGTGCGGAAGCATACAAAATCGCTGCGTGCTCAAAATTTTGTTCATGGAGTTATGTATATTTTTTCTCGACCAATCAGAACGCTCGTTGTTGATAGACGAAACTGAAAATTAAATTATATTATGATAAACATATTTACAAAAAGAAGTCGTATGTTGGCGACTTCGGCGTTAAAGTTTCCAAAACAACATAATGGTTTGTTTGTTTTTTGATGGTTTATTAAAACTATTATTATTGACCGCGGCTTTTTGTCAACTGATCTGATTTGATCTAAATCAAGTGTATTTAAGCCCGAATATGTAACCCTTTCCTGTTTTTTGAAAGTTTAGACTGGTCCAAATTGAAAGAGATTGCAGATGGCAATGAAAATTGGATGCAACTTGAAATGAAACCATCTTATGCGGTAGAAAATATTGTGCGAAAAGGAGAAATTGCTTTTCAAAAGCAATTTCTTCTTTTTCCACAATGCTTCTTATGTATGATATCGCTTGGGCGTACAATTCAGGAAAGGGTTAAGTTCAAGGTAAGGTTACCCGAGCATAAAAAAAAATCAGACAAGATATAGTCTACAATAATAGAAACGAACACATAGAAAGTATTTCTGTTGTTTTCTATTATACTAAGTAAATAGTAGTGCCGCCGTTATAGCGCAGTCTGTAGCGCGCCAGACTCCTAATCTTCAATTATGGACGTCATGGGTTCGATCTCTGGCGGCGGCACATATTCTTTCCGACAATTGTCTCTCACCAATGGGTGGATAATCGTAAAACTAACTGGGATAGCAGCTGAAGGCTAGGAAAGGATGTAGTGGTAGTACTGGTGTGAGAAATACCAGGAATCCATTGTTAGGTGCTCCAGCGATATGACTGAAATACTGTTAAAAGCGGCGTTAAACCCCATTCAATTAATCAACTAAGTAAATAGTCCTTCACCCATTACCAGACTATTCCAAATCATGAGAGGTTGCAGTCGAGGACTCAAGTGCGTTGAAATGGGAAAAACTCGACATATATAGGTTAGTGAACAATTTGAGGAAAAATAAAAATTGTAGGATTGTGTGACAATGGATTGTATAATTAGCCTCGCAATTCAGTAATTCAGTAATTCTACCTGTGATGTTTTTGTCCTTTTAACCCTTGTCATGCCGAATACAATCCTTGAATCTGCATTAAAATAAAAGAGCTAATAGCACTGGAATGATATTATGTGTAATCATTTTTTGTTGATTACTTACATACAAATCGAAAATTAAAATGCCAAACAGATGGTTTAGACTAAAATCAGCTTGCACATGTGTGCAGTCTGATCTTAGTCTATACTTTCTGCTAAAGCAGGAATATTCCGGGTTAAGCATGACAAGGGTTAAGATTGGTAATAGATAGTTCTATTAACTTTATTTCATCGAAAGGGAACATCCTTTGCCCTTTCACTTTACTTTGACGAACTTTCAGCCTACAAATTAACGTTCCAACAATACTCATTTAACTTATGTTCCAGCATTAAAAGGATGTTCTTTTCCCCATACTATGAACGACGGTTACATCCAAGTCAAAAATACGTCTGTGGGATCGAGTATACGCTATAGCTGCACGGCATCAAACCACGTGCTTATAGGAGCCTGGGAGCGCACGTGCTTGTATGACGGTAAATGGTCCGGATCGACACCGATATGTTATGACAACAACTCAGGTAGTATAGCATTTATCTAATTATTTATTCATTTTTAGGTCGACTGTTTGTAGTGAAATCCTGAGGTTTGTTTGTTTGTTTGAATGGGGTTTTACGCCGCTTTCAACAATCTTTCAGTTATATCGCGGCGGCTGGAGCACCTAACAATGGAATCCTTGTATTTCTCACACCAGTACTACCATTACATCCTTTTCTAGCCTCCAGCTGCTATCTCACATAGGTCTACGATTATCGACCCATTGGTGAGAGACAAATAGTCGGAAAGGATGAGTGCCGCCGTCGGGGATCGAACCCGGGACCTCTAGATTGACAGTCCGACGCGCTACCAACTGCGCTATGACGGCGGCTCGAAATCCTGAGGTACTGCTTTAGCCAGGTCGCCGTATGCGTCGGCGTCGTCGGCGTCCGAAAACGTTGACATTTTGTAATATCTCTGGTATAATTGATCATATTCATTTGAAAATCGACACCGATATGTTATGACAACAACTCAGGTAGTATTATATCATACAAAAGCATTTATCTAACTATTTATTCATTTTTAGGTCGGCTGTTTTCGGTGAAATCCTGAGGTACAGCTTTAGCCATGTCGTCGTATGCGTCGGCGTCGTCGGCGTCCGAAAACGTTGACATTTTGTAATATCTCTGGTATTATTGATCATACTCATTTGAAACTCGGAATATATGTTCACTGTCAAAAGAAAAATCTTAACAAACAATGGAGGGTTCTTAACCCATTCCAACACAGTGGAATTTTAGACCGGTCCAAATTGAAAGGAGCTGCAGACGACAATTTCAAGTTGATGGAATATTAAATTTTTTCGTCTTTTTGGACAGAAAACATTGTGGATAATGAAGAAATTGCTTGATCCAAGCAATTTCTTCATTTTCCACAATGTTTTCAAAAGCTTTTTCGTTGAGGGGCGTAAAAAGGAGGGATTGAGTGGGAATAAGTTAATACATTTGTTGATTTATGCCCCTTATTCGACTTAGATATTTTATCCACTATCAAGTTCTTGAATAGACGAGAATTGGCTTTTTTTCTCTTTATCTCAGAGAAAGAGCCTTTAAACTCGATAAATTATTCAACATCTTATTAGAAGAAGCATAGTATTTAGTTATAATATGACCTACGGACCGGAAGTTAAATAAACCCGTTGGATATGTCTGATATTACAAGGTTGATATTACACTAGTGTAACAACTATGCAAATGAATTCCAAGACTATGGTAACGCCTGTTCGTTTCCGCAAAAAGTAGTCATATCGCGTGTAATGACGTCATCTTACCAATGGGTTTAAATATATCGCGGAGTATCATATATCGACCAATATTATCTTATTGATTTATTGCCAAAATATGGTTACATCATAAATAGAAAATCATATTGGTGTTCACCAAAAGGCGAAATTATTCAACTTATCATCTAGATAAGATAAATACTCGGCGGAGCCTCTATTGTCGATGATTTGTTTAATAAGTTCAGCAATCCAAGAACAGACATTCAATATCATTCATGTCATTTTGAGGACATAAGTTGTGATGGTTGGACGATGCATCTGGCTTTTCATTTAAAGTATATTTCCTCAATTTATAAATCTCTCCACAGTGGTATCCTATTGTAATTTTGAGGACATTGCTATATGTGGGTGGACTCAAGATCTGACGGACGAAGCCGATTGGACAAGGCATAATTCTAGAACACCTGATGAAAATACCGGGCCAATGGAAGATCACACGTTACAGAATTCGGATGGTAGGAACTAATTGACACCCATGTTGAACCACAATCTTTTATTCCCAAGAGCACGCCAACCCACCATGTGTCTCTGAATGATGTTGGAATCATAATTTTTTTCCAATTGAAATGTAGGGTGTTGCTTAACATCCATTTTATGTTAGCGTTTTTTATACCAATATTAGAGCTCAAACTGATTGATCGCCGACCGAGACCAACTGACATCCGACAAGGCAGTTTGACTGAGATATCACAGGACGAAAATTTGATAAAATATGATCACGACAAGAAACAAAATAGCAGATCGTTACTAAGCCACCTAAAATGTGCACCTGCAGCTTGGATACAGCTTGGATTAGCTTTAGCTACCACGTTTAAGTCGTCATCAAGTGAAAATGAATTTCATAAATGTCGGAGAACAATATTTTGCTTCTAATTTAAACAGACGATTTGTTTGGTTAATCAATTTTATCTGAGGTAGGCATATTATAAATAGGATTATAAATGGATTATAAATGAACGGGAAAATAACCACTTTTACATAAATCATGAAACAAGAAAAGTTTTCTTACTTGTAAAGAAGAATTTTCAAAATCCATTCGTGATTTAAAGTTTGCTTACAAATCAAATTTAATTGCGCTATTGAAGCAAGATCCTTGCTAAAAGATTGTATTTTGCATTGTTTTCTTTTCAGGTTTTTACATGTATTTAGACGGTTCAGGAATTAATCCAAATATTTCTGCACGACTCATTTCGCCAGAATTTCAGGGCATGGCAAATGGATGTTTAATGTGAGTATAATCAAAAATAGTACACACCATAATAACCAAAAGATTTTTTTCACGATTTTTGAGTGGCAGGATCAAGATCTTGTAAATAAAATATGCATAAATTAACCCATTACCAGACGGCAAAGTTTTAGACTGGTCGAAATTGAAAGACGTTGCAAAAGACAATTCAAAGTTTATGAAATTTTACATTTTTCAACTTTCTTAGTAGAAAACATTGTGTAAAATGAAGAAATTGCTTGTCACAAGCAATTTCCTCATTTTCTACTATGTTTTTCCAACTGGTTTTCTTTGGGGTGTTAAAAAGCGTCATTGTGTGGGAATGGGTTAAATAGCATATAAAAAGTTGAGATGAACGATGTCATATAGTTTTCATTAATACGGTGAATCTATGTAATATCAACAATATTCAACGGGTTTATTTAACCCCCAAGACATAGGATGTATTTTAAAAGCCTTTGTTATAGATGAATCGACCTTCACTTTACTTTAGCCCTCCCTAACATTTATATCAGAGAAAGTATTGCAGGAAAGAAGAAATTGCTTCTTAGAAGAAATTTCTCTTTATCCACAGCGTTTTTAACTATGCAAAACTGATATTTCCCTTTGTTTTCTTCTTCTTAGATTTGTCGTCTGCAAACTCTATTAAATTTGTCTAGTCAATAATATTGTCCAGATATTGGTTAACACATTCAGTCATTTTCGCAAAAAAGGTTTTCATTTGTCTTTTTGGTAAAAAAATCATCTGAGCAAAATAATTTCAACTCGTCCGTAAACCCAAATTGTTGAACATTGTTGCGCCCAGATCACCGCGAACAGATGGAAGATTCTTTCGATAGATAGATAACATTCTCCAGGCATGTGGTTATACTAAGTTATTGTGATAAAATATAAAGACAAACATCTTAGATTATAAGCCATATTGTATATAATATATTTCAGAAACTGTCCTAAATGGGAAAAAAAAAACTTACTAGTAGTTGATGAAATTTCAAAATCTGTGGAATTTGTTGTAACAAGCACTTTCCTCATTTTCTACATTGCTTTCGAAAGTCTTTATCTTGAGGGACGCAGCAATAATCAAATACATGTGAAGTCATCAAAACATTGGAATTTTCCAACGCCATAAAGCAACGTCATTTAGGTAAGTTTGTCTGGATAAACGGGTCATATTTAACGGTGAATAACGACATCCATCCACCTTAGTTTCTTAATCATCAATGTACTACTTTCTCATGCAGGTTTTGGTACAATATGTACGGACAGGGTATGGGAACATTATCTGTCTATTTAAAGTCTGATGGAAATATACTAGATAAGCTTTGGTCCATATCTGGTAACCAAGGTAACAGCTGGAAAATGCAACTTATATCTGATATCAACCCAACCGTTCCTTTTCAAGTAAGTTAAGTAAGACCGCTATGCGGAATGTTTTATTGATGTGCTATGTTTTATTCATTTTAGAGATGAAAATAATATTTTTGCTTGATTTATTTCTTTGATGCATGATAGTCAAAACCTGTATGAAGTCGTATTTTCTTCGTTTTTTTATAATTTAATGTCATCAAGCCATATGCCATAAAAGATATCAAATAAACAAATATTTTACGAGATATTGAATTTACGGGGCACCTTGTAAGAATTTGTACCACGATGATTCCGCACATAATATTCAAACCACTTAGAAATATATCCAAGTCTGAAGCACTAAAGCGCATTGAATGCTGTCTTCCCGAAATTATTACATGCCTAAATTAAACGCTTGCAAAACAGAAGGTTTTTTTTTCACTTCTAATAAAAATAATGTGTAAAAAAACGTACAATTTCTATTGGTGATTCAAATGTACTTTCAAAGAAATGCATTAGAAATCACGCTACTAACGGATATGGAGAAAGCATACTAAATTTGGTTTTTAAACCAGCATACTTTCGGCTGAGGAGTATTGGACGCATTTCTCTTTGTAAATACAACTAAAGCATTAAGGATTTCACTAGAAACATCTAGATTAGACTACTTGCAGGCATCTCATAATCAAATCTAGACCTCAAAGACAAATTTTGAAAAAAAATCAACGTTTAAAAATATCAAAATTTGATTTAAGATCAAGATTTAATTTTGAGATGCCTGCAAGTCAAAATCAAATTTTGATAAACACCAAGGTTTTCAAAATATCAAAGTTTGATTTGAGATAAAGATATGATTTTGAGATGCCTGTAAGTCAATATCAAATTTTGATAAACTTCAACGTTTTCGAAATATTAAATTTTGATTTGAGATCAAGATTTGATTTTGAGATGCCTGTAAGTATTTTAAAACGTTGAAGTTTATCAAATTTGATTTTGAGACTCTCTGCAGTAATTTGAAAACATTGAAGATTTTCTAAATTTGATTTTGAGATTTTCTGCAGTATTTTGAATACGTTGAAGCTTATCAAAAATTGATTTTGAGATCAAGATTTAATTTTGAGATACCTGCAAGTAGAGAATTATTTTAGTCTAATCTAGAGTGCAAAGGTCTACTTTATACTTACAAGGCCATGCAAGATCTGAGCCATCGGTATTCAAAAGTTTGACTGCAAGTGAACAGGCCTGATTTTCTTTCTAGGGAAGAACAAATACATTTTGTACCGAGAAACATAACTATTACATTTGATGAACGAAGTTTCGGACATGCTGCACAAAACCTTTGAAATGCTCTACCGAAAGCTATCACTAGTTCAAAACATTGCTTTTTTCATAAAGAAAAATGTCTGAAATCTACTTCTTTCTAGGTTTCTGTTAAAGTAAGATCTTTTGAAATAGTTCTTTACTTACCTTTTGATTGATTTTTTTTTTAAATAATGTTTTTTAGATCTCTTTTAAATTGGTAAATATCTTACCTTTCTGCTTATTTCAGCGTTGTGTATGCATTATAAATCGCATTTGAAGTTGTTTTACATGAAAAGTGCGAAAATATAAATTTAGTATAATTTAAATATAAAAATTGATTGACGCTATTAAAACTTGATAATTACTATTTCTATGCTGTCTGTCAGACATGCTGACTTTAATGCATTGTTCTTGCACACTTTTTTTCCCTATACGCATTTATACGTTTTTCTATGTTGATTCATTGTTGTGATGAACGATTATCAAGATGTTTTTAATTTTTGAAAAATATCCATCCTTTCATAACGTTTTATCCGCGAGCGGTCAGACAATCAGATATTTTTCATTCTCTATTTCTCGTTATATCAATTGCCAATTTGAAATTCCTCGTTTCCGGAATATGGATAATTTCAACGGGAAGTAAGTCTTCTCGGGTTGTTCATTACCGATGGCCACCGGATCTTAAAATTGTTTCTGATATTTCTATCAATCATACATTTTACATGTGATTTGGCAAATTTTACTAATCTACCAAACTCACGAAGACATGCATCTTTATCATATCATAAATATAGAATATTATATGTTCGACTGCTTCTTTTTATTTCTCTTTACTAAAGAGTCGTCATAAAAGTTATAAAAACGAAACTTTGAACTTTCAAATTGAATGACAATTTATCTAATATTGTCCATTGGATGCAACCAACTTTGCGCGTAGTGTTATGTAGTTATTGGCGAAACGAAATGTTGTATGTGGGTCACAGTGGGCTCTTTTGTAAAGACAACCTTAACCGAGAAGAGTTTGTGAATAATTCCATATCCTCTGTAAGCGTTGTGGTATTTTGAAACCAAACATAGCTATTTTCCTCGATTCAATATCCCGCTTCAAATTTTTCCAGGTAATATTCGAAGCGACAAGGGGCCGCCGTGTAACCACGGACATTGCCATTGATGACGTTATACTTGGAGATTGCCAGAATATTTTACCCTACAAAGATGCCGTAATAAGAGAACTTAAAGAAGGTTGATATATTTACGAAAATCAACAAGACTTTCTCTTTGAATGTGTTCTGCTTGCAGCTAGTCAAATGCGATTGATTCCGAGTTAAGGAAAATGACAGCTGAATTTTCATTGGCCTAAATGGCAAATTTCTCTCCGTACACGTCTGTTATGTTAGCGAGCAAATGTCGACCCTTTTTTTAAGAAAGAGAGTCTGGTGATGTTGAGCTAGCTAAAAAGAAGCCCGCCGCATATTGTGATGATTGACGCACAAAAAGCTGTTTTGCTATTTTTTGTTTTCAAACTATTTGCCTTGCTAAGCTGTCCTAGAGGATCTATTTATTTATCTGTTCGGTTTTGTTATAACTTCGAATTCGTCTGAAATTATTTTTTCACAAACAGAGGATTGTGATCATTTGTTTCAGTTTTTTGGTTGTGTATATTGATGTTGTCCATAAAAGAAGAGTAATTAAAGCATTCGTTAAGCATTTATATTCTAGTGCAATTTCTAGGTAATTAGCAGCTCTAGTTACGTTAAAAAGCTTTAAAATCTTTAAGGCTGCAGTGTGCCTATACTACGTGTTACCACTTATATTTCTTTGTGTATCAATAACTGTTATAGTTAAAACTGTTTGACAATGAGGTATTGCATTTTTATATTTTCATTTTCTTTTTACAATTTATATTTAAATAAATGACATGTTGGAATAAAATTTATTGTTATGTCAATTATTCATATGTAAAGATCCCAAATTAACATTTCGCCTTGTAAATTTAAAAAAAAAATCTATGAATATATTCCTATACATTTCGATTGCATTTTTTGTGACGTGTCAAAAGGTTCAATTGGATATTCAAATCGTTAAACACGCTTTGGTCTAGTTATGCTGAACATTTACAAAGCTTACATAATTCTGAAAAAGTATCACTGACGCAATAAATTCCAGTAACATTTTCTTGTTACATATCAAACAAACAAAAAACATATTTCTTTCATTATTCATGAATACAGGATTTCAGGCGTTACCAAAGTCTCGACAAAATATCCAAATCTTTACACATGCTTTGGTCTATTCATGCTTCATTTAATATTGACAAAGCTTTCATAATTTAGAAATGTATCACTAGCAAAACACATTATTTAAACATTCTTCAAAAAGTTCACATGCTTGGATATACTTAACAGAACAATTGAAAAGATTTACAATATTTAAAAAAAAGTATCCCTATCGCGACACGAAACTTGTTAGTTATAGAAAAAATATGTTGCTATCGTTACATACGAATTTGAGATGTCCATTTCATTTTAATGGCTGGTTAAAGGTGTCAAAGAAGATGCCGTTTCACATGCTTTTGTTTACTTTTGCTTCACTTAAAATTTTCAAAGCTTTGTATTATTTGGAAAACGTATTATTGAAGTAACAATTCGTTTTAAATCCGGTAACATTTTCTAGTAACAACAAAAATTATTTTATAAAAAAACATGTTCCTTTCGTTACACATAAATATAGGATTTCGATTGCATTACCATGGCGTGTCCAAAGTGTCGACAAGATAGCCTTATCATTACACATAATTTGATTTACTTGTGTTTCACTTAACATTTTCAAAGCTTTACATAATTTCGAAAACGTATCACTGATGCAACACTTTGTATAAAAATCCGTTAACATTTTCTCAATATTCATTGAAAACAATTCTTTCTTTACATATAAATTCATAATTTTGATTTTATTGACATAGCGTGCCAAGATTGTAAGCAAAATTTCAAAAACATTACACCTTTTATTCATGAATCACTTAACATTGCGAAAAGTTTATGTAAATTCGAAACGTATCACTGACGCAACACTTTAAAAATAATTTTTCATTTTACATATAAAAGAAAATGATAAAAAAAAAACATATGCCTTCCCTTACAGATAAATACAGGTTTTCGGTCGCGTTATCATTGCGTGTCCAAAAATGTTGACAAATTATCCATAACGATTTACTTATGCTTCACTTTAAATTGCGTAAGCAAAAAGTATAAATTCGAGGACCTCTCATTGACGCAACACAAATCGTTTACAAAAAAAATCTTGTAATAATTTCTTGGTACGCATCAGAGATTTTATTTTAAAAAATCCTATTGTTCTTTATCATACGTTATTTCGATTACATTTAATGTCGTGTCTAAGATTACAAACAAGATATCCATAACGCATGCTGTTGTTCACCTTTACATTACGAAAGCTTTACATGCGATGTACTTGATGAATACATTCTCTAATGTATAAACAAGTTTGTAGGGTTGCATAGGCTATCCCGACTATCCCTGAATGAGTTCGGGGCGATCGTTAGTATTGCATATTTGGCATCACAGTCAAGATATCAATAAATGGATGACTCATATCTCATGTCTCTTCTCTTACAAAAAATAACATTAACTTCGTATTTCTTCTTTCTTTTTCTTTTACTAACAAAATTTTAAAAAATAAATTTAGCATATGCTTACCTGAAGTCTGACCACAGTCCGCACTTGTGAGTTTACCAAGCTCGTGCAGTGACTTCGCTTTATGGGAAATGAAATGAGTTGAAAAATCCTGCATATAATCACCTCTTGTTAAAGGCAGGCACGCGGACTTTATGGTTTTTCCTAGGCAACGAAAACACTCACTTCATGTCTTCAGATAGCTTAGCGTTAAAAAATGAGCATCAGTCTTTGGTAGAAAGAAGACCAATCATGCGTTCTAAATGACAAAAGATTCCTCTTGAAATATGCTTTCACAATAAGTGAACACGCCATACAGGGTATCATTATTAAATTTATGTAGCGTTTTAAACCGATCTGTGTCTTCATTTCTTTGGAATATAGACACCCATAGATTCTCATTACTTTTACAGAGTACCATAAATGTAACTTCAATACTGGGTTCTGTGGTTGGTACCAATGGTCAAACGCCTCCTTACAATGGTACAGACAGAGTGGTTCTACACCCTCTTTGTTTACTGGACCCTCGTGTGACTGTAATAACTGCAGCCAATGTTCGAATGGTACCGTGCGTTTATTTATTACCCACATACCCAATGTACGTTTTTTTGACTAACAGTCTGCGTTTAAAATGTCTACGTGTTACTGGAACTCAAAAATTCACCAATACTTCAAGTCGATTTAATTATATTTTTGACTTTGTAAGATGCGGATAGTGAGGCATCAATCAATCTACACGTCCCGAACGGGAGCACTGAAATGAACAGTTCACCCTTTTAGACAACCAACAAGAGAAAAAGAAGATGCAGGGACGTCAAAGTCGCCGGAAAATGAATTAGTTTTTTCAATAAAATGCAGGCAAAAAACTGTGTTATTAGAATTTTCTGCTTGATTCTGAGTCCATCTCTTCAATTTGAATGAAGTGAATAATTAAGTTACAAAACAAGTTTTCGCCAACGGACCATAAACTTATATCATAATTCGGATTAAAAGGAAAAAGCTATAGATAGGACAACTTACAAACCAACTGACAAAATGACTTCGATATATTCTCAAAATATAGTTTTTGGAAATATGAGATTATGTGCCTGATGGCTGAAAGTTTAAGATCGGAATAGTAGGGTAAACCCCCACTCTTCGAAACAAAGTCTACCCCATGCTGATTAAATATCAAATTAGGGCAAAATGGAGATGTGTTGATAGACAAGATGCCATTTTAGAATAACTATGTCGGGCAGTTCTTAATTTATTAAGTGCAATACAGGAATGCTAGTTGCTGTAAAACAGGAACTAGATATCAGGAAGACCTTAATTCTGCAAGAGTCTTACAAGAACCTCGGCTGATGCAGCATAAGAAGTTTTGAGTCACTGTGATGAATAGTTGCTGAGAAAATGCAACGAAAATTTCACGTTTTACAATGTTGTGACCGAAAATAAATTTGGTTATAAATCGAGGGTTTTGAATTTAGTAGGTGACATACGGGACCTCTATCGGATACACCTTCCCATGTTTCTGTGAATCATAGTTGATGAGAATAGTGTGACGAAAGATTTCTATTTTACCATGTTAAGACTGGGAATAAATCAAATTCTAAACAGGGAGTGGTTATCATGCGGAACTGGATTCGGCAATCAATGTATAGAACATCTATCTTATACATCAAACGAAATTTTAAGTTGGTGTGATCAAAAATAATAAAAAAAGACTCGTATACACCTAGTCACGTGGACAAAGCACTGTGCCCTAGAAATCCATTGGTTTCTTAATATCATGTGATCAGAAGATTTGTTTTATTCAGAAAAAAAGTTTAACAGAAAGTTGATTATAATAAAAAACAACAAAAAACACACACACAAAACGGAATGCACAGTGATAAATTATAATATTCGTGTAAGCAAATCTGTTTTAAAGCAGTCGACATATCGTTAAAGTTGTGAATTAGCTTATAACATCTCCGAGAACACAAATGTATTTACAAAAGCTGAATTAGTTTATATTTCTCGAGAAAAATACATATATAACAAAAATTAACCTGTCTAATATCATGAAAAATTGCATAAAATTGCGTTAACTCTCCAATGCCTTCCAAAATATGCGTTATCAAATAGATGACGGCGTTCTCGCTGGCGCCAAAAAATCAATTAAAATTAGTCTTTTGCAAGCGCAAAATAGTCGAAATGTTAAACTTTTGTATCCTTTGCAGTTTATTTAAATATCAAAAATACAGAAAAATGTATAGATGATAGGTACTTTTTTCTCTGTTTACCCTAGAACTCGCCAAAATGAAAAATGCACACACATATTTCTTTTTTACAAAAATATTTGAATGCTGTCTATTTTACAAGTAAAGGTAGCTATGTGTATATTGAGACGTCTGGCAGTGCACGAAGAGGAGACATGGCCCTACTAGTATCACCTGTGTTCAAGGTAAGCTAAAGTCCGGGTTCTATATTGTTACCGTCGCATTATCTAATTACCTCGATTGGTTTCGGAGAGAACCCCGACGCATCGTCGTTGTTTCGTCGTTTTAGTGGTCAAAATTTGAGATTGTTTTATATTTCTTTTACAACTAAAAGCAGTTTACTTAAATAATATTGGGAGATAATTTTATGCATTACTGTAAGAATTATGCAACCTTATCGACTCATTTTATGTTTGTTATCAGCGATTAACATCAAAGCCGAGTATCAGGCACCCGAAAGCGGTAAACTTGTTTAACGTCTTTGTCGATCTCCATTGATTTGAAACTAATCATTCTCCCACTAAAATCAATTTAAAGGTGGAATTAAACCCAATTCAATCAATCAATCATACTACGAATCTGTAAAAAAATATGTTGAGCTTATCGAGAAAAAATAAATGTGAAAAATTGATATGTTTTACTATAGAAATCTTAATAAACAGATATGGCTTGGTCGAAATTGTAACGTGGTAATATTCTGATTTTATTAAATGTAGTAACATTCAGGTTGTATGTTTCAGGAAACGGGATTCTCGTGTTTACATTTCGAGTACCACATGTATGGTCGAGATATCGGGAATCTGTCTCTTTATGTATCCGAATACAACACGAGCACGCTAGTATGGTCGGCGTCTGGGGCCAAAGGTGACAGTTGGATCCCCAAACAATTGCAGTTGTTTACTAATGAGTCATTTGAGGTAGGGAATGATTATAATAATAATAATAATAACTTTATTTTAAGAAGGTAAAACATTAAGACAGCATTTTCAATTTACAATGAATACAACATGTCTTTTTTACAATGTTGCCTTCTCTCTCTCACATCTCTCTCACATCCTTTCTCTTTCTTTCTCTCCCTCCCCCCTCTCTCTCTCTTCCTATCGTATTCTTCCCCTTCTCTCTCTCAGACACACACACACAGAGATTCACTCTCTCTCTCTCTCTCTCTCTCTCTCTCTCTCTCTCTCTCTCTCTCTCTCTCTCTCTCTCTCTCTCTCTCTCTCTCTCTCTCTCCATTAATAAACGAACGTGAACGATGTAAAACTAAATCGCGAAAATGAAACAAATAATATAATGAGGAGAAAGAATACTTTGATAAAATTGTCTACGGACAGACACACTGATTTGCAATTACAGGGCTGTATCATTTATTTTGTTTGTCAAGAAGATAAGCTTTAATTTGTTTTTTAAAACTGTATATTGTTTTGGCCTCCCTTATGAAAGTAGGAATTTCATTCCATACTTCCATGCTTGAATATGAGAACGCATTTTTCTTAAAAGTTGTTTTGTATCTAGAGTTGGTAATATCACGACGCGTAGCAGACCTTAAGTTATACTTAGAATTATTAGAGAATGAAACAATGTCTGTAATGTATTTTGGTGTGAGATTATTCAGAGATTTATATATTAGTAGAGCAGTGTGGTAATTACACCTATTTTCGAAATTTAACCATTTAAGTTGCTTAAAGAGAGATTTTGATTTTGTTCTTATTGAAACCCCTAGTATAATACGTGCAGCTTTTTTCTGAAGCATGTTGATTTTAGATAAATTCCGTTTAGTATTCCTTCCCCAAACAGGACAACAGTAATCGAAACACGGTAGTATGTATGAGCTGTAAAAAAGTTGTTTCATTTCTGATGTAAGGTATAACGATATTCTTTTGAGCAATGCGATTTTGCTGTTTATTTTCACACATGTTTTATCAATATGATCCGCCCAAGACAAATGTTTGTCTACATTCACACCCAATATCTTATGCGATTCAAAATTTGCTATCGGAATGTTGTTGATACGTAAATCAAGCGTAGAAGATTTAGATTTATATTTGGATCCAATAAGCATGCATTTGGTTTTATTGGGATTTACAAGCATGTTGTTATTCGTGCACCAATCGAGGATAGAATCTAAACTTGTCTGAAGATTAGTTTGAACTTCTAACGATTCATTTCCTGATGAGTAAAGAGTTGAGTCACCAGCGTAAAGATCCAAATTTGAGTTTTTGGTAAATAAACTTAAGTCGTTTATATAAATTAAGAATAATATAGGGCCCAAAATAGAGCCCTGTGGGACACCACTCGCTAAAGTTTGAAATGATGAGTACATGTTCTTGTATTTGATACATTGTGTTCTTTCGTTCAAATATGATTTGAAAAGAAAAGTGACAACGACTTCTCAGAAAAATTATGTAGCTTTAACTTGTGCAATAGAATTTCGTGATCGACCAAATCGAAAGCTTTTCTAAGGTCTATAAAAACAGAACCAATGACTCTTCCTGAATCCATGTCATTCAGCCATACATCTATTAATCGAATAAGTGCTGTTTGACATGAGTGTATTTCCCTAAATCCGGATTGTAGGGTCTCCAAGACATTAAATTTTCTAAGGAAAGAATTTAATTGGTTTGCTAAATGTCGTTCAAAGATTTTTGACAATGTAGGCAAAACAGAAATTGGTCGATAATTATTCGGATCTTCTTTTGATGTACTTTATGCAAAGATGCACATAAGCTTGTTTTAATGCTCTAGGATAGATACCTTTGGCGATGCTGTTATTTATAATGGAAGTAATTGGCAAGACTATATGGTCCCCACAGAGTTTCAAAACATTAGCACTTATTTCATCTATTCCTGTAGCTTTTCTGTTGTCTAGTCTCTCTATAATCTTACTAACCTCAAAAGGTGTTATGAATTTTACATCGAAAACTTGATGTTTTAGTTTATTTTGTAGAAATAAATTCATATAAGAAAACGAATTTTCGTTTAATTTTACCTTATTTACAGCTTTTGCTATGTTTATAAAATAGTCATTCATGCAATTTAATATCGCACGAGTGCCTTCAACTTCGGCTCCATTATAGATTATTCTAGAGGGAAGGGAGGATATTTCCGTATTATCATTATCTTTTATTTTTCTGAAATTTTTCCATAATTCTTTAGAATTTGTGCCTTTTTGAATAGCAGTATTATAGTAGTTTTTCTTACTTTTGCGTATAAGATGGACGGTTTTATTTCGCATTCGTTTGTAATTTTCCCAGTCCTTTAACTTGTGAAATTGATCACGTTCATACATTGCTTGCTTGATTTCAGCATTAAACCATTGTGGTAAAAAGTCACTTTTAGTTCTTTTATGTTTAATTGGCGCATGTTTTGACAAAATGCCATTAAGTATTTTGTAAAAAGAGTCTAATGCCTTATCTGGGTCTACCTCTGCTTCAATCATTTGAAACTGTGATAAACTTAGATCATTTTGAAATTCAGTTAACTGAAAGTTCTTAAAACTCCTATATTTCAAAGTTGAAAGCGTATTGTTTTTGACATGTCTATTACTAATCTTTCTTGTTAAACACACGGGGAAATGATCACTCAATGATATAGACGGAGTTAATATTTCGCAAATCCTATCCTCCCTATTTGAGTATATATGATCTATGATTGAGGATGATTTCTTTGATACCCTGGTGGGGCGATCAACCAACTGCCGGAAACCATTTTTCATCACAAATTTTGACCATGCTTTACAATCGAACATATTTTTTTCGGCAATGAATTTAAAATTGAAATCTCCAACGATATGGATCTCTGTGTGGAAGTGTTCAAATCTTTGAAGCTGAGCCTCAAAACCTGTGATCCAATCTTGGTTAGAATTTGGGGGCGATATACAAAACTTACAAAAAAGGACTTTGTATTTTTTTGTAAAACTTCGATCCAAACAGATTCTACTTGTTCTGATTCGAATTCCTGTCTGTGCTTGAAATTAACGTTATTTGCGATATAAATTAGCAATCCGCCACCTTTTTTATGTTTTCTGTCTTTCCTTAAATATGAGTAGCCAGGAATATTTAGATTGAAATCGACAACCGATTCGTTCAAATATGCCTCGCACAGTCCAAGCATGTCTATTTTACTATCATTTGCAGATGTCAATATATATTTTATTTCATCGTATTTTGGTAGAAGATGCTGAACATTTAAATGCATAATGTGAAATCCTTTCTTATCAAACTCTATAGTGTTTCTTGACATTTTAATTGTTTCAAGATTATGTGACCCTTCAGGCGAAAAGGGGCCTTCTGGATGTTTCGTAAAAAGGATAATTGAAAAAGAGATCGTATCCAAAAGAGGTGAATGAGAGTTGGTTTTTCAAAAATGGATAAAGTGTCAATCTAGATTTGGAAATTGTACTTATATCGATCCGGGTCAGCCTGTGCAATCCGCGCAATCTGACCAGAATCGATACTTTTCGCATTTCTGACGAGATCCCCTTTCGCACTATGTGTCCAAATATGAACAGTTGAAGTTATGGGTTTGTGGCGTGTTTCTACGCTTTTGGATATTAACCAACTGCACACTTCTTATTTAATTGAAAGTACATCGCGCCTGTTAGCTCTACAATCAACACATGTAAAGATTTATCGACCTAGGGGGAGAGGAGCAGCGTAGAAAATTCCAACGGTCCGAGTACTATCCGTTGTCGTCGTATTCTCGTGAAGATGTTGTTAAAAAAACGTATCTGGGTTGACAAAATGACAGACCTTCTTTTCTACTACAGAAAAACTACTAGTTTAAAATAAAACGTCATTTCAATACAATTTCACTGTGTAAAACCGTACAGTGAACCAAATCGGAAGTGACACCGACTGTACGCTAAATATATCGCTAGTGAGACTAAACACTTAAACGGGTGGAAATTTCTCAATAGAGGTAAATTTTAGACTTCAAGGCGGCTATAAATGGATATTACCTCGATTGAGAAATTTCCACCCGTTAAACTGTGTGGTCTCACTAGTGACATATTTAGAGTACAGTCGGTGTCACTTCCAATTTGGCTCACTGTACGGTTTTACACAGTGATTTTTCCCTCTTCAATACATCTCTTTCTCAGATAGCCTTCACTGCAACATCCGGTGGCACCTATCAAGGTGACATTGCGGTAGATGACGTAATAATGCACACTGGGGTTTGTCCTATAGGTATGTTGTGTTCATCTATTGCAGAATATTATTAGACAAACATAATTTTGTCAGCCGCTTAAAGTCCCAGTGACACTAAATTTCAGCATGATGATTTGAAAGATACCAGGTAATAAAAACCCCGAAAAATGCTGTTCTTTTTTATTTCAACTTAAAAGAACAGCTGGTCTTTCAACTCCGATATTTATCTTAAACATTTCTGTTTGTTTGGCGACTTTGATATCGTAACTTCTTGTTATTCAAGCCGTAGTTACAACGTTTAGGTATCCAACCAAACCATTTCGTAATACTTTTTACGTTTTACTAACTTAAAGTTTTGCAAAATAACGCCTTTTAAAATCAAAGTCTAACTTCCTGCTGAGGTCGGTTGGCACAAAATTTACAGGGACTTTAAAGGTATATGTTGGAAAGTAATATATTTAAGTTTTGTGAAATTTAAAGTCTTCTTCGCAGCTAGTAAAGTCTTATAAACTGTTTTACTTGTTGTTTCATTTAACCCTTTACTGTTCAAACCCTGGTTTTTACGTCCCCGTGAATTTATAATTGAACAAATATTGTAGAAAAAGAAGAAATTGCTTGTGACAAGCACTTTCTTCTTTTTCTACAATATTTTCTACCCAGCTAAATGGTCATTTATCAAAATAAATCCACTTTAAATTTTCGTCTGAAAATCTTTGAATTTGAACAGGTCTAAAATTTTGCAAAACAGGAAAGGGTTGAGGTATCTATTTTAGCAAGTCTCTATACTTAGTTACGATTTCTTTAATACAATTATGACTGAAGCATTTTATTTCACTAGTCATTCTTTTTTTAAAGCATCTTTAAGGCACTGCCAAATGTCCCATTTTTTTCTTTCTTTCTTTCATTTTGTCATATTTCGGCAAACTGACATCGAATTTATAAAAAATCTTTCAGTGCACGCCTGTGATTTCGACCAGGGAAATTTATGCGAGTTTGACAACGACAAAAATACGGATGACTTTGATTGGATATTTGGGAACCATCTGTCAACACAAATACTTACAGGGCCACAGTCAGATCATACTACTGGGAACGGTCTGTGCATGGTTAAATTTATGCATTGTGGATTTTTTATACATAAATAATTTAATTGTTAGTTTCGTCTATCGAAAACGAGCCTTCTGATTTGTCGAAAATTTTAATTCTTACCTCCATGAACAAAATTTTGAGCACGAAGCCATTTTGAATGCTTCCGCACAAAATAGTTCCATACAAAAAAGTATCAAAAGTTGTAAAGTTTTGCTTTGTTCGCTCCATGCTATTAAATTATAAGAAATGAAGGGAATATTTTTTGTTTTCATTGTGGTATGAACCAAAAAATCTAATCACGCTTATATATTAATCCGCTTCGCGTATTCATACAGTGTGATTAGTTTTTTTTTTTTTTTTTTTTTTTTCGGTTCATACCTCCATGAAAACAAAAAATATTCTCTTCATCTCTTAATTAGAATCATATAATAGCTATTGACCAATCGCTGGCCCTGTCGGAAGTCTTTACATAGATATAGTTTTCCATGCATGAAAAAAAATATATCTACCCAACTAATGAAACACGTGAAATTACCCTGAAATAAATTATGAAAATCCATATACTTGTCAAAAGAGAAGACAGATAAAAAATATTGTTGCATTTATAAGCACATATATTCAAGGTCAAAGAATCTATGTGTGCCAGTCCGTGTTTTTCAATTCCATGTTATATAGTTTTCTAAATATATGAATATCTGAAAAAGGAAGTAATAAGCTACTTACAATATTTAGAGTTAAGGGCATACGCCATTAAACCCATTGTCACATCACAAAAAGTAATACTTGTATACACTGAAAGCGGTTTCAGACACCATTTTTAGGTCGTTTTTTTTTCGGAGAAAACCTGGGGTATTGCTATGGTTTTTGGTGTCGTCGTCGTTGTTGTTGTCGTCGTCGTCGTGCGAAAACCTTGATATTTTGTGATATCTCTGGTTCTACTAAAGGCATTCACTTGACACTTTACACACTTGTTCACTATCAAAAGCGCAACCTATACTATTAAGGGGGATAACTCTAGATGCATTTTGTTCTTTTATCCACTATCCAGCACCGGATAGCCGAGCGTAGGTACCTGGAGGCGGTGCTCTTGTTTTAAACGGCTGTTATTGTAAAAAAAAACCGTCACACAGGATAAAAACATTATGAGAAAAGAAGAAATTGTTTGTGATAAGCAATTTCCTTTTATCCAACAAAGTTTTCCCTAAAATATCCGAGAGTCGTTCAAATTTAGATTATGCAGGAATGGGTAAAGAAGGCAAAGGCAAGTCAACGATTAACCCTTTCCTGTTGTTGTTTTTTGTTTGTTTGTTTGTTTGTTGTTGTTTTTTTTTAATCTTAGACTGGTCCAAATTCGAAGAGGTTGCAGACGACAATGAAAATTGGGTAGAATTTGAAATGAGACCACCCTATATGGTGTAAAAATGATATTGAGGGAAAAGAAGAAATTGCTTGTTAGAAGCAATTTCTTCTTTTTCCACAATTTTTTTCAAGTATACAATCCAAGCGGAGTAATATCCCGGCTTTTAAACAGGAATAGGTTAAATATAAATAACTACGATAAAATATACACATATATAAACACACACACACATATATATATATATTGCAGGTAGTTTCCTGTATATTGACGCCTCAGCACCACGTGTACCAGGAGACAAGGCAAGACTCGTCAGTCCACCGTTCTTACCAACAGAGAACTGTCTAACATTCTGGTATTACATGTACGGTCGGGATGTTGAATCACTGCGCATTCTGATCTTGTAAGCTTGGTTTTAGTCATCTTGTCGGACCAAGGAATGTCATGGGTTTGATCCCCGACGGCGGCACATATATTTTCCTACATTTGTCTCTCGCCAATGGGTAGATAACCGTAAACCTAAGTGGGATAGCAGCTGGAAGCTAGGAAAGGATGTAGCGGTAGTACCGGTTTGAGAAATACCAGGAATCCATTGTTAGTTGCTCCAACCGCCGCGATATGACTGAAATACTATTAAAAGCGGCGTTAAACCCCATTCAATAAATCAATCAATCGGACCAGGGACGGCGAACATTCTACTTATATAAATCTTACTTTTCTTCTAGAAAAAGATGATGTCGATGTCCCTTCACTCGTGCGGATGGGTTTTAGTCTGATAACAATAAAGTTGGGTAGACTGGTACCGCTGTCGCATTTAACCCTTTACTGTATTGTAGATATTTATACCTGTACAAATTCAAAGGTTTTGCAGACAACAATTCAAAGTTGATTTAATTTGAAAAAATTATCTTTCCGTAGGTTAGAAAACATAGTAACAAGCATTTTCTTCTTTTTTCACGACGTTTTCTAGGGTCTAAAAACAAAGGGACGTAAAAACAAGGGATTGTATAGGAAAGGGTTAACAAAGTATTGGACAGCTATGACAACATAGGGCTCAAATCAGGAGAGAATTGAAGAGTGTCCACTAGGTCTGACTCACATTTGACACTTTTGAGGGGCGTGGCTACTTATTTCTGAGACTCACACTCAGAAACTCTGCGCCCTTATAATTGTTATTGGCCTTTTTTTTTTAACCCGCGTTCAAGTATATTCAATATATTTCAAATATCTCCGACACTTTAAGCTAAATATAACTGTCGTCCTGTGAGGCCCATAAAGTACCAACCTTTGTTTGGCTTCGCGGGCTGGGCAATCGGACTGGGGCCGAAACATTTCACTTTTGGCAGTTATATATGCAGAATAATGGCATTCTTATGTATTTTCTTTCGACATGGGTCATCTAATTGACCAATTGCTGGCCACGCCCACTGACTACCTAGGCCCCGCCCATTAATTCCGACCTTATCAACTCCGACATTGGCCGCCATTTTGTTTACTTTTATTGTTGATTTGGCGACTGAAACGCCGAAACTACAGTTTATTCAAGCTGTAGTTACGACCTTTAGGTCACAAACCAACACTTTTACTTTTTTGTCATATGGTACTGGCCATGAATGTTGCCAAAATAACGCCGTTTAAAATCGAAGCGGAACTTCCTGTCGGAGTTAATGGGCGTGGTCTAGGGAGTCATCGGACGGGGCTAGCGATTTGTTAGTTGGAAGTCGTTTTCACTTTACGGGTCAAAATTTTGCATCTTACACCCTTTCAATGCTTCTATACGAGAGCTTAGTGTTTTAAGAATACCATACTGTACGATATAGTGATTAGTCAAATATCGTGAAATGCACTCATTTCTTCCAAATAGAAATGACAATGGAACGGAGGTCACTCTGACAGAGAAGCACGGCGATCAGGGTCAAACTTGGTACAAGACATCGTTAGACATACCCCCATCTACCTCGAAAATTCAGGTAATTAGACTTCCAGTGCTTGTACACCTTTAATTTTTTACTGTGTGTGATTAAGTTAGGCCATACTGTTGGTGTGAGACCAAAACCTCGTCATTTTAGCTTAAATAAGCTTGAGATACGAGTTTTTTTTGTAGATCCTCAACGAAATGTCTGAATGAAATAAAAAAACGCTTAAATGTACTATATGTCAGATTTCATTGAAACAAAAAAAATCAATCGCCGTTTTATTTAGGAGGTTTTTGTGTTTGTTTGTTTGTTTGTTGTTTTTGTTATTGTTTGTTTGTTTGTTTTATTTCTTTGTTGTTATTTTAGCATAGTTTAATAGTCCCTTCAATAGAAAAGGCACGCATTACACTTTGTAAACAGAACAGAACAGAACAGAACAGAACTTTTATTTACATCCACGTACAATTATGTACAATATGGACAAATAAATACAAATACATGAAATAAACGGTTTAACACATCCGGTTTACCAAATATAATATATATCTAAACGGGGAAAATATGAGGGATAATTGCTATGGTTTATAGAACTGCCGGTTAACGATCAAAACCTGTGACCACAGCTTTACTCCACTATGGTCACGTAAAGGTTTTGGTTGCCAACCGTTGATTTAGTTTCGGAATAAGTGAAATGGCGGAAAGGATATAAGATGAATTACACTAAACTAAAATTGATTTTTTTAATTTTTTTATTTTCATTTTTTATCGCCCAGCCTGCGAAAAACGGCACCCACAGCTTGTCCAGGCCTGAAACAAGCCGTGCCTGCAAGATTTCAGAAGCAATAAACGTCTTTAGAATGCAACCAGAATTTTGATTACGTTTCAAATAAGACTATTTACACTCGATATACCTTGACCTTTCCTAGTATTTCTTTTTCAAGAATTAATTTATCCCCAGCCACTTCAATTTCAAGTCTCTTTAAGTGAAATAAATTGAAAATCTCAGACTTAAAGAACAAGAAGCGTTAATCTAGATTCTAGTGCTTTGCATCATAAATGATTCAGGAAAAGATTACAATCATTATCTCGCGAGGAAGATTATTTGTGACTCGTTAAACGTAAGGGAACCTTAAAGAATATCTGTAAACAATATTTAAATCAAAGTACTGAAAGTACTCTAAGCTAGCAAAGCATGGTGGAATTAAGAAAAAAATTCCCCTGTTTGGTAGAAAACATTGTCGACATTGAAGAAATTGCTTGTTACAAGCAATTTCTCCATTGTCCACAATGTTTTCCAAAGTTTTTTCTTTAGATGCTTAAAAAGCGGAATTGAGTGGGAATGGGTTAAAAAGCATGCTTTTGAAAGAGTTCTCTACAATTTGAATAGATTTTACAATATTCCTGAAATACATAAGAACTACTTTTTATTGCGTAGGCATTTCATGGATTTGGTGGTTAAGCCTCCAGTGGCAGTTTTCACTCGTTGAACTTTGAGAAGACCTCAAAATTGTGTCTGTTAACTTAAGCTATCAAAGCTGACAAAAATAGATTTGATCCAGCAAAGGATAACGGGGAGAAAATCTGCCCAGAGTATGAAGTTTCGACCGAGTTTAATCTGCATAGTCCGCGCAGTCTGGCTGGAGTCGATACTTTTTCGCAATACCTATAGGCGATTCCTTATAGAGTTAACCAGACGGCAGAAATTTAGACTGGTCCGAATCGAAAGGAGTTGCAGACAACATTTATAAGGTTATGAATGTTTCATATTTATTCAACTTTCTGGGTAGAAAACATTATGGAAAATGAGGGAATTGCTTGTTGCAAGCAATTCCTTCATTTTACACAATGTTTTCCGAATTGTTTTTTAATTCTTTATGGTTGATGGACCGTGTTGTCAATCAAAGAACCAGTCGACCAATCAAATGAAGCATCTGCATCGGAAGTAAACGTTGAACTCAAAAATTGGACGATATTTATGAGAAGCATTTTTGGTTGGTTTTGCGACTTTAACATCGTAACTACAGCTTAAGAGCATTTCTCCTTCAATTATAAATGAAATTAATATAACATGGAACAGTTGTTCTCTATCATGAGTAGTTGTAACGTTACAATTTGAAAAAAAAATCGGACACTAAGCTCCAAGGTCTAGGTCACAGCTCAAACATTAAAGTTAAGCATATCCGGAGCAAAGCTTCTAAAATCATTGATCGAATTATCGTAGAGCATAATCCGTCTCTACCGGCTCTTTTGTTGTTTGTTTGTTATGTTGTTGTTTTTGTCTGTTTTTCAAATTCCTAGATTTTTTTAGTGAAGAGTATTTTTTAAACGCCTGTTGTTGTTGTTTACAGTAGGTGTGTTTTGTATTGTTATTGTTGGTAGTTTTTATCATTATACATGTAATTATTATTGTCATTATTACGTACCATTCTACGACTGTGATCAGTCACTCGAAAACGGGCTTTCTGGAAGGTAAAAAAAAGATGCCGCTGCTGACCAGAGCGTAGGCTGACCTGGGTCGACACTTCTCGTTCTTTGAACAACTACTGATTGACATCTGCTGTGTTCTTTATCATTTTCAAATATTTTAGGGAGTTCACGAATGGAGGTTCTGTGCCTGATTATTTTAATATTAAAAAAAGAAATAGTTGGATCGACCACGTATATTTTCAAGAAAGAACGTGCAGTAATTCAAACACAGAAAATGTACCAAAGTTTGAAAAAAAATCGACTCGGGTCAGCCTGCACGTGAAGTCGATTGCCAGATTCGGTGTTTTCCATATTTTCGAGTAGACCCCATCTCATTAACGGCGGGTTAGAATTACGTATTCATCCACCTTTTCTTGCAGATTGTGTTTGAAGCCGAAGTTGGACGATCTTATGCAAGCGACATTGCTATAGATGACGTACAGATAACAAACTCTAAATGTCAATTAAATACAGAGGTCTAGATAATTATGAAAAAATTAATTTCCATTAACTCAAAATTGTCGTTCGAAGCTTCTTTCAGCTTGGATAATTATATACTTTGTTGACGTAAACTGTTCAGTTTCTTGTCATATCAAATACAAACATACAACTAAAAACGGTGAGATATAGACAAACAATCGAAAGGTACTAAATACAGCATCGAACATTCCAATTTAGACCAGTCTAAAACTTTGTTGCGTTGGAATGTGTCAAAACAATCAGGCATGTCTCCTAGGAAGTAAATCTGCGAATATGTTATAAAGCTAGGGTGACAGAGAACTGCCACAACTTAGACATAGACATATCTCAACCAGATAAAAGGACTGATAACGCGTTATTTTTATGAAATTATTATTTGTCAAGTCACCAGATAATGAAGTAAACGTGAATTTTGTCGTTTTGAATAAGCTGTAGTTAAGACGTAAAAGTCACTGAATTAAGGCTAACAAAATTGTTCAAATTTTATTTTTTTGTCTTTTGGTGTAAAAAAAATTGTGGACAATGAAGAAATTGCTTGTAACAAGCAATTTCTTCATTGTCCACAATGTTTTTCAAAGCTTTTATATTGAAGGGCGTTTAAAAGCGTCGCTGTGTGGGAATGGGTTAAGCTAAATAATAGTATTATTAATGAAAGGGGAACAGTACACTCACATATACCAAAATATCTCATAGGTAACACTATAATTAGAATATTTCACACGCGTTAATTTTTACAAAGATACGTTTTTTGTTTGTTTGTTTGCTTTATTTTGTTCTTGTTTATTTCATAGAAAAAATGAGAGGGATGAATTTAAGTAGCATTGTACTTTTGAATTAGAAATATCTAGCTAGTTTGAACGATTTATTTTAATCAGACGTCTTGTCAACCCGAAATCCATAAATTGTTTTCAAAGCACTATAGTGAAAACCATTGTAAAGACAATCCAGATAGTTTCACCATAACATTCAGATTATCACCATAACTTCTTGAGAGTTAGTTAACTTTGTGTCCCACAATACAACGAAAAAATGGGGTCACCCGCTGAAGAAAATGAATTTCTTAGCCCACTACCAAACAATAACCATTTCTAACGCCATGAAGTAATATTATTATGAAAAACTTTGTGGGAAAAGAAAATTGCTTGTTACAGTTTCTCCTTTTATCACATTGTTTTCTACCTTATTTGAAACCTGTTTTCTAATTGAAGTGCGATTTGTAATGCCGTCTGCAACTTCTTTGAATTTGGACCGGCCTAAAATTTTGCCGTCTGATAATGGGTTTAATGCTAGTAAAGCAAGGGAGATAATACTACTAATTAGCTGTTTCATTAGTTGCCTCCCTTGACTAAATTTGCGTGCGCCTCTGTGTGTGTGGGGGGGGTTGTTTTTTTGTTTGTTTTTTTTTTCTTCTTTTGTGTGTGTGTGCGTGTTATAATTTTTTTTTTTTTTTTGATATATATGAAATTCTTTTAAAAAGCTGCTTTGCCAGATTCCTTCGCGTGATTCGGTAAGCGACAAAGCACGGCTGTCAATCAAGGATTCTATCTACTAATCAAATCATTCATTCGGCCCAGAATAGAGCTGTGAACACTAATCGTTACTAGCCACCAACTCCAACACTGGTCGGCATTTGTGCAAAACATTTGTGTTGGTTTGCCGACTGAAACGTCATAACTACAGCTACAGCTTATTCAAGCTGTAGTTACTACGTTTAGTTCGCCATTCAACCATTTTACTTTTCTGTTACATGCTACTGGTTATAAATTTTGAAAAACAACAACGTTTAAAATCGAAGCGTAACTTCCATGTCAAAGTCAAAGGGCAAGGAAAACGGAGTAAGTAGGCGGGGCCAGCGATTGGTCAATTAATCTTAATTTGTATCCTAAGTAAATATTTTTTCTCGAAAACACCGAAAATTTTAGAACGGTCCAAATTGAAAGAAGTTACAGAACATTATTTAATGTTGATTGAATTAAAAAAAAATCTCTGTCTTTTAGCGTGGAAGTAAGGGTGTAATAGGTCGTAATAAGCAACCACTATGTTTCCTAGAGCGTTTTTCTTCTGGGGTGTATAACCCTTTACCAGACGGCAAAAATTTTAGATTAGTCCAAAGTGAAAGAAATTGCAGACGAAAATTTTTTTTCATCTTTATGTACTGTAAAACTTGTTGTAAAAAGAAGGAATTGCTTGTTACAAGCAATTTCTTCATTTTACACAATGTTTTCCCAATTGTTTTCCTTGGAGGGCGTCAAAAAGCGTCACTGTGTGGGAATAGGTTAATCGGCAATAATTTGCAAAGTTTATGGTCACTTACAGGTAACAAAAATTTAACGTGATTCGGTCGAATCTTGACGTCGTATCTACAGCTTGAATAAGCTGTAGTTGCGACGTTTACGTCGGCAAACCAACGAAAATACATATCGTAATTGTCGAAGTTCAATGTCCTAATTCGGTCTATTTTAATGATTTGATAGGTCAGTCGTTTTAATGTTTGTGTATGCGTTTGTTTTTGGTTTTTAACCCTTTCCCGTTCAAATACGGGATTTTACGTTCCTATGATTTTATGATCAAGAAAACATTGTGGAAAAAGAAGAAATTGCTTGTAACAAGCAATTTCTCCTTTTTCCACAATATTTTCTACCATATAGGATGGTTTCATGTCAAATGGAATCCAGTTTTCATTGTCGTCTGCACCTCTTTCAATTTGGACCAGTCTAAAATTTCCAAAAACAGGAGAGGGTTAAACCAACGATGAACAGGTAAGCGACAAGTAGTTTTCTCCTATAATTTCAAGATTTTATATTTAATGGCTCCGGTGGGGACACATTATGTAAAAAGCCCTCTATCAATAAATCCTGAATAGGTTAGCAATGACAAGCTTTACCAAGCAATTTCTTCATTTTCCACTATGTTTTCCGAAACTTTTTTCTCTAGAGGCTTAAGAAGGGCGATTGTGTCGGAGTGTGTTAACCCATTACCACACAGCCTCGAATTTAGTCAAACACGTAGTTTTAAATAACTGTTTTGGAAAAGAAGGTTTCGCTTGTTTCTAGAAATTCCACCATTCCCTCAATGGTTTATAACAATCATGCCAATTATTTTCCACTATTTTCCAATTTAATAATGGTCGTCTGTAACTTCATTCATTTAGGACCAGTCTAAAATTATGTCGCCTGGCAATAAACGATAGACGGGTTCTGTGCAGGTTTGCGTGTGTTGAGGTGGGTCGGGATGTGTGTGTGTGGGTGTGGGTGTTTGTGTCATCATTGTCGTTGTTTTAAGCCACGAATCATGAATAATTCAGTTGGGCTTGCAAATGTAGTGGAATCGTGGACCGTGAGGGCGAGTCCAGGCTTTGACGCTGGTCACGTGAATATGTCCTTCTAAAGCCCCTGGATAATCAGCCTATTGCTGTTGGTAGCTGATAGTTGGGGAAAAAATAGGCATAAAAAAAAACAAAAGAAAATCTTTACAAAACACGAGTTCTACGAAATTAAATACACTTAAACCGAAATTGTGGCATCTGAAGGGCAATCACCATATCACCTTTATCTTTTATTAACCCATTTTGTTGAGGAGCGTCAAAAAGCGGGACTGTGTGGGAACGGCTTAAAAGGGAGGAGTAAATAAAGAAAAATAAGGCTGATTTTTGATAATTTTTATCATCGTAATCATTAGTATTGTTACTATTACGCTTCAAAGCATGCGCAAAAATAGTTTATTCGCTTCTATGTTATCTATTCCTTTGAATTAAAATCTTTTTGAATCTACCTACCAATCACGGCACCCACTTCAAATCTGCGTACTAATTTCAAGAAGGAAGTCTTCCTTGATTCTAGATATAAATCAAAGAACTGAAAGTACTGAGAAGTTGGATTGCGCTGAAAGGGTCATAACTGTGGAATTCGGTTTAAATCTATTTATTACTTTTCCGAGTAAGCCCCCCCCCTTTAAACTTAAACCAGCATTCCCATTCGTGTACATATGTGTGTGAATAACGCACAAAAAAATAAATCCACATACAGAAATCAAAAACTAGCATTGTCTTAACCCAATCCCAGACAGTGACGCTTTTAAATGACCCTCATTATAAAAGCTTTGGAAAACATTGTGGAAAATGAAGAAATTTCTTGTTACAAGCAATTTCTACATTATCCACAATGTTTTCTTGCCAAAAAGACCAGGATTTTAAAGATCTCATCAACTTACAATTGTCGTCTACTACTTCTTTTAATTTGGACTGGTCTAAAGTTTTATCGTGTTCGAATGGGTTATAAGCTCGTGTCACGCACAGCAAAAGTAGAATTTTCAAGCATAACATTCTCCTTTTGATCAACAGTAATACTTGAACTCCTTTTAGAATCTTGAAAACAGAGAATAACAGCTTCTACAGTAAGACATCAATGATCTCGATAATTATTTGACCCACAACTCGGCCAATTCTGTAACGATCATACTAAACTCACTTAGATTTTCGCTTCAAGTTTATGAGTATACGTGGAAATTTGCGGAAATGTGCGGAAACTTGTATCAGGGTGATCGATTTGAAATACCGGTTTAGACTTAGGAAAAAAGAATATTTAAAGCGTTGTGAGTAAAATTCAAAAGAAAAAAAAGACGTTAACGTTATTGTAACGTAATTGTTTGCAAATGGTAGTTTTGCCCTTTTCCTAATAATTACTAATTACTAATTAATAATGACACTTGTTAAAGGTTTGATGTGTTATTATTGATTTAAACTTGTAAATAACGACACAATGAAGCGTAATTATTTAGTAAATAAGTAGAAACTGGAAGTTGGTATGTTTACATCTAATTTTCAAAATCTTCTACTTTCGTTTTGCATCTATTTGATTTTTATTGAGTAAAAGCTGTAAATCCAACAATAATCGCGTTTGCTTGATGTCTACGACCCCCCTTAATCGCTCTAGAATGTTTTAAAGCAATGGGCGGCGTGATTATTGTAAAAATGCATTTGCGACCTAAGTCATATTTGTAAAAATTGCCTATCTATGGTCACATGACTACCATATGTCACTTGAGATCACGTGATTACCAAACACGGGACGGCGAATCACAAAAAAAACAAATTACTGCGCTGATTATTACCTTATTTTTCAATAATTTACAGCAAACTTAAGCATATTTAGAAGTCTCTAAACGAATTTTTATATCATCTTTTATATTTGCCATATTATTGTCTCCGGCTACAACTAACTGATTGTCCGTGGCAAGTTGAGATGAAAAGTAACCCGAGGTGTATTCATATCTAAGAGATCACGTGATATGTGTTATCGAAAAACCCGAAATGAAATTGTCTTATGTTCATTTTGCGGTTTTGTTAAATCTAAGTTGGAATTGCTCCGCATTCCAACTTAATAAAAGAGGTGTCACCTATCTTAATGAAAATCGCCGATCAATTTAATTCAGAATGATCCAATATTAGTTGTGGCTATTTACCCATTACCGCTAGAGAAAATTTTAGACTGATATAAACTGAAAGAAATCGCAGACGACAATTTTCATTTGGTGAAATTGAAAAAAGTCGTTGTCATTTATGTTAGGAAACATTGTGGACAATGAAGAAGTTGCTTGTATAAGCAATTTCTTCTTTGTCCACAAATTGTCTAAAAAAATTCCTATGGTGCGTAATGATGCGGGATTGTGTGGTAATGGATTGAGATTTGTGCACTCTGATTGGCTGTAAAAATGGCTTCATACCTCAATGAAACAAATTTTGAGTACATGACTACCTTGTATATTTGCGAACAAACATTTTAAGCACCATACAAACAACTGTCACAAAGTGATGAAATCTTTACTTCTGTGACATATTTCAATTGGTTATATCAAAAAGTAGCATAAAAATATAACTATTTTTTTTTTCATTGTGGTATGAAATTAAAACCTAAAACATAGTCACACTACTGCATTCCCGGATTCATACAGTGTGACACTTGTTTGTTGATGTTGTTTTGCTTTGTTTTGTTTTAATTCCTCAATGGAAATAAACAACATATTTCTTCATCTCTCAGATGCACTTTCAGACAGAAAATAACAAAATGGCTTACAGAGAATAGGAAAAAATCAAAGTACTGAAAGTAGTGTAAGCTGGCAAGGCATGGTTTTGTTAAGTTATCTTCCTTTTCAAAGGTTATCATGATAGATAAACGAGGTTAAAGTAACCAAGGAGTTAACTCATTCCCACACAACCCCTCCTTTTTACGCCCCTTAAGAAAATAGTTGCTGGAAAACAACGTTGAAAATGAAGAAATTGCTTATTACAAGCAATTTCTTCATTTTCCACATTGTTTTCTACCCACAGAAGTAGATATGTGAAAATGTCATCTGCAACTTCATTGAAGACTCTGATCAGAGTCATTTTGAACGAGCGAGCTGAAAAATACCTTGTAGATGAACATGCAGGCAGAGTTAGCAATTTTCCTGAAACACATAAGAACTATTTTTTATGGCGCATGCATTCAATTGATATAGTGGTTAAGCCTCCAGTGGCAGTTTGCACTCATTTAACTATGACAGGACCTCAAAGTTTTGTATGTTAATCTGACGCTTTGCTAGCAAATGTCTTTTAATCTTCCGGGGATATTTCAGATATTTCGTCATCTAAAAACTATTCTGTACTCAATTTCTTTTCGGTGTATTACGTGGGCCGCTGTCAAAGTGCAGTCGGTAACGCGTCGGATTTTATTATGAGGCCCAGGGTTCGATACCCGGTCGTGGCAAATATCCTATCCGACACCTGTCTCCAACCAATAGGGGTATAACGGTAAACATAAATGGGCCGAGCAGCTGAAGACTCAGAAAGGATGTAGTGGTGATATTGGCGTGAGAAATACATGTACCACGATATCACTGAAATACTGTTAAAAGTAGTGTTAAGCCCCATTCAAACGATCGAATATATTATGTTCATAGAGAGCATCTAAGAAGGCCGGTTGTGTAATCACAATCCAGACCACGGACACTACGATCGAAACGGTCGAAACGAATAATTTGATTGGTAGTTTGATTCTTTGATTAATTCGGCTTTTAATCATTATTCTGTTATTAAACGTAGCCGTATAAATACGCGAAATTTCATGGAAGTACATGTATATAAACACATCTCAGTCAATCAAAACGCTTTAATGTGAAAAAAGTGATGTTGATTTTTGACATTCAGAATGTTTTTTTTATATGCCGTTACTAAAAAACGAAATATTATCAGCATTAAAACTCTCATTGATTTATTCATATCAACAGTGCATGTTAAAACGTAAGGGGTCCCCCCCCCAAAAAAAAGCCCGACAACATTGCATGTCCATATACACGTACTTTAAATGTAAATGTACTTTAAAACACATTTAAAAACAGACAATAAAATACTTAGAAAGCCTCTCGATGCATTAAATGTTACATTTTCTTAAGAACATTTTCCTAGGGTCTTGCCCTCGAGCCTCTAGAATCGCTTCACACTTTTGGCGGTCGCATACGCTCTTAAAGACCTGCATTTCTTCTCACTAACTGAAAAAAATAGCTACGCCGCTTCTATCAAAGCATGACACATGATATTCACTTGAAAGGAGTAATGACGTATTAGATGAAATTCGATATTTACAGTAAGTCAAAACTACGGTGAGATAGAGCCGACATGCGCCCTTTTTTATATATTTTTTTATACCTATTTAGTAAAAAAAACTCGAAAAATATTTTGTTTTACAGTTTTCTCTTTTCTTCAAAAAAGGGTGCAATGATATAGCAATAATTCCTTTTTTTTTAGATTATTGAAAAGGAAAAAAGAAGGGTTAAAACACGTTTCTTTTTATTTTTTGTAAAAAAAAAAATAGAAAACGAATTTCTATCTCGTTGGAAAGAGATACACAACCAATCAAAGTTGGTCTTTATTGATTTGAGCTATTTAAAATTTTAAAATGGTTGCCGCGTTAGGGAAGTAACCTAGTTTGATGTAGTATCTCGAGCGCACGACATAGAGACCGATTTGATTGACTTTGTATATTGTTCCCACGAGATAGCGATTCGTTTAAAAAAAGAAAAGTTCCTTAAATCGAGTTCTATCGAAAAAGAAGAAAACTATAAAACGAAAAAAAAATTGAAGGTTTTGTTGTTGTTGTTGTTGTTGTTATTGTTACTAGATCGGTCTAAATAAAAAAAACGCACATGTCACCTATATGAATATTTTTTTAGTTTTTTTTTGTTTTTTTTACTGAAACAATAAACAAACAAATCCAAGCACATGTCAGCTCTATGCCACCGTACAAAACAGTTATATATAAACTCTTTATTCAACAGTTCTAGTTCTAAATACTAAAATATTTCGATCGGGGAGACATCTAGCCCAATGACGTCTGCAAAGATGGTTCTTCTTGTAATACTGTGTGTTTATTTCGGCCATGCTTTTGCACAAGTTATCACCATCAACAATGAGGGCTGTGGACATTTTGATGAAGATGGCAAACCTTATATCGACTACAAAAGGCGACCACAGGCGAATTCCTGTACGTCGAAACGACCAAAAAATTGCCAAGATGTTTATGACTATGGATCCAAAGAAACCGGAAATTACAAGATTTTTCCGGACGGGACAGGTGGTTTTCAAGTGCGGAGTGACATGAACGACCAAACTGGGGCTTGGACTGTGTTTCAACGTAGAATATCAGACAGTGATTTCCATAAAACTTGGGACGAATACAAATATGGATTTGGTAATTTATCTGAGAAGTTTTGGCTAGGCAACCGACAGCTTCATATTCTAACATCACAAGGATGGAACGAGTTGAGAATCGATATGGAATTTCCGAATATAACTGGGGTTTTTGCGGCATATAGGAAGTTTAAAGTCGCTGACGACGATGAAAACTTTAAGCTGACTGTAGGAGAGTATCATGGCAACGCAGGCGATTCCTTAGCTGACGCCAACGGTTATAAGTTCACAACTCATGACCGTGACAATGATAATGCAGCCAAAAACTGTGCCCAGTTATACCACGGAGCATGGTGGTACACGAGCTGTCACTCTTCCAATTTAAACGGCGATTTTGGAAATACAGAGTATGGGAAGGGGTTAAATTGGTATACAGCGACAGGCTATTACCAGTCGATGGCAAAGACTGAGATGAAAGTTCGACATTTTATTAAAAGGGCTTGAATTTCAAATACTCACTGTTTGCATTTAAATCAACAAATGTAAAGCTATTGATATACTATTTAGATGATGTCTTTAATTGTAATTTGGTGAATGGGTGTGTGATAAATTATTTTATAATAAGAAAATCACTGTTGGAAAATCAAGAAATATATTCACTATGACCCATGTCAAGCGACAAGGAGCGATGTAAGAATGGTTTTATGCGCGGATATCCGCCTCTATTTTCTTTGAAATTGACCAATCGCGGCTGTCAATCAAGGAATCAACCGACCAATCAAATCATTAATTTAGCCCGGCGCTGAATTGTCAACTCCGACATTGACTGCCATTTTGTTAACCTTTATTGTTGGTTTTGCCACTTAAACGTCGTAACGACAGTTTATTCTAGCTGTGGTTACGACGTTTTGGTCACTAGCCAACAATTTTACTTTTTGTTACATGCTACTGGCCATAAATTTTGCAAAATAACTCCGTTAAAAATCGAAGCAGAACTCCCTGTTGGAGTAAATGGGCGAGGCCGAGCGAGTAAATGGGCAGGGTCGGCGATTGGTCAATGACCTTGAAAAGTCTTAAACAATACTCCTAGAATGTATATATATATATTCTTGTTGTGATATCATTTTGTTTACAAGTTGTTTCAGATTGTTGTCAAAAAACTCGATACTCCTTGTCGAACTTTCCATATAGCTGAAATGTTGGAGATCAGAGGGCGTGACTGACGATCTATCAGTTGCGACCCAAAACTTACTTATATATCAAACGGTGACATTGTGTGTCAACAACCCTTAATTTCTATAACAACATAATTTGTGTGATTGTTTCAAACCGGTTCCATTTTTCAACTTGACAGATCGCTGACCACGCCCACTGACCCCTAACATGGCAGTTCGTCCGAGGTAAGAGACAACATATTTTTTTACAATAAGTGATCAGGGGCTAACAATGAAAAGGAAATCGTCAGCTCACGGCCTCAACATCGTAACAAACGCTTGAATTGACCATACGCTGGTCCCGACCACTTTAGTCGTTGGGCAAGTCAAACGACTCCGACAAGATGTCCCATTCGATTTTTAATGGCGTTATTTTGCAAAATTTATGACCAATTGGTGTAAAAAAAGTAAATGGTTGGTTGGTGACCTTAAACGTCGTGACTACAGCTTGAATAAGCTGTAGTTACGACGTTTAAGTCGCAAGACCAACAATAAAGGTGAACAAAAATGGCGCCAATTGCGGAGTTGAAAGCTCAGGTTCGGACTGAATAGATTGTTTGATTGGTCGTTTTATTCCTTGAATGACCACCGTGATTGATCAATAAGTATCTTAAAGTCACCAAACCATCGAAAATGCTTGATATAGATGAAGGGATTTTAGAGTTCACTTCCGGTCTAAACGAATTGTTTGATTGGTCAACCGATGTTTTTTCGGCACTGTCGATTTCTTAATTTACTTTCAATGACAGATATAAGGAATTGTAAATTTCTAACTGAAAATCAATAACAATGATACTTAAATTTGATTTAAATTCAAATCCAAATGCTGAAAAGAATAATTTCTTAAAATCAATAAAAAAAATTCAATCCATGTTGACACCATGACGTATTTATCTCAGTTTTAAAGTCTTGAAGTATCCTCAGTTACTGCGGGATTAGCAACAGTGCACCCATTATTTGTGACGTCATTGTTCACGTCAAGCTCTTTCGTCGACTTCCGCTGTGAATCGCGTCCAACCAACATGGCTGTGCTCAAGTGTGAGCGTAGCGTAGAATTGATGTCCAGACGATTGTTGTATTCTGCAGACGAACTATTAGCATTTCGGTTGATAACACCATTTATTAGGTCTTTAAACCCCTTTCGAAAGTTTTCATTCAAGCCGGCATAAATGATAGGGTTAAATGCGGAGTTGCTATACAGCAACAAGACTGCTCCAAAATCTAAAGTCGGGTACCATTCTGGTAGCTGAAACACATAAAAGATACAATACGTTATCTTCCGATAGGTAGCATTTTTCAAATACTGACAGTCAATCTTCGGAGAATATGACATGCGCAGACAACGAGATACAATAAACGAGTGAACTATACTTCATTTACTGTTGTCTATACTTCTACTTACAGCATTGAACAAGATCTAGTCATCTTTAGACAACATTACATAGGCCTACACGTCTCATCGTTCATTTAATACTTAATATTTCGTAACTACAACATATTTTGCGGACCGCGGCTGTCAATCAAAACATCCTTAGACCAATCAATCAAATCATACATTTAAACCGGCATTGAACTTTGAACTCCGTTATTGGTCAAGTTTTGTGGAAGCCTTTTTTTATTTAATTGAAGACTTAAACTTCGTAAATACAGCTTGAATAAGTTCGGTAAATACAGCTTATTAAAGCTGTATTTACGACCTTGATATGAGTAGAAACTCTCTTTAACCAATTTCCACTCAAAGACGCGTTTAGACATCCCCAAGGAAAAAAAGCTTTAGAAAATATTTTGGAACATGACGAAATTGCTTGTTACATGCAGTTTCTTGTTTTACCACAGTGTTTTCTACCCAGAAAGTTGTAAAACACAAAATTAACTTTATATTGTCGTCTGCAACTTCTTTCATTTTGTGAAGGTCTAAAATTTATCCGTCTGGTATTTTGTTAAATCAAGTCACCTCGTCTAAGAACCCGGTTGTGCGGATTTTCTCGGTCGCTGGATTCCAAAAGTGAGTATAAATCTTTTAGACCGCAAGTGAACTTTGAACTTCGACATTGGCCGACATTTGTGTGTGCGTGTGTGGAGTTTTTTTGGTTTTTTATCATTATTTTGTCTGGCGACATAAATGCCGTTAATGTAGCTTATTCAATCTGTAGCTACGACGTTTAGATCGCAAACCAACTATATTACTTATTATTAAGTGGTATTTTCCACAAATTCTGCAAAATAACGCCATTTAATATCGAAGGTGCTAAGATGCTGTTGGTGCTCAGTAGGCGTGGCAAACGGAGTTAGTGGGCGGGGCTAGTGATCTGTCAATTCTCACAACAACAACAAATTATGTCCTTGTATATTGATCTAGATTTGAACAGCGTGCATTGTTTTCTATATGCACGATCCTGAATTAACAATAATACCTTCTCAAATGCACGATTACATACGAAAAACTTCCTGTTGGTGCTCAGTGGGCGTGGCAAACGGAGTCAGTAGGCGGGGCTAGTGATCTGTCAATTCTCACAACAACAACAAATCATGTCCTTGTATATTGATCTAGATTTGAACAGCGTGCATCGTTTTCTATATGCACGATCCTGAATTAACAATAATACCTTCTCAAATGCACAATTACATACGAAAAACCTAATAATACTCGTGTATTAATCCGCTTCGCGTATTCATACAGTGTGATTAGTTTTTTTACGTTTCATACCCTTTCCTCCATTGAACAAAAACTATTTTCTTTATTTCTAAACCCTTTCCTGTTTTTCTTAGAAATTTAGACTGGTCCGAATTGAATGAGGTTGCAGACGACAATGAAAATTGGTTGCAATTTGAAAATGAAACCGTCATCCTATGTGGTAGAAAATATTGTGGGAAAAGAAGAAATTGCTTATTACAAGCAATTTCTTCTTTTTCCACAATGTTTTCTCAAGTATAAAGTCACATCGACGTTAAATCCCGGGTTTGTACAGGAAAGGGTTTAATATTTTGTGGTTGATGGATTTTCCTTCAATATCAATGTTAATCGAGTGATTTGATAACGTTTTAATAAAGTTTTATTGTACATGTAGTAAATTCTTATTTTCTTCTCGACAAATTTTCCCGTCGTTTTCTCGTGGAAAAATATTTGACAATTACTATCAATAAAAAAGATCGATCGATCGATCAATTTATATTTTTGGACCGTAAGGTAACTTTGAATTCCAACATTGGTCGAGATTTATGTAAAGCATTAACGTTGGCTTGACGACTTAAACGTCACAACTACAGCTTATTTAAACTGCTATTACGACATTTAGGGCGTCAACCAAACATTTCTTTATTTTATTTTATCTATTTATTTGTCTATCTTTACTTTCATTTATTGTAAAAAATCTTTCTAACTATAATTTTGCAAAATAAGGCTGTTTTATATCTAAGTAGAACTTCCTGTCGGAGTCCAGTGGGCGATCCGAAAAAAAACTATTACGATATTTAGGGCGTCAACCAAACTTTTTTTCATTCTACTTTATCTGTTTGTTTATTTATTTTCATTTTCATTTTTTTTAAATTTTTGTTAAATCTTTCTGACTATAATTTTTGCAGAATAAGGCTGATTTATATCTAAGTCGAACTTCCTGTCGGAGCCCAGTGGGCGTGGCCAGCGATCCGTCAACTAGAAATTACCTTGTATCCGACTTCGCCTTGTGTAAACAGGAAATAGATCTTAATGGTCTGAAACGGGACCGCACACACGATAAAAATGATCAAAACAGAAAACAACATGATCACCACCTGGAAAAGAATAATCGTCATTTCCATACGATAAAAATTAGACTGGTTCAAATTCGAAGATGCTGCAGACGACAATTTCTAGTTGATGAGATTTAAAAATTCTACAATTTAGGGGTTGAAAACATTGTGGACAATGCAGAAATTCCTTGTAACAAGCAATTTCTTCATTTTCCACAATGTTTTTTTTTTTTTTTTTTTTCTTGAAGGGCATAAAAAGAGGGAATGAGTAAGAATGGGTTAATGCATGAGAAGAAAAGAAAAGAAAAGATATTGTAGTTTAAAAACAGAGTTATCCCCGCCCGGTAAAGTAAATTATATCCGCGTAATCATGGATTAAGAGATAAAATATTTTGGTGTTATAATTTTAATCATTTAACCGAAAACATCATTATTTGTTGTTGTTGTTGTTTCGTTGTTTTGGGGGGGGGGGGGTTTGTAGTTCCCTTTTTTGCTTTAAGGTTTGTTTGTTTGTTTGTTTGTTTGTTGTTTATTTTGTTGTTGTCGTTGTTTCGACTCGTGAAATATCAAAAATATCCTCCGCAGCTAATAGCAAATACAGGATGTTGTATCTCCGTGGTAACATAATATTCTATCATCGCTTTGAGTTCTATTAAACATCTAAATGAATATCATTTGGAAAGTAACAATGGTTTCAAAAATTTGGGTATGATTTCAGAAGCGTCATCAAAGAATGCGTTTTAGTTTAGGAATGAATTTCAAGTAATCGGAATGCGCTGCCAATCCTATGGTCACAAGTTCCATCAAAGTTATAGAAATTTATGTTTTATACAATATCGCTGCGCGCAGGAGTGAATTATACCCCTTTAATATATAGTTGATCATTCATTGGTGGATTATCGTTTTATGACGTCACTGTATACAGACTATAGTACAAATCGTTATGTCGCCATTTCCAGATTCTCTGAAATTACAGCTAAATAATAGTATTATTAATGAAAGGGAAAATGTACACTCACATACACCAAAACATCTCGTAGGTAGCACTATAATTAGAATATTTCATTCGCGTTAAGTTTTACAACGAAACGTTGGTTTCTTTTCTTTCTTTTTTTTTTTTTTTTTTTTTCACGGAAAAATGAGAAGGATAAATTCAAGTAACGTTGTACTTTTGAAATAGAAATATCTAGTTAGTTATAATGATTTATTTTAATTAGACATCTTGTCAACCCGAAATCCATTGATTTCAAAGGAATATAGTGAAAATCATTGTAAGGACAAACCAGATAGTTTCACCGTAACATTCAGATTTTCACCATAACCATAACCCTAAGAGTTAGTTAACTTTGTAGCCCACAAGAAAACAACAAAAAAAATGGCGTCAAAGGCTGAAGAAAATGAAGTTCAAGAATACCCTTCTTTAATAGAAGTCAAGATGAAATTGAAATCGCATTAATGTTTCACTGTTTCTATTGTTAGCCATTAAATTGGTGATCAGAGATAAATAAACAATAATATGTAATTGAGTATATTTCTAAGAAATAAATGCCACTGTTTTGGCAAAATTACAATTCCGTCGACAAGACACAAATAATGCAAATTTCATTGAAAGATTGTAACATTCTTAAATAGTATAGATCGACAGGTTTGTCTTTCTACTAAACAATTTTTAGATTTGGGATGGGACACTTTATTAAACAGATCAATAAACACAATTCATTTTAATACTCGTTTTAAGTCATTAAACATTCGCATTTCCTTTACTTATTCAAACGACCACCTAAAGGTAATCAATTGAAAGAAGAACACCTGAAAAACATATATCCTAATAGGCTTGTTCTTCAACAAAACGATTTTAAAGTGTGTGTGTTTTTTGAACTTTATGAGTGAATGATAATACAATTTGACGCATATGCCTATCATAAGGTCTTTTAAAAAAACAACATCAAAACCAAGATAATCTATAGTTGTAAAGGTTTTCCGTAAGAAAACAATATCAAAAAGTATTTGTTGCCTACATAAAAAAAGGTTGAAATTTAATTTCGATCTTCGTTCGGCAAAGATTTCCATGTCCGGCTTATGTCCTTTCCTGAAATAATTAATAAAGGGATCTGCAAACAGGTTTATCTTCTATTTGGTGAGAAATTTTGTCCCAACGAGAGCCATAGAGATTTAATATCATTCCTTGAAAAAAAATATCGGCTAAAGTATGCAGCTTCTGTGGGTAGTTATTATTTTTGAACCCATTACCACACAATAACGCTTTCTAACGCCATGAAGAAATACGATCCTGAAAAACTTTGTGGGAAAAGGAGAAATTGCTTGTCACAGTTTCTCCTTTCATCAAATTGTTTTCTACCGTATTTGACACTTTCTTTTTCC